>OY757915.1:100773364-100965864 GCA_963585895.1 Sepioteuthis lessoniana
ATTTCACGTATATATATATATATATATATATATATATTTCACGTATATATATATATATATATATATATCACGTATATATATATATATTTCACGTATATATATATATATATATATATATATATATTTCACGTATATATATATATATATATCACGTATATATATATATATATTTCACGTATATATATATATATATATATATATCATGTATATATATATATATATCTCACGTATATATATATATATATATATATATATATATATCACGTATATATATATATATATCGTATATATATATCACGTACATATATATATATATCACGTAAATATATATATATATATATATATATATATCGCGTATATATATATATATATCACGTATATATATATATATATATATATATATATATATATATATATCACGTATATATATACATACATGTAGTACCACACATATATATGTATATATAACACCACATGTAAATATATATATATATATATATATGTATTTTACACACACACACACACACACACATACATATATATATATATATATATATATATATATATTTGTGTGTTTGTGTGTTACGCAAGTTTCCTCGTAGCTGTGCGGTAATATATTTGGTTAGCATATGAGTCAACCGGGTTTCGATCCCAGCTTCGAGAATCTCACGTATCTAACCACACTGAAGAGTTGTGATACAACGGTATTTGTCCTCCGTCCCACCAAGTGGATTAGTGTGGTACAAGGCCTTTTTAAGGTGGGTCCTGGCGCAGGGCTGTAGTCTAGACGCACCCGGCGGCTTCAAAAATGCCTCGGTCCCCGTCGGTATTCCTCGAAAATGGGGCGCCTATGAAATCATCTGTCAGTGGATGATAATATATGCTCCCCCACCCTGTGGGGTTGAGCTCCCTAGCGAAGGAAATAACGGTTGCCACTCACGTAAGCCAAGCTCCTCGAATGAATTGAGTTCTCGGTAGCCGTTAAGCGGATATAGGTAAACAAAACGAAAGTGATACATCAGCGTTTAAAATACCTTCGCTTCCGCTAGTTTCCTCGTAGCTGTGCGGCAGAATGTTCGATAAGTGTATGAGTCAGCCGGCTTTCGATCCCAGCTTCGAAAATCTCGCGTGTCTAGCCACACTGAAGAGTTGCGATACAACGAAACAGTCTGTCTGTGGATTGCTACTATATATATAAGGTGCCCGTGGTGTAATGGTTATCGGCGACACAAGTTCAAATTCTGGGCGAGGCTGATTGCATTTCACATAGCACTAAAACCCTTGGGAAAGGTATGAATCCAATCCCTCCCATTATGAATTAACAGTAGGGCAGACTGATTTTCTTCAAGCAACTAGTCTCGGAGAAGGAAAACTTTGAGTTCAAACTTGTTAAACTACGCTTAAATATTGACCTGGTGTCACATTCCACTCGTACGGACGTTTGGTATATATATATATATATGTGTGTGTGTGTGATAAAACGTCCGAGGCATAAATCTAAGAAACGTTTAAACAATGTCGGAATAAAAAGAAACAGTCTCTGGACGCTTTGTGTAGATAATTAGAGATTGGAAGCTGATGATGGAAAATGGCTCAATTTGGTAAAAAAAAAAAGAAAAAAAAAAAAAAAAGAAAAAAAGGAAGTAAAAAATAAAGCACGTGATGCACAGAGAATCAAATACTTTCTCGGAAACAGGATTTGACCACTGTCCTGAACTTAACCTGAATATGTTTGTAAAATTAGCAGTGGGTTCTGTTTGCTCAAAGCCGGTCTTACTATTTATATGAGATCTCATGACAGTAAACAATTATAGGCTGATATTCAACAACCGATAGGTAATTCGTGTCAATTCTATGATGTGGGTGTGTACAGCAGCTCTGAGATGCCAAACAGAATTAATGTTACTGCAAAAGACTGCTCTTTTATTTGTAACATATGAGGAAGGGTTTGCAAAGATGAATTTAGCATGAGAAGTCACGTGAGTTCCTAGAGGCGTTTTTTGATTGAAGACATTCCTTTTTTTCTATAAAGAAGTGGTAGTCCCTATGAAAGTCTGTGTATGAATAAAAGGAAAAGTCTGCACATGTATTAAGTTTTAATATTTATTATTTTACTACACATATTTCTGTTCAGAGCTTCTCCATATATTGTTCTCAGTTTCGTTGTTTAATTGCATATCAACATTCGTGGGTTATTTTATGCCAAAGCAATTCTTAGAGAAGGTCATCAAGGATACTAGGAGCTAGGGGGATAAGAGAATTCACTACTTTTCCCAAGAGTATTAGTCCGACAGTGAACGTAATAGCAGGACAGGATTTCGATTTTGTTTACTTCGAGGTTCCAGTCCAACACTTTAGTCATTACGCTGTGTAATTCAGCAACAAATTTCTCTTTGTGCAAATTATGACACGTAAACGTAAAATATTTTTTGTATTCTATTAAATTTTATTTTTAGATTATTAATTTTTAATTATTATTTTTAATCATTATTTTCTATATTCTATTAAATTTTATTTTTTTTAGATTGTTAATTTTTAATTATAAATCTTTACTAAAATAAAAACAACTTAAAGTAAGACAAGGTAAGGTTACAATTAAAATAAAAGTTTTCTATAAAATCCAAATCATCAATTTTCAATTTTTTTAGAATTATTGATCTAAAATTATTAATATTTAATTTTTTTCATAATAAATTTTTACATGAAATTCAATTGAGTTCAAACAGATTTTCTTTTTGTCTATTTTCAGATAATCTGGTATAATAAATTATGATTTTTGATAAAGATTGTATTCTCAAAGCATTGGTAGTCAAAGAGCGAAGTAATAATTCCAAGGGAGATAACTTTTGTTAACCTATGCGCTGATTAATAGTCTAAGGGAAATAACCCATGTCATTTAAAAATCTTTTTCATATGAATCAATGAATTAATAAATAAATAAATAAATTTGACGACCGTAGTCAAGGGCGACTTAAAGGCTCCCTTTTCAATAGCTACTACACCGAAAGGAGGGCATCACTCCTTTCCCTGAATAGCTCCACTTAGTCTTGATCCATACCTTATAATGCTGAGTGTTAAGCAAGGCGGTATCAAGTGCCATTTTTTGACTCTTTGGTATAACCCGACCTGGGATTGAACCCCGATCTCCTGGGAGTTTAGTATTGATAAGAAATATGTTATATCATTCTTATAGCCTGTTTATTTGTTTAAAAGGTATTGTGTAACTTATTAATAAAGCAAATTATTCATCAAAAAATGATATGATGAAAAATGATTAAAATCATTTTTTTTAGAAAATAGTTCGTCTGGTGCAAGAGGAAGATTGTGTAGCGTCGATCTTCGAAGAAGTTAGGCTTCAACTTCAGAATCAACATTTGCCATTTTAGCTTCTCTCTGAGGTCGATTCTTAGCAACAATCAATTGTCGACAAAAGAAAAAGGTGAAAGAAGCCGAGAATGCCAACATTTTTTGTTGGGATTTTTGAATTAATTCTTTGTTATCCATTATGAATTGTACCACCTGAAGAAGGCTGCTGAAGGAATCGACTTGAATTCTGATCATCATCATCATCATCATCTATTTAATTTTTTTTTTAAATCTTGGCAAAATTTAATTCTAAAAAAAAAAATCTTTGCAACATTTTCACACCAGCGTTATCTGTTGGTCTTTTAATGGAGTCTAAGTGACAGCAAGTCTCCAGGATTCTTCTGAGTCTTCTAGCCAATCTTAACAATGCTAGAATCGGGATAATCTCGATTCTTCCACTGATTTACACATCCTTCAGTCTTTCTTCCAACCCTCTTGGAAGCGTTTCAAGCGAGCATTTACATCGGTATCACCATTCTATTCATATTCCATAATTTTTTTGTTCTCAAAACAAGGTCCAAGTATTTATCTCTCTTTTCGTTTTCTTTGATTTTTACTCAGTGGTCCGTCGGGACTGCAAAGTTCACTATTAATATTATTATTTTTTTTTCTCATTAGAGTTTTTCACATCAGCGTTAGCTGATGGTTTTTCACTGGAGTCTGAGAGACAGCAAGTCTCCTCAAGTCTCCAGGACTCGTCTCAGGATTCTGGCCGTTCTTAGCAATGCTATCGTTTGGATAGTCTCTACCCGTCCGCCAACTTCCAAGTCCTCCAGGCCTTTTAATAATCCTTTAGTTATTGTGCCTAACGCACCAATCACAATTGGCACAATCGTAACTTTCATGTTCAACAGCTTTTTCAATTCTCTAGCAAGGTCGAAGTACTTATCCTTCTTTTCACTTTCCTTCAGATTTATTCTGTGGTCCGCCGGGACAGCAAAGTCGACAATTTTGCCAATTCTCTTTTTTTGTTGATTATTATGAGGTCTGGTCTTCTGGCCGGGATTAGGTGATCCGTTTGTATGGTTATTTGTATTTTCCAAATCCAACTGTTCCGGAAATGGGTGATCATTCTACATTGAATTAAAATGGGAAAAAGAACCCCCTTTTAAAATGTAAATGATAATTTTCTTTTGTTTTATTTTTCGAAAAATAAAAACAATGCGGTGAGTTTTAGGGTCTAAATAGTTCAAATCACAAAATAAATTAATGTAAGAAATTCCACCCCGATAAACTTGAATGGATGCACTGGTAGAATTTTCCCTTTCTGAATATTCTCGCCGATCTTAATTGCTGTGACATGTATTATTTCTATTCTTCATCTGATTTCCGATTCCTTCAGTCTTTATTTTTTTCAAAACCGTTCCTAGTGCACCAACTACAACTAGTACCACAGTCACCTTCATGTTCCATACTTTTTTTCAGCTCCCTAGCAAGATCCATGCATTAATTTACTTTTTATCACTCAGAATTCAGTGAAAACTTGAATATCGAAGGAGACTTGATGTCACTCAAACTCCAGGGAAAAACCCTCAGTTAAATCCGTATTGAAAAAATTCACAAACAATAAAACGATAATCAAGGGAAGTTTTCAAGAAACCTGTTTATTTTTATAATTATTTCTTTAATGATTTACTTGCCCAGTCGGTTGGGGTTGTAGAATACACTGACTGCACCTCTGCAGAAGGGGTAAGACCACCCCCCACGAGTGTCCTAGATATGACACTAAACAGTCTGATGGTGAGGTCCCAGTAATGCTTGGCTTTGGGAAATACGAAGCACCCCTTCATTGCCATTGCTCCCAGGTCCACTTTGGCCCGGTGTGGTAGCACTTGATAGGGCCCTATCTATGGGTTAAATAGAACTAACGGCGTACTTATGCTAAACTGAATTGTTTGATTAAACTGAATAGCTTGAAATGTTTTTGACAATTAAACCATACTTACATCTAAACTGTTTTCAAATAGAACTGTTTTTTTTTTGACATTGAAACTGTATTTACACTAAACTGAATTGTTTAACATAGAACTGTTTTGACATGTAACTGCGTGTAAACAAAATCTGTACTTATACTAAACTGAATAGCTCGAAATAGAAATGTTTTTCACAATTAAACCGTACTTACATTTAAACTGCGAGCTCATTCTAAACTGAATAATTTGAAATTGAGCCGTTATTGTCATTGAAACTGTACTTTCACCAAACTGAATTGTTACATATAAACTGCTGGAATAGTTTGAAATAGAAATGTTTTTGACAATTAAACTGTGTACTCATGCTAAACTGAATTTTTTGAATAGAACTGATCATTTGTATAAAAATGGATTTGGCGTTAAATAACCTACAAAGGTTGATATGCCATAAAACCCAACAAACCAACTTCAATGATTTACTTAGTGATGTTATATAACTGATAATATTAAGGTAAGAAATTGTTTATCAAATGAATAAGGTTATTAGTTCCTTCAATGTTTCTGGTTGTTGGATTAAAAAATGGTTAAATGCGTTTCTTTTTCAATTTTGACCAAAAATACTTTTAGAAAGTTTCTCTCCACCCAAATAAATTAAGCATAAAAGGGCTTTTTTTAGTGGTAAAAATTTGATGCCGATTTCAATGTAAGAATAAGACTATATTTTATCATTTATTTATAAAGATTTTTTCCTAGTCGGTGTACTTAAAATACATTGACTGTATTCCATGCAGAGAAATAATACTCTCATCCACCTCAAAAAATGCCCGTCAAGAGTTTGACAGTAAAGTGTATCTGATGATGAGGTTCCAATTTTGGAGATCTAGGGAGTATGGAATACCCTTTCAATGCCAGTATTCCTTGATCAACTCTGGCCTGAAGTGGCAGAACTTGTTAGGGTCCCATCTATGGGTAAAGTAGATCTGTTTAAAACCATTCATATTTAATAGAAATACTTGATACCATATAACAGTATATTTTTTGTATTAAGAAGAGTTACTTGAAACTTTAATTGTTATCTAAAGATTATTTTTACTTACTCGAAGCCATACAACTGTTTTCAAAGAGATGACAATTATTAAAAAGAAGTAATTTCTTTAAAAAATGTAATTAATATTATCAGATAGAAATAGTTGAAAGTATATTACTGTGCGAATTATTTGTATTTGGTTGAAATACACTCATAGAAATAATAATCATAGAAATAATAATCTTATATCTTCGAGGTCCATACAATAAGTTTCCAGACTTTTTTCGTATGTGCACTTTTATTGATAGAACACACATGAAACTCTAGTCCCCTTCGAAGTAATCTCCTCCGGCTGCAATGCACTTGTTGCACCGTTCCAACAACTTCTGGAAGGCCCCATGGAAGTCCTCTTGTGTGAGCGTGTCAATTACCTTCGTCACGGCCTCTTTTATCTCCTCAATTGTCACATAACGACATCCTCTGAGCTTAGGGAATAACCAAAAGTCACAGGGAACAAGGTCTGGATTATAGGGAGGCTGAGGAACTGTGTTGATGCCCATCTTGGTCAAATAGTCTGTGACAAGGATGGAGTTGTGAACTGGTGCATTGTCCTGGTGGAAATGCCACTGGCCCGATTTGAAGAGTGCTGGCCTCTTCCGATGAAATCTCTTTCCGAACTCCCTTAAAACCTCAACATAGTAACTCTAACCCTAACCCTCTGGCCAATCAACTCTGGTGTATTGACATCCTTACTCCTCCCACACCTCTCATTATCGCTCACAGACTCCCTGCCTTTCTTGAATCTCTTATGCCACTCAAAAACTGATGCTCGATTCATGCAAGATGCTCCAAAAGCAGTCTGAAGCATTCAATACGTTGTTTCTGTGGCATTGTTTCCAAGTTTAAAACAGAATTTTATTGCATATCGTTCTTCTAAAGTGTCAGATTGCCTTTTTGAAATTCACCAGCTGTGACAATCAGGCTTTAGTAGGGTGTGTTCCAATTGCTGCTGTAGCTGTTCATTTGAAGCTGAAATCATAAAAATTTTTCAGTCATCTCATAAGATGTATAGCAATAACATAGTGAATTCTCAAGAGTCTACGACAATTTTAAATACCTATACGAAAAAAGTCTGGAAACTTATGCACGTCGTATATACAAAAGCTGACGAAACATCTACACCAATGTAAATATAAATGTACAACGAATGTTATTCCCTAACCTTTAGGCATAAAATAACCCTAGATGGGTTGAAATACTCTTAACATCAATCAATCAACTCTAAAAGTTTAATTCTATTTTTAATTAGTCGATTAAAATATATATGGAAGTAGAAGTTCCATACATGTAAACATCATTGCTAATCACGTGATAGTTTTTTTTTATTAAAAGGAACGCTGATTGAATGATTGAACGGCTATATGACCTTTCTTTGGAAATATATTTTTCTTTTTTCCGGTTATTGTATTCTATTAAAACATCCATCGTTGTTTCACCGTCTTAAAGTCCGGGGGAAGTTTTACCATAACCAAAACGTTTTAACGTTAACTCTCCTTTATAATAGATTCACCACTTTTAGATTACTTTGTTTTTCTATTTTCTCAATAAAATGTATAGTTATAATTTCCCTTTTCTTTTATTTTCAATAAGATAATCGTAATAAGAAAGCAAAATTTTGTAGCTTTAACGTTACAAGGGAGATAACTTATAGTTTTTATCAACGTTATTATTTCCCTTGAAATAATATTATTTGTAATGAATTGAGAAGGAAACGTCAGCTTGATACTTTCTTTTCTACAACAAATCAAGAATTATATCCTCATCGGACTCATTGAAATGCAGACATAATGAGTAATTGTAACACGAAAAGAACACAAAAATAAATGATCTTACTCATAAAACAAGTAAGAAAATAGAGATACATGCTATATTTCTTATGTTTGTATATAACAGCAGAGCAAAACCAGTACATTTATAGTAACATTTCATTCGTTCAGAATTTTCAAACTAAAAAAAAAAAAACGACAGTTTTCAGGCAAATTTGTTACTTATTAATTAATTTGTGGGGTCTGAGTTCGCGCTTAAAATAACTTTTTAATCATTCAAATTTTCGATAGAACAAGGAGAACTAAGAAATGCAAACTTTCACTCCTTCCCAAATAGAAACATCAAAATCATCATGGGTCATTATGATAACAGCAACCCGTTTCACGGCTTGTCTAGTAGTTATCAATGTTGAAATGAGTTATTCCAAGAGATGTTCCGAGTATTGATCTCATTCTTTTTGTTCCTTTTGTTATTTGCACAACGTTTCTCCCGATCTATTCTACAGCCTTCTTCTGGTGAATAATCAATAAAAAAGAGAGCTGCGTCTCAAAAATTGGTAAGGAAGAGAAAATAAACGGTAACTAATATACCAACTGGCTAGGCTCGTTTCCAGAAACCTATTTTTGTTGAAAAGAGATCTTTACCCTTTTTTATGGACTGTATATCTGCAGAAGGCTTTTGAATGAATCGGCTGAAACGTTGTTCTAATCACAAACACAATAGAAAGAATGTGGTGAATAGTCTGAGCGATTCTCAGAATGAAAACGCATTATATTTTGATGATAAATATATAATGAATGAATCATTTTCATTTATTCACACATCGAGATAGATAGATGGATAGATAAATAGATAGATAGATAGATAAGTAGAGTCTGAGATTATGAGCTAGCAAGATAGATAGATTGATAGATAGAAAGAACACACGGGGAATAAGATAGCAAGCGAGACTGATAGAACACATCGAGATAGATAAATAGATTTGAATAGACTAGGTTTATGTTGGTTGGGTTTTTATGGCATATCAACCTTTGTAGGTTATTTAACGCCAAATCCATTTTTATGTAAGTAGTTCTATTTCAAACAATTCAGTTTAGCATGAGTGCACAGTTTAATTGTCAAAAACATTTCCATTTCAAACTATTCAGTATATTCAAACAGTTTTACGAGATCATTAAATAAGTTTCCAGACTTTTTTTTGTGTGTGCACTTTTATTGATAGTACACACATGAAACTCTAGTCCCCTTCGAAGTATTCTCCTCCGGCTGCAATGCACTTGTTGTACCGGTCCAAAACCTTCGGCAAGGCCCCATGGAAGTCCTCTTGTGTGAGCGTGTCAATGACTTTCGTCACAGCCTCTTTTATCTCCTCAATTGTCTCATAATGACAGCCTCTGAGCTTAGGGAATAACCAAAAGTCACAAGGAGCAAGGTCTGAAGCATTCCATACGTTTCTGTGGCATTGTTTCCAAGTTTAAAACAGAATTTTATTGCATATCGTTCTTCTAAAGTGTCCTCACGTCCAAATTGCATTTTTGAAATTCACCAGCTGTGACAATCAGGTTTTAGTAGGGTGTATTCCAATTGCTGCTGTAGCTGTTCATTTGAAGCTGAAATCATAAGAATTGGTCAGCCATCTCATGAGATGTATAGCAATAACATACTGAATTCTCAAGGATCTACGATAATTTTAAATGCCAGTACAAAAAGTCAGGAAACTTATTGACTTCACCACGTAATTCAGCTAATTCATTTTAGTGTAAGTACATATTTTGTTTACTCACAGTTAAATGTCAAAACAGTTCTATATATAACCATTCAGTTGAGGGTAAATACCCATTCAATGTCAAAAACAGTTCCATTTCAATTAATTTAGTTTAGCATAAGCGTTCAGTTTAAATGTAAGTACAGTTTAATTGTCAAAAACATTTCTATTCCAAGCTATTCAGTTCAGTCAAACAGTTCCAATTGAAACAATTTAGTTTAGCATAAGTATGCAGTTAGTTCTATTTAGCCCATAGTTAGGGCCCTATCAGGTGATACCATTCCGGGCCAGAGTGGACCTGGAAGCAATGGAAATGAAGGAGTACTCCGCATTCCCCAATGTCCCAGCATCACTGGAACCTCACCATCAGATTGTTTAGTGTCATATCCAGGACACACATTGGAGTGGGGGGGGGGTCTTACCCCTCTGCAGAGAAGCAGTCGGTGTATTTTACAGCCCCAGCTGATTGGGTAATACACAGAGTTAATGTCAAAACAGTTTTATTTCAGATAATTCAGTTTAGCATAAGTACACAGTTTAGGTGTCAAAACAGTTCTATTTTGAGCAATTCAGTTTAGTATAAATACGCAGTTTAAATGTCAAAACAGTTCTATTTTAAACAATTCAGTTTAGCATAAGCATGCTGTTTGAATGCAAAAAAACAGCAAACCCAAGAAACCACGGTTTAGTTCTTTTTAACCCATAGATAGGATCCTTATCAGGTGCTACCACTCCGGGCCAGAGTGAACCTGAGAGCATTCGTCAGAGTTCCAGCATCACTTGAACCTCACCATTAGATTGTTTAGTGTCATATTCAGGACACTCGTTGGTGGGTGTCTTTCCTGTCTGCAGAGAAGCAGTCGGTGTATTCTACAGTCCCAGCCGACTGGGCAATAGAATAGACTAGGATAGATAAATTGATCAAAACAAACTAAGATAGCTATTAACCTAGCTAGTTTGATAGATAGATTAATAAAACAGATTACGACTGTTAGTTGGCTATAGATATAGAGATAAGAACACCTTTATGTTGATAGCTAAATAGATAGATAAATACATACTGAGATAGATAGATAGATAGAAACAGACGTAGATAGATAGATAGATAGATAAGGACATACTGAGTTAGATAGATAGATTTGGTTTCTTTGTTTAATGGTATATCAACTTTTGCAGGTTATTTAATACCAAAGCCATTCTAGAAGAACAGTCGTGGTACTATTTAACCCAGAGCTGGGAGGATACCTTTCCCAATGGTATTTGCCCCAAAGTGAACGTAATAGCGCGACTGGGGTACAAGCTCGCTTACTACGATTCCGCAGTCCATCGCTTTAACCATTAAAGATAGATTGATAGATGAGAACAGACAAACAGACAGACAGATAGATAGATAGATAGATAGGGACATACAGAGATATATAGATCGATGGATAGACAGATAGATAAGAAGAGACTGAGATAGATAGATAGATAGATAGATAGATAGATAAGAAGAGACTTAGATAGATAGATAGATAGATTTGAAGAGACTGAAATAGATTGATAGATAGATAAGAATAGACTGAGATAGATAGATAGATAGATAGATAGGGACATACAGAGATAGATAGATCGATAGATAGATAGATAAGAAGAGACTGAGATAGATAGATAGATAGATAGATAAGAGACTTAGATAGATAGATAGATAGATAAGAAGAGACTGAGATAGATAGATAGATAGATAGATAGATAGCTAAGAGACTTAGATAGATAGATAGATAGATAGATAGATAGATAGATAGGGACATACAGAGACAGATAGATCGATAAATAGATAGATAAGAAGAGACTGAGATAGATAGACAGGTAAGAAGAGACTGAGATCGATAGATAGATAGATACATAAGAAGAGACTGAGATAGATAGATAGATAGAAAGGGACATACAGTGATAGATAGATCGATGGATAGATAGATAGATAAGAAGAGACTGAGATCGATAGATAGATAGATAGATAGGGACATACAGAGACAGATAGATCGATAGATAGATAAGAAGAGACTGAGATAGATAGATAGATAGATAAGAGACTTAGATAGATAGATAGATAGATAGGGATATACAGAGATAGATAGATCGATAGATAGATAGATAGATAAGAAGAGACTGAAATATCGATAGATAGATAGATTTGAAGAGACTGAAATAGATAGATAGATAGATAAGAAGAGACTGAGATAGATAGATAGATAGATAGATAGATAGATAGATAGATAGGGACATACAGAGATAGATAGATCGATCGATAGATAGATAGATAAGAAGAGACTGAGATAGATAGATAGATAGATAGGGACATACAGAGATAGATAGAACGATAGATAGATAGATAAGAAGAGACTGAGATAGATAGATAGATAAAGATGAAATAATTTGAATCATAATTTTATGGATGATAATTTTCTTGTACTTTATTTTATTTCTTAACGATGTTATATTTTTCTTTCATCGCGCTGACATTTTTTTGTGGATTTCTTGTTAAAATCTAATGGCGCTCTTTTCAGTTTACGAATTGGAACGATTCCACCTGAAAACACATGGTAAGTGTCTTATGCATATTAATGAACTGGCCCCTCTTCCTCGCTATTTGTAGATATAAATGTTTAGTTTGGGGACGCAGCAGAACCTAGGGCACAAAACTCTTTTTGCATCCTCTACAAACATCGGGAAAATCGTTCACAAACCAGATAAACATACAATCTAAATATTTGCTTGTAAGCCGGTCATCAGATTTAGCCCGCAGACCCAAGATTGCTTTTTCCACAGAGTAACAAAAAACCGTCTTCGTGGTGTTGTGGATTGCGAAAGATTATAGCAAACCATTATTACTGTGTTTTAAGTTCGATCTTCACTGGATACCGAAAACAATGTTGATTTAGATTGATAAGAACACAGGTATGTAGAGAGCAAGATAGATGAGATTACATTGAGGTCGATAGATAAATAGATTTAGAACGTACTGATATATATATATATATATATATATATATATATATATATATATATATATATATATTTGATTAATAACGTACTGATATATATATATATATATATACACATATATATATTGATAGGAGGGAGGCCATTTGATTGGTTTCTACCTTTTAAGAACAGACTGAGATAGATAGATAGATAGATAGATAAGAACAGATTGAAATAGATAGATAGATAAGATCAAACTGAGACTGACAGACAGACAGACAGATAGAGAGAGTGATTGATAGCTAGATATGAGCAGACTGAGATAGATAGATAGATTGATTGATAGATAAGAACAAACTGATATAGGTGGGGAAGGGAATGCCCGCAATCGCATTTGATTGGATGTTCCAATTGTGTTATTTTGTATAAAGTCTCATAATTTTTTTTGCTGCTGTTATATTCCTTGACTACACAGCACCTTTGGTGGTGTAACGGTTAGCAAACTTGACTAGCAAACCTATACGAGTGAGTTCGAGTCTCATTGGGTGCCCTATTCATTCGGCCTTGTGCCACATCGAAGCAAAGAGCTTCGTAAATTACTATATTCCTTGACTACAAGCTAGTGGGTGATCAACATTAGCTGGGCCACCCAAGTGAAAGTGTATGATGTTGAAAGATTCAAAACATCTGATGATCTTTGGAAGAACATCACTGAGGATGTGGTCAGAGGCATCTGAGGGTGTATTTCTTGATAGATGAACTAAACTTATGTATTGAGGTCTAAATTGCCCGTTTCGTTGACATTTAGATAGGACATAGTAAATTTATCAAAAAATATGATAAACCAAACAATGGACTCATGTTTAGGGACCAGATTTTCTTTAGGGATTTATTCATGACTTTTAAATAGCTCTCTGTTGGAAAGATTTTGATATGTATAAGACTATAGACACTCACACAAAAGGAAAAAAAAATGACATCTAAAATAAAACTTTGAAGCAGTATTAATCGCACATGATAGTATAGAACTAAATGAAGTGAATTCCTACAGTTTGATTTGGACGTTATTTTAAGCAATGGAATTATACAAATCCTGTGTCTAATACTCAAACTAGAAATCAGCTTTTTGACACTTAATTGCATCTGGTGGTGAGGCTCCAGATCTGGGAAGTGTGAAGTACTCCTTCTTTGCCATTAGAGTTGGGTTGGTTGGGTTTTATAGCATATCAACCTTTGTAGGTTATTTAAAGTTTTCATTTTTCTTCAAACCTGTAGATATTTGCTTTATTTATTTGTTGATTAACTTTTTCGCTTTCTTTCATTTTTACTCTGTGGTCTGCCGATACAGTAATATTCAATTATCTAAAAAAAAAAAAATTCCTATTTTTTATTCATTATCTCGATCTTGTCTTCTAGCCTGGACAAGGTGATTCGTTTAAATTTTAAATTCCCATAAATCATTATTATATTACTCCTTGTGAAATTTTCACACCAGCTCTGGCTGATAGTCTTTCATCGGAGTCTGAGCGACAGCAAGTCTCAAGTCTCCAGGAATAGGTTGGTTGGTTGCGTTTTATGGCATATCAACCTCTGTAGGTTATTTAATACCAAATCCATTTTTATACAAATAATCAGTTCTATTTCAAACAATTCAGTTTAGCATGAGTACAGAGTTTAATTGTCAAAAACGTTTCTATTTCAAGCTATTCAGTTTATTCAAACAGTTCTAATTTAGCGAATAAAGTTTAGTATATGTTCATATTTTGTCTATAAACAGTC
The DNA here is from genome assembly GCA_963585895.1 of Sepioteuthis lessoniana. NCBI lineage: Eukaryota > Metazoa > Mollusca > Cephalopoda > Myopsida > Loliginidae > Sepioteuthis > Sepioteuthis lessoniana. The sequence goes on from OY757915.1 coordinate 100,788,006, forward strand.
TTTGTCATTACTTGTAGGTATTGGACTAGTAGTACTTGTTAAGGTCATTGGACTAGTAGTACTTGTTAAGGTCACATCTGTTTTGATCTGTTTAAAAAAATATTCGTATTCAATAAGAATACTTGAAGCCTTATAACTGTAAATTATTTGTATTATGAATAGTAAGTGTTGTGGGGAACCTTACCCATCTTACTATAATGGACTCTTCTCTTTGTTGTTGAGATGTATCTTCGCCGGTATGTTGTGCGATTAACCCCTTTTGCTTGTTGGAGAGTCCTTTTTTTCGTTCGAGTTCCTCGTCGCCAGCATGTTGTTGCTCCGGAAAGCGTCACTAATGAAAACGCAAACACGGATATTAGATAACAGATTATATAACACAAGAAAGATAGAGTTGCATAGAAAAGGTAAGAAGTCTTGTACTGATCGTATAACACCGATAGTGATCTGCCCTTCTGGCAGCGAAATCTCTGTACTAATAACGGTGAGAAGAATCCATTATAGCAAGGTGGGTAAGGTTCCCATAACAGTTACTTGAAGCTATAATTGTTTACTTAGGATTATTATTATTATTATTAGTTACTTAAAACTAAATAGCTGTGTGCAAACAAATGACTAATATTAGATAGACATAATAACTTAAACACTATATAATTTTAAATAGGACATCGATCGATAGCATTAGGGAAAACGGCTTCGTGCTGACAAAGAAAAGAAACAGAAGGTACCCCGCAAAAACAATTACCGACGCCGACTACGCCGATGACATAGCGCTACGGGCCAATACACCCAACCAAGCCGAAACACTACTGCATAGTTTGGAACGAGCCGCTGCAGGCATTGGACTCCATGTTAATGCACACAAAACTGAATTTATGTGCTTTAATCAGAAAGGCGACATCTCCACACAAGACAGACCCTCTCGGAAACTGGTTGACAAATTCACCTACCTAGGAAGCAGCGTCTCATCAACCGAAAAAGACATCGACACACGGGTAACGAAGGCATGGACAGCAATCGATAGGCTTTCGATCATATGGAAATCAAACCTGACCGATAAAATGAAACGCAGTTTCTTCCAGGCTGCGGTCGTGTCGATACTGCTATATGGATGCACTACTTGGACGCTGACTAAACGGTTGGAGAAGAAGCTAGACGGCAATTATACAAGAATGTTAAGAGCAATATTGAACAAGTCCTGACAGCAACACCCCACAAGGCACCAACTATACGGTCACCTACCACCTATCACGAAAACTATCCAAGCTAGACGAACCAGACATGCCGGACACTGCTGGAGAAGCAAGGACGAGATCGTAAGTGATGTACTCCTGTGGACCCCCGCATATGGCCAATCAAAAGCTGGACGACCAGCTCGAACATTCATACAGCAGCTATGTGATGATACGGGATGTAACCCTGAAGACCTGCCGGAGGCGATGAATGATAGGGAGACGTGGAGAGAGAGGGTCAGGGATATCCGTGCTAGTCGCACGACATGATGATGATGATGATGATGATGATGGGAATAATTGAAACCATTCTTCAACTATAAGCAAATTATTAGTATTAGCATGGAATACTTGCGTACCCCCCCCAAAGAAATCACGACATAAAAATATAAATATGAATATTGAATGAATGCGATTCCTTAATCTCTTGGCAAAAAATAACCCAAGACGGGTTTACATGCCGTTGATATCAATCAAATTCTGTAATTTGTTTTTCTGTTTGCTTGTTTTATTGATAATTCATTTCAGCATAAAAATTAATCAAAGTTACCCTGCAATATAATTAGGGATTCTGGTTGATTGTTTAAGTAGTAAGTTGTTTCCCAAGCTAGATGTAGAGGTCAATCAGAAACAATGGAAAAAGAAGGGACATATATGAGCGAGAGAGAGAGAGAGAGAGAGAGAGAGAGAGAGAAATCTAAGTTGGTCATGAAAGCAGCAGACGCCCAATTAGGAGCTATCGGCCGACAGGCTCTGGTCGGCTGAAAGAAACTCAGACGAGAAACCCGTTAAAAGTAGATGTAGGAAAAGTAGAAAAAAAAGTTAGTTGTAGACGAGCCGAAGAGATGTGAAGGCAGGCCGAAAATTATTGCATTCATTTTGGGTGAGCTCTGCAAGTCCCACACCGGCCACGAAGAATTATAACAAGGTCTATATTTGCCTCTCTCGTCCTTCGACTGTTTATATCTCTTGGTCAACCTAAAGTGGTTGACACAGTTCATACTCTCTTTCTTGTCGACGACCATCGGGAAAAGATTGTAGCAAATAAACTTCGGGTCAAAAGAACCAACAGACAGTGTTTTGTGTGTTCGTCACGCCTTCTCACGCTGAGGTTACAACAGGGGCCCGCCTGGAACTTAAAGCATAGTGCTACACTGATAGACCCTTCAGAAGTGAGGTGGTGCAGATATCTACGAGCAGCCGTAGCATAACAAATGTCTATTCGGTGCTGTGGTTTTAAAACTTGGAAGAATCCTCTGATAAAATCTTAAGTTACATTTCGTTACAAACTCGTTACGCATTATTTGCCAAAATTTACGCTACCCTTGTAATATAGTCTTACGTGGGGAGATTAGGATATTTTCAACTAGCAGCGTATTTTCTGGTTCAAAGATTTAATCGTTTGTTTATTCTGTACTAAGACAAATGACATGGCACGGCTGTTTTTTTTCATCTCGACTTTCACCCTATATCTCACTAGGTGGCGCTTTTTTCTTCCAATGTTTTCATTCAATCAAATTCTAAACTGAATGGACGCTGCCTCAAATCACGTTATCTATTTCTGAGTTCTCCACCTCCATTACTTTCTGGTTGTTCCATCTCCACCTCCATTACTTTCTGGTTGTTCCATCCACCAGGACTTTATTGGTCGGCCGAAATATCAAATCGTAATTTGACTTTCCAATATCAGCAAAGCGTTCCAACAGCAAGGATTCCTTTGACTATATCTCGCGAGTCGTCCTTATCGGCTATTACTCTAAGCAGGTCCTTTAGACAACATCCAGTGTCAGCACAGAGCGGATGAATATAAGTTTTTTTACTGCTTGACCAACACTAGTGTGTCCATATGATGGAGGAGTCTATAGGAGAACGTAATTTATGAGTTCGTCCTAATATCTCCAGCAGTGCTCATCATATCTTGCTCGCGCTACTTGGATGATTTGTGAGACAGAAGGTAAGTGGCCGTACAACTCCTGTTTTTTTTTTGGCGCGCTACATCCAGGATTTGTAAAAAATAGCACGCAACTTCCTTGTGTAGTTCCCTTCTACTTTTCTCCCCAGGCGTTTCATGAGAGTCAAAATGGTACAACTATACAATAGTACTGGCACAGATACAACTTGGAAGAATTTCTGTCTCATGCAATCAGAGATATCAAATTTGCATATGGTCGTTAACTTTTCCTTGTTATAACAATGTAAAGTAAGTAAGTAAAGTAGGCGACCATAGTCGAGGGTGACCCGAAGGCTCCCTTTTCGATAGCTTACTACACCAAGGTGTAGGGGAGGGCGCTACTCCTTTCCCTGGATTGCTCCACTTTACCCTTGATCCGTACCTTATAATGCTGAGTGTTAAGCAAGGAGGCATCAAGTACCATTTTTTGAGTCTTTGGTATGACTCGACCTGGGATTGAACCCAGGTCTCCCGGGCGATTGGCGAACACTCTAACCGCTAGGCCAAATCTTCATATTCGTTGTATGATTATTAATTCTTGTCCCACATTATATTAATTTGAAGCTGTATAAATAAGTTGAAATTATTATCATTCTATAAATGTATCAGTTAGAAAAATTCTGCTTCGTAGTTTTTTTAAAAAATAACCGTGGAATTTCCATAAGTGCAGATACTACCATGTTTATGGACCCCTTCGGATCACCAGATAATTATTGATCTCTTCGATTATACTTGAGACACACCCCAAAATTTATATCGGCCGCTTTGAAGATCTTTGTCTTGAAGAGAGAGAGAGAGAGAGAGAGTTCATCAGAAGATCTTTATAACGTTCTCAGAATAGACTGAAAATGATCTTGTCTGGAAGATTTGCATGTGATTTCAATGGCCCTGGTCGGGCCAAATTTGTAAAATACCATAGACCCCAAGAGGTCAATATTGGCCGCTTTGGCCATCTGTGCCTTGAAGAGAGAGAGAGAGAGAGAGAGAGAGAGAGAGAAAGAGAGAGAGAGAGAGAGTATTTGTAACAGTCTCTTGATCTTAAGTTTTCATCTGGAGACCTCCATAATGTTCTCAAAATAGACTGTGAAAATCGACGATTTGCATATGATTTTAATGACTCTGGTAGGTCAAATTTATATCGTACCATAGACCCCCAGAGGTCAATATCGACTTCTTTGGCCATCTGTGTCTTGGAGAGAGAGAGAGAGAGAGAGAGAGAGAGAGAGAGAAATTCCAGTTACAGTCTCTTGATCTTAAGTTTTCATCTGAAAACCCCCATAATGCTCTCAGAATAGAGAGTGAAAATAGAAAATTTGTATATGATTTTAATGGGCCTGGTAGGCCAAACTTGGCACTTTTGAGTTAAAAAAACATACCATTTCTTAAACACTCTTTGCCACCGTAGAAAAAAAAAAGGAAAAAAGAAAAAAAAAAAAAAGAAAATTTTTATCATTGAAAAGTCTTTGTTAACATCATTTTTCTACCTGAGAACATTTATTTTCTTTAAGCTCAGGTGAGTCAATGACTAAACAAGATACCAAAACCCACGTGAAGTGTATCTGTCGTTCTTTCAATTAATTGTTGATTGGGAAGAAAGGAAAAGTAAACGGCAGAATGGTCGACGGTAAAACAAACAAGATGAAGAAAAGACCCATTGGATTACGAACGTCTAACAAATTGCTCTTTTTTCATGTGTGTATATCTACTTAAACATTCCGGACCCTGTCCAAATTATCGTTTGTGGATAAACAAAACAAGCGGGACCAATGCTTGTGTATTAACAAGATCACTGCAAATGGGGCTGGTGTGTGACAACACAAGACGCTGGTTTTATGGTAAAAACTGTCATTAAAAATTGCTTGTTCCTCCTGTAATGTTTGTTCAGAACCTTCCTGATTTTTTTCTCCTTAGTTTTTTTGTTCATTTGTTTTCTTGATGTAAGCTCCACAATTCTGGCCTTGTACCAATCCAGGCTTAATTTAATAAAAACTTCTTTCTTTCTTTCTTTCTTTCTTTTCTTCGACTATCGATCTATCTATGTTTCTTTTTTCTTTTTTTTCCCTACTTTAATTCAGATCCAGAATCGATTAGATTCATGACAAGTTGATAATCAACACTTTTTCTTGTCAATTGCTGCTGAGTTAGATCCTCATAGAGCAAATATCCACTGCTAGTGCTGTGAGTTGGATTCTAACAGGGTGCCCAATTCTCTTTGAAACTGTTAAGCTTAGTAAATATATTGATGACCGACCAATAAGCACTTACATAGAAAAAAAAAACAATTCAATTTTCTATAAATCTCAGTGTTAGTGATTTTATTCTTTAGCCTCTGGGTACTTTTGTTGTATACCACACGCATACATCTGCAAACACAGATACAGGCCAATACAAATACAGGCCAAACAGGCGGACTCCGTTGTTCAGGTACGAACGGTTTTATTAACTTCTGACTTCGGTTCTTCGACACGAGGAGAGAGATACAATTCTTACTATGCTGACCATACTATCTGACCCCACAAACGCGCTGCGCATCCTGTGATGTTTAAGATCTCTGTCGATAGAGATCCGAAAAACCCAACTACATCTTCAACTCTCAACTGTATGGCAGAAAGTCAACTTCTCAACTCCACGGCCCAATGTCGACCTTCAACTGACTCTTTTGTAAATTCCTCAAATTATCAGCCCATCTCTTCTGTGCAGGATGTCATCCACACTCCATCCTCATTTCCTGTCTGGGGTTTATTATGACAATCACTGTTGCGTTCTGGTTAGTGAACGCTTGTAATATTAAATAAAGGACAAACCAGGATATGAGAGGAAATAGAGATATATTCTCAGGAAAAAGTATATACAATAGAGAGACTATTAGTAGACAAGAACATAGGATTAGTGAATACTGAATAAAGATATCGTCCAACGATAGTATTGGCTTCCGATATTACGGTAGCAAGTAAGGGGATCTAGTGCGATCTCCAGTCTCCAACGCTCTAATGCTATTCCTATAAGAAGCTGCTCTTCACCTTCTAGTCTGCCCTGGTATTAGTAGCTACTGCTATATATGGCAGATGGACTAGTTCATTGTGTGGAAAAGGTGTGTGATACCCAACAATCACCATTGTCATATCCTTTGCGCACGAGCGTAAAACTGTACCCAATGACTATGCACCTGAACTCTTAAACCGAATAATTCAATGCCCAACCAAACTAAATGATGAAATATAATTAACGAAAAATGATTAATATAAAAATCATTCCTTATATATATAATTATATAACACACTGAGTTAGAAGATCTGGTTAAAACTGAAATTACACGAACGAATTAGAATTTTCTTTGTGCTTCAGGAGGCAACATCAGAGATGATTATGAATCGAACCTCAGCAACCCAGCATCAAGGATAGCTTGATGCTGGGTTGCTGAGGTTCGAATTGGCCCCCAAGAGAAAGAAAACTCGGGTGTCATATCAATGAAAAAATATCTTTTTACTTGTTAATTGGTTTCATCTGATTACATATGAGGTATTTATCGTTTCTTTTATCAGCTATTTTACAGGTAAGCAATGGAAAACAGCTTCTTTATCAACCATTATGGAAGGAATCGAAAAAATATAAACAAGTTTCGCCGGACTTTGGGGTAGGATAGATATGTAGTATCTGTCACCATACTGAGATATGTTCTTGCTTTTGGACAAGATATACCGAAAAAAAAGAAGCGAAACGCACCTTTTCTTTGGGATGGGGATGTTGGGTAATGACATCGTGGCATTGGTCGTGTGGAGAGGGTAATCTTACTTTTGTCTAAACGTTTGTGTATTGGCCCTCAAGCTAAATTGACCTTATGCCGCATACGACACCTGAATCTCTTTTTCAAAAGTTTCAAAAACTTTTATTATTTGTGTTTTCTTATATCTTGAGTCAGTAGAAATGGCATGATTTTAGTCCAATGCATGTATCTGATCATCTCCTACCACGGACAGGATGTGACACAAGGTCAATTTTTTAGCGGAATAAAGCAGGTTTGAATTCAAAATTTCCCATCTCCTTAACTCATTGTCTTACCAAAGATAAAAATTCAGTTTGCCCGACTATTTGCTCATAGCTGGAGGAAGAACAGATGGATTTATGCCTTTCACAAGGGCATTAGCGTGAAGTGAAACACAAACAGCCTTGTTCTGGATTTGAACTCGGATCGGCGATGCCTTTCCCACAGCGATAACCATTACGCTAAACACCTCCAACGCCTGAGGGGATATAGTTATTTACTAAGTTTAACTTTAGGCACCTTGTGTAAATCGAAGTCACTAATTAGAGTATGCTAGCTTTGCTCACAAACCATTATGCAACGTAATAGTGTAACGTTACACCCTCACCCCCACCACATTTTAGATCAGTCTTCAAACCATTCCACTTCTTAGCCGGCCGGTAATCAACTAGTGGCTGAGGGGGTAACGCACATTTCTTTACCGCTACACAAGAATACGATCGAGGGAGACAGGAGAAAATAAAACAGACGAACAAACACGAACAAAGCTTGGGGTTAACCAAGAGCAGAAGGAGGTATGCAACACTACATGCATGTGCAGACTAGCGCTAGCGTGGGTTACTAGCGAAAATTCCACAAGCACTGGAATGCCGACGTCTTTTGACTCAATCTTCTTCGCTGTGGCTGGACCCTCTCTTCTCTGCTACTGTCTCCGGAGTCCGGTGTTGACTGCCCCTGTCCGTGATTCCACGCCAACTCTCTGCTGTCCAGTCGCCAACTGCTCTCGTCCGGGTCCCATCGTCAACTGCCTGCCAGTTCCTTTGTCCAGCCAACTCTCATTCGTGTCCCCTTACCACTTCCGGATACGGCGAGATTTCAGGTCCAAGAATCCTTTGTCTGGTTTCGCGCCAGAACGGACAAAGGAATCGTCTGCTTTGGCGGGCCACCCACATAGTGCTACAATAGACTGTTTTGAGGGTATGTAGTTTAATATTAACATTAAAAAATTCTGGATGAAAAATGTAAATAGCCCTTGCGTTGTTGTGACAGAAAGAACGTCCCTTTCAAAACAGTCACTTTTGAGGTTCTTTATTAAACAGATGTTAACATTAACTTAAACACTTAGCAAAATAACTACGAGAGATAATCAAGATTCATTGCCTATTCCCGGGGAAGTCCGCTTGCTGTTCTTTTGTGGTGTGACCGTCTGTATGGAAGGAAAGTCAGAAAAGGAACACAGCGAATCTCTTTTCACAAGTTTCAAAAACTTTTATTATTTGTGTTTTCTTATACCTTGAGGCAGTGGAGATGGCATGATTTTAGTCCAAGTCGTCTCACTTTTACTGCGTTAGAGATTAATCTTTTCTTTTTAACCCTATTTAACCCTGCTGGATGCCCATGAGTACATGTTGGGCGCATGAGACAGTGGAAGCTACTGCCAAATATGTCCACCCGACTAAACTGTTCTAACTCACTCTCTCTCTCTCTCTTTGTCTGCCTGTTTGTCTGTTCCTCCCTAACTTTTCCAATCAAATTGTGACTCTTCATATGTATATATATATATGATCTTTCTTGTTCTATCCTCAGCTATCAGACCTCCCTGTTGGTGGGGTTTGAAATACACTGACTATTCCCTGCAGAGGGGTAAGAACTCCTTCTTAAAAAGATATGTCATTGCTATAACATTAGACTGCATCTGATGATAAGGCTCCAGTTCTGGAGATCTGGGAAGTGTGCATTACGCCTTTATTGCCATTACTATCAGGTCCACTCTGACCCAGAATCGAAGTACCTCTTAGGGTTCTTGGCTAAATAGATCTGTATAAAAATTATGAATATTACGAAGGAATACTTGATGCCCCCCTAACTGTAAGTTGTTTGTATAAATAATAGTTGCATAAAATTATAATTGTTTACTAAGGGTTAGTATTAGTTATTATTGTGGCGGAATTACCTACTAATGGACACAACCACTCTCCATAATACCGGAAGACGCAGCAATACGAAGTCAGTCTAGATCCGGAAACTAACATCACCCCCGCACGGTTATGCGAACCAGCTTACCTGTACCATAGCCAGATACGGATATGGCTACGCGAAATGGACATATAATGTTCATATATATATATCTACATAGAACATAGGAATCTCGAAACACGAAAAACACTTACGACTTCTTAGTTCAGGTACGAAACTTTTTATTACCTTTGAGTTTAAAGGTTCTTCGACATAAGGAGAGAGATTCACATTCTTTCTATTCTGGCTTTTTCATCGGCCCTCCATCTCGTGCGACACCTGCCCAAGGCCTCCGTGAGCAAGCGAAAACCAACCGTCTTCTTCCGAGGCAGGACTCAACTCCACTAACTGACTTTTTCAAAATTTCCTCAAATCCTCCGCACGCTTCCGGTGCGTGACGTCACACGCACTCTGTAAGCCCGTTTTCCATCTCGGGCTATTGTGACATCTCTGAGTGACACGTCCGCTCCGCGCGCGCGTGAACACCTGCGTTATTGTTGCACCTAAGTAACCCATGCACTGAGCCGAAAGGTTCTCAGCCTAACTAAACCCAAAGGCATAAAACGAAATCCCTCAGCCATTATATTACATACCGTCCTATGTTCTTGTAACCATCCTTTGTTCTTGTAAATATATACCTATACTATAACCGTGGTGTTCTGTTCTCTTTGTGACCCCTACCAGGGCCATTACAGTTATTTAAACTATATAATAATGAAAACAAATAAAACTATTATTATATAGAAATAATTACTTTAAACCACATAATTATTAGTATTAGATAAGAATACTTGAAACCATACAAATGTGTAAAAATTATTAGTATTAGATAGAAATACTTGATATTGAAAAATTATGAAACAACTACACAATGAATATAAATATAAATACGTAATGAATACGATTACTTAGACTTTAGACATAAAATAACTCACGTCAGGTTGATATGTTGTTAGAATCAATCACTCATTCAGTTTGTTGCGAATAAATAAATAAAAAAAAAGATTTAGTTGAATTAAAATAATTATTAAAATATGCAGAAACTCACAGAGGCTTCTGACGGGAAGAGGGTCGACGCATGCGCAAAGAAAAGGGACAAAAGGAGGAAGCTCATTCGGTTTCAACAGTGACCGGCGGAGTGATATCATCTAAATCTCCCTTGCTGCTAGTGGAAGGCCACTCTAAAGCGCCAGGTTGGTTAACCTTTTACTAGCAGCAGCTGTCTCGGTTAACAGTATGCCAAAATATAAGAAGTATCAAAATGGACCTATCGAACTAGGAAATAAAACACTGGATTTAGACAAACTCCCAAACATGACTAACACCTCGCTAAAGCTTTATATACCGAATAAGGACACATATATAACCAAGAAACACCTTGATTGGGGGATTCAACTATTTCAATTGTATTCAGAGAGAATTTCTTCACCCACTGAATGGTTGTTGAACCCAGAAATAATGGAAAAAATATTAAAAAATGTCTTCGTCTCCTATCTGTTACTATCTTCTTTCATATAATTCTTTTACGGCCTTCTTATCCAAAGAAGTTACACCAACAAAACAAAAGTGGGAACAGGATAGAACAACCCAGAATGGAGTCAGATAGCAAACTGCCCTCATAACCCCACAAGTTAACCATCATCAGTTTATATTTATACTTCTTCAATTTTACACCGAGTGACAAGAACGAACGCGCAGTTCTCACATTAGAGGTGCTTTATGTTTTTCTAATGTGGGTAACCAACCACTTTTTGAAAAAAAAATCCCTTAAAGTCACTTTGTAAAAAAACCCTCATTTGCACACATTTTCGTTAACAGAGAGAATTTTCGCTTTCAAAATAAATAAATAGATAAAAAGCTGAATGTATAAAATAAAAAATAAAAAAAAAAAAATAAAAAAAGGAAAGCGAATTTAAGTTCAAGCGTTTGTTTTTCAGTAAATTATTTCCCAAGGCAGAACACATCTCGAGAAGCGAGTGTGGGTCGGCAGCCAAAAGTTCTTTCCTTCAGGCATTGAACTCAGCACTCAAACATCAAACCGTTACAACTTTGAATTGTGTAAGAATCTGTACTTTATTTCCACTTGTTTTTGTAGCATTCGTTAGCAACATGCACAACTGTTAAAAAAATGCTTGAAGGTATTCAGTCAAGCGCAGTGTCGTATATGAACGCCTCTACATCAGCGACAACAGAACCTCGACCTTGGACATCGAGGCAGACGAACATAGAAAAGGTTTTTTTGTGGGGGTGGATTAGGTGGAGCAGGAGGTCACTTAGAATTAATGGTAAAAGAACTTTTGTCTCATGTCATTTCATCTTACGAAAGTATTCATAAGAATAACAGTAGATCCCGCTCTCTCTCTCTCTCTCTCTCTCTCTCTCTCTCTGTTATATATATCCACACTCACACACGTATTTATATATATATATAGAGAGAGAGACATATATGTATTCCTTAATAATATTGTATGCTCTATTGATAAATAAAGAATGCTCAATATTGGTGATAGAGCATATATATATATATATATATATATATATATTATACTGGAAACAGGAGTGAGTTCAAGTCTCATTGAGTACCCCATTTAAAAGGCCTTGTGCCACACATGTTCTCTGACGAAAGCAACAAGCTGGAAACATACATATATGTAACACGTATGTAATACATGTATATAACACGTATGTAAGAACAAAATAAATAAATTCAAAAAATACAAATCTCTCCGTGGACCATCTTATTTTAAATATATCCTTATTCTTTCTTTGGACCTACAACAACCATCTTTAAATGTATATATATATATATATAAGTTAGGATAGCGCAGACACAGTCAACGGTACTTTGATTGTCAGTTTCTCTCCAATGTGATCATCAAACCATGGCTTACGTTATCCTATCACATATCATATATATATATATATATATATATATATATTAACCGGGACATTGGCCCAGCGGTTAGAGTGTTCGCCAATGGCCCGGGAGACCTGGGTTCAATCCCAGGTCGAGTCATACCAAAGACTTTAAAAATGGAACTTGATACCACCTTGCTTAACACTCAGCATTATAAGGTACGGTTCAAGGGTAAAGTGGAGCAATCCAGGGAATGGAGTAGCGCCCTCCCCTACACCTTGGTGTAGTAGCTATCGAAAAGGGAGCCTTCGGGTCACCCTCGACTATGGTCGCTAACTTATATATATATATATATATAGCACGTAGTTTTGAGAAGCATAGGCTGCAGCCACACTATATTTGTAGTTTTCTGGCAATTTGTTTTTTTATGATGTGGAGTTGCTCATCTTACGCTTTGAATTTTTGGTTCGGAATTCATTCTTTATCCTTCTAAGCTGGTTGACATACGAAAACTGAAGGGACAAGTCTGCCCTACCATCAACTCATAGCTGCGGAGAGAATTGAGGCAGGCATGCATGCCTTTTTCATATATATATATATATATATATATATATATGTGTGTGTGTGTGTGTGTGTATGTGTGTGTTTAGGTAGAGAAAACGTGTAGAAAAATGAACAACTGGATAGGAATAAAACACGGGTTGTCCTCGTGGTGCAATTGTTAAAGCGCTAGACTGTAGAATCAAAGTACGTGAGTTCGTACTCCAGTCGCGCAATTACGTTCACTTTCGGACAAATATCCTTGGGAAAGGTATGAACCCCCTGATCCTCCGATCTATAGGGTAAATAGAACCACAACTGTCCTAAAAGAATGATGGATTTGGCATTAAATAACCCGTGAAGGTTGATATGCCATTACATGACTAACAAATAAAACATTTCCGAAGCAAACTATGAGAAGATATTCGATCGACTTTCCACAAAGTAAACTGTTGACTCAAGTTCATTTTATTGAGGGGACCCAAGCATGAATTGAGACTTCATCGTTGTTAATTCAAAAAAAAAATGTCGGCATTCCCTTTTTGGGGCACCTCAGGCACTAATCAATAAACTCAACTCTGCAATGCAGGTATAGTTAGGGATAAGGAAGGTGTCCGGAAACCAAGCCAACATTATTCACTCACCTGCCATGCGAACTATGGTAAAAAAGAAAGCACAACCGGAAGCAAAACAAATACAATTTATCAAAGAACAAGAAAGCAGTAAGTTGGAAGTCACCGGGACACGATGGGGTACTCGGATTCTGGTTAAAAAAATTCCCATCCATCCTTGTCAGGTTATGTCAGTTACTAAGTAAATGCATACGAGGAGCAAGAATACCGAATGGATGAAAAAATAGAAAACAATCCTGATCCATATAATCCCCCAAAATGGGCCAAACAAACACAACACAGACCAATAACGTGTTTGTCTATGAGATGAAAGTTCCTAACTACACGAAAAAGAGAACCATAAGACCTATCATGTTTGACTGGCAGCTGCTAAAAGAGGTAAAAACCAGAGTAGACCACATAACCTTTTATGTTTGACTGGCAACTTCTTAAAGAGGTAAAAACCAGAGAGGACAATATAACCTATTATGTTTGGCTGACAGCTTCTAAAAGAGGTAAAAACCAAAGAGGACCATATGACCTTTTATGTTTGAATGGCAGCTTCTATAAGAGGTAAATGAGAGAGGACCATATGACTTATTTTGCATCAGTGGCACATTCTAAAGGAGGTAAATAAAACGAAATATGTCGCTATTGCCTGGATAGACTATAAAAATGCATATTATATGATCTGGCAACTGTGGATGATAGATTGTCCGAAAATGTCCAAGATAGAGAAAGTCATTAACTTCATTTTAAGTACTATGAAGAACGAGACAGTGAAATTAGAAGCAAGAGGATAAACCCTAATTGAGGTAAAAAAATACAAAAGAAACATCTTTCAAGGAGACATTAACAGCTCTACTAATTGTCGTAACAATGATACCACTGAATTATACACAAAGAACATCTAAAGGAAGTTACAAATTAAAAAAATCGCTAGATAATATTTACAACCTCATGAATGATATTAGGAACCCTTAAAAAACTATTAGAATCTACAGCCAAAATATAGGAATAGAATTTATGATTACAAACTGTGCCATTCTCACAATAAAAAAGCAAAGAAAGGAGCAACGAAAGAAAGTATAAGAACACTTGGAGAAAAACAAAGTTACAAATAACTGAGAATATTAAAAGCAGATAACATTTATCAAGCGGAGATGAAAGAAAAGTAAGAAAAGAGTTCCTTAGATGAATAAAAAAACTGTTTGAATCCAAAATCTGTTGCTGAGATCAAATCAGAGGAATAAATACCCAGGTAGTCTCTTTTTAAAAATACTCTGAACACTTCTTAAACTGGGCAAGAGAAGAACTTAGAAGCATAGACCATAAGATAAGGGAATCGATGATGATGGACAAGGCATTACTCCCCAAGAGATGAACAAGGTATTACTCCCCTAGAGATGAACAAGGTACAACTCTCCTAGATATGAACAAGGCATTACTCCCCTAGAGATGAAGAAGACATTACTCCCCTAGAGATGAACAAGGTATTACTCTCCTAGAAATGAACAAGGTACTACTTTCCTAGAGATGAACAAGGCATTACTTCCCTAGAGATGAACAAGGTATTACCCTCCTTGAAATGAACAAGGTATTACTCCCCTAGAGATGAACAAGCAATTACTCCCCTAGAGAAGAACAATGCATTACTCCCCTAGAGATGAACAAAGTACTACTCTTCTAGAGATAAACAAGGCATAATTTCCCAAGAGATTACATAGACAAAATATATGTGAAAAGAAAAATACAGGAAGAGGATACGTCAGCACTGAAAATTATGAAGAGGCAATAATTCAAGGACTCAAAATTCATATATTTAAAAAAAGCACAGAAATACCGATTGTAGTTGCCAGCAACAGGAAAATGAACAGAATTAAGTTAAAGACAAACAGGAAAATAACAATAAAAATCTAGAAAACGAAGATGAGAAGAAAAACAATGAGGAAAATATTTCAAGCGAGAAACAGGGAAAATAGCACATAGATAACCTGGATATGTCTAAGTAGGGGAAATCGGAAAAAAGAAGCAGAACCTCTTTAAATAGCAGCGGGAAATAATGTCATAAGAATCAATTAAGCCAAAGCGAAAATTTATTATACGTAGAAGATAGCAAATGTAAGTTATGTGATGACAGAGAGGAAAAAGTTAATAACATAATAAGCGAATGCAGCAAACTGGCACCTAAGGGAAACAAGAGAAGGCAAGATTGGGTGGGAAAGGTGTTTCACTGAGAATTGTGCAAGAGATTAAAATTTAATCATTCTGACAAGTAGTATATGTACTAATCAGAAGCTGTTCCAGAAAATGGGATTCATAAAACTTTCACGGATTTTGAGATATAAATTGATAATCCAATCTCAATCAGAATGCCGGATATCATCTTCATCATCATCATCATGTCGCACCATCAGCACGGATCTCCCTGACCCTTTCCCGTCACCCTTCTCTATCGTCCATCGCTTCCGGTTGGTCTTCAAGGCTACATCCTGTATCAGTACAGAGCTGTTGTATGTAGGTTCTAGCTGATCGTCCTGCCTTTGCTCGTCCATGTGAGGGGGTCCACTGGAGTACGTCACTTATGAGTTCGTCCCTACCTATCCAGCAGTGTCCCGCATGTCTGGTTCGTCTTACTTGGATAATTTTCGTGATGGATGGCAAGTGACCGTACAGCTGCTGTTGTTACTAAACAAAAAGAGAGGGAAAAAAAAGACGTTTTCGTCTTATGAATTTTACCGTTCCGGCGAATCAGAGAGTGGAAATATAGTAAAATAAAAAGATTTACAATCACTTCAATCTTACCAAGGAGCTGAAAAAGCTTGGGAACATAATTGTGACGGTGATACCAATTATAGTTGGTGCTCTTGTAACGTACCCCAAGGTCTGAAAAAGGGACTGGGGAATCAGAGGTCAGCGGAAGAATCGAGACTATCCAGACCACAGCATTGGTAATATCAGCAAGAATCCTGAATAGACTTGGAGGGCTTAGTAGACATTCGGTCATTGGGACGTCAGTGAAAAACCATGAATTAAAACTGGTGCCCGTGGTGTAATGGTTATCGTCGCAGGATATGGACACGGCGATACGAGTTCAATTCCTAGACAAGACTGATTGCATTTCACATAGCACTAATACCCTTGGGAAAGGTATGAATTCAATTATTCTCCCTCCAGCTATGGGTAAATAGTAGGGCAGACTAGGTTCTTCAGCCTTGGTGAGGCAACTAGTCTAGGAGAAGGAAACTCTGAATTAAAACCTGTTAAACTCCGCTTAAAAATTGACCTTGTGTCATATCCTGTCCGAGCGGAGGGGTTGGGTAAATAGGATCAATTCAAACTGGTGTGAAACACACCCAAGAAGTATAATAATAATAACAATAATAACAAAAGAAAGCGAAAAGTACATAGATACTTGAACCCAGCTCGAGAACAAAAATGTGGGACATACAGGTTACGGTCTTATCAATATTAGTTAGTACGCTTGGAACAGTCCCCAAAGGCTTTGAAGAAAGACTGGAGGAATTGGAAATCGGAGGAAGAATCGAGACCATCCAGACCACAGCGCTGTTAAAATCGGCCAGAATACTTAGAAGAGTCCTGGAAACCTAAGGAGACTTGCTGTCACTTGACCTCCGGGGAAAAACCACCTTTTAACACTGGTGTCAAAAAAACTCACAAGGAGTAAAATCATAATGTGCTTGAGTCAGAGATGGTCTTTAGATGTACATACAAAATAAGGTTTAGAATACAAGTCTTTAAAAATTGAAAATACATTTGATACAACTTTCGTTCATGACCTTTGAATTGTATGAAACTTGCTTTAAGTTTCTCGTATGTTCTTGATGTCACTTTCAATTATCCGCAAAATGCCTAGCAAGTGAGTTTAATTAAAAAAAAGTTTAGAAATACACTAAAACATCTTTCATACATCAACCGTTAAAAGTTGAGATCACTAAGGGTAAAAAGCAAGTTCACAATAAGTTTCTTTTTTTAAGAATAAAAATATCTTGCTAGTATGTCATATTTTTTCTATCTTTTTCTTGCGTTTTTTTTCTCTCTTTATTTTTCTTCTTTTTTTTTATTCCCATAAGCCTCAGCGAAGCGAATCGGTTGTGTAATTAAGTGAATGTCTTTCCTGATGAGGTAAAGGCCACGAGCGATCGAGTGGTGAAGTCAGCTCAGCGGACGCTCCTCATCAACAGTCAAAGGATTTGAACAAGAATAAAAAGAAAGAAAAAAAAAAAGAAACAAAAAAAAAAAAAAAAAGAAAAAAAAAACAACTTGAGGGACGTTCTTCCATTTTTTTTCATCATCCACTTTTTCTTCTTGAAACTGTAATTGGTTGTGACTGGTGCCTGTTGGATTTCTGTTTAAACATTTTTCTTTTTCTTTTCTTTTGGTAACTCGAGAAAGGGAGAAGAACTGACTAGAGTCCGTCAGTCTGTCGGTCTGAAAACTTTAGGAAATGTTTTAAAAGAGGACTGTAAAACTGTAGATGGGTGGTTGTGTTTTATGGCATATTAACCCTTGTGGGTTATTTAATGGTAAATCTTGTTTACACACACACGCGTGCGCACATGATTTATGAGCTAATAGTTTATGGGTAACATTTTTAAACGATCCAGAACTCATTTGTTTTCATACAGTTAAGTGGTCACAGGTATTGCAATCCAACACTAATAGTTTTATTTGCACCCTTAAAATCCCCACAATAAGCTCTTTCAAATGGAACCCATTTTAAAAGAAAGGAAGCTGGATCCTAATAATACCAGAAGAGAAGAAACTACCCTTACTCAACTACGCATTGGACACAATCGACTGACTCACTCCTTCATTCTTAAAGAAGAACCTCCCCCAAAATGTCCATGTGGAAACCAATACTCAATCAAGCATATTTTGATAGAATGCACAAAACTCAACCACACCAGGAAAAAGTTTTATAAGGCGAACGGCATGAAGGAACTATTTAAAAAAATAGCTCTCAAAAACATAATCAACTTCTTAAAAACAATTGGCCTCCTATTAAAGATATAGACTGTGTTACCAACACCTTCGACAATCAAGTGTATACAAACTAAAAGCTTTGACCTATTTTAAAATACTAATTCCGGACTGTTTATTTACAAATAATATTCATGCCTATACATATATATATATACATACATAGCAGAATTTGACACTCAATGACCCTTAAGAGGTTAATTTGCCATAAAACCCAACCATCACCAACCTAAAAATATGCGTTTACAAATCATATATATAATATATATGTAAAAAGGCTCTAGCATTAAATAACATATAGAGGTTGATATGCCATTAAATCCAACGAACCAACCTAAATGGTTTCGAGTATAGTAGATGATTGAATATTTCTATTTGACCCATAGCTATGACCCCAACAGGTCTGAGTGGATCTGAGAGTAACGGCAATGAAGGACTACTTCACATTCTTCAAAACTCCAGGACTGGAACCTCACCATTAGATGGTTTAGTGTCATATCTAGGACATTCGTTGGGGGAGTCTTACTCCTTTACAGAAATACAGTCGGTGTATTCTTTAGCCCCAGTTGAATGGGCTGAAAACGAAAGAGAAAGAAAAAAGAATGTAGGAAAAGCAAAGAAAGGGCATAAAGAGAAGAAAGAAAAAGAAAAGACGAGTAAAAAAGTTAAAGGGACGATGGTAGAAAAAAAAGTAGGAAAGAAAAGAAGAAGTACAAGAAAGAAAGAAAGAAAAAGGAAAGAAAAGTGGAAAAGATAAAAGTGAAATGTGAAAAGGAAAGAAAAAGGAAACCAGTGATAACTGAAAAGTAAGAAAGAAAGAAAGAAAGGAAGAAAAAGGGAAAAGAAATAAAAATGGAAGAGAAAGAAAGAAAGAAAATAAGAAAGAGAGAAAATTGAAAAGAAAGAAATAAAGAAGGAAAAATGAAAATAAAGAAGGAAAAGGAAAAAACGCAGGAAAGCTGGAAAGAAAGGATGAAAAGAAAGAAATAAAATAAATAAGAATAACAAAAAAGAAAAAAAAATTAAAAAGAAAGAAAAAAGCAAAAAGAAAGAAGTAAAAACATCAAAGAAAGAGGGAAAATCGAAAAGAAAGCTGAAACATAAATAAATAAATAAAGAAAGAAAGAAAGAAAAAAAACGAAAGAAAATAAAAGAGAGAAAAATAGAAAAGAAAGAACTGGAAAAGAAAGAAAAAGAGCCCCCCCCCCAAAAAAAAGGAAAAAAAAAAAGAAAAGGAAATGAGAACGAAATAACGGAAAAAATACAAGAATAATCAACGATGAAATGAAAATAAATAATAAATATGTGGAGATTAATGAAAAGAAATAGAAAAAGAAAAGAAAAGAAATTCAAAATTTAGAGGTTCTCAGAATCCCCTGACAGGAAGCAGGAAC
Source organism: Sepioteuthis lessoniana (assembly GCA_963585895.1). Lineage (NCBI taxonomy): Eukaryota > Metazoa > Mollusca > Cephalopoda > Myopsida > Loliginidae > Sepioteuthis > Sepioteuthis lessoniana. Next base: position 100,807,590 of record OY757915.1, read on the forward strand.
TGCGCATGTCTGAATGACACTCACCGGGGCAAGAAAGAAACTCGTTCTCACTTTAGCTTTACCTTTGATACTAGACTCCTAAGTCTCGTACTTGGCGTAAGATCGTATTTCCTCTAACAGCAGTCTATATTAAAAACACCCACTGGACAAGATCACCGACTTTGGACTTATCAACCACCGAAAATGACTAATACATATCAACGCCTTGTTTGGGAGATGCGAGTGTTTTTCTTATGGTTCAGGAAGACATTACTTCACTACAGAATAGCCATATTAAACACAGAAATAAACTTAAAACTTAAAAGGTATCTTCGTTTCTTTCTTCCTTCTTTCAGTAATTCTTTGTGCAGCCTTTACAGACAAAGAAGACGCCAATGAGTAAGAAGGAGTCAGGTACGCTAAACCTAAATATCCACAACCTATGAAACTAAAAACCAAATAATAACCGACTAAATCTTCTGGTTCCCGATAAATGAATGAATCAAATGAAGAAAGAAATAAAGAAGCGAAAGCAAAGACTAAAAAATTAATACAGTACAGAAAATATAAAGAAAATTAAAAATGTTGAAATATACCACTCTCTTCGCCCCGTCCTCGATCACAGCGCTGATTATACCTATTATGGTAACTCTTTGCCACAACCTTGTCCGCCTCCCTCCAATCTCTCTGCTACAGCGTGGGAAAAAACAGATCAAAAGTTCCTTCCAGGGAAAGTGACCATGCACAGCCCTGCCCCACGTTGTGATTCTTTAAAAGTAAGGCCGATGGCTCTGTCTGAAAGGAAGAGGGTTTACTGGCAGCTGAAGACTGGACTCCAAAGGGGTACATATATTGCAGAACAAAAAAGATAACAATAACTCCGATTTCTGCGGTAGATAAGAAAAGGGTTTATAAAACTTCAAAGTTTATAAAACTTCAAAGATGGCGACAAAATCTGCGGGTGTGACATATAATGGTCTAAGGCGGCGGCCCGACGAGGGTTAAGTTTTCTTAACGACAGTGTATTCCAGCGGCGAACTGGTGATATATGAGCTGGTAGCGCAAAGCACAATTCCAATCTGTTGGTCCCTGCCTGGTCTTCGTCGGCTACGTCTACTTCGTCTGGTACCAACTGCTTCGCTCTCCTGCCACCAACTTACAAAGGTCTAAGTTTTCTTAACGACAGTGTATTCCAGCGGCGAACTGGTGATATATGAGCTGGTAGCGCAAAGCACAATTCCAATCTGTTGGTCCCTGCCTGGTCTTCGTCGGCTTTACTTCGTCTGGTACCAACTGCTTCGCTCTCCTGCCACCAACTGCTGAGTTCGGAAATCAGCCTGTTTATATAATAATTGCCAATATTCTGGGGTAGGTTCTGACTGAGGCAGGGGGATCTCCCTAATGTCATTTTCAACTCATTAGACATCCTTCATGTCTTTGTTTTAATTTTCGTCATCAGAAAGGGTCCAACCCTCTTTTCACTACTTCCACAGAGTTGTTCCTCTCACTACCCTCATAGTGAGGACTACAGGAGGATAGCTTTCCTCCTACCAACATAGTTTCTATCATTTTACGGCTCATGACCTCAGAAAGGGTCCAACCCCTTTTTGCCCAAATATGCTGGACTGTCACCTTTGATGGAACTGGTTTCAATTCCACGTAGGCGAAAAGACTGGCCTATCCTCAGGCTAATTAATAATCCCCTTTCAACACTGATAAGTAATTCTGGATAATTTTCTCAACCCTTAGCTGAGGTATTTCCCCAAATGCCAGGTGGCCTTCTTTATCTTGACAAAGACTTCTTTGTTTGCTCTGAGTCCCACCTTTTAACAGGAGTGCAAGTCACACCGTATCTGAATCTCTGTGCTGTCAAATCCTTTAAAAATTAACTTTTTCCAGGCTCGAAAATTATCTTAGTATCGTTACTCTTTTCACCTTTTTAATCACAATATTTTTCTTTCTCGATTTCTGCCTGAGTTCTGTAAACAACTTAATCTTCCGTACCTGTCAACTTCTTTGTTTCAATTTTGGCTATTGTCAACAAAAATTCGGTAACAGCATTTTCGATTCTTTTTCCCAGAATTTCAACTCCACACTTCTTGGCAATTATATTTGGCTGCTCAACTTTTTGGTTAACCCATCACCTACCGCCACAGACGAATATTGTCACAGAAAAACAAACGAGAGGAAAGAAAGAAAAAACGTTGTGGAAATAACAATAAAGATGAAGACAATAGTCCGAAAACCCTTAATGATAAAAATCATTAAGGTTTGTATTAGAAATTAAGACAACTAAAAAAGTATTTGCGTATAAATTTAGGAAATAAGAAAATACAAGAAAAGTTAAAAGCAAAACAAAACAAAAGCAAAAACAAACAAATAAAATTTTGTCGTGGGTATTCAGTAAACTTAGTTTGATCTGACACAAGCCCAGAAAGATGAGGCACTGAAGAATAATCGAACTCACCTCAGGATTAAAGGTCTATAAAGATGTTATTGAAGGGTCAAAACGCGAAAAAAGGTCAAAAAGGTAAAAAAGGTAAAAAAAGGTAAAAAAAGGTAAAAAATGAAGCAGAGGAAGATTCCTTAAATGGTAACAACCATTTATTAGGATTCACGGCTCATTATCTAATGGGCAGAGTGTTCGCCAATAGCCCGGGATACCTGGGTTCAATCCCAGGTCGCGTGATACCAAAGACTTCAAAAATGGTACTTGATACCTTCTTGCTTAACACTCAGCAATATAAGGTACGTATCAAGGGTAAAGTGGAGCAATCCAGGGAAAGGAGTAGCGCTCTCCTTTACACATTCGTGTAGTAGCTATTGAAAAGGGAGCCTTCTGGTCGCCCTCGACTAAAGGTCCGCTACTTTACTTTTTACTATTAGGATTAACCAATCTAGTAATAACGATCTTAATTTGTTGAACTAGAATCTGAAATAAATCGTGACAATCAACTCGTAGTTTGTTATTGCATGATTCTTGCTAGCCTTACTGGTTAGTGTTCAAACACGTTTAAAAGCTATGATCTCCAAAGCTGATTTTCAAAGCAGTTAAGCAGATTCTCGCCTTCTTAGAAACATGGGATTATAGAGTTTTTCTACTCAGTACTTTCCACATATTTGGACGAGTGTCACGCTAAATCAGCCCGAGCAAATATTAGTCTTACACTTTACCATTGAACTATTTTCTCTCGCGGATGTTGGAAAGATACAAAGTGTGATACAAAGTGTGATGTTTTTCGAAAGGCGATTCGTTTTTTCACTTAACGCGCATGTGTCATCATCATCATGTCGCGCTGCAAGCACAGATCTCACTGACCCTCTCTCGCTATCCGTCTCAATCCGCCATCACACCCGGAAGGCCTTCCAGGCTACATCCTGTATCGGCACTGAGCAGTTGTATATAGGTTCTAGCTGGTCGTCCAACCTTTGCTCGTCCATGTGATGGGGTTCATAGGAGTACATCGCTTATGAGTTCGTCCTTACTTCTCCAGCAGTGTCCCACATGTCTGATTCGTCTAATTTAGATAATTTTCATGATGGGTAGTTGGTGGCCGTACAACTGCTGTTTTTTTTGGATGTTGCCTCCCGGACTGGCTCGCAGCATTCTTGTGTAATTGCGGTCAAACTTTTTCTCTTTACGTTTAGTTGGTGTCCATGTGGTGAATCCATATAGCAGTATCGACACAACCACTGCTAGGAAGAAACTGTGTTTTATTTTATCAGTCAGGTCTGACTTTCATATTACTGGTAGCCTATCGATAGCTGTCCACGCGTTGATATTATTCTCGGTTGATGAGACACTGCTTCCGAGGTAGGTGAACTTGTTCACTTGTTTCAGAGGACTGCCCTTTAGTTTGGAGATGTCGCCTCTTTGATTAAAGTACATGTATTCTGTTTTGTTTGCGTTTCAGCTTGGGCGGGCGAATTTACTAGAAGCGCTATGCCATCGGCGTAGTCCGCGTCCGTAATAGTTTGTGCGGGGTATCTTTTGCTTCTTTCCTTTGCCAGCTTGAAAGCGTTATCTTTCATAAAATCTATAGACGTTCTAAACACGTAGTCTAGGCAGATAATAAACAGGTATGGGTCTAATGTATCTCCTTGCTGCACACCTGCTACAATGTCGAAGTAGTCTGTGTCTCCATCCGGTAACATATTTCCACTTCAATGGAGGCTAAATCACAACTTAAGCCGAAGTTTTTTTATTTGAATTTTTTTTAAGTAAAGACATTTATTCTTTCTTTCATCCATCTTTCATTGATATACTTTTATCTTAGGAATATCACAAATACCACGGTACACACTAAAAAAAATATTAAGGATATTAATAATTTAAATTTCTTGTTGTTCTCTATTCGGTTATCGATTCAAGAGAGTGACGTCTTAGACGAACGATAACTTATTTTTCCATCTCATAAATAAATCGTAAAAATTACGCCCATAAAATATTTACATAATTATGAACGGCTTTTCAAGAAAAAAAAAGTGGCACCTGTAGAATAACGGCTGGAAAGCTTGTCAAGCAGATTCATTGCAACTGAGTAATAAATCTGATTCTCAATGTATGACCAATACTTGTGCCAAAAACAAAGCTATGGTTATTTTAAGAGTAACTTGTATACTATATGTATTTAGACAACCTCTCCGCCCAGGTAAAGAGCCCAGCCATAGCTGGGGGGGGGGAGGTAATTGTTGGATCTATAACTTTTCCCAAGGGTATTTGCACTATATGGAATGTAAACAGCCTCGTCCACAATTTGAACTCGGGTTGCTGGGTCCATTTCCCTCAACAATAACTGTTACACCTCGAGTGCCACCAACTCTACGTTGTGTAATCATCAGCGAACTATTGTTAGTGAATTCAATTCTCACTGGGTGTTCGATACTTGGGCTAAACTAAGCTAACCTCAGTGAATGAAAAACGAATATAGAAGTTTATATAATAGATGCATATATATATATATATATATATAGGAGGTGCCCGTGGTGTAATGGTTATCGTCGTAGGAAATGGACACGGCGACACGAGTTCAAATCCTGGACGAGATTGATTGCATTTCACGTAGAATTAATACCCTTGGCAAAGGTATGAATCCAATTATTCTCCCTCCAGCTATGGGTAAAGAACTAGGTTCTTCGGCCTTGGTGAGGCAACTAGTCTAGGAGAAGGAAAACTCTGAATTCAAACCTGTTAAACTCCGCTTGAAAAATTGACCTGCCCGAGCGTTGGTAAATGTGTATAATAGATGCATACACAAAGCAATATAATAAACACATACGCAAGACCATGGCTACGTAGAAAAGCTTATATTATATGTAAAGGACATCATGTACATACCTGAAGCAATGTAATAAGCATATACACAATTTGATATAAAAGACCATGTAATTAGTACCCACACGCATTAATTAGTAAGGTGTATAACTAGCTCATTGGAATAGTAAGTAGAGTGTTCGTTAATAGTCCAGGAGACTGGGTTTCAATCCCAGATTGATTCATACCAAAGACTTAAAAATGGTACTTGATGCTTCCTCAGCATTATAAGAGGCGTATTAAGGGTAAAGTAGAGCAATCCAGGGAATGGAGTAACATCCCCCTACAGCTATTGAAAACGGAGCCGTCTGGTCAACCTCGACTATGGTCAGCCAACTTACTTATAAATAATGGTCTTGAAGGTTTGCGTATCGAGACTATGTGTCTTTGCTGAAGAAATATAATTCTGTGAATGTTTCGTGTATTGACTAAGTTCAGTTGGGGGAGGTTGGTGAGAATTTGCCTGCCCTAAAAAACAGCATAAAAAATCTGTGGTCAGATACGGGATTTGCACCAAGCAGTATTATATAAGGAACCATCTTTTAATTTTCAGCAACATTTATTAAGGAAAATCGAAGAACGATTCAATCTAGACGTAATGATGAAAACGCCATGCATAAGAAATTTTTTTTCCGAATAACCACTGGAATTATGACACTAACTCGTCTCACATTTTTGGTGATTTATGTGGTACAACGGTTAGCAAGTTTAGCAAGTTGACTATTGTTAGTGAGTTTGATTCTTACTGAGGGTTCTGTATTTGTGCCAAACTGATTAAATGACCAGTTTCCCTCTTTGCTTTTCTTTATTTTTTAAAAAGATTTTCTGGATGATTTCTTTCTATCAACTTGTGTGATAGAGTGAGTGAGGACAATCGGTGTAGTCGACCCATTTTGACACAGGACTGATGATTGACATGTTTAGGTGTTTTGTGTGACTGCAGCAAGAATATGAGAACTAAAACATGATACGAAGATTTAATGAAAATATGGATTTTCATCAGTTTAATATGAAGGCTTGAGCAAAGGTTAAAAAGTAGATTTTTCAGTTCGGGGGTTAAAAATAGAACATAGAGATATAATTTGAGAGGCTTGGAGTTTTAGTACCTTTTGGGTCCTAGGCTACCATACAAAAGAATTCCGGTCCCCTTCTCTAATAACAAATGAATTTATGTAACTACCGATCTCGGTCGGTCCGAAGATTCTAACATTTGAATAAAAGTAAGAATATATACATATTTATATATATACGAGGATCATTAAATAAGTTTCCAGACTTTTTTTCGTATGGGTTCTTTTATTGATAGTACACACATGAAACTCTAGTAATCTCCTCTGGCAGCAATTCACTTATTGTACCGTTCCAACAACTTTTGGAAGGCTCCATGAAAGTCCTCTTGTGTGAGCGTGTCAGCGACCTTCGTCACTGCCTCTTTCATCTCCTTAATTGTCTCATAACGACGACAGCCTCTGAGCTTAGTGAATTACCAAAAGTCACAGGGAGCAAGGTCTCGACTATAGGGAAGCTGAGGAACTGTGTTGATGCCCATCTTGGTCAAATAGTCTGTGACAAGGATGGAGTTGTAGACTGGTGTATTGTCCTGCTGGAAATGCCACTGGCCCGATTTGATGAGTGCTGGCGTCTTCCGACGGAATCTCTTCCTGAACTCCCTTAAAACCTCAACATAGTAACCCTAACCCTAACCCTTTGGCCAATTAACTCAGGTCTATTGATTTCTTTACTCCTCCCACACCTCTCATCATCCCTCACTGACTCCCTGCCTTCCTTGAATCTCTTATGCCACTCAAAAACTGATGCTCGATTCATGCAAGATGCTCCAAAAGCAGTCTGAAGCATTCCGTTTCTGTGGCATTTTTTTCCAAGTTTAAAACAGATATTTATTGCATATCGTTCTTCTAAAGTGTCCTCACGTCCAGATTGCTGCTGTAGCTGTTCATTTGAACCTGAAATCATAAAAATCAGTCAGTCACCTCATAAGATGTAAAGCAATAACATAGTGAATTTTCAAGAGTCTACGACAATTTTAAATGCTTGTACAAAAAAGTCTGGAAACGTATTGAATGCACCACGTATATATGTACATTCCACTGAGGAAATTTGATACGATGTTTGTTGAATTCAGTTTTGATGGTATCGTGTACAAGGAAACAAACGTTGTTTCAATGGGTTCCCCTTTGTGATCAGAGCTGGTGAATATATTTGTTGGTTTTCACGAAAAGGGTCTACAATCTGTTCCTGAAAAACGAGAAGTTTATTTTCGTTATGTTAACGACGCATTTTGTCTCTTCAATTGTGAGATGGAAGCTGACTTATTTTTTACTTCCTTCAGCCCTGAAATTAACACTGGATAAGGAAACTAATTTGTCTACCTTTTCTAGATGTTTTAGTTCGTAGGACAACTTCCTGTTTCTTCATATCGGTATACAGAAATCCCACCTTCGCTGGTTTGTACACCCGTTAATCTTTGGACCTAAACAAAAAAATTCATTTAATCAAGTCTCTGACGCATAAGGCTTTAATGAGTTGCTCTCAGTCTAATCTTCATGAAGAGATTAAATTTATTACAAGGGCTCTTGTACCGGCTGATTGGCCTAGTGGGTATAGTGTTCGCTAATGGTCCGGGATACCTGGGTTCAATCCCAAGTCAAGTCATACCAATGACTTGAAAATGGTACTTAATACATCCTTGCTTAACACTCAGCAATATAAGGTACGTATCAAGGGTAAAGTGGAGCAATCCAGGGAAAGGAGTAGCACCCTCCCCTACATCTCGGTGTAGTAGATATTGAAAAAGGAGCCTTCTAGTCGCCCTCGACTACGGTCGCCAACTTTACTTACTAGGACTCTTAGTAACAATGATTTTTCATTAGACCTTGTACAATCTGTAAGCAGAACAAAAAATTCTAATTTTAATAAAATCAAACCTGCCATGGCACAAATATACTTGTATCTTGTTTATCTACGCTTTCCTTTGTTAGATAATATTAGAGAGAGAGAGAGAGAGAAAGAGAGAGAGAGAGAGAGATATTCCCTAAGTGAATTTCATCAGTTGTACCACGGTATTATTTTTCAGCCAACACAGATGTTTTTTTCCAAGACAGATCCTAACATCTTCTCGAAAGGACGTTCTTCCCATTGTTTATTTGTTTAATTATAGTTGTGGCTTAAACTACGAAAGAAGAACTAGTCATAGTTTGAATGATAGGATCAGATATCATCATCATCATGTCGCGCTGGTAGCACGGATATCCCTGACCCTCTCTCACCACTCATCCCAATCGTTCATCGCCCTAGGTAGGTCTTCAGGACAACATCCCGTATCCTCACATAGCTGCTGAATGTATGTTCGTGATGGTCGTCCTGCTTTTGCACGGCCACGTGTGGGGGTCCATAAGAGTACATCTCTTATGAGTTCGTCCCTGCTTCTCCAGCAGTGTCCTGCATGTCTGGTTCGTCTAACTTGAATAGTTTTCGTGATAGGGGGCAGGTGGCCGTACAGTTGGTGTCTCGTGGGGTGTTGCCGCCAGGACTTGTTCAAGATTGCACGTAGGATTCTTGTGTAATTGCCGTCTAGCTTCTTCTCCAGCCGTTTTGTTAGCGTCCATGTAGTGCAGCCATATAGCAGTATCGATGTGACCGCTGCCTGGAAGAAACTGCGTTTCCTTTTATCGGTTAGGTCTGATTTCCATATAATCGATAGCCTATTGATAGCTGTCCATGCTTTCGTTAACCTCGTTTCGATGTCCTTTTCGGTTGATTCGACGCTGCTTCCTCGGTAAGTGAATTTGTCTACTAGTTTAAGAGGGGTTCCGTCTAGAGCGGAGATGTCCCCCGTTTGATTATATCACATATATTCCGTTTTGTGTGCATTAACATAGAGGCCTATGCCTGCGGCTGCTCGTTCCAAACTATGCAGTAGTGTTTCGGCTTGGTCGGGTGTATTTGCCAGTATCGCTATGTCATCGGCGTAGTCGGCGTCGGTAATTGTTTTTGCGGGGTACCTTCTGTTTCTTTTCTTCGTCAGCTCGAAGCCATTCTCTCTGATTTTGTCAATCGATGTTCTAAGTACGTAGTCTAGACAAATGATAAAGAGGTACGGAGCCAGCGTGTCCCCTTGTAGTACTCCTGCTATTCTCACTAAATTTTGGAATTTTATCTACCGTCCTATGGACATTCTAAATAATACTGACGGGTCTTCAATTGGTGATCATCTGATGAATAATTGTAAGTACGCCAACAAATTTGGTGCGGATTTGTTTTCCATTCTAAGCAAGAACACTCTCCATTACACCTAAAAATTTTAGTAACAATCTATATTGTGTCCTGGCAGAATTGCGGCCCAAGGTAAGCGAGTTCAAAATCCAGTCACACAGTTACGTTCACTTTCAGATTAATACCCTTGAAGAGTCATGATTGTTGTATGTTGACCTCCGACCCGGCCAAGCTCTGAAAATAAGAAATGCACCTGTGTAAATAACAGATGCATCCGGTCGAGCATGTCGACGGGTTGAATTGAGTGGGCGTAAAAAATAATATAATTCGGTGCACAGGAAGTTCGAGAGAGTTGGAGATAAGATATTGTAGAGAGAACCAGCACCCAGCAGAGGGGGCCCTCAGGACCCCCGATTGAGGCAGTTGGGGTTCCAGATCAAGCTGTGGGAACCAGCTCTCAGCAGAGAGCTGGGCCCCCAGGCCCCCGGTTGAGCAGCCCAGGAGAACGAGAAAGACACACTGCTATGTTTGGAGGAGCTGGGGGTCAATATGTTGCAGTCTTTGTTCAGTCTCCAACTCCCTCTCACACACAACCCTTTCAATAAAGTGAGAACTGTGTCCGCTCGTCTTTATTGTGATGGATATGTTTCTGCATGCATATGTATTATGTTGCTATACAACAATGATCCCCCTATTCCCCCCAGCTGTGGATTAAATAGTATCACAGCTGTTATTCTACAAGAATTGCTTTGGCATTAAATAACCTGCGAAGGTTGATATGCCAATAAAACAAAGCAGCCAAACCAAACAATTTCAGATATAATGCTTCACAATCTTTGGTTGATGCAACTGATGCAAAAATCTATTTGAATTGATCGGCTTGCATGTATTTGTTTCATGAAGGAGAATTAAGAGAAATGATGGATGCCTTAACAAATGCGGAAAGATGAGTGGTTGTTGATCAATAGGTTTGGTTTAGAGATAAGCAAATCAGGTATGTTGAGACCGGAACTCGGCCACACACAACTGAGGGGGCTGGGATTAGTTAAATTGTTTCTATACAAACAAAATACTACGTAAGAATCTCTCACAGCAAAGTCGGCTGGGATAATAGAATACGCCGACTGCATCTCTGGGAAAAGTAAGACCCCCCACCGCAGCGTGTGTACTGGATATGACACACGTTGGGGTGGTCTTACCTCTTACCAGGAATGGAGTCTCACCATGTGGTGGTGAGAATTCATTCCTGGAGCTTTAGGTAATATGGAGTACCCTTTAATGTCATTACTCCCAGGTCCACTCTGATCCGGAGTGGTAGTACCTTTTAGGGCCTCATCTATAGGTCAAATAAAACTATTTAATCATTAACGATACTTGAAACCATTGAACTGTGTGCAAACAAATGAATAATGTTGAATAGAATTATTAGTGTTAAATAGCAATACTTGGAACTATTTTATTGTGTGCAAACAAGTGAGCTCTGGCTCGTTAAAAAATATTACCAGCAAACTATTTGTTTGCAGACAATTTATCGGGGGTGTCCTCGTGGTGTAGTGGTTAAAGCGATGGACTGCAGAATCGTAGTACGCGAGTTCGAACTCCAGTCGCGCTATTACGTTCACTTTCGGGCAAATACCCTTGAGAAAGGTATGAACCCCCTTATCCTCCCAGCTATGGGTTAAATAGTACCACTACTGTTCTTCTCGGAGAATGGCTTTGGCATTAAATAACCTACAAAGGTTGATATGCCATTAAACAAAGAAACCAAACCAAACCAGACAATCTATCTATCAGGATTTGTCATTACATAACCCTCAAAGGTTGATATGCCATAAAACAACAAACCCCAAACGAAACCTGAGAATCTCTTTTACTGTCTATTTTCGTTGTTACAGATTTAATGCAATTACGTTGACTATTCAATTAGGTAGAATATTCAAGCTCACGATAAGAAGGAAAACTTTTGTTGAAAGCACAAAAGAGACAAGATAGAACAAAAAACATATATATGAGGTAAGTCTAGAAAATGATAAAACTGCTTTTTAAAAAAAAATTTACGGTTGGCAAACCTGATTAGACACGTGTGAAAACATTCTCTTTATGCTTGTTTCTGAGAATCAGTTGAGTAATCTTGGGTCATTTCATGTGTATTAGGTTACGTGGGTCATGTGTATTTGCTTAAGTGGGTCATGTGTATTTGGTTACGTGGGTCGTGTGTATTTACTTACGTGGGTCATTGTATTTGGTTACGTGGGTCACTGTATTTGGTTACGTGGGTCATATGAATTTAGTTACGTGGGTCATGTGTATTTGGTTAAGTGGGTCATGTGTATTTAGTTACGTGGGTCATGTGTATTTGGTTACGTGGGTCACTGAATTTGGTTACATGGGTCATATGAATTTAGTTACGTGGGTCATGTGTATTTGGTTACGTGTGTCATGAAAACGGAATTCAAGATCAAAGCTTAGTAAATATTGTATGATTCGTAACCACATTCTTCAATAATACTTGTATTAATACTTGACTAATGAAAAAGTAAAATTTTTCTGACAATTCTATTTTTTATGAAAAAGAATCATTACCTATGCATTTCTATTGTAAATTTATTTGCAATGCATTTCTATAGCAAAAAAAAAAAAAAGGAAACATTTAAAAAAAATACATATAATAGCCCTAGGGCGTCTCGGGTGATGTTATGTTTAGCAAGCTAGACTAGCGAACCTTCACAAGTGGAGTCTCATTGGGTGCTCCATTCATTCGGCCTTGACATAAAACTTTTTTGTTAATTATGCTTGCATTAATTCTAAACTCTTGTAAAATCATTTAATACGCAATATATATATATATATATATATAATATATATATATATATATATATATATATATATATATATATATATCTTCAAGCAAGTTTTGTGTATGACGATGAAACACTGTTTATTATTTATAACTTTATTTTTTCAAGACTCTTTATTATTTTTATAATGTCGGGATCTATATAGTAAAAGAATTGTCCCATATCTTCTGACCCAACGCTTCCAACCATACTTTTGGTCGTCATCAGGAGTAGTGTATTTTTGAGTTGACTGTTGAGTTTTTACTGTTTTAATAATTTGTAAAGTTTTGTTTTAAAGTTGTCGGTTGGAACGTTTTCAACGTTTTGTTTTAAAAGGTTCATCTGGAAAAAGTTTTACTTATCATCATCATCATCATATCGCGCTGGTAGCACGGATATCCCTGACCCTCTCTCGCCACTCCTCCCTATCGTTCATCGCCCTAGGTAGGTCTTCAGGACAACAGCCTGTATCCTCACATAGCTGCTGAATGTACGTTCGAGCTGGTCGTCCTGCTTTTGCGCGGCCATGTGTGGGGATCCATAAGAGTACATCTCTTATGAGTTCATCTCTGCTTCTCCAGCAGTGTCCTGCATGTCTGGTTCGTCTAACTTGAATAGTTTTCGTGATAGGGGGCAGGTGGCCGTACAGTTGGTGTCTTGTGGGGTGCTGCTGCCAGGACTTGTTCAGGATTGCACGCAGCATTCTTGTGTAATTGCCATCCAGTTTCTTCTCCAGCCGTTTTGTTAGCGTCCATGTAGTGCATCCATATAGCAGTATCGACGTGACCGCTGCCTGGAAGAAGCTGCGTTTCATTTTATCGGTTAGGTCTGATTTCCATATAATCGATAGCCTATTGATAGCTGTCCATGCTTTCGTTAGCCTCGTTTCGATGTCCTTTTCGGTTGATTCGACGCTGCTTCCTAGGTACGTGAATTTGTCTACTAGTTTAAGTGGGGTTCCTTCTAGAGTGGAGATGTCCCCCGTTTGGTTATAGCACATATATTCCGTTTTGTGTGCATTAACATAGAGGCCTATGCTTGCTGCTGCTCGTTCCAAACTATGCAGAAGAGTTTCGGCTTGGTCAGGTGTATTTGCCAGTATCGCTATGTCATCGGCGTAGTCGGCGTCGGTAATTGTTGTTGCGGGGTATCTTCTGCTTCTTTTCTTCGTCAGTTCGAAGCCATTCTCTTTGATTTTGTCAATCGATGTTCTAAGTACGTAGTCTAGACAAATGATAAAGAGGTACGGGGCCAGCGTGTCCCCTTGTAGTACTCCTGCTACAATGTCAAAGTATTCTGTGTCTCCATCCGGTGATCGTACTTTTACTTTAGTGTTTCTATAGAGAATCGTTATTGCCGCTAACGGTTTCTTTAGATATGCCGTACGCTAGTAGGATTTGTGTTTTACTTATAGAGTTTGTGATTTTATAACCAACTTACATCTTCCAATGTAAGGAAGATTCTCTCAGATTATATAATAATTATATATAAAAACAATGATAAAAAAAACGATTATAAATCCTTGAAGCAATATGCACAAGAAAAAAAAAACCAAAAAAAAAAAAAACAAAAAAAAAAACAAGCATAAATAAAATAGTATTTAGCACAGGCACCAACATATTAACTATTTTTAATAACTAAAAAATCATTAACTCTGTTAGTAAACCTTTTTCCAGCCGAACGTTTAAAAGAAAACGCTGAAAACGTTCCAACCGACAACTTTTAAAAACAAAACTTTACAAATTATTAAAACAGTAAAAAGGACAACAGTCAACTCAAAAATACACAACCCCTGATGACGACCAAAAGTATGGTCGAAAGTGTTTGGGCAGAAGATATGGGATAATTACTCTACCATCTAAATCCCGACACTAGAAAAATAACAAGGAGTCTTGAAAAAAAAATTCGAAATAATAAACAGTGTTCCATCGTCTTTAACAAAACTAGCTTGAATAATTACTTGCTTCCTAAATATACAAATATATATATATATATATATATATATATATACTGACAAACACATTTACATAGAACTTACATAGTCATACTTAGACTGTTACACAGGCTTTAGTTTTTCTTTCAGTACCAACTGTTCTTAAGTCGTCACCCATTTAAGTATTGAGGCTCTCAGGAAGTCTTATAAAGATTGATTAGTCAAACATGTAATTTTTTTAAACATTCATATTCTCTCATGCCGTAAAATTCCTTATTACAAAAGTAAGTGCTATTTAGGTCTGTATTTTCTCGCTGCTTGCAAAAATGAAGCCAACAACAGAAAGTAAACTGGTAACGAGGATTAATTACAGTCAGTGAGAATTTTGACTCGGGGTCTCAAACTCACCAAGACAATTACGTTTTGGGGAAGAGACACAGCGAATCAAAAGTAAGATTTGGAGGAATCCTGAATTCCCTAATTAATAATAATAATCTGCAATACAGTTGATAGGTGTTTATTGCACATTATTACATTTGCAATTTAGCACAAGGCCCTCATCTATAATACAGTCGATAGTCTGCTATTTTTTTAATCAAAATAGATACGCGTAGTACAAAATATAGGGGGACAAATTTTTACTTTTGATAAATCCCCTTTTTCTCCATTTCATTATATTTCATGGGTAAATTGCAGTAAATTCACTAACACAGAAAATACGTTTAAAAAATTAGTATACAATCATTAGCACAGAAAAAAAAGAAGCAAAATTCATAGTTTTATCATATTTAAAGAAATAGTAGGTATAATTTCTGTTTAATTATCCACACCCACAAACATTTTCTATTTGTGCGTGTTGTCTGTCATCTCAGGTACACCTTTTACATGCCAATATAAATTGATAAATCTATTTCTTCTTACATTAAGAAACGAAACAAATTTCCTCAAATTCTGTTGTGCGTGTTATTTGCCTGTCATCTCAAATACACCCTCCTCAACAATATGTTTTATTTAGTTAATTTTTATTAATCTCAGTCTTCTCTCCACCACAAAAGGTATTTGTAACAAGTCGATGTACATTTCACTGACGTTCGTATTCGGAATGTTTCTTTTATGTAAATAAAATTGGATTATTTCAACTTTTAAGCATTTTGATCTTAAAATGAAAGCAATTGAAATATCAAAGTTCATTCAACCTTTCTCTGGGGGGAAACACGGTCAAGAGCGAGGGACGAATTACAAATTTTAAGAAAAAAATTGTCACAGGAATTGTTCTGCCGCGTGTCATAGCGACCCCAGCTTTAGAACAACTGTCCAACATTTACTCAGAAAAAATTTGTCCCCCCTATATTTTGTACTACGCGTATCTATTTTGATTAAAAAAATAGCAGACTATCGACTGTACTATAGATGAGGGCCTTGTGCTAAATTGCAAATGTAATAATGTGCAATAAACACATATCAACTGTATTGCAGATTAGTATTATTAATTAGGGAATTCAGGATTCCTCTCAATCTTACTTTTGATTCGCTGTGTCTCTTCCCTAAAACGTAATGGCGAAGAATGTGATTTCAATTCAACTTTGATCGAAGGTTATATGCTGGACAGCACTGAACTCGAACCTCAATACTTGCAGTTTCGTGCTCTTTCATCAGTTTTACTCTTAGCTTCCGCCTCACCTTAATGAGTTTGATACTTTTATGGCTCAGATCCAAGTGGAATGAAAACCTCTTTCTTAGTGTCCACCAGTTCTTATGAGTGAATATTAAGAGAATCTACTAGATAATTTCGTTTCGATCTCTTCAAAGAATCAGTTCGAACAATTTTCCAATGACCTATAAAGAATACACTTAAGACAAGAAAAAATCAATCAGAAAGTCTCAATGATCCATTATATCTGATGATCTATTTTGTGTTTCTCGATATCAAAAGAAATTAATGATTAAGAATACATTTAAAATTGATTAATTCTTTGCATAACAGCTGAAGACGCTGTAGTTGCAGGTTTAGCTTTAGTGGCAGAGATGAAGATCGAGCATCAACAATTCAAAGGTCTTCCTTTTCCGCCAATTTACTATGTTAAGCAGAAACGTTAGCATAAAACTCTCAGCAGACTGAGATTAAAACAATGGAAAGGAATCCTTCTAAGAAGCAGTCTGAAGAATTCTCTTAGAATTCTATGCTATTCTTTTGATATAATTGTCTTTCAAATTTTCTGATGCTATTATTATTATTACAACTACGATCATTATTATTGATTCGATGTTTTGACATCCATCTTTTAGGTCTGACGATAGGCTTAAGTCCGTTTGCTGCTCTTGCCTGAGAGGTCATTATGAGAGAAGTAGATGGTGTAGATACTCAGCTGCACCCCTACCTCTTCCTAATCACCTGAGTTAGTCAAATTTTGATCAATTTCTGTTTTTCCCAATAAATGATGAGTGAGTCAGGGTCATCTGAAAGTCTATTCAGGCTAAGAAATTCAGGCTAAGAAGTGGTCCGTACTTGAATCGTTTGTTATACCTTTATATAAAACTTAGTCTGGCACAAGATAATTAATGTTGGATCCCCAGTGAGGATTTAATGCTAGGTTGCTGGTCAACGGTGAGGTGTTGTTCTTTTTGTATACTATCGATTATTTATGGGTATGGTTTAAACTAAATCGGTTCTTGCTTTAGTAGAATACATCTATATCACAATGATCCAATAGCTGTATGTTACCATAACGCAACAAAAAATGGCACACCGTAACGAGGTTTTTGTTAGGGTTGAAGTGTTAAAATGCCTTAATCTTAAGAATGAGAACTCTATTTGTTCTCAATCCGACCATTTTAATACACCAAGGGAGATAATCATATGCTAATATAGAGACCTTTTTCTTATTTATTCATGATTTAATACCCCCCACATACAAATATATATATATATATATATATATATATATATATATATATATATATATATATATAAATGAGATATGAACCCAGGACGCTCATCAGACTTTGATTAGGATACTTTAAAAGAAGTGGTGGAATACAATCTGCGCAAAATTATTCGAGAATTAGCATTTGACCTCAACACGTCCAAATCTGCAATCTGCCGCCACTTAAAAAAAAATAGGAAAAGGGAATAAGCAGGGCGTTTTGGTTCTTCATACTCTTTGTGAGAATAATATAGAAGATTGCATATCCATAGTGATAAGTCTTCTCTTCAGGCAGAGAAATGATCTGTTTCACAAGAATATTATTATAGGCGACGATCAATGGGTCTTTTATCACAGAGTTCAACATAAAAGGCAGTGGATTGACAAGGATGAATCCCTGCAGCCTACCCCAAAGACGGAGCTTCGTGGAAGAATAGTTATGCTGTGTCTCTAGCAAAGTCACTGCAGTATTATTCATGTTAAGTTTTTTAACCTCAATCTGAAACTAAATGTAGACTTATACTCTCAACAGTTCCAATATGTGTATCAAAATCTTCCGAGAAAACGTCTTACAATTGTCAAAAGGAAAAACGTTGTGCTTCCTTATGATAACACCAAGCCACATTAAGCAATGATCATGCTGGGAAGAGTAACGGATTTAGGCTAATCTGTTATATTCCATCCACCATATTCACCAGGCCTTGCAATAAGTGACTTTCATTTTTTTTTTCTTCAAAATGCTTTGAATGACAAAAAATGTTCTCAAGATGATCAGGTGAAAACAGTTATGGAAAACTTCTTCAGCTCGAAACCAGGTGAATTTTACTTGAGAGGAATCAACAGGCTTCCTGATAAATAGCGAGAAGTGATAGAAAATAATGGGTAATATACTATAAAATGAAATCAATTCATTGTTACATTATTTATGAATAGATAATATCTTATTAAAACGGAAATTATTTATGACTCAACCATTTGTATTGCTGATAATAATGTAGACGCAGTCATTAGTTCTTGGTGACTACCACTTTCTCGCCTATGCTATCGTTGTTATACACACACACACACACACATATATAATGTGTGCGTGTGTGTGTTAGTACTACGTTTAAAGATTGCAGTATCTTGGTTAAAAAGATTTTTGTTTAGTACATTGTTTTAGAGATTTCTCAGATCTTCTGTAATATAAATTCAATTTCCATTTTACAGTTGTCATTTTCTTATTAATATATTTCTCAGAATTTTGAATTGTCTGATGATATTGGAAGCGTCAAACTATTTGTTGCAACTTCTGATTTTAATTTGCATCATATATACATATACATATATATATATATATATATATATAGAGAGAGAGAGAAACGATAGATTTTGGTAAATCTGACAAGATGATAAAGATAAATGGAACAGTGGATAAACCAAACTGGTTTAGTAGTAATATTTCGTTCTTTATTCAAGGAAGAAGTATATATATATATATATATATATATATAATCCTGGTATCGTCTTTTTCTTAACTAGGAAAATTGTCGATTCTGATAAATTATTTACAACTATATTATTTGTAGATGTAATGCTTAACGATTGATGAGTCTGATTTTCATAAGATTGATGAGTCTGATTTTCATTGAGGGCCTTTTACTTCCTGTCTTGTGCTAAGTTTATCTTAATATTCACAGATTCTTTTCCTTCGCTGTTATTAACGAAAATACGTTAGTTTTGAAGCGAACAAGAATGTTTCTTTAGGGCCTTTTGATAAAATTGCAAAATATTGTTTTGTCTCCTGATCTTCTCGTGAACAAGGAAAAAACTGAACAAAGATGAAATATTGCTATAAAACCCGAAATTTACGACTAAATTTACGGCTAAAAATTTCGCGTTCAACTGAGTAAATATGGCGGTTTCGAAAAAATATTTTACGACTGAGAAAATAAATGTTTGATTTGAAGTTAAGATTCCTTTGAGGTTTCCTTCCAACTTGAAAAGAAGACAAATTTTGTTCTGTTCTGTTCTGTTCTTTCTTTCTTTCTTTCTTTCTTTCTTTTTAAAAAGGATTAATTATTTCTTTTTATCTTTATATTACAAAAAACAAAACAAACGACAAAATCCAATTCTTTTTTATATTTCTTTAAAAAGACCGCTACTTTTCTGGGTTTTCAATTTCTTTCTTTCTTTCTTTCTTTCTTTCTTTCTAATTTGTATAAATACTGCTTTCTTTCTCTTTTTCTTTTTACAACTTGAAACGAACAATAATTTTCTTATAAGCAAAATTTACCATTATCCTCATAGGAAGTATGAATGACCTTATGATCAGAATCTTGCAACTAGCATATTTTTCATTTATTGGGTTTTTCTTCTTTTTATTTTTGTCCAGTTTCACGTGTGAAAATTGCCTCTCAAACTTAAAAAAAAACAAAAAACAAGAAACAACCCAGTTTTAATGTCTCAATTTTCAATTTTGCCCAGTCTTCCGTTGTACAAATAGTAAAACTGAAATGTTATTATAACATCACCAAAGCTATCTAGAATTGCCCGGGAAAACAGAATATGGTTGTCATAATTGAACGTTTTCTATTTGCCGGCATATAAGACGCACATTTGAATTAAGAAGAAAAAATTGGAAATATAAAAGTGATTTTGATGCACCGGGTATTATGACAAGTGTTGTGTCGGCTACAGCTTGTGATGGACAACTACAGATATTAGACAAGTTGCATTGAGCAGTAGAACCCCAAATAATAGGGGAAAAAAGCAACTTTTATTTGATAAAATACAGTGGTCAAAATAAGCGAATGGGTATATAATATCCTTTTTTCAGTACGTTTTATTAAATATTATTAGTTACTTGTGGAAACAAATGGCAATTATCAAATAGAAATAATTATGTGAAATTATATAATTATTCGTATTAGTTCGGAATATAACAACCGTACAACCTCGTGCAAAATATTTGTATTAGATAGGAATACTTGAAACCATATAACTGTGTACAAATTAGTTGTATTAGATAGGAATACTTAATATCATATAACTGTGTGCAAATTATTTGTATTAGATAAGAACACTTGATATCATAGAAAAGTGTGCAAATTATTTGTATTAGATAAGAACACTTGATATCATAGAACTGTGTGCAAATTGTTTGAATTAGATAAGAATACTTGATATCATATAACTGTGTACAAATTATTTGTATTAGATAAGAATATTTGATATCATAGAACAGTGTGCAAATTATTTGTATTAGATAGGAATACTTGATAACATATAACTATGAGCAAAAACTCTAAGGAAACAACTATACAAAAATTGTAAATATGAACGTATAATGTAAACGAGTTTCTGATCTCTAGACATAAAATAACCCTTGACGGGTTGACATTCAGTTAAAAACAATCTATCAATCAGTAACAATACAATAGCGTTCTTTTTTGATTTTTGAAGCATTTTTTCAAATTCAGAATATTCATTTTTTAAATTTCTTTATTTGATTTACTTATGATTGATTTAGTCACTAGAGAGTAAAGTTTCAATCCAAATTGATTCAGTTTTTTGAACACTGTAAAGCAGTGCACTTACTTATGGTAGTTTGCTTTGTTCTGACCAAAATTTCGGTTTCTAGGATAACAGGTCTATTAGACTTCCTCCTAATGCCTGTCTTACGGGGTCGAGCCTTTAGTTTTGTTGAAACAAAAGATTTTGTTTCATTACTCTCCTAAGCCAGTCCAACTCTCTTGAAATCGAACACCCATTCACTCAGATAGATAGATAGATAGATAGATAGATAGAGATGTCTTTGTTGAATAGCATATCAACTTTTGTGGGTTATTTAATGCCATAATGATCCTTGTTAAAGAACACTAATGGTATTATCATCCCATTGGCATATTGAGTAGAGTATCCGCGAATGGTCAGAGAGACCGGGGTTCAATCCCAGGTCGAGTCATACCAAAGACTCAAAAGATGGTACTTGATGCTTCCTTGTTTAATACTCAACATTGTAAGGTACGGATCAAGGGCAAAGGGAGCAATCCAGATTAAGAAGTAGCAATCTTCACTACTCTTTGGTGCATTATCTATTGAAAAGGAAGCCTTTGGGTCGCCCTCGATAACGGTTGGCCTATATATATATATATATATATATATGCACATGCGCCTCCGCTATTCATACTGGCAATTAAAGTTTTCGTAGGTTTTCAACCGCTTTGACGTGTTTCGGCATGTCTGACAGCTGGTGCAACATTGAAAACATCATGGATCCTTATGGTTTAACGAGGTTAATATTGCCATGTACCAAAGGAAAATGATTCTCTCTCTCTGTCTCTGTATCTCTCTCTCACACACACACACACACACACACACACTAATCCCGTAATCTGGCATGGTCCTTGGGACGTTACCCATGTAGCATGTCTTAAGTAGGAATAGCCCGTTGGAGACCATTCCTCTGAAGGTCTAAGGCTAGTTTTTCCATCTATCAGATGGTTCCCAGATCAAGGTTAAAGAGTCCAATCTGCCCTACAATTTGCCCATAGCTTGAAGAAAAATAGTGAGGTTCTTGCCTTTCCTGAGGGTATGTGAAATGCTAACAGCTTTGTCCAGGATTTGAACTCGGGTCACCGGGTTCATTTCCTACGACGATTATCGTTACGCTACTATTCCAGGATAATTTATATCCTTCTCGTGTTTATGTTTCTCGACTCAATTATTTTAATATAGAGATACGATGAAGAACATACTATAATATATACGATATATAATCATATATATAATATAGATTCATGACATTTTTGTTGAAATTCAGTGGAAATCACGAAAAAATACATTGTCAGCCAAAACAGCACATCATAAGAAGATCTTTAATTTACTTAAAATATTTGGGAGGCGCCCATAGTATAACACATGAAATGGAATGGGTAGTGTGAGTTCAAAACCTGGACGAGGCTGTTTACGTTTCACTTTGTGCTAATGTTGTTAGCAAAGGCATGAGCCCTTCTCTTTTTCTTCCAGTTATGGGTAAATAATAGGGTAGACGGTGATATTTATCATTAGTTAGGCAACCAGTCTAAGAGAAGGAAAACTGGATTCAAAACAACATTACTCCATCTAAATATTGACTTTTTGTCGCATCCTGTCACTGGACGTGCGGTTGGCTGAATACATACACTTAAAATACTTTAAAGAATAAAGCAATTTTCAGTTCAGTTTAAAAAGATTTCGAGCTTCATATTTCATTCATTCAAAATCTCCTAGTAACAGAGATAAGTACCAAATGCTAATGTGATTTTTTCACTCCTTCCTAGATAGAAGCATACGAATCATCATTGACCGCTGTTACCATGGTTTCAAATTATTTTGTAAACAAGTATATTTGTGTTTTATGTAGTGCGAAATTGTCACGATCTCTTTCTTGAAAAGCATGTGGAATGTCATTGCAAGTATTTTCTTAATGTTAGGAAATTGAGAATATTGTATATTAAAAGCAGTTTTGTACCGCCCCCATCTCCTGATTTATTTATTTATTTGGTTAGAATATGTTTTGAACTGGGTGAAAGTCTAGCAATATGAAAATGAGGATTATGCGTGGGTTTCAGCAAGTTCTGTTGACACCATTCCATCACAGATTTCAACACCGACTTCAGAGACCTCAAAAATCATAAAGTGAAGTGTTGCCTAAAAATGTACAGTCGACTAAAAAGTAACATTACCTCGTTTTTGTTCAAAAAATTTTTTTTATCAAGTGAATTCATATTTTTTACAATATGAACTGTATTTCCTACTTAGCGCATGATTTTCTCTACCTTTTTCTATCTTCTTAGTTTGTTTTTTTCTTCTTTCCGTTTGAACATCTATCTATCTATCTATCTATCTATCTATCTATCTATCACAGTCTATTCATAACTCTTTCAAGCTCTTTATCACTATCTATCTATCTATCTATCTATCTCAATGTGTTCTTATCTATCTATTCATAACTCTTTCAATCTCCTTATCACAGTCTATTTATATCTCTTTCAAGCTCTTTATCACAATCTATCTATCTATCTATCTATCTATCTATCTATCTATCTAGTCCTGTTCTTTCAACATGCATGAGTCCTCGTGGTGTTGTAGCAAGCATCCTAGTAAGTGACATCGAACTCTGGTCACGCTATTACATTCACTTTCGAACTAATTCTCGTGGGAGCGGTAGAAACACCCTTTATTCCCTCAGCTATGGGATACATAGTACCACTATCGTTCTTATACAAGAATGGTTTTGGCCTTAAATAAACCACGAAGTTTGATATGACAATAAAAACAACCGTACCAAAACCAACATGCATAGTACTGCTATTTCTTTCTTTTCTCCATCTTTCCGCAAATTCATCTTCGTTTTGGATTCTTTCTCTTCTCTCCTAGCTTTTCCACTTCTTTCCCTCTGTTATTACCATTCTAAGTTTATATATATATATATATATATATATATATATATATATATATATATATATATATATATATATATCCTTTATCTTTCTCTAGTTGACCTTCTTCTGTATTATTCTTTTTAGCTTTTCTTTTTTTTTCATATACACCCCTCTCTTTTCCGTCTTTGTTTTTTTTTCTTTATTTTTCTAATTCATGTGCATCTCTTTCCATCCACCTCAATTTTTTCTTTCTATCTTTCTTTCTTTTTCATTTTTCTTTCTATGTTCATATATCTTTCTTTCTTTCTTTCTTTCTTTCTTTCTTTCTTTCTTTCTTTCTTTCTTTCTTTCTTTTCATTTGCATTCCTTGCTCCTCTTTCTACCGCTTTTTTTTATAATTTTACCCACAATCGCAAAAATTGCAACTTCCTTTATATGTTTTCCTTATATATTCAATTTCAGTCGTTTAAAAAACCATTGAAACTAATCCAGTGGAAACAGGACGTCGGGTATATATATATATATATATATATATATATATATATATATATATATATATATATATTTGTGTGTGTGTGTGTGTGTGTGTGTGTGCGTGCGTGTTTAAAAATTTCGTTTACGTCAACAATTTGGTCAAGTTAGCCAATTTTCTTAATCTTAGGTAATTTTGTTTTTTCTCCAGTACAACAACAAGAACAATATCAAGAACAACAACAAAAACAACAACAACAACACGTGATAGTAATGATGATCAACAACAACAGCAACAATAACAACAATAATGACAATCTTCATTAAAATGATCCGATTTTTGCATCATCCAATATCATCACAAAAAAAGTGGTTCAATGTAGCGCAATTCTTGTTAGCGTAACAACGAGGAAATACTCTAAGAAAAACAAACAAACAAATAATCCAATTTATTGACAATTTGTGGCTTTCTCTTGAATAATTATTTCTCAAAGAAGTTAATTATTAAATGCTACATCGAATACTTCCTCTAATTTATTTTATATCTATTTTTCTTGGAATAAATCATAATACCTTCTATAAATAGAGTATGACTTAGAATTGAACATTATGACTGCCAAAAGCAGTCTTTAAACTCCTCCTACTACTACTCATAATAATAATACAGATCACCTAATCTCGACCAGACGACCACACTAAGAGATATTCAAAAGAAAGAACTTGCATAAATGTGGGCTTTGCTGTTCCGACTGACCACAGAGTAAAACTGAAAGAGAGCGAAAAAAAAAAAAAAGATAAGTACCAAGACCTTGCAAGAGAACAGACAAAACCATGGAACATGAAAGTGATGGTGATACCATTTGTGATTGGTCCGCTCGATACAGTCACCAAATGACTGATACAGGGATTGGAAGACCAGGAAATAAGAGGGCAAGTGGAAACGACAGCATTATTAAGATCGACCCGAATACTAAGAAGAATCCAAGAGAATTGAAGAGACTTGCTGTCATTCAAACTCCAGTGAGAAACCATCATCAAACACTGGTGTGAAAAACTCTCGAATGAATAAAATAATAACGACAAAAACTGAGACTGACTAGAAAAGTCCTGGTGACCTGAGGAGATTTGCGGTCACTCAAAATTCAGGGAACACCACCAGGTATTTTTGGTGCGAAAAAGTCGTAAAGATCTTATCGCCTCAGCGGACCATAGAGTGGGAATAAAAATAAACGAAAAGATAGGCAAATACTTAGACGTTTCTTGAGAACTGAAAAACTGCAGTACATGAAAGTGACAATGAATAAAAAAAAAAAAAAAGAAAGAAAAAAAGAAAGAAAGAAAAAAACCTTTAAACTTAAAAGATCTTTTTAAAATCCAATTTGGATATTTTTTTTCATCTTCTAAAATAAATTAAAAATTAGTTTATTTAAAACTTCTGAAACATTTACTCTGCTTTCCTACAAATAAATAAAACAATTTTAATTTAAAGTTTACTAATATACTTTTCTTTAATGTTGGAGTATTTTCAGTAATTTCCCCTTGGCCAAACTTTTTTCGTTGAAAATGCCTGGCGTAAATAATTTCATTAAAAGAATTTTAACAAATTATTTCGGATACTTATCCAGTTTACTTATATCTAACTCCTCAAACTATTTCAATAATTTGGGGATTGTCACTTCAAAAGACATCAAACAGCAGATTAAAAACTTTCAATTAGTACTTCTGTAAGCCTCATCTAATTAGGAAAATATTTTTTGATTAATCATAATATTAATAATAATAAGAATAAGAAGCAGAAGAAGAAGAAGGATACGTACCTCGACTTTGCTAGGGAATCGAAAAAACTATGGAAGACGCAGGTGACAATTATACCAATTGTAATTGGTGCATTTGGAACAGTAACTAAAGGATTATTAAAGGGCCTGGAGGACTTGGAAGTTGGCGGGAAAGGCCAGAATACTGAGAAGAGCCCAAGAGACTTGAGGAGACTTGCAGTCACTCAAACTACAGTGGAAGACCATCAGCAGGCGTTGATGTGAAAATGTCTAAATGTGTAAATAATAATAATAAAACAACCAGTTATATTAAAGCAAGTATTGATAAAACGCAACAGAATAGCAAGTGGAGGTTATGTGAAGAAAGAGATAAAACGATTGATCACATAAATAAGGGTTGGTTTGGTTTCTTTACTTAATGGCATATCAACCTTTGTAGGTTATTTAATGCTAACGCCATTCCCCTAGAAGAACAGTAGTGGTACTATTTAACCCATAGCTGGGAGGATAAGGGGGTTTATACTTTTCCCAAGGGTATTTGCCCGAAAGTGAACGTAATAGCACGACTGGAGTACGAACTCGCTTACTATGATTCCGCAGTCCATCGCTTTAACCATTACACCACGAGGACACCCCACCCCCTCACATAAATAAGAGATTACAGCAAACTAGCACAAAAGGAGAACAAGTCAAGACATGAGGAGGTAGAAAAGTTGATCTACTAATATTTGAACAAGCGATACAAATTTTACCATAATCTAGTGGTTAGACTGTAAGCCAATTGTCCGGTAGACCGGGGTTCAATCTCGGGTCGAGTCATACCAAAAGCTCAAAAAATAGTTCTGGATACCGCTTTACTTAACATTCAGCATTTAAAGGTACATATCAAGGGTAAAGTGGAGCAATCCAGGGAAAAGAGTTGCGCCCTTCCCTACACTTCGGTGTAGTTGCTATTGAAAAGGGAACTTTCGAGTCGCCAACTTTACTTTTTTTAAATGCACAAACCAGAATCTCTCCAAGAGAATGAAACACATAGAATTCTCTGGGATTTTAGATATAAACGGATTATCTAATTTAGTCCCGAGTTATCTACTGGATTTTGAAGTTACGTGGACCATAAAGTGAAAATAAAAGAGACCGAAAAGATAGACGAAATGAAAAAAACAACTGTTGAACATGCGAGTGACGGTAATACCAACTGCAGTCAGTGCACTTGGAACGGTCTTGGAAAGAATTCAGACCACAGAAATGTTGAGACGGGCTAGAATACTTAGAAGAGTCTTGGAGACTTGGGAAAATTTTCTGTCACTCCGAGTTCAGGGAATACCATCATTTACTTTTGGTTTTAAAAAAATCATAAAGAAATGATGATGATGATAATAATAATAATAGAGAAATGATAATAAAGAAATGATGATAATAATGATAATAATAAGCCAGCTAAAATTGTTGTGAAAAATCTGATAGACTGTAATAATAATCATTATGACAATAATAATAATAGTACTAGTGCAAAAAGAGATGCATAAAATTCTTTGGTATTTGAGATACAGATGGATTATCTAATCTCGACCAGAAGACCAGACTTAGAACTTATAAACAGAAAAAAAAAAGAACTTGCCGTAAAGTGGATTTTGCCGTTTCGGCGGACCACTGAGAGAAAATAAAAGAATGCGAAAAGATAAACAAATACTTAGATCTTGCTAGAGAACTGAACAAACAGTGGAACATAAAAGTGACGATGATACCAATTGGAGTTAGTGCGCTTGCAAAGAGGACTGGAAAAAACTAGAAATCTGAGAAAGAATCGCGACCATCCGAGCTTCTGGATTGTTGAGAAAGGCCAGAATACTTGGAAGAGTCCTGGACACCTGAGGAGACTTGCTGTCACCCAGACTCCTGTGAAAAGCCCAGGCCAGTTATGTTGTGAAAAACACGTGAGGAATGAAATGATAATGATAATGATAACACATGACTAAACATGACTGGATAGGAAAGGGGATTCACTGGGAACTGTACAAGAGATTCAAATTTGACCATACAACCAAATGGTATATACAAAAACTAGAATCAATCCTAGCGAATTAGATGCATAAAATTCTTTAGAATTTTGATAGAGAAACAGTCCGCCTAATCCCGGTCAAAAAACCCCAGACTCTTAAGTAGTAAAGTTGGCGACCGTAGTCATGAGCGACAAGAAGGCTCCCTTTTCAATAGCTACAACACCGAGGTGTAGGGGATGGCGCTACTCCTTTCCCTGGATTGCTCCACTTTACCTTTGATTAGTACCTTATATTGCTGAGTGTTAAGCAAGGAGGTATCAAGTGCCATTTTTAAAGTCTTTGTTATGACGCGACCTGGGATTGAATCCAGGTCTCCCGGACCATTGGCGAACACTCTCCCGACTAGGCCAATGAGCTGGTAACCTAATGAACAAGAAAAAAAAGAACTTGTCATCTAGAGGATTTTGCTCTTCTAGCAGATTACAGAGAAATAAGAATATAGACAAAAGAAAACGGAAGATACACAAATACTTGGATTTTGGCAGCGAGATGAAAGGGCTGTTAAATTTGACGGTGATAACAATTGTAATTAGTACACTTAGACTAGTTTCCTAAAGCTTAGAAAAGATACTCGAGGAATTGGAGGCCAGAAGAAGGATCGAAACCATACAGACTACAGTATTATTAAACTCGACTAGAATACATAAAAGTGTCTTGGAGACCTGAGTAGACCATCAGTTAACGCTGGCGTGGAAAATTCGCAAGGAATGAAATAAGATTATAAAAGAAAAAACATGCTTTCTAATAGATATGTCAGTGCCAACTGATTATATCTCCTCTTTCAAAGAGATGATAAAATAAGTAAATACAATGAGCTGGAAATAGAAATTGTAAAAATTGTAACACTTTAAAACTATTATCGTGCCAAAAATATTGGGAACACTGGATATGAGCAAGAAAAGGATAGATATACCCATTAACAAGATAGATGGCAGTTCTAGCCTTTAGGGAAAAAATTGCACTTTGCAGAACTGCATGTTTCTTCAGAAGAGTAATATCAATGTGATTGGAAAAGTAATACCTGAAAGTATGGATGGAACAAAGAATACATATATAATCATTATTTTCCTTCAACTGATAAGAAAACTCGATACAATAATAATAACGATATCCCAAATCACGCAAGAGAAGATAAGAGAAAGTGTTGAAGTCAAACGTTAGGTAAAGATCTCCGATAATTAGTTTCATCTATCTTTGTTAAATTGCTGAAATTAGTTCCTTTTTGTAAGTATTTCCAAAATACGAGGTGCATACGATAAGTTTCCAGACATTTTTCGTATGGGCACCTTTATTGATAGTACACCCATGAAACTCTAGTCCCCTTCGAAGTAATCTCCTCCAGCTGCAATGCATTTGTTGTACCGTTCCAACAAATTCTGGAAGGCCCCATCGAAGTCCTCTTGTGTGAGCGTGTCAATGATCTTTGTCACAACCTCTTTCATCTTCTCAATTGTCTCATAACAACAGCCTCTGAGCTTAGGGAATTACCAAAAGTCACGGGGAGCAAGGTCTAGACTATAGGGAGGCTGAGGAACTGTGTTGAAGCCCATCTTGGTTAAATAGTCTGTGACAAGGATAGATATGTGGACTGGTGTATTGTCCTGGTGGAAATGCCACTGAGCCGATTTGAAGAGTGCTGGCCTCTTCTGACAAAATCTCTTCCTGAACTCCCTTAAAACCTCAAAATAGTAACCCTAACCCTCAGCCTAACCCTTTGGCCAATCAACTGTGGTGTACGTATTGACTTCCTTACTCCTCCCACACCTCCCTTCATCCCTCACAGACTCCCTGCCTTCCTTAAATCTCTTATACCACTTAAAAACTGATGCTCGATTCATGCAAGATGGTCGAAAAGCAGTCTGAAGCATTCCATATGTTTCTGTGGCATTTTTTTCCAAGTTTAAAACAGATATTTATTGCATATCGTTCTTCTAAAGTGTCCTCACGTCCAGATTGCATTTTTGAAATTCATCAGCTGTGACAATCAGGCTTTAGTAGGGTGTATTCCAATTGCTGCTGTAGCTGTTCATTTGAAGCTGAAATCATAAAAATTGGTCAGTCATTTCATAAGACATATAGCAATAACATAGTGAATTTTCAAGAGTCTATGACAATTTTAAATGCCCATACGAAAAAAGTCTGGAAACTTATTGTATGCACCTCGTATCTGCCGCACTCTCGAAGTAATACTTAATGCTTCCCTTTTCTATTTAGAATTAAGTTTTCATATATGTAGGGGGCAGTACTCTTTGTAAGATTCTCGAGACCATTCTTAAAATGAACAGAGGAAGAACTCGGACAAATGGACGAGCGGACAAGAAAGTTGATGGTGATGCACAAAGTCTTACATTCAAGAGATGACAGACAGACTATATATGTCATGAAAAGAAAGAGGAAGAGGACTTACCAGGATTGAGGAATGTGTGGATGTATCAAAACGAGGACCCGAACAGCACATCAAAAAGAACAAAGAAAGACTAATCACAGCAGCCAACAACATCATTGATAACATAAAGAAAAAAGAATAAAGCAATAATAACTCAGAAAAAGAAATGGGGAGAAAAGTAAATGAATGAATATTACAACCGACAAACTGGTAAAATCTAAATCGAGAAAACCTGCACATGGCGACGAAAGGTAAAACTTAAGAGAGAAAATTAGTCACTTTTAATTGCAGGACAAAGCAATACCATATGGGCCAATTATATTAAAGCGCAAATCGATAGTGCGCAACATAAAAACAAGTATTGATCATATGGTGACATAGACGAAACGATTAATCACGTAAGCTAATGTAGCCAACTAGCGTAAAAACAGTAGAAGTCAAGGCATAACTGGGTGGAGAAGGTGATCAACGGGAATTGTGCAAGAAATCTAGATTTGGACCACACAGCCAAATGGTATATGCACAAAACAGAATCCCTGCGAGAGAATGAGACGCAAAACATTTCTCCGGGATTTTTGACAAACAAAATCTATTCCCGGTCAGAAGACTAGACCTAGTGATAATTAACAAAAAAAAAAAAAAAAAAAAAAGAAAAAAAAAGAAAGAGAACTTGTTGTATAGTGGACTTCGCCATCCTAGCGGACCACAGAGTTAAAATCAAAGAAGCACTTAGAGACAAGTGCTTGGACATCACCAAAGTATTAAGAAAGCCGTGGAACATGAGGGTGATGGTGATACCAAGGGTAATTAATGCGCTGGGGACGGTCCCCAAAGGTTGGGAAAGGGTGCTGGATGAATTGGAAATCGGAGGACGAATCGAGACTATCCAAACCACAGTATTGTTTAAATCAGCCAGAATACTGAGAAGAGTCCTGGAGACCTGAGAAAACTTGCTCTCACTCAGACCCCAGTAAAAGACCACCAGCCAAAGCTGGTGTGAATAACTCACAAGATGTCAAACCATAATACCGAAATAACTGGATAAATACCAAGACCGAACTAGAGAACTGAAAAAGATCTATTACATGAAGGTGAAAGTGATAACGATCATAGTCATAGCATTTGAAACAATCCCAAAGAATCCGATTGGTTTGGTTTGGTTTCTTTGTTTAATGGCATATCGTCCTTTGTAGGTTATTTAATGCCAAAGCCATTCTCATAGAAGAACAGTAGTGGTACTATTTAACCCATAGCTGGGAGGATAAGGGGGTTCATACCTTTCCCAAGGGTATTTTCCCGAAAGTGAACGTAATAGCACGACTGGAGTACGAACTCGCTTACTACGATTCCGCAGTCCATCGCTTTAACCATTACCCCACGAAGACACCCCAAAGAATCCGAGGAAGGCCCGAAACCATTCAGACCACATCAACATCGATATTTGCTAGAATACGGAGAAAAGTCCTGAAGAACTTAGAAGATTTTTTGTCACCAGTGTGAAAAGTCGCAAGGGTTATAATTCCGTCATGTTCTCTCCTTTACAAGCAGACCGTGTTTTATCGTCTTCTTGACAGGACTGATTGTGACCACGTGCAACATATCAAGCAATTATTATGCTTTAATGTGCTTTAATGATGTAGTTAAAGCGTTTCATAAATTTGACTCCAATGCTTTGACAACGATAATCAATTCGCGAGATGTAAACCGTATGTTTACGTAATGTTGTAAAAATAATCCTCGTATACACCGCCCCCTCACCCTTTCACTTTCTCTTTTACACGAACACACACAAACACACACACACATACACAAACACACACACACATACACACACACACACAAACACACACACATACACAAACACACACACACACACACAAACACACATACACAAACACACATACACACATACACAAACACACACAAACACACACACACACACAAACACAAACACACATACACAAACAAACACACACATACACAAACACACATACACACACACACACACAAACACACACACACACAAACACACATACACAAACACACACACATACACAAACACACACACACAAACACACATACACAAACACACACAAACACACATACACAAACACACACACACACACACACAAACACACACACACAAACACACACACACACACACACATACACAAACATGAATACATATCAACAAGATTCACGCATGCATATATGTCTTAAAGAAAATAATGAGAATGTTGTTTTTCTAATTTTTCAGGATAGCACAGCACGTGATCAGTGTTGACTTTAAAAACATGTGAAAACATGTATTTACCCAAGACTTCCGTCACGAGCAGGATGTAACACAAAGTCAATTGTAAGTGGAGTAAAGGTGGTTTGAATTTAGAATTTTTTTTCTGGCCTGGTCTTACTAAAAATAAAGAAATCAGCCTATTCTACTATTTACCCATAACTTGAGGAAGTGGAACAGATGAATTGATGTCTGTCTCAGAAACATTTGCTCGAAGTGAAACACAAATAGCCACGTCCAGGATTTGAACTCGAGTCGCCGATTCCATTCCTTGCGACGATAACCGTTACGCTGAGTGAAGCTTGAACGTGTCTTTGTATCATGAAATATGAACACAAGATCAAATCCTGCTCAAACTTTAGGGCAAGGGAACAGAAATATATAACAAGTTAACACAGGCTTATATTCCATATTAAACACATGTTTTTCGGGTAATACGAATAATTTTAGATGGCCTTGAAACTGGATGATAAGCCCCGGTTCGGTCGACCGAGCATATCACTAAAGAAAATGCGAGCACTTCTCATCAATTCTGATCTATGTTTGACAATATAAATGATTGGTAATGAATTTAAATTGATCAGGTGGTTGGAAATCAGGGTTGCGGACCTGAAAAAAAAAAAAACAATGAAAAATAGATCCTTACTTTCTAGGCTGTCATGGTGTAATGATTATCATCGTTAGATATGGACCCAGAGACTCGAGTTCAAACCCTGGACGAAACTGTTTCAATTCCACATAGCGCTGATACTCTTGGGGAAAGTCCGAATCTAACTATTTTCCTCCTCGCTATGGGTAAATAGTTGGGCAGATGGGCTCTCTAACCTTGGTATGGCAACTGGTCTCGAGGAAGGAAAACTCTAAATTCAAACCAGTTGTAGTCCTGGAGATGAGGTGTTCCGCCCGGCTATTCGCGCCCAAGATACACTACATGAGTAACGACTTCACCAGGTTACGGTACCAGTGAAGTGCTAATAGCCATATTTTGTTCAATTCCTTTCCTTTTTTTTTTTGTAAAAGAAAAATTCAAGGAAAACTTTGAATTTCAAACGAGATTCACTCTACTTAAAATTTGACCTTGTGTCATACATTTCTCCTCGTTGAGGGGTTGAGTAAATACTAAGTTGAGTCAAAAGTTTTCCAATATTTTAGTAACGTGAGGCACAATTGGACACCTCGGGATGATACTACCGAGATCGTGAAAATGATAAGCCACATTGCATTGTGAGACGATAAGCTCGCATAAAAACCTCTACCGGATTTGTCTACATAGCTTCAGGCACGGCCTCAGAATCCATAGTTTTAAGTCAACTTGATCTTGACTGATCGCCAAGATTCATGCAAGCCAAGCAAAAGTTCTTCTACAATTTGCTTAATGTACTATAATCAATCGTGTCTTCACATTTCGTGCAACAAATGTTTGTTGTTGCTTCCGCAGCATAATGGGCCAGTTCAAACTCATAAAGCATGAATTCTCGAATTAGACTTGACAGTACATTCATCTGTACGGCTTTGACATCATATACTGATTGAAGCAATGCACAACGTGTCAACGCACCAACTACCACGATACTGCCAACCACAGCGGGAACCTTTCACAGCTTGAACCCCTTCGACCCTAGTGCATAGTTGTTAGGTATTTTCTTCGTGAATGGCTTTTCGACCCAAAATATTATTCCTGAAGTAACACAGCTCCCCTCACTTCCCAAATATTCTTTGATCGTCCAGATCTTTGAATTCCAGACCAAGACCATTTTAATGCAACCCTGGGTACTCTGTTCCGGTTCTTTCTGAGCCAGTGATCTAGCATCACCGGCGTTTTTAAGGACTACACTATTAGACTCAGTTTTACGACACAACCCCCTAGTTGATACATTATTTTTATTAGCTTTTTTATGCCTCCTTGGGAATCTCCACTTTTTACTCTCTTCTCACATCAACCTTTAAAAAATATTTTCACCGAACATATGAAATATCTTAATGCAGATCAAAATCTGTTTTGTAATTCATCAGATCGTTCCCAAAAATGTCCACTTAATTTTTTTTCTTGCTATTTTTTCTGAAAACATCCAGTTTAATATGCAATTTTTTTACGCCATTGTTATTTTTGATTTGATTAGGCAACTTATTCAAAAAGTATAATACTCTATTAGCAAAAAACCCAATTAGTTTTTGAAATGTGTCTTTACAGTAAATTTCCAGTTAACTGGGAAATATTTAAAAAAATTGTCGGGCATAATTAGAATTTCCATTAATTATATTAAAAGTTTCAATTAAATCCCTTGTTGTTCTTCTATCTAGAAAAATAATCAATCCTAATTTCTCAAATCTTTCCTTGTAGCTGTAATCTTTTACTCTTTTTATTATTTTTTTCACTCTTTGTATACCTTCCAATCTCAATATTACATATCAATTTCCATGTTCAGACACTGGAGCTCAGTACAATATTCTATGTTGTATGTATTTTTAAACCAGAAGATGCGGCTGATTTTCTTCGTCATCCATTGTAGACGGCGTAAAGTCGCCAAAATATGTCGGCAACCAGGTGCACTTCCATCCATGTAAGCCAATAGTTAATATTTAAACGCAACAGAAAACTATCGCCGACTAATGACTAAATCGATAAGATGGCTATTAATAAAATAAACAAATCAAACAGGTTTACAATGAGTTGTTTTATTTCTTCTACATTTATTAAAGAATGACTAATGTTCGAATGATTTTCTTTGTCAGTCTCGTTTCTATTCTTGCAGGCACCTCTTTCTGAGTTAATAATAAATAGAGATAAAAAGTACAAGTTTTTGAATATATTTTCGGAACGGCCGGGCATAGGACATTGTAAAACAAAGACTCGTAAAACCATGTTTAAAAAAAAATCTGATAGAGAGTCAAACATTCACTTAATTATTACTGCTGCCGTGTCTTCATTACAGAAAATAAAGCAATAGCGTTTTTCGAGGTCGCATATTCAGGCTGAATTAAACACTTTTAGCCATTAATTACAGAATGTTGCTAAAATGTATTCGTTTAACGTTAAGATGAAATAGCAGTCTAGAAGCCTCCCCCTGGCGTCTAGAACTGTTTCATTATCCGAATTATTTGGAATTATCCGCTTATTATATCAGACCAAATTAATTGTTCACTTTGCAGATACATGCATTTTAATTCCACTTCATTGGCCTCGTTTAGCAAGACATTCAAACTGCAGTAACTAACAAGAGAGAGGAACAGTTCCTAGAGCCTCTGAACGTCCTCACCCGTAAATATGTGAGGACATTGTATAATCAGATGTTCTATTCTAAAAGAAATTGGTGTAATGGTTAGCGAGATAAGCTAGCAGATCACTGCCAGTGGATTCGACTCTCAATGGGTGTCCCATACTATTGGCCTTATGCCAAACTAAACAAAGATTAGTAAAGGAAAAAGTGACACTTTTTTAGTCAATAACA
The DNA here is from genome assembly GCA_963585895.1 of Sepioteuthis lessoniana. Taxonomy (NCBI): domain Eukaryota; kingdom Metazoa; phylum Mollusca; class Cephalopoda; order Myopsida; family Loliginidae; genus Sepioteuthis; species Sepioteuthis lessoniana. Next base: position 100,843,651 of record OY757915.1, read on the forward strand.
AATATCTATTAGGAAGAATATCTTTCTCTAAAGCACACACACATACACACACATATATATATGTATATACATATATACGTATACAAAATTGATTTAATTCAATGAATAGCTATGCTACATCACCAGATCCTTTTTCGCTGCTTCTCTTAGATCAAATCTTATAAAAACAATTCAAAAAATTTTCTAAAATCTTTTCTTCACAGTTTTTTTCTGATGATGACTTAAGGTCGAAACTAATTGGGCACAATAAAAAAAGATTGCACAAAAGAAATATTCCTATTTGTTTTATCACTTTTATCCTTCTTTATATATATATATATATATATATATATATATATATATATATATATATATATATATATATATATACTGTATTTTCTTTTTTAAACATGTTTCATTAAATAGGATGGATACTTCATGCCTAATTTTATCGCTGATCCGTTTAAGTCTTCATATGAATCGTTTGATCGTTTACACTCAGTTAAATGTCAAAACGATTCTATTTCGAACAATTCAGTTTAGCGTAGTACAGTTTCAATGTTAAAAACAGTTCTATTTCAAACTATTCAGTTTAGCATAAGTACGCATTTTAGTTCTATTTGACCCATAGATAGGACCCGATTAGGTGTTACCACTCCGGACCAGAGTGGACTTAGGAGCGATGGCAATGAAGGGGTGTTCTACATTCCCCAAAGCCCCAGCAATACTGGAGCCTTACCATCAGATTGTTTAGTGTCATATCCAGGACACTGATTGGGGGGGGGGGTCTTACCCCTTTGTAGAGAAGCAGTCGTTATATTCTAACGGTCCAGCCAACTGGGCATTGATCTTTTTTATTTCAAAAGAAATTACATTAACTGAGTAGAAATTTTCAGAACGTTGTTTTGGGCGGAGAGAAAAAATGACAAGCACAACATTTCGATTTTTGTAAATTTGACTTAAGATATTCGAAACGAGGAGTGATAAAATAGTATCAAGACTGAAGCTTTAAATAATTCTAATTCTAAATTAGAAATCTAAATGCTGTCAAGTACACAGCGAAGCATTTTCTATGATAAAGGGATGATGTCTAGATATCTAGACATCTAGGTTAGTCAGTAAGAAGATTATGAAGCCAATTTCAATGATTTTTGATCGGCAAGTGTAGCATTCTTCATACACATCGGAACTTGTTTTTTGTGACTTTTTCTTGTTATCCGAACTAATAACTCAAGGATAATATCTGAGGACATAGATTACATCAAAAGTAACAACAGCTCAACTTCATACCACATTAAATAGGGTTTTCATAGGCGCTTCGATCAATGGGAAACTTACTGGAATATGCCCGGGGGATTATTTTGAAGGAAAGAGTTTCATTCATTATCGATTTCTATCTTAAATTTCTATTTCATCTCTATCACGTGACCTACACTAGTTATTCTTCTGCGTATTATCGATTTGTGTTTTGATATAATTGTATAGGACCGTGTGCAACAAACAAACAAACACCCCTTAAGAAACAATATATATATATGTGTGTGTGAACGCGATTCCCTAACCTCAAAGCATAAGATAACCCTAAAATCAATCTCTCACTCAATCAATTGATATAATAGGTTCTCATGGTATTATTTTGAACTTCTATTAAAAGAGATTTAATTTCTCTCTTCAAGTTCCTCCCCCTTTTTTTAAAACCATTTCCAGCTTATCTCCTATGTAATTTCCTTAGTTTGTTTCTTGGAGTATCTGTACAGTTGTTTTGCTTCCATTTTTGTTTGCTAGATTTTTTAATTGTTGTTCTTAAGTTTATTTTGTTTATATTGCTGTTACTGGCTGCTGTAATCAGTTTTTCTATGCTCTTTTGGGTATTTTCCACAAGTCCCTGAATCTACGCAATCCTCAATATTGGTTAGTCATTTTCTGACTTTATTTCGTGTGCGAATATGTCATCTCTTGATTGTAAGACGTTGTGCATCAGTATCAGGTTTTCTTTTCTTTGCTCAATCTGTTCGAGTTCTTCCCTTGTCCATTTTAAGAAGGGTACAGAGTATTTTACATGGGGTATAACCCGGGTATTTATTCCTTTAATAAGATTTCTGCTGCAGAATTTGGTATCGAGAAGATATCTTGTAATTCTGTGGTCATCTTTTCTAACTTTTTCTTTCATCTCTATTTACTTGAAGGTTTCCGCTTCCAATATTCTTGGGTACGTTTACTTGTCTTTTTTCTCCTAGTGTTTTCATGTTGTCCCAATTTGGCAGTTCTATTCCTTCTGTTGTTTCTCTTTTCTTTTTTTCATTATAAATTTTCAATCCCAAATTTCATTCCTATATCTTTATTGTTGGTTCTAATTGCTTGTTTAAGGGTTTATAGTTCTTTTTCAATCTTGGCAAATATTTTGATATCAACCATGTAAAAGAGGTACTATTTACCCAACCCCTCCGCTCGGGCAGGATATGACACAAGGTCAATTTTTAAGCGGAGTTTAACAGGTTTGAATTCAGAGTTTTCCTTCTCTTAGACTAGTTGCCTCAACAAGGCTGAAGAACCTAGTCCGTCCTACTATTTACCCATAGCTGGAGGGAGAATAAGGGGGTTCATACCTTTCCCAAGGGTATTTGCCCGAAAGTGAACATAATAGCGCGACTGGAGTACGAACTCGCGTACTACGATTCCGCAGTTCATCGCTTTAACCATTACACTACGAGGACACCAAAAATAAAGAGGTAATTAATCTTTTCTTGCGATTTTGTAAATTTGTTGGCTTCAGAGCATTTCTTCTTCTTTGAGAGTTTTTCACACCAGCGTTAGCAGATGGTTTTCCACTGGAGTTTGAATGAAATCAAGTCTCCTCAAGTCTCCAGGACGCTTCTCAGTATTTTGGCCGATCTCAACAATGTTGTGTTTGGATGGTCTCCATTAGTCCTCTTATTTCCAAGTCTTAGAGTCCCTGTACCAATTCTTTGGAGTATTATAATCATTTACTCCTTTTCGAATTTTTCACACCAGCGTTAGCCAATGGTTTCTCATTGGAGTTTGAGAGACAACAAATTTCCTCAACTTACTAGGACTCTTCTCAGTATTCTGGCCGATCTCAACAACGCTGTAGTTTGGATGATCACCAGATCTTCTTCTTCTTCTTCTTCTTCTTCTTCTTCTTATTATTATTATTATTATTATTATTATTATTATTATTATCATCATTATTATTATTATTATTATTTTACTCCTTGCAAATTTTTCACATTAGTGTTAACTGGTTGTCTTTCACTGGGGTCTGAATGACAGAATGATTCCTCAGATCTTCATGACTCTTAGTATTCTACACGATTTTAACAATGCTGTGGTCTGGATTGTCTCGATTCGTCTTCTGATTTCCAATTCTTTTAATTTTTTCCAAACCTTCTGGCATAATTCCAAGTGCACTAACTACAGTTGATAAAACCGTCACTGTCATGTTTCACATTTTTTCAGTTCTCTTCCCAGGTCAACATATTTGTTAATCTTTTTGTTTTCTTTTACTTTCATTCTATGGGCCACCTGAAGGGCATAATCCTCCAGTCTAGCAAGTTCATTTTTTCTGGTTAATTATCAGAAGGTCTGGTCTTCTAGCCGGAATTAAGTGATCCGTTTATATCTCAAAATCTGCGATGATTTTTTGAGTCTCATTCTCTTGGAGAGATTCTGGTTTGTGCATATACCATTTTGTCAAATTTGTATCTCTTGCATAATTCTCAGTCAATCAACTTCTTTATCCCCTAATGTCTAGACTTGTACTCCTTTTGTGCAAGTTTGCTGTATTCTCTTATATGATCACTCGTTTCGTCTCTTTCTTCACATAACCTCACTTGCTATTCTGCTGCGTATTAATAATTCTTGCTTTAATGTAACTGGTTCTTATGGCGTTTTATTATTACTCCTTGAGAGTTTTTTTACATCAGCGTAAGCTGGTGGTCTTTCACTGGAGTTTGAGTGACAGCAAGTCTCCTCAAGTCTCCAGAACTCTTCTCAGTATTCTGGCCAATCTCAATAGTGTACTAGTTTGGATGGTCACCACTCGTCCTCTTATCTCCAAGTCCTCTAGACCCTTTAATAATCCTTCGATGACTCTACTAAGAGCACCAATTACAATTGGTATAAACGTCACTTTCATATTCAACAGTTTTTTCTATTCCCTAACAAGATCGAGGTACTTATCCTTCTTTTCACTTTCTTTCAATTTTACTCATTGGTCAACCGGACAGGAAATTCGACAATTCGGCCAGTTCTCGTTTTGTTGTTGTTGTTGTTGTTGTAGATTATTATAAGGTCTGGTCGAGATTAGGTGATCCGTTTGTATGGTAAAATCCCACAGGAGTTTTATTATTATTGTTATTATTATTATTATTATTATTATTATTATCAAAAAATGTATTTCTTAATTTGTAAGTATTGAATTTTTTTATAGAAGAATCTCTTTCTCAAAGTCAGGTATCACCTAGTCTGCTCAATTATTTTAACAATTGCTTAAGTATTCTTGCTAATTTTAATAATCCTCTCATCTGAATGAATTAAATCCTTCTAATCTTTCGGCAAAATCATTATTATTATTACAATTAGTATTATTGCTACTGCTGCTGCTAATACTACGACGACTACTAAATTCTATATTTGTAACTTTAATCCAGTAAAAAAGGCACATCATAGCGATATTTTGATCTGAGCAATATACGTAATATACTGACTCAGACAGTAAAGCATTTTCTTGTCCACTTATTATTATTATTATTATTATTATTATTATTATTATTATCAAATATATTAGAATAACCTTAAAGAAGTACTCATTGAAAGTTAAGATTTTTAATCTGCTGTTTGATGTCTTTTGAAGTGACAATCCCCAAATAATTGAAATAGTTTGAAGAGTTAGATATAAGTAAACTGGATAAGTATCCGAAATAATTTTTTAAAATTCTTTTAATGAAATTATTTATGCAAGCATTTTCAACGAAAAAAGTTTGTCCAAAAGAAAATTCTTCTTTTTCTTTTCTGAAAATACTCCGACATTAAAGAAAAGCATGTGAATACATTTTAACTTAAAATTGTTTTATTTATTTGTAGGAAAGCAGAGTAAATGTTTCAGAAGTTTTAAATAAAACTAATTTTTAATTTACTTTAGAATATGAAAAAAAAAAAATCCAGATTGGATTAAAAAAATATATGCTATTTAACCCACTGCTGGGAGGATGAGAAGGTTGATACCTTTCCCGAGGGTGTTTGTCCGAAAGTGAACGTAATACGCGATTGGGGTTCGAACTCGCTGACTATGATTCCGCTGTCCAGTGCTTTAGCCATTACACCACGAGGACACCACCCACTGGATAGACTGGGCTTTTTAGCCGAGGGAGATAAATCGGTTTAAATTCAAAACCAGATTATGTAGGGTTAGCATCTCTCCTACATAAAAGTCTATGAAACTGCAACAGAATCACAAATTTGATGCGGCTTCGACCCTCAAAGGCGCTTGATACTTGATACAAAATAATTCATAACACGATCAAAAAACTAAAACATCTTTAAAAGAAATTAAATCAATAGCGAGGAAGATTCTAAATGATATTTGTATTTTGTTTTGATTTGCAATTTTAACTTATTATCTAGGGACAAACAAATACTAAACAAAAAAGCAATAAATTAAGTGTACAAATGTCAGTTTTTAGATTCAAGTTTGTTTTGATATGCAGAAAAAGCGACTGATTTGTTTTTAATAAAACATTCGTTTCTTTTTTCTTTAAATAAACAAAGACAAATCCATTACTGAACAAAACAAATCGCGTAACTTAGATTATTATTTTTAATGAACAAATCATAAAAACAAACATTTCAGAAATAAATATAAAGATTTAGTACATTTTGAAATGTAACTAATAGAAATTTCAATATTGTTCACTTCTCTTTATATTGTATCAAGCTGTTATATAAAATACCAAGGCCATTATATGTTTTTTAGCGAGAAATTGCTTTAATTGAACAATGAAGGAATTCATTTATAAAAGCTATTAAGAAAACAGTCGCTTAGTTATAGAAATAACGAAAGAGCAACTATCATATAAATAACAAAACAGATGTTAAAATTTAATTTTTAAAGCTGAATGCACAAAGTAGTTATGATAAAACAGGAACCGATACGTTAGCCAGATGTATCTAGCTTGATATGAATTAGAAATAGCGTAAACAAACGATAAATCACGGACGTAAATGGCAGTTATTTTGAAAACACAGTTTTACACAATATATGCACACACACACATACAAGAACACACATGGACAGACAAACTATTCAATCCCCCCCCACACACACACAACGTTTGACGTTTGTGAATTTTTAGAGTTTTTATTTTAGCACGTTGTATAACACGATTTAGGATATTGAATATAAAGGCTATTAAAATTTGCTTTTTTTCAATATAACTATATTTTAAAGTATATTTGATTAAATAATAAAAACAAATTTTGTCTATATAATTTTATTAAGATCCTTTCAAGTTTCCTGATAAGTGTCTTAGTTTCAGGTTGGAAATTGTGGATGGATTTACCAAAATTGTTCCGAGCACTTTCAGACTTTTCATAGGTTATCATCAGGGGTTACTTGCATGTAATAAGGAGTGTTTTTTAAAGAGATTTTTAAAGAGTTTTTTTTTTGTTTTTTTTTTTTTTGATAACATCACAAAATTACGTGAACGCAGAGTTGAATAAAACTGAGATGCTGACGAATTTAAAAAACAGAACGCTATCAATGGAAATTTTGAAGTGATATAGAATATTTAAAATAACGAAAACAAAAAAAAATTAAATGCATTTCAAAATATTGTCGCTATTTTCAAAATTATTTCTATTGATTCTAGTTTTTTTTTGTTTTTATTATTAGGGCTGTATTTTTTTATAGACGTGGGTTGGCCTCTGGGTGAATTTCTTTCATATCGATTCAAAAAACTCTTCGAATCTGATCCCTTTAAATCTATAATACTCAAAGATGCTAGTTATTTCTGTAATGTAGATGATATATCATTTATATGTCCACAAAAAAATGACTTAACAATAATTACGGATAAATTAAACAAAAGTAAACTTACTATATATATGTATATATATATATAAATTTTATAAGAATTACAGTGTCCATCGGTCGGAAAAGAACTAAAACGAAAGAAAATTCAGTAAGAAAAACATTTCTCAATACATAAAAAGTATACACTATACCAAAAGAGTAGGTAAAAAAATAAAAAAAAGGAAATTGTATAATTCAGAACTTGGGGTTTCTCTAGTCCAGTCATCAGGTGATATTTGAATCGTGGCATTCAAAGTTGTGTGTTATTAATCTTAATATATATATATATATATATATATAATGAAAACATAGTAGAATCAAGGATTATTGCCCAGCATCCGAACCACCTCATATGGGAATACTGATGAACAGGAAATATTTTTAGCATCAACCTCGGAAGGCTTGCTTCCAGCGAGACCCTTTATCAAACCAACTGTGTGTCATATTTCGGTGCCGTTGGATGGATAGATATTCCCCACACATACTCAGAGTATCTTGGGTATGACACCTAACTACATTCAGCGCTAAGGTTCCAGTTCTGGATCTTTGAAAAATAAGGAGTCACTCTTTTATTGCCATTATTCCCAGGTCCATTGTGACCTATTAGGGTTCCATCTATGAGTCAAATAGAGATAATGTTTTAAAAGGATTATGAGCTAATACACCATAAAAATGTTTAAAATGATTTTGAAGATAAATTTTTGCACTGAATATAATCGTAAACCATAATCGTTAAGCTGTCTTCGGTAAAAAAAAAAAAAGATTGATACCAAGGGTTGCGCGGTTGGTTGGTTTTAACCCCCAAAACCCTTCACATACGCTCAGTAGAGAGGATCAAAGGGATCTAACTCTTGGCAGTCATATACGCGTATTTTCCGTTGGAACAAGAGACGAGTGTACGAACCTGTTTGAAAGTCAAGATTTGGATACTGATTTTCTCGGAAGGGAAACTTTGAGAGATTGGCGTGACACAATTTTCCTCACTATATGGTTAATGAGAGCAGCCAGATATTACCGTTGTGTACAAAGCTTAACCTTGCATAAAACTATAAGCATGGGAGCACCCAGTGAGGATCTAACACACAATTAATGATATCCAATACCAGTTTGGTAATGATTATATCACGACGTCGTGTACTAACGAGTCGGACGTAATTACAATGATAGGAACATGGAAGCTAACATTAATAATGGAGACTTAGAATTTAACGACACCAATAAATCCTTGGAATAAATAGAATTAAACAAACATGGCGGCATCAAAATGATTAATTATAAATAATATCGAAGCTGTGGCTACGATTGAACAAAACAATATGGCGCCCGATGCTGACGTAATAACATCTGTTAGTTTTTCACACATACACACATACACGGATATATATATATATATATATATATATATATAGAGAGAGAGAGAGAGAGAGAGAGATAAATGAATAAACACATTTATCTATCTGTTTATCTTGAATAAGACATTATTGCGCCTGATGCTGACTTAGTAACGTCTGTGAGTTTCATTCACACACACATCTATCTATTTCCAATGATGACATTTAATAAGAAACTGAAAAAAATAAAAAAGAGATTGATAGAAACTTAAATGAATACTCAAAAAAACATGTCAAAGCGATTAATATATGATTTACTATTCTCGTGTTTTTTAAACATTTTATCTATGACATAAACTTTTTTCTTCTTTCTTTGTCTGTCTAATCTAAAATTACTTGACAAATAGAGGCCAGTTTGAATTTAATTAATTTAAGACAAACGCAATAATGATTAACTTTTTTCATAAAAATATGTGTGTGTGTGTGTATGTGTGTGTGTATGGACCAAAATCAACTATTTCTCTCTTTCTTTGTCTGTCTGAGAAAAATTTGATTGACAAATGGGGATCATTTTAAGTTTAATCTATACTTTACGCTAAAATTGAGTTTTTGTGGAATAATAACTTCATTCTGATGACGTAATTTCGATAGTGAAACCTGTCAATTTGATATAATATTATCTATCTATCTATCTATCTATCTATCTATCAAATCCTACTTGTTCAAATCTATCTATCGATCTATCAATCTATATATCTATCTATCTATCTCCAGCTAACAACTAAATGTCAGGCTATGAATTTAAGTGTCATGGAAGCGCTTATCACGTAGCAGTTATCGTTGAAATAAATGGGTTTGATAAGGAAAGAGATTATGTTGGAAAATATCTATCAATCTTAGTTGTCTGAATTTTTGAGACGAAGCTTGTTGATTCTTATCATTAAGGGTTTTCGGACTATTGTCTTCATCTTTCGACAACGTTTCGGTCGATATGTCCTCCGGCCAAATTTAGATGTTTTTCGAACCAGCAGGACGCATAGCGTAACGTTTATAGGCGTTGGTTCCCGAAACTTTCAAGGAGACAATCATCTGGAGGTTGCAGGTTCAATCCTGACTGCAGGCGAGTAACAACACAGGAATGCTTAACACTTTTACCCGGTAATGGCTAACGGAATCAGAACAGGCGACCCCCGTGGATTCAATAAAGGACGTAGTTCGAAGTTCCATATAGTTTCCCTAGTTTGACAAACATCTGAAGAAGGCCAGAGGACATATCGGCCGAAACGTTGAGGAAATAACAATAAAGATAAAGACAATTGTCTGAAAACCCTTAATGATAAAAATCCATCTATCTATCTATCTATCTATCTATCTATCTATCTAAAGAATACTTAATATCAGTGCTTGAGCATAATGTAGATCTAGGTTTAGATAGAGTAGACACTGAGTTAATGTCTCTTGGTCATTTTGTCGCCTTTCCAATTAGATAGATTGATAAATAGATAGAAAAATGAAGTAGAAAGCTATTCAAACCCAGATTTACATATGCTCTGTCATTTATATTGAACAAATTTTATATATAAATATGATAGACAATATACATATATATATATATATATATATATATATAGATATAAGTAAAGTCGGTGACTGTAGTCAAGGGCGACCCGAAGCTTCCTTTTCCAATAGCTACTACATCGAGGAATAAGGGAGGGTGCTTCTTCTTTCTTTAGATTGTTCCATTTTACCCTTGATACGTACCTTATAGTGCTGAGTATTAAGCAAGGAGGTATTAAGTACCATTTTTTGAGTCTTTGGTATGACTCGATCTGGGATTGAACCCTGGTCTACCAAGCCATTGGTGAACACACACACACACACACACACACACACACACACACACACACACACACACACACACACTCTCTCTCTCTCTCTCTCTCTCTCTCTCTCTCGTTATATATATATATATATGGGGTTGAGTTCTTCGGCGAACGAAGTAATCGTGTTGTCATTAGTGTTTATTGCAAGCCTCTTCATAGAGGGTTAGAGGCTTGGCTTGGCGTTTGAGTCAACCAGGTTTCGATCCCGTCTACGGGAAGCTAATATGTCTAGCCACAGTGATGAGTTCTGATAGAACGAAACAGATTTGTCTGTGGATGACTATATATATATATATATATATATATCATTAAACAATACAGATATACTTAGTCTACACATTTTTGGATGTATCTTTTCGAGTGGCCGCATTGATTTTATGGTATCCGGCGGGAATTGTTTACTGAAACTCGCATGATTAATTGGTTTCCTAGTACTTTCTGCCCGATCTTAGGCCCTCATCAGGAGTGTGTATAATAAACACTACAGCAACACACAAGAATAGATAATAAATTCTTAACACTAACAAAGTAGTAATGTACATGTAAAGCTCACATCGCTTTTGCAATATATACACCTCTGACGATGGCCCAAGATCGGACAGAAAGTACTAGGGAACAAGTTAATTATGGGAGTTTCATGAAACAATTCCTGCCGGATACCGTAAAATCAATGCAGCGACTCGAAAGGATATATACAAAAATGTGTAGACAAAGGATGTCTATATTGTTTAATGAAATATGTATTAACGAAGAAATTCTGCCTAAATTCACATATTTTATATTATATTTTATATATATATATATATATATATATATATATATATATATATATATATATATATATAATAGAATTTCTTCGTTAATACAATATATATATATATATATATATATATATATATATATATGCAAATTTCATTGAACATAATAGACATTTTATGCCTACATATTCTCTTTTGGATCCGTTCGAATTCCCGTATTACTTTTATCGTATTCGGGGGGAATTGATTTAGGTATTGTCCATAATTGTAAGTATCCCTAGTACTTTCTGCCCGACTTTGGGCCATCATCAGGGGAGAATCTGTTACAAAAGTGATGTAACTTTTGTTTTAGCAAATTACTACTGTGTAAGGACGTCTTTGCAGAAAGTCGGGCAGAAAGTACTAGGGATACATACAATTATGGACAATACCTAAATCAATTCCCCCGAATACGATAAAAGTAATACGGGAATTCGAACGGATCCAAAAGAGAATATGTAGGCATAAAATGTCTATTATGTTCAATGAAATTTGCATTAACGAAGAAATGCTGCCTAAATATACATATATATATATATATATATATATATATATATATATATATATATATATATATATATATATTGTATTAACGAAGAAATTCTGCCCAAATACACATATTTTAAATTATATATATATATATATATATATATATATATATATGAGTGTGTGTGTGTGTGTGTGTGTGTGTGTGTGTGTGTGTGTGTGTACAAAATTTAAAAATGCAGAGATACTCATCGAAATTATTAGTTTCACGTCTTCATGATCACCTGGTGATAATGAAAGCTTTTCATTCTTGAATTTACTGTATCTATTACCATCTCAACTTTCTGGTATTCACTTCAAGCCCAATACATCATTTAAAACTAAAATCGCTGATGTTATTTCAAGAAATCTGACAGTAGAAAACTCTTTCTTAATGAAATAGAATAAAAACTGGAAAATTTGCATAAACATTAGACTTTAATTTGACATAAGCTGAATTTTTATACAAATTTTTTTTCTGTACAATATTTGATATATATAACTAGAATTTCCTACTCAAATGAGTGCATTAACATATAAAGAGATTATGTTGAATATTTGTAGTAAAGAATATATTATGATATTTATTTTCTCAGCAATGAGACTAAATATTTATCAATGTATTTGTTCATAACATTCAATCTGTGCAAATAATATCCACTACTAAATAAAGTGCATTGATAAAGAAGGATATTAGGTTGGAAATAAATATTTGTTGTATGAAATAAATGTTTTTAATTTTCTTTTCTTTTTAATCATGAATCTATGGATTATTGATATACGAGGGTAAATCAAAAGTTTTGCATAATTTTAGTAAGTGCTAATTTTCGGCGCGTACATAACGTGACCGAAGCATATTAAAGGTATGAAGTGTAGCCGCTGTGGTTAAGCAGTACCGTGGTAGTTGGTACGCTGACACATTGTACATTGCTTCACACAATGTATGATTCAAAAGTAGAATAGATGAACGTGCAATTCGGTTGAAGAAATTAAGTCCGATTTGTAAGAACCTTGACGCTCAGTCAAAATCAGGTAGATTTTAAACCGTGGATTTCGAAGCCGTTTTCCAATCCTTATAAGTTAATCCTGCATGTAATACACAAAGAGTATCAGGTGTGCTCAGCATCTCACAGTCCAGGATGGTTCGTCTTATTTACGGCCACGTTAAGTTAAAAAACACCCAAAGCTTCTGAATTGTGCCTCAAGTTACCAAAATATTGCATAACTTCTGACTCACCCTATGTACATCTGTGTGAATATATTGAAATAAACTGTCTAATTACGTCGTGAATGCCGGCGTTGAAGATCTTCTGGGAATTTTACTATTCAAAGAATTCGAATTAATTAATTTTAATAAACAAAACGAACAACAGATTTTCCAAAGAAACAAGTCAATAGAGATGTAGAGAGATATCAGGAAATGTATGATTAAGGTCTCGGGTGTATTTGCCTTGTCAACCCCAATAGATATTGGCCTGCAGACACAGCACACAATGTAAGAAATTCGGCCAGTTCTGATACAGTAAGAATGCTAGCACCCAAGTACAGACCCATCTGTCCTCCAAGAGTTCCTGAAACGAGAAGAAATAAAATAAGTTTTGGTTGTTAAAAATATTGGTGAGTTATCGTAAACTAGTGTCATGAAGGCGCTTTTATCCGAACGGTTATCATCAAAGAAAACGAGTGCAGAGAGCCAAGTTCGAATTCTGGAAGGAGCTGTCTGCGTTTCTCTTCGCACTAATGTTCTTGGAAAAGGCATGAATCCATTTCTGTTACCGCACAAGCTAGGGGTATGTATTCATTCAGAACAGTTTCTACATCTTTCTTACTTTTATAGCAACCTACGCGAGTGAATTCGACTCTTATTGGGCGCCTCATTCATATGGCCTTGTGCCACATCTAAGCAAAAAGCTTTGTAACTTACTACATATAGCAACGTTTCTAGCATTGTAATCTCCAGTTTCGTCAGATGTTCAACGCATCTGGTAATATTCATCGAATTTTGAAAGGAAACCCTATATATTTATCCACTTGGGGTTGGATATGTTTTTTGAATATATTGCTTTCAGTCAAGTATAATATACTTCTGAGGGATTTGAACTCGAAACTGGTCATTTATAAACCTAATCGCGCCAATACGTAATTCCCCAACCCATTCGCAACAAACGAGATGTGACACAAGGTTAATTTTCAGCAAAGAACTACTCGTTTGAATTCAAAGGTTTCCTTTACCTAGACTGGTTTCCTTACTGAGGTTAAATAAACCAGTTTGCTCTAAAATTTAACCATTGCCAGTGGAGGGACGACAGATAGATCATGCCTTTCCTGAGGGTATCAGTGCGAAGTGAAACTCAAACAGCTTCGTTCAGGATTTGAATGCAGGCCGCTGATTCCATTGCCAAAGACGATAACTGTCTAGCTAAGTAAAAAAGTAGATGAGTTTACAGAAGGAAAAGAATTTTGAATTCAAAACCTCAGGAATGTTGCCCGGACGATATGAGGCACACTAAAGCACCATTCTGCTGTTTACAGCTCATCAAAAAATTCTACACCAGTCTTCACTGCGATAAACAAATCATCTGTGTAATCATTTTCTAAGCTTGTTTTAGTTTAGTGGTTAGCGAAGTCGATGGACGAAAATTAGTTACGTTTAGTCGTGCAACAAAGATTAGTTTGCTTTGCTTTCGTGGGTTATTTAATGCCATAGACATCCTTATAGAAGAACAGTTGTAGTACTAGGTAATGCCATAGCCATCCTTGTAGAAAAATAATAATGGTACTATTCAATGTCATAGCTTTTAGAATAAGGGGATTCATATTTTTCCCAACGGTGATAGTCTTAAAAGTGAACGTGGCGAAACTGGATTTCGAACTCGCTTACTACTTTTCTGCAGTGCCGTACGTAAGCTACTACACCACAGGAACTCCCACATGATATGCAGAGTAATGTTCTAAGTGGCATAAGTCTTGACGTAATCAATCACTTAAGACTGAGACATTATTGTATAACGTCATATCAGTGACAGTCATTGCTTTCATTACTCATTAACATTTACGAATTGTTTTGTTGCAATATCCAATACGCAGACAGATTAAGAAAACCTAAAACAAATTTTCTCAACATATTTCGTCGCCCCTCATCACTATCTACATAGCCTCTAAAAATATTGTTTTCACTGCCTTCATCTAGATCTGCGAATTGTCTTCAGAAAATATATGATGTTCTTAGACAGTGAGAAAATTCCAGAAAAAGAAATTTATTGCAAAATATCTCGCTAATCTATCTACAACGCTATTTTCAGTGCCATTATCACTATCTAAGGATGGTCTTGAAATGATATCCGATGTACTTAGAGAGAAAACCCAGGACAAAGACATTTCTGGTAAAATATTTCGTCAGCCTATCCTAAATGAGAAACCATTTAACTATGCGCAAACAATGATTATTATTCAATATAATTATTCATGTTAAGAATACTTGGAAACATTTAACAGTGTACAATTTTTTTTAGCCTTCCCTGTAGATAGACAGATCTCGAGCAAAGAAATTTCTTGCAAGATATTTCGTCAGTCTTTTCAAAACGTTGTTTTCAGTGCCTTCATCACCGTCTACCAGTTGTCTTGAAACAATGCTGCATTCATTGGCAGAATAAGATCTCGAATAGAGAAATTAATCGTGAGATATTTCGTGAGCTGCTTAGGACCAGCATTGTTGTCAATACGTTTATTATATTCGACAAAGTGTCTCGAATCTTTATTTGTTTTGATGTCAGAGTAAGACGACACAGGATAAATAAAATTCTCACGTGATATCTCTTCAGTCACTGTAAAATTAAAGAAGCCTCTCGCGAGTCGTTCCAAGTGCTTTAGAAAGCTTAATATTACAGCATAGTTTTTACCATATATTTCTAAGATGAGACAAAAGTTTTGTAATATTTTTGGACGTGTTAGTTAGCGGCGCGTATTTCACGTGACTGAAGCAGTTCAAGCCGTATTAGGTACTTGCTGTTGTTATTAGTATTGTGGTAGTTGGTGCGCTGACACGTCGTGAATTGTTTGAAGTTATTCCTTCGTTCACTTCAAGAATGGTCCCGAGTATCTTACAAAAAGGACAGCCCAGGTATTTATCCCTTTGATGAGATTTCTGCTGTACAGTTTCGAGTTGTTTTCTCGTTCTGCTGAGATACTCAATGAAAGCGGCACAGATGAACGGGCAATGTAGTCTAATTCGGGAACTTATGTTTTATGAGTTCGAATTGGGCCATAACCCCGTAGAAGCAACCAATAATTCTTTACGAATTCGAACAAGGCCATAACGCCACGGAAGTAACCAAAAAAAAAAAAAAAAAAATCGTTGTACGAAAGATGAAGGAGCTGTTGATCACAGTAGAGTGAACAAATGAGTGAACAAGTCTAGCTCAGCTTGCAAGAGCCTCGAAAATCAGGCCAGGTCAGATAGGTCTAAAGCCGTAGATTCCGTGGCCAGTTTATCAAGCCATGTAAGCAAATCCAGTGAGTAGCATATGCAGAGTTTGGTTTAGTTTGATTTGGTTTTATGGAATATCAACCATTGTAGGTTATTAATGTCAAATCCATTTTTATACATATAAACAGTTCTTTTTCAAACTATTCAATTTAGCATAAGTACGCAATTCTAAATGTCAAACCAGTTCTATTTAAAACAATTCAGTTTAGCATAAGCACAACAGTTTAGATCTATTTGACCCATAGAGAGGACTCTGTTAAATGCTGCCACTCCAGGTCAGAGTGGACCTGGGAGCGAAAGTAATGATGGAGTACTCAGCATTCCCAAAGCTCTAGCGTTACTGGAACCTCACCATCAGATTTTTTTAGTCTCATATCCAGGACACTCGTTAGGGGAGTCTAACTCCTCTGCAGAGATGCAGTCGGTGTATTCTGCAGCCCCATCTGACTGGGCCAAGCACATGGAGATAATCAGGTGAGCGCGTCATTTCTCAATCCAGTGTAGCTCTTCACTTTCACGACCTCGGAAAAAGCATCCAGAGTTGTACCTCATGTTACCAAAATATTGCAAAACATTTGACTCGCCTTAGTATTGTATTTTAATCTTCGTATTCTGTAAGTTATTTAATGTACGTACGGGTCTTTGTGACCTTTCCTTTTTAGTCATTAATAATGTTTAAAATAACAACTACAACAGCAACAAGAAGAAGAATAGAATATCAATTATCATATGTCGTATTTTAATCTTTGCATTGCGATTGGAACCTGTGAAGGTGAGGAATTATTTTTAAAATTTCATTTTAATCTATTTTATGTTTTAAATTCAACAAACACTTTACTTTTATCATGTTTTATTTTAAATTCAATTGCAAAAATGTTTTCTTTTTCTTCTTCTTCTTCTCAGAATGAACATACTTCGATATGTAGATAGACTCATAAGCAGTAATGCATCATGATATACACAATGCAATGAACTCTCTAATCTTATCTATTTTCAACTTGCTTTTACCTCACAATTATCAATGATAAACACCTTTGACATTATCATTTATTTTTCCTATCTTACGTTTTCTTTATTCTTCCCTAACGTATAAACCAACACTGCTTTTAATGTGATACTATTTACCAACCCCTCCACTCGGGCAGGATATGACACAAGGTCAATTTTTAAGCGGAGTTTAACAGGTTTGAATTCAGAGTTTTCCTTCTCCTAGACTAGTTGCCTCACCAAGGCTGAAGAACCAAGTCAGTCCTGCTATTTACCCTTAGCTAGAGGGAGAATAATTGGATTCATACCTTTCTCAAGGGTATTAGTGCTATGTGAAATGCAATCAGGATTTGAACTCATGTCGCCGTGTCCATTTCCTACGATGATAACCATTACACCACGGGCACCTCCACTGCTTTTAATGTGATACCCTGTCAATATATATATATACATATATATATATATATATATATATATGTGTGTGTGTGTGTGTGTGTGTGTATTTGTAATAATCTATTGTGATATATTAATGGCGCACTGATGCAGTGGCTTGCAGCGAGCATATTACCACGACGTCAAACACTTTGGGAAATAATGATTGACAATCATCGGCTGTGGTTATCCCCTTCTTGCTTTATAACTTCGGTACCAAGATTATGATCTCGTGTTAAGAGAAAGAGGGTCTAGGATTTAATTATATTGTAAAAGAGTAATTAGAGACTTAAGAGAAGACGGATGCGGGGTGCAACGGTTTAAAAATGAAAGAGTATCTCTTTTCCTCTATCGATTTGGCAAAGCTATCCCCCATTTTCCTTTGGAAAAAGAATGATAGATTTGAAATAAAGATGAGTGTTGTTTTTTTTTATAATTAACATGTCTATTATTCCTTCTAGCCATTAGGATTTAGAGACAACCTTCTGTCGAGCCATACACACACATACACACACGTGTATATATATATATATATATATATATGTATAAGCGGCATTTTGTTTATTCAAACATATTTGATAAAATCGGTTAAACGCTCCGTATCTGCTTATTCTGTCCTCGATTGGTTCATATCACCGAACAAATCTTTTGACATTAGGATGGAATGAGTTTAGGAAGGTGTCGTACGTTTCCCAAGTACTTTCGGTCCCATCTACGGTTATCTTCGAGGTAACGAATTATCCAAAGACGTATACAATGACAAGTTGCCCTCCTAAACTCATTCCATTCTAATGACAAAGGATTCATTCGGCGACTTGGACGGGTTCATGCCTAGAAATTAGGGAATCGCGTTCATTGTGAACTATATTTACATTTTTTTATATAGTTGTTTCTTACGAGTTATTTTTAGACACACTTATATGATATAAAGTATTCCTATCCAATACAAAATAATTTACATACAGTTGTATGATTTAAAGTATTCCCATCTAATTGTAATCACGTTTTAAGTATTTATTTCTATTTAATAATAGTCATTTGTTTGCACACAGTTATATGATTTCAAGTAACTAATATTAATTCTTTATCATTAATTATAGCCTCAAGTCATCATCATCATCATCATCATCATCAAGTAGCACAGCTGGCTCGGATTTCCCTGTCTCTCTCTCGACAATCGTCCCTATTATCTATTGCTCCTAGCAAGTCTTGTAGTCTACATCCTGTGTCCATACAGAGCTATTGTAGGTATGTTCTTCTTGGTCGTCCAACACTGGCGCGTCCGTGTGAAGGGGTCGATAGGGGAACATCATTGATGATTTTGTTCTCGCTTCTACAGCAGTGTCCCACATCCCTTGTTTGTCTTACTTGGATGGTTTTAGAGATAGGAGGTAGGTGGCTATACAGCTGTTGTTTCGTAGGATGTTGCTTCCAGGATTTGATCAATACAGCTCCTAACTTTTCTGATAGCCTCAAGTAACTATTCTTAATATAAATAAATTACAGTTATATGGTTTCAGGTATTCCTATCGAATAGGAATAATAAAAAAAAAAAAAGATCTATTTGGAACATAGATCGGTGCCTAACAGTGTTGTAATTGGGGGAGAACAAATACGATAAAGGAAGAAAACTTAGTATATTCTGGGTACTGTCTGCCGGTCGAATAAAACGGTCGTCTTTTATTTACAACAATTAGAAATGTCTGCAACCAGTACTTCCGGGTCTTGTACAATCGAGAAAAGGGAGCTTTAATTTCTTAGTATCCGTTTGAAATAAACAGGTACCACCATTCTAGGTCAGAGATGACCAGGGAATAAAGACCATAGAATAGTACTCCATGTTCCCCAGATCTCCAGAACTTGAGCTTCACCATCAGGTGCAGTTTACAGTGATACATATATACAAGGTGTAACTAAAAAGTAACAAGACAGATTCTTTGATTTTTAAGGATTTAAGATTTTAAAACTTAAATGAAGACGTATGCACAGTTGAACCACTTTTACGATAAAGATGTTTATATTTCAAATTGTTGTTTAGAAGTCTTTAAAAAGTTTAAGTGGTTCAGAGTCATTCTCGATGCGTTTTTATCTAGCGGTGGACCACAGAATTGCGTAAGTACAGCAACCTTGATACTCAGTAGATCTGGATCCATGCAACTATTCTTTGTATCCTTAACCGAAAATTCATCTCAAGGGTAAGATTTGAGGATGTGAAGAACTTAGATATAAAAAAAGTGAGGTTGAATGTTGCTTCAATATTCCACCTCACTTTTTATATGTAAGTTTTTGCGAAAAACTCGCTGAAATATTCGGGTTTAAAGCCAAAGGGAATATTCAGTTATAAATGAATTATTCACTCATTGTTAATTTCCAATTTGGTAAATGTTTCTTCAGTTTTAATACTTTTTGAATTTACATCATACGTACGTGGTGCCTTGAATAAGTTCCCAGACTTTATTTTGTACAGGCATCTAGAATTGTCGTAGACTCTTGAAAATTTAGAATATTATTACTATACATCTTATGAGATGACTGACCAATTTTTATGATTTCAGGTTCAAATGAACAGCTACAGCAGCAATTGGAATACACCCTACTGATTGTCACAGCTGGTGAATTTCAAAAATGCAATCTGACACTTTAGAAGAACGATATGCAATAAAATTCTCTTTTAAACTTGGAAAAAATGCCACAGAAACAACGTATGGAATGCTTGAGACTGCTTTTGGAGCATCTTGCATGAATCGAGCATCAGTTTTTGAGTAGCATAAGAGATTCAAGGAAGCCAGGGAGTCTATGAGGGATGATGAGAGGTGTGGGAGGAGAAAGAAAATCAATACACCAGAGTTGATTGGCCAAAGGGTCAGGGTTAGGGTTAGGGTTACTATGTTGAGGTTTTAAGGGAGTTCAGGAAGAGATTCCGTCGGGAGAGGCCAGCACTCTTCAAATTGGGTCAGTGGCATTTCCACCAGGACAATGCACCAGTCCACAACTCCATCCTTGTCACAGACTATTAGACCAAAATGGGCATCAAGACAGTTCCTAATCCTCCCTATAGTCCAGACCTTGCTCCCTGTGACTTTTGGTTATTCCCTGAGCTCAGAGGCTATCGTTATGAGACAATTGAGGAGATGAAAGAGGGTGTGACGAAGGTCATTGACACGCTCACACAAGAGGACTTCCATGGGGCCTTTCAGAAGTTGTTGGAACGGTACAAGTGCATTGCAGCCGGAGATTACTTCAAAGGGGACTAGAGTTTCATGTGTGTACAGTCAATAAAAGTGCCCATACGAAAATAGTCTGGAAACCTCTTTAATGATCCTCATAACTCTGTTTTTGAGATATCAAAACCTATTTAAACTTATATACTATATTTGACATAACAAATCTTTCTATTAACCAATCTATTTACTATATAAAAGAAAATCTGTCCGTCAGTCAGTCTGTCTATCTCTCTATATATATCATATTGATAATACAGTTTGCTATATCTATTGATAAAGAGGGCTCAATAACGGCAATAGAGCACACATATGGATAAAAAGATAGCTACAAATAACAAAAGAGTCATGTGTACAATTTTAGATGAATCCTGGAAACAACACCTTACAAAGCAGCAGCAGTTCGCCCATTTACGTCCCATCTCACAAACTATCCAAGTAAGACATGTTGAGCCTTGCAGGAGAAGTAAAAACGAACTTATAAACGACGTCCTCTAATGGATACGCAGGTGCTAGCCGCCCAGCAAGGGCTTACATTCATCAGCTCTGTACAGACACTGAATACTGTTTAAAGGATCTGCCAGGTGCATAGATAGATAGATAGATAGATAGAGAGAAAGAGAGAGAGAGAGAGAGAGAGAGAGAGAACTCTGTGCTATCAGCACAATTTGGTGGTGTGATATAGTCTCTTTGTTCAATGGCATATCAACATTCGTGGGTTATTCAATGCCAATGCCATCCTCGTAGAAGAACTGTATTTTTACTATTTAAATAATGGCCGGGGGGAATAAGAGTTCGTACCTTTCCCAAAGATATTTGTTCGTAAGTAAACGGAATAGCTTGACTGGAGCTCGAACAGACTAGCACTTTAACCAATACACTATGAGAACTCTTCTATGACTTGATATATATATATATATATATATATATATATATATATATATATATATATATATAATTAAAGATCCACTTATAGTGAAATGTTTCCTATCTAATTACTACGGAAAGTACTTAATCAAAATTTGCTTAGATCATAGACTCGGTTTGTTGATACTCAAATATTCATTATTAAACTATGAAGATAATTGTGATGAAACAATTAAATGAGGATGACAATATCAAATAATTAATCAACTACGCTGTCATTCCATTAAAAAAAGTATTTTGGCATTTGGAATCAACAGATATATACCATTGCAGATATTTACAGATATATCTACATATATATATCATTATGTCGACATATACAAACCTTCCTGGACTTTTATACGACAATGATTGCGAGTCTAACTTATTAACAATTGCTACACGGTGATATGTCTGGCTCACATATTTGTGGCACTCAGTGGGGATCGAACTCCATATGGAAGTAATTGCGTGCGAGACTAGCTTGTTAACTATTGCTACATAGCAATGTGTGTGGTTCACGTATTTGTGGCACTCTGTGGTGAACGAACTCCATAGATTTCTTACCTTTGTAAGTCTAGCTTTTAAACTATCATTCCATAGTGCAGCCCCAAGATCACATGTTTATCGCACTCAGTGGAGATCGAACTTTGTATGGTAGGAATCATATGCGAGTCTAGCTTGTTGACTATTGCTCCGCATGACTGCTCCAAAATTTCTGGCACTCAGTGAGGATCTAATTCCATTCAGTAGCAATGCTTTGAAATATAGCGTATTAGTTCTTGCTCTCTGCTGATGTAACCCGGATATATCATTATATCTATTGTATAAAAACAACGAAATCAACAATCTTATCTGTGTTCGTATGCTTGCTTACGTATGTGCACACACACACACACACACAAATATACGGAGAGAGAGAGAGAGAGAGAGAGAGAGAGAGAGAGAGAGAGAGAGAGAGAGAGAGAGAGAGTCATATACACAATTCATTTTCTCTGAGTCTTTATCAGGAAATATACAATTAGCTCTCCCATACGAGTATGATATCTTCTTCGATTAAACAAGGTGTCATGCAGAAATTAGCGACTTCATCATGTTCCACTTACCCATAACATTCAGCAACGTGTACTGTGGAATTTGGATAATTTCCCGATACAACATTGTCTCAAAACAGATCCGCACTTCCAGAAACCGTTTTCTGCAATAAATAAATAAATAAATAAATAAAAGGAATGGTAAGGTGAAGATTCGGTGTAACAACATCGACCAAAACTTTTACGTACGAAAACTTCTTGCCGCGAAAACATAGCAATGTATCAACGTAGCGTCGTAAAGAAAAATGCCTGATCAATCGACCGGAGGGTTAGCGAGAGTGGGTGGCGAAAGAGAAAAACCTCAATTTCTACATTATGGCGCGGATTCAATTAAGCAATACTTATACCCCAAAGAAAATCAAAATTGGCACTTTCGCCCGGGTAAAATGCTAGCTTTGATTGGCTTGCTTAAATCACTCCTGAAGATTGTCTGATATCAAATGAGCAGAGCTAACACTTCGTTTGTGAGAACATACAATTTTCAATCTTGTTAACTGTGCATTGATTCATTTCGGCGCTGGTAAAAAGATGTCAGCAACATACGTTTGGTGAAAATATACAAAAGACGAAACAACGCGAAAAAGGAAAAAAATGAAGTTAAAACTGTAAATTACAGCATATAAGCCGGCGTTTTAAGCTTGAAAAATCTTTCAGAAACTAGTGGCGTCTTATTCAACGCTCAAAAAGTAGAATCTTTAGAATAGCATTGGAATCAATTTGAACGGCATCAGCCATAACTCAAACAAACTAAAATACCTATTTCCTAAAAAAAACAAACAAACAAAAAACAAAAGCAAAAACAACATAAAAACGCAGAAAAACAAAAAAACAAAAATGCCCCCTACCCTAAAAAACAAACAATATGAAACTTGATCCGTAGATCTGTCTAAGAAAGACTACCTCTATTCCATAATAGTCGTAACATTCTCATATACAGTGACGGAAAATAAAATTACAACACCATGAATATATGTTTTAATTAATTCGACAGGGTTTAGAATACGCTGATTGTATCCCTTGCAGAAGGGTAAGACCACATAAAAAAATGGTATCTTAGTTATGACACTAAACTGCATAAGATGGTGGGGCTACTGTTCTGGAGTGTGGAAAATTCCTTCATTGCCATTACTCTCAAGCCCACTTTAACCCGAAGTGGTAGTGTCTGTTAGGATCTCATTCGTGAGTCAAATATATCTGTTTTCAAATTATTCATATTCAATAAGAATGTGGGTAAAAAAAAGACAAACAAAAAAAAAACAAAAAAACAAAACAAAACAAAAACAAAAAAGACACCTAAAAATAAAACGGACAAACAAAATAACTAAACAAAAAACAAAATAAAAGCCAAATAAAAAACTTGACAAAAACGTATATATAACCTTAAAATAAACAGGATTCCCTAATCTGTGAGTAGGAAATAACCCTAGACGGGTTGACATGCCTTTAAAACCTGTCAATCAATAAAATCAAGATTTATACACGAAACATTGTTGAATAACAGTAAATGAGGACATATGCAAGTTAACCCGGGTTACCGTATTACACTATGGCCAAAGACTTTTGAAATTCTATAAGAATAGGTGAAAATGTTATAATAACTGCACCCATTGCCTTAAGGGGTTAAGAGTTGTTTTGTTTTTTTTTTTGTTTTTTTTTGCCAGAGGGATCCCAATTAGGCGCAATTACCGAGAGGACTGGAATTTTTTTCATTTTGTTCCGAGAAGCTTCTTACCTGAGGGTTCTGGCCTGAAACCGACCTTGTAAGTTCCGAGGTGGTTTCATTATTATAATTATCATACGTATTTAACCAGCTCCTCCATCAAGAGTCGGATGCCATACAAGGCCACTTTTTAAGCAGAGTTTAACAGATATTTTTTACATTTTTTAAAAATTTTTAAGTAGAGGAATTATATTGTAAATTGAATTACCACGACCAGAAAATCCGGTAAACACTTGCGCACGATATACGGAATTACTCGACAGCAGTGGAGGAGATCACGGTGTACTACTGCTGATGAGACCTAATAAAGTCGAAACAGCTGTCTAGTGGTTCCGTATGCCGCGCACAAGTGTTTGCCGGATTTTCTGGTCATGGAAATTCAATTTACAGTGTTTAACAGGTTCGAATTTTGAGTTTTCCTTCTCCTTGACCGGTTGCCATATCAAGGTAAACGTGCCCAGTCTGCTTTTCTATTTACCTAAAGCTGGAGAGAGAATTGTTGGATTCATAATTTTTCTGGCGCTATGTGAAATGCAAACAGCCCTGTTTAGGATTTGTGGTCTGGATTGTATCGTTTCTTCCTCTGATCTCTAGTTCATCCAGTCTTTTTTTCCAGGTTCTTTAGGACTATTCCACTGGCTCCAGCAACTATATAGGTATCATTTTCATGTTTCACTATTTTTTCAGTTCTAAGGCAAAGTTCAGGTATTTGTCGATTTTTTAAAACTGTCTTTTATTTTCGCTCTGCTGTCTGCTGTAACGGTAAAAATCACAAGATGAAAAGTTATTTTCTTATTGTTAATTAAAACCAGGAGGATTCTTCTGGTTTGGATCAGATAAGGAGTCTTCTAGTTTAAATCGGGTAAGGAGTCTTCTGGTTTAGATCGGATAAGGACTCTTCTGGTTTAGATCAGATAAAGAGTCTTCTGGTTAAGTTCAGGTAAGGAGTCTCCTGGATTAAATTGGGTGAGGAGTCTTTTGGTTTAGATTGGGTAAAAGGTTCTGCTTTAGAACGGATAAGGATTCTTCTGGTTTAGATCGGGTAAGGAGTCTTCTAGTTTAGATCGAATAAGGAGTCTTCTGGTTTAGATCGGATAAGGAGTCTTCTGGTTTAGATCGGATAAGGAGTTTTCTTGTTTATATCAGGTAAAGAGTTTTCTGGTTCAGATCGGACAAGGAGTCTTCTGGTTTAGATCAGATAAAGAGTCTTCTGGTTAAGATCGTGTAAGGAGTCTTCTGGATTAAATTGGGTAAGGAGTCTTTTGGTTTAGATTGGGTTAAAAGTTCTGCTTTAGATCGGATAAGGAGTCTTCTGGTTTAGATTGGATAAGGAGTTTTCTTGTTTAGATCGGGTAAAGAGTCTTCTGGGTTAGATCGGGTAAGGATTCTTCTGGTTTAGATCGGGTAAAGAGTCTTCTAGTTTAGATCGAATAAGGAGTCTTCTGGTTTAGATCGAATAAGGATTCTTCTGGTTTTGATCAGATAAGGAGTCTTCTGGTTTAGATCGGATAAGGAGTTTTCTGGTTTAGATCAGATGAGTTTTCTGGTTTAGATCGTGTAAGGAGTCTTTTGATTTAGATCGGACAAGGGGTCTTCCGGTTTAGACCGGATAAAGAGTCTTCTGGTTTTGATCGAGTTTGCGTATATATCATTTGTCTCTATGCTCAAATTTTAATCTCTTTCAAAAGTTTCTGTAGATCATATTCTTCACTCACACATTCTGTATCCCTTTCTTTGCTGCATTCACTTATTATGTGATTTACTGTTTTATCTTGATCAATTCGTGTCTGCTTTCTCCTGCGGATCGTCAATTTTTGCTTTATGTATTTATAGCATTTTTGTTATTACTTTTTTTGAGTTTTTCACACCAGCGTTAGCCGATAGCTTTTCACTGGAGTTTGAGTAAAGAAAGTCTCTTTAAGTTTTCAGGACTCTTCTCAGTATTCGGGTCGATCTTAATAATGCTGTAGTTTGAATGGTCTCCTCTCATCCTCTTATTTCCAGGTCCTCGAGTCCGTGTACCAATACTTTGGTGACTGTAAGAATAGCACCAATTACGATTGGTATAAATGTCACTTTCATGTTCCACAGTTTCTTCTTCTTCTTCTTCTTCTTCTTCTTCTTCTTCTTCTTCTTCTTCTTCTTCTTCTTATTATTATTATTATTATTATTATTATTATTATTATTATTATTATTATTATTATTATTTTACCCCTTGAGAGTTTTTTCCATCAGCGTTAGCTAATGATTTTTCACTGGAGTTTGAGTGACAGCAAGTCTCCTCAAGTCTCCAGGACACTTCTCAGTAGTGTTGTAGTTTGGATGGTCTCCACTCTTCCTCTTATTTCCTTTATTTCCACTCGTCCTTCATAATCCTTTGGTGACTGTGCCAGGAGTAGTAATTACTATTGGTATGATCGTCGCTTTCATATTCCAGTTTCTTTTTCAATTTCATTGCCACATTCGCCTATTATGTGATTGATCGTTTCGTCTCTATCACCACCTAACCTACATATGCTGTTTTGTTGCGTCTTATCTATTCACGCTTTGATATGGTTAGTTTTGTGCTGCTATTGGAAGACATTCAGTTTCTTTCTAAAGGTTTCCTTTTTTTGGCGACGTCCACATTTTCTTGAGAGAGATGTCACTTGTTAGTCGCTTAAAACGTCTATAGAATTGTTTTTCATCTCACTTTTGTTTTCTGGTTATTGTCGTTCAGCTGATTCTTGTGTTATTAGTATTGTTTCTGGTAGCTGTAATCAGTCTTCCTCCGCACTTTTCTATTTAGTCTTCGAGTCGTTGTATCGATGCGTCAACGCTCTCTTCAATGCTGGCAAGTCCTCTTCCTCTCTCTCTTCATGACATAGTCTGTCAACGTCATCTCTGGGATGCAATGCCTTGTGCATGGTACAAAGTTTTCTTGTTCTCTGGTCCATTTGTTTAAGTACTTCTCTGGTCCACTTCAAGAATGGTCACGAGTATCTTACGAGGTGGGCAGCCCAGGTATTTATCCCTTTGACAAGGTTCCTGCTATAGAGTTTTGCCCCCAGTAATTTTCTGGTTCTTCTGAGACTCTTAAAATATTTTCTTTCATTTCCACTTGTTTGATGGTGTTAGCTTTCAATATCCCCGAGTATTTGTAGATTTCCTTTTCTCCGAGCATTCTGATTATTACTTGATTTGGTAGTTCGACTCCTTCCGTCATTTGTTGTTTGCCACTTTTCATTACTAGCATGGCGCATTTTTCTGTGCCAAATTCGATTCCTGTATATTGATTGTATATTATCACAATTTGTTTTAGGTTTTCCAATAATTTTTCGTTTTTGGCAAAAAGTTTGATGTCCATGTACATCAAGTGGTGGATCTTTTCTTGCGATTTACTGAGTTTGTATCCAGCTGTGAATTTCCTAAGGATGTGGTTGAATGGCATCATGGCTATTACAAATAGTAATGGTGATATTACATCTCCCTGAAATATGCCTCTTTGGATCTTTACTTCTGCTAAGCTTTTTTCTCCTGTTGTCAATTCTACTCTCCAGATTTCCAGGGTCTTCTCGCTAAACTGTACGACTTGGTAGGGTATTTTACACATTTTGAGAGAGTGTAGTATCCAGCTTGGGGGGGACCATATCGTAAGCCTTTTTTGTAGTCAATCCAGGCCATAGCTAGATTTTTCCGTCTCGTTTTACTCTCGTTGAGGATGTGATGATCTATATCTAGTAGTTCCTCGTTGCTTCTGATTCTCTTGCATCATCCTTTCTGTTCCTCGGGGAATATTCCACAGCTTATCAATGAGTAGTAGATCTCCCTAATTTGTGCCGTTAGTATTTTCCACATGATCGGTAGGTACGTTATGGGTCTATAGTTGTTTGAAGCTGTTCCTTTGAGGGGGTCTTTTTGGATTAGAGTAGTCTTCCCTTTGGACATCCATTCAGCTATCTCAGTTCTCTGTATACGTTTATTCATTTTGGTAGCAAGTCTGTTGAATATGGAGGAGAATTTTTAAAATCGAAATCCGTCTATGCCATCTAAGCCAAGGGTTTTCCAGTTTGATATTTTTTAAGTGTTGCCTTGAGCGCGTTGGGGTGTATGCTCACCTGAGGGCCTTCTTCGAGCATTCACAACCCTGTTTCCATGTTGTTTATCCATTCGGCTTTTTTGTTATTGTTATGACCGATTATTAGGGGTCAATAAATAAATAACTCAACACGGATATATGAGGTGCTACACAAATGTATCCAAGTCTCCGAGGAGGGGCAACTTGGTTCAACGTACACGAAGACAGGCAAGGTGCTTACTACAGCTGCTACTGCTGCTCTCCAGCTCTACCAGCTTAGTTCTTGATAAATATACTGCTTGGGTAAGTCCATTATCCTGGTCATAGGTGAGACACCTACAACAGTTATGATCTTTCTGTTCCCATATCTTGCTCCAAAATCTTTTTGCCTCTCTCGCATCCGGTTGTTGGTATGGGTTCGTCCATTCTACCCCAATTGTTAGTTGAATTTTTTTCGTTGCTCTGGAACGTCCTGTTTTGTCTGTATTGTTTGGTCTTGTCTCGATATATTTTTAGTCTTCCTTCTTTCGTCAATATTGTTTGGTTGTTCTTCTCAAGTTTTATTTTTGTTCTAGTTGCTGTGCTTTTTCAATTTCGTCCGAATATTTCTTTATGTTCAGTTTTAGTATTCTTGTTTGTTGTAGAATTTTTATCCTTGATTCTAGTCTGAGTTCCCACCTGGGTTTTGACTTTCTTTTTGTGGTCTTCAAGGAGACCCCGATTTTTTCACAGACTAATTTTGCTCCTGTTTATATTAAATCGTTAAACTCCGTGATATCGTTTGTCGGGATATTTGTCTATATGTCATTCACTTTCTCAGTTTCAGACTTGACTGTCCTCCAGTCTTGGTTCCCGACCGAAGGCAATGTGGTTTTCTTTTCAGACATGATTCTTTTAATGGTATCTACATTCGTTTTTTCATCTGGGGCCAGTGTTTGCGTTTTTTGTATTTGCGATGTCATTGTCATGTAGTGTTTGGTTAGGAGTTTCTGGCTTTCCTGTATTTAGTGTCTCGGGTACTGTATTAGAGGTTTGTTGATGTGTTTGCTTATATATTTGTGAGTAGATTTCCAGTATTTCAAGGTCAGAAAACCAACCATTCTTCGTTATTGTCCTAACCTGGTTAGCGAGCCTTTGGCTTGTTGCCTTAAATCTGCCGAATTCTGTCCAGATTTCTATCATTCTTTTTCTAAATTCCCTTCTTGCAGGTTTGCTCCTAAAATAACACTATAATGCTAGTTTGTTATCTTCCTTAGTCCATTTTCTACGCAGTATATTCTGATGTGAGTGGTCGATTTGTTAATCATTTGTGTACGTGAAGGGAAAATCCTTTGTGTACCTGGAAGAAGAACAGCCAACATTCGTAGGATGCCGACGGGATCCCCCATGTTGACTATCAAAGAAGAACCTTTCGATCATGACACCCAAACCTGTCGTCTGGGTCCTATGTTGATTTGAGTTTCGATTTGTCATTTTTCATGGGTAGTATATTGTGGCTATATCAGACCCAGGGGTTGTTTATTATCTGCGCGTCTAACACAGATGCAACCCAGAACAGTTACGGTAAACAGCGGGCGACTCACACACACACACACAAGTTTTAATTTGGTTAAAGCCCACTAACCTACTATTTTATACTTTACTTCTTACAATAAGTACCTGAGCTCGTTTCAGTTATTCCTGTATCACCATTTTGTTTTTATATTTACCGCCGTAAATTGAGACTTCGTTTCCACTAAGACTGGTCCTTTCATAGTAAAGAGTAAGTAAAGTTGGCGACCGTAGTCGAGGGTGACCCGAAGGCTCCCTTTTCGATAGCTACTACACCAAGGTGTAGGGGAGGGCGTTACTCCTTTCCCTAGATTACTCCACTTTACCCTTGATCCTTACCTTATAATGCTGAGTGTTGAGCAAGGTAGCATCGGGTACCATTTTTTGAGTCTTTGGTATGACTCGACCTGGGATTGAACCCAGGTCTCCTGGCACATTGGCGAACACTCTAACCGGTCAAATAGTAAAGACTGGGCACCTTAAATATCTTTCCGGTTTCATTGAGCATGGTAATTGTTCTTAATTGGTGCTTTCAGACTATATCAGATACATTACATTTTCATCTATCGAGAGAAGGCACTCGTAAAGGATATAGAATTTATGGCGGAAAATTTAAACAAATTTAATCCGTGCTTTCGAAATAGTTTAGTGCAAAAAATTCTGGAAAAAATGCCCTCATTTAAATCACAAACATTTACCAAAAGATTTCTCGAGCAACAAAATCTATTATGCATTTTAAATTAAAGATAATTTTTTAAAAACATGATTTTTTCCTTTTCGAATAGCACACAGCGAAAATTCGTTCCTTATTCCTGCTTGCCAGGTTTTTGAGTCTATGCGGTTCCAACATATTTTTTATAAGAAGAGGTCACTTGACATTCGAGAATATTCGATTCTAAAGTCACCCCCCATTTTATTACTGTTTAAATAACCATCCCAGTTTATTATTATTATTATTATTATTTACTCCTTTAGAGTTTTTCACATCAGTGTTAGCTGATGGTTTTTCACTGGAGTTTGAGTGACAGCAAGTCTCCTCAAGTCTCCAGGACTCGTCTCAGGATTCTGGCCGTTCCCAGCAATGCTGTCATTTGGATAGTCTCTACCCGTCTGCCAACTTCCAAGTCCTTCAGGCCTTTTAATAATCCTTTAGTTATTGTGCCAAAAGCACCAATTACAATTGGCACAATCGTCACTTTCATGTTCCACAGCTTTTTCAATTCTCAAGCAAAGTCGAGGTACTTATCTTTCTTTTCACATTCCTTCAGAATTATTCTGTGGTCCGCCGGGACAGCAAAGTCAACAATTTTGCAAATTCTGTTTTTTTTTTTGTTGATTATTATAAGGTCTGGTCTACTGGCCGGGATTAGGTGATCCGTTTGTATGTTAGAGTCCCATAGGAGTTTACGTGTGTCTTTTTCTAGGACAGGTGCTATTAATATTATTATTATTATTATCATTATTATTATTATTCATTCCTTTGAGAGTTTTTCACACAAGCGTTGGCCGATGGTTTTCTATTGGAGTTTGAGTGATAACATGTCTCCTCAAGTCTCCAGGACTCTTCTCAGTATTCTAGCCGATATCAACAATGCTGTAGTTCGGATGGGCTCCACTCGTCCTCTTATTTCCAAGAATAATAATAAACAAACAAAAAACAATTAAACAAATAGGTCTTTTGTCATCAAAACTTTCTCCTGCTCATGACTCTGGGGTCAGACATGGTTTCGAGGTCAAGGGATCATGACCACTAACTCAGAGCGCCACAGCCGCACCTTACAATACAACCAGACCTTGTTTTTTCTGTCACATAGTGAGAATGATAGATGAAAATCCAACCACATAATATAATCCTTTTGTTATATTAACAATTTTACAGCCGAAGAAGCGTTAATCACGGCTATTATATTTGTATTAAATGACCAGAATACAACGATAAGACACTGAACGTGGAGTTGGAAATGAAATTTTGTAAGATGACAGCGTTAAATTTAACTGGAAAATTAAGAAAACATTGAAACTAGTAACTCGTTTCGACAATCAAAAGCATCATCTGTGCTGTCATAAAATCATGACACTGATTTACGCCGCTATCAAAATCTATCTATCTATCTATCTATCTATCTGTAACATATTTTCCCTCAAATGTGTTATGTTCTTCAATTATTTGTGTACATTTTTGGTTATCCAAACTTCCCGACAACGTCTGTTTCTCTTTCTCCAACCGACCGTAACAGTCATTGTATTATATTATACACAAAATCTGGCAGAATATGGCCATTTTACCCAGATTAATATAATAGTATTTCTACACCAAGAGCTTTTTGTCGTTAGTAAGGTATAGAATATTTAGACTGCAACCCAAAAGGGAGAGTCCTGAATATGACACTAAATTGTATCTAGATATCCTGGATGAGATTTTTTGTGTTTCGCTTCATGAAAGGCATGAATCCATCTATTCCTCTCCCCAGCTAAGGGTAAATAGCAGTGTAGACTGACTTCTCTACCTTAAGTTAAGCAGCTGGTCTAGGAGAAGGTAAAAATGGAATTCAAACCAACTTTACCCCGCTTAAGAATTGACCTTGTGTCACATCCTGCTCGTTGCAGAGGTTTTGAGTAAATAGAAATAATCACTTAAATAAACTGAAGATGTTAGGAGAAATTATGATAATTCATGGGTCTATATATACCAACCCCTAGGAAGTGTCCGTGGTGTAATAGTTATCGTCGTAGGAAATGGACATGGCGACACGAGTTCAAATCCTGGACGAGTCTGATTGCATTTCACATAGCACTAATACCCTCGGGAAAGGTATGAATCCAATTATTCTCCCTCCAGCTATGGGTAAATAGTAGGGCAGACTAGATTCTTCAGCCTTGGTGAGGCAATTAGTCTAGGAGAAGGAAAACTCTGAATTCAAACCTGTTAAACTCCAATTAAAAATTGACCTTGTGTCATATCCTGCCCGCGCGGAGGGGTTGGGTAAATATGATATACCAACTCCTACGAACGAACAGTATGCGACACAAAGTCAATCTTTTAGCGGAGTTGAACAGGTTGAAATTTAGAGTTTTCCCTCTCCTAGACCAGTTGCCCAACTAAAGTTAAAGAGTTCTGTCTGACTTACTATTTACCAATAGTTGGAGGGAGTATAGTCGGATCTATACCTTTCCCCAAGAGTATAAGCGCTATGTGAAATGCAAAAACTCTCGTCTAGGATTTGAACTCGGGTCTCCATGCTTGCTTCTTACGGTATTAACCACAAACGACTCTAATGATAATTCATTGATATAAGCTTTTTCCAATAAATTAAATTTGGTTTTGAAAGTTACTCTCAGAAGTTAATAATTGTAAATATATTCATATGTTTTGAATTGATAAAAACTATTAATTTTCGCTTGAGATGTTAACAGGGCTATTCTTTCATCCCAGCACGCACGCGAGCACGCACACACACACACACACACACACACACACACACACACACACACACATATATATATATATATATATATATATATATGTATAAAAGTTACAGAAAGTCCGGAGAAACGGGGGAGCTACACACACAAAACACCGTTCAAGAATACAATATACGAACTCAGCACCACACTTGTGAGACACTTATAAGACTTAAAAAACCCAAAACACGCCAAAAATAACCTGGAAAAAAAGAAGATTAACCCCAGCTTAAAACAACACCAGTAAGCTTTACATAGAAGAAAAATACCCGTAATCACCGTCCAAGAACAAAACAAACTTTTATTTTCGAGGAATCTTCTTAATTTATTGATTACATAGGCGAAAAACTGCCAGTCATTAAGCAACGTTGACTATGTCAACGCCATTCAAACTAAGATCTCTTCTACTCTCTCTCTCTCCCTCTCTCTCTCTCTCTCTCTCTCTCTCACACACACAAACACACGCACATATGTATATATATATATATATATATATATATATATAAGTTTTCGTCTGCAACCAGTTTAAAATTAGGTAGCGAAAATGGTATTTAAATTATAAAATAGACAAGATTTTTTAAAAGGCATTACAATCATTCAAAAATAATTATCCCCAACGATTTACCGATCGGCCCTCGAGGCATATGACATCTTGTACAAATTTTATAACGTTGCTAGACCACCCGTATTTCGAGGGGATCACTTTGACCTACTTTCCATATTTTACTTCATTTTCTGTGCTTAAATATCTGCGTGATACCTTCTGCTTCGGGTCTCAAATAACTCTAAAAATTTAGAGGGCATAATGTATATAATCATTGTTTTTTTTTATTTGGAATATATATATATACATATATATATATATATATATATATATATATATATATATATATATATTAGCGGGACTATTTTTTCTAGAAAGATGGCAAGTTCTCTAAATCATTGTTATTTATATATGTTTCTGAGGAGACGGTGGTCACAGCCCCAACCGTGTTTGGAATTTAGCAGATTTTATGACATCGCATTTTTCTTTGTTAATGTTCATATTTTCTCGACTTGAATATCACAGAAATCTTAGAATATGCAAACGAATGCTCTGATTACACGAAGGGTAAAAAAAAAAAAAAAGATGGAGCAATTTCTGAATAAGAATGGTTACTCTACAATTGTTTTGAGAAGAAATAGTTTTTCTAATTACAAATACCAGCTTGAGAAATTATAATGATCAGAGCAAGCAACTATGATCATCGCTTTCTATCTTCGTTTTTGCGCCAGAATTTGCCGTTACTTAATATGCAATGATAACATTGAAAGAAAGTTTTGCCACGTTTGTTTGATAAATCCTATTTGTGATGCCAAGATTTACACAGACTGCTCACATATACGATTGTTTTGCCGACGAATATACTGTATCCACTGTAAAGGGGTAAGACCCCCAACAAAAGAAGTGTCCTGCATATGACAATAAACTGATTCTGATGTTATCTATAGGTATCTACAGGTCCAGTAAATCAGTTTGAAAATGTTTGTATTCAACAGAAATAGTTGATGCCACCAAACAGTAAATAATTTGCATTAAGAGTTGTCACTTGAAGTGATAATACTTTACTAAGAATTATCATTAGTTACTTGAAACCATAGAACTTCTGTGCATACAAACGACTATTATTGAACAGAAACAAATACTTGGAACTATATAATTATTAGGATTAGATAGGAATACTTGATTTCATAGAACTCTGCGCATCCCCCCCACAAAAAAAATTTCTTGCACAACTCCACAAAAAAACCTGAACATAAATATACAATGAACGCAATTCCCAACCATAAAATAATCCCAGACGGGTTGACATGCCGTTAAAATCAATTAGTCAAGAAAACATTAAATTTTAAGCTTTTTCTCAGGTATTAGCAATATTCTGATTTTTGTGATATACTGGGTTTGATTTCTTTATTTGATGGCATATCAACCTGCAGGGGTTATTTAATGCCAAAGCCATCCCTGTAGAAGAACAGTAGTGATAATATTTAATTCATTGATGGAAAGTAGGTGGGTTTATGCCTTTCAAAGGGTATTCGTCCGAAAGTGAAAGTAATTGCTCGACTGAAGTTTGAACTCGCTGACTACATTTTAGCAGTCCAGCACGTTAGCCACTTAGTCATGGTGACTATCCTCTTTTATAATATAAGCCTTAAAATCATTACGTTCCCAATGTAACCATTGTCCAATTTGATATAAATGCTTGTATCTTGGTAAGAATTAACGATTCTTATAAGCATTTAATAGTTATCTTTTTTATATCGACAATTTGGAGGATTAGAAATGAAATCTAAAAAGATCTATTTGCAAATTACTTAATATTAAACAACCATGTGTAAAAAAAACCCAAATCCCCCCAAAATAAAAAAAAGTAACTATACAAAAAATATAACAATAAACGTACAATTATAACCCAGTTGCTGTGATGGTTGATTGTATTAATTATTTTATCATCTGGTTTGGTTTTGCCGTAGGTTTTTCAGTTAGCTGTTAAGTTAACTAAAATCTCTGAGCAGAAATGTATATCAAATTTGAAAGTTCAAGCGAGTACACCAGCAACCAACACAGGAAGACCAAATGTAAACAAAATGGATTCATGTCTTGTCACAAGTTTGATTGGGGAAATGAAAACAGTGAATTTGGGGATACGTGTGAGATGGCGCAATAACTTAGCGAGATCACGTCCCACTACTGATATCCTGTATTTAGATATATAAAAATTAGCGAATTTTGAAAAAGTCATTTGGAAGCAGTGGTCAGTTGGGGTGAGATGTCGGTCGGGCTTGGGGTGTCTCTTTGTGTCTCTGTTCGTAGACCTTTACATATTTTATCTCTCTCGAGGTACTGTATGTAGTCTGAACATAGAACAGTATATCTTGATAATGAAGCGACGGTTTCTTCAAATATATGAGACATATTACTGTTAAAATCAATACGTTCCAATAAATGATTGTTAATTGTTGAGAGAGAGTTCTTCTTGTCTCTGAGTTGCCAACACCCAGACAACTTTGATCCAACGAATCGCCCCGACTTTAAGAAATTCCAGATGAGTTGTGTCATTCCCTATCTGTGAATCTTTCAAACACAGTGTGGGCACAGTGGGGATTGATAAACAAACTACCAGGAAATGCATTTGGCGCCGTTACCAGGATAAGACCAAAGTAAAAGTACCGTGACAACTTAAGCATCACATTTGGCACTGCTACCAGGATAAGACCAATTATTGTTATTACATTTAGTACCACAAATGTCATGCACAACAGTATATGCTTTTGCGCTAGTATCGGCGTTGGTAGTCGTGACTGTGGTATTGTTACAGTGGTGCCGTTCAGTATATTTAGTTATAGTGCAGTGAGAGAATATTATTATGATTGGTGCTTTGCCAAGATATTGTTACATTTAGTACCGTACCTAAACGATAACGTTACGAATGGTAACCGACCCTAGAATATAATATCACATTAGGTACTGGACCAAGCGATAGTGTTATACAATGAACATGATTCCCTAGCATCTAGGAATAAAATAACCTTAGACGTGTTAATATGTCGTTGAAATCAATCAATCAATCAATCTGGGTGTTAAGTTTCTGATCTTTGACGTAGGAACCGACTGTCTCTGATTTTAACTCGGAATGGATCAATTTCTAATTTGTACCAGCTTGATTAACACGAAGGAGACATTAAATGTGAGGTTTTTTTCTGCACCTTTTTGGAGCTTTGGTACAATGATTCTTACCATAAGACTCGTTCTTAATGCTTTTTATCTAGTCACAGGGACTAGATCTTTTAGATTCGTTGTTACATTTTTTCTCGATTTTATGACTTTCAATATTTGGGATATCAACCCAATGGCACCATCTCTCCTATTCTATTAAACTAGAATGGTTGGAACTGCTTAATAGAAGTCACATGGGCTTGAGCTATTAGACTCATTACTAATTATTTTTCACTACTTAATGACTTTCAATATTTGGAATATCAACCCGACGGCACCAGCTCTCCTGTTCTACCAAACTGGAATGGTTGGAACTGCTTGATAGAAGTCACTGGGTCTAGTCTATTAGACTCATTGCTAAGTCTTTTTCTCTATTTGATGACTTTCAATATTGAGTACAACTTTATTTAAATCTTCTACAAGATCACAGGTATCTGGTGGATGTTGGTTTGGTTTAGTTTCTTTGTTCAATGGAATATCAACCTTCGTGAGCTTTTTAATGCCAAAGCAATACTTGTAGAAGGTCAATAGTGGTACAATTTGACCCATACCTTGAAAATGAGAGAGGTCATAGCTTTTTCAAGAGTATAAGTCCAAAACAGAAGGTAATCTCGAGACTTAATTTCGAACTTTGCTTGCTGTGACGTCGTAGTTCAGCACATTAGCCGCTACGCTACGAAGACTCACCTTGACCTCGTGGGAGATTGGGTGGCAAAAAGTCTTCTTAAAGCAGCAGTTCCCCCCCCCATAGACCTGATTTATCCAGTGTCTGCTTAAGTGTTTTAGGTTTGATCCGGTCTATTTGTTTAGCGGCATATTATCCTCTCATGACTCATTTAATTCTGAAATTGGATTCATCTTTTAATTATTTCTTTGCAAAAATACTTTTATCAAACATAAATCATTTGTTCAGTTATATAGTGTCAAGTGTTCCTATCTAATACTAGGGCGTGTCCGCGTGGTGTAATGGTTAAAAGCGCTGGACCGCGGAATCGTAGTACACGAGTTCGAACTCCAGTCGCACTATTACGTTCAGTTTCGGACAAATACTCTTGGGAAAGGCATGAACAATTTTATCCTCCCAGCTATGGGTTAAATAGTACCAGTACTGTTCTTCTAGAAGGATGGCTTTGGTATTAAATAACCCGATAAGGTTGATATGCCATCAAATAAAAAACAATGTTATCTTATACCAATAATTTATACACAGTTTCAAGTAACTATTCGTATTTCTTGACAATAATAGTTTGTGTGCACACAATTATATAATGTCAAGCTTTCCTGCACTATAGAGACTGGACCTTTAAATCCTTGAAAGATAACCAGTACAGAAAGAAGACTACGAATTAAAAACCCGAGGAATGATGTTTAGAGAATGTGTGCCGCACGGGTTCACCATTCATCTGTTATCAGCTCATACAAAAGGTGTTGCTGGTTCTGCATCACACTTCACCACTAAAAACAAATCACATAGGCTGTACATTTACTAAGCATTGGTTAAGTGAATGGTCGTTATCAAATACAATGGATGAGCATTATTATTATTAGTAATATCATTAGATTAATCCTTGTGAGTTTTTCTAGCCAGTGTTATCTGTTGGTCTTTCACTGAAGTCCGAGTGGCGGCAAGTCTCCAGGACTCATCTCAGTATTTTGACCGATCTCAACAATGCTGTTGTTTAGACAGTTCTCCCCATCCCGTTATTTCCAAGTCCTCCTGTCCTTGTACCAATCTATTAGTGACTGTACCAGGAGCAACAATTGGTACAACCATAACTTTCATGTTCTATAGTTTTTTCAATTCCCTTGTAAGGTCCAGGTACTTATCCCTCTTTTCTCATTCTTTCAATTTTATTCTGTGGTCAGCCAGGATAGCCCACCCACTCGTGCCTAGTCTTATACTGTTTCTGTACTAATTTGCTACACTTGCTTATTATGTGAATGATCATTTCGTCTCTGTCACCACATAATCTACATCTACTGCTTTGTTGCGTCTTATCTATTCTCGCTTTGATATGGTTAGCCCGTATAGTGTTGTTTTATGCTGCCATTTGGAGAGATACAGTTTCTCTCGTAATCATTATTATTATTATTATTATTTATAACACCCGAAAGATGACAAAGACAGATCTATATACCAAGAAAAAAAAAAGAGGAATTGAGGATTGTATGAATACAATTCAGAGACTCGAAGAATGCATATATATATATATATATATATATATATATGTATTCAACCAATAAGATTCTGGTTGTATGAAAAAACAAACCAAAAACAAACGAGATGATGCAATTTGCAAATAAGGATCATACAAACTGATATCTGGGAAAAAAAATTCAATAAAAAAAGAAAAGACTAGCGGCACCTCTACTATTCGAAAATGATCCAATAGTGCTGCGACCCCTAGCCAAAAGAAAAAAAAAACACCGGCAGAATCAACAAAGCTAAGCATAAAAAGTGCTCGATAAACCAAGTAGAGAAAATTTAAAGAGTATATATATATATATATATATATATATATATATATATATATATATATATATATAAGACAAAGAATGACTGATTACACCAATTAACAACAGCAGTATAAAACGAATCAAATTAAGAACAAACAGGAAAATAGCAAAGAAATTTAGAAAGCAAAAATCTGTGGATACTTCAAGCAACAAATTACAGAAATTATACCTGAGATGGCTCGGATGTTGCTAAGAAGTGGGATCCTGATGAGAAAAAGGGATTCTTTTTTAATTGCAACACAAAATAATGACATAAAAACTAATTATGTCTAAGTAAAAATTGCTAATATGCAGGAGAATAGCAAATGTCGGTTATGTGGTGACAAAAATGAAACAGTTAACCACATAATAAGTGAATAGAGCAAAGTGGCACAAAAAGAATACAAGAGAAGACATGACAGGGTGGGAAAGGTGATACACTGGTAATTGAGCAAGAGACTAAAGTTTGTCCATACTGACAAATCTTACAAGCCCAAAGGAGAATCTGTCCTGGAAAATAAAACGCATAAAGTTCTCTGGGACTTTGAAATACAAGGAGACTACACAATCCTGACTTGAAAACGCAACCTGGTATTAACAAGAACAGAGCTTATCATTTATTGTATTTTGCCGTTCTATCAGATCACTGAGTGAAAATAAAAGATATATATATATATATATATATATATATATATATATATATATATATATATATATATATATATACCTGGATCTTGCTAGTAATCTGAAATAGCTGTGGAACATCATGAAGGTGACGATAATACCAAATGGAACGGTCCCCAATGGTCTGAAAAAGTAACTGGAGATCAGAGGAAGAGGTCATTAAGACTGGTAAAATAAGACTGGTAAAATAAGACTGGTAAAATAAGACTGGTAAAATTAGCCAGAACACTTAGAAGAGTCCCGGATACCTGAGGAGACCTGGAGTTGCTCAGACTTCAGAAAAAAAAAATGATTAAAGAATCTAAAAAATTTAAAACTGGTTTGAAAAACTCAATTAATAATAATAATGGTAATAAACTACAAGCGTTAAACCATTGAAAAATGTGTCAAATGGATGTATTTTCCCAGGGAACCACAAGAAGAAATGCAAGGAGATTAAAATAAGTAGATGGATAGGATGAGAAAAAATAAAATAAGATTTGAAAAATATAGGAACTTGTCTGAAAACTGTAGAAACTATTGAACGTTATTTACCAAGCTTAGTTTAGTTATGGCACAAGGCCAGAAGCATGTTTATTCTTAGGCTTTTGAGATAGTTCCAAGTTCACCATCCACAATTGGTATCACCGTCACCTTCCTGCTCTAAAGCTTTTTTTAGTTCTCTGGCATGATCCAAGTATACGTCCATCATTTTGCTTTCTTTTATTTTCATTTTGTGGTCGGCTGGAACGGTAAAATCCACGAGATGATAAATCATTTTCTTCTTGTTTACTAATACTATACTTGGTCTGGGGGTGTCCACGTGGTGTAATGGTTAAAGCGATGGACTGTGGAATCGTAGTAAACGAGATCGAATTCCAGTTGCGCTATTACGTTCACTTTCGGAAAAGTACCCTTGGGAAAGGTATGAGCCCCCTTATCCTTCCAACTATCAATTAAATAGTACCACTACTGTTCTTCTAGGAGAATGGCTTTGGCATTAAATAACCTACAAAGGTTGATATGCCATTGAACAAAGGAACCAATCCAAACCTATGCTTTGTCTCTAAGCCGGGGTCTGGTGATTC
This sequence comes from Sepioteuthis lessoniana, assembly GCA_963585895.1. Lineage (NCBI taxonomy): Eukaryota > Metazoa > Mollusca > Cephalopoda > Myopsida > Loliginidae > Sepioteuthis > Sepioteuthis lessoniana. Next base: position 100,885,176 of record OY757915.1, read on the forward strand.
GTTTGTGTCTCAAAATTCCAGAGAATTTTATGCGACTCAATCTCTTGGACGGATTCTGGTTTGTGCATATACCATTTGTTGTATGGTCGAAAAATAATTTCTTGCACAATTCCCTGTGGATCACCTTTCCAACCCTGTCATGTCTAGTCTTGTAATTCTTTTTGCTAGTTTGCTACATTCGCATATCCTTTATAATTCTTTCTTATCAGTCACTGAAGTCCAAGTGACTCAAAGTTGCTCCAGTTCTTCAGCCCGCTTCTCCGAATTGTAGTTATGTTGTCTGGACGATATCAGTTCTTCATTTCATTTCCTGTCTCGTTTCCAGATTCTTTAAGACTTTTCCAAGATCTCCAACTATTATTGGAATCACTGTCACTTTCATGTTCCATAATTTCATCAGCTGTCTAGCCTTTTAGGTATTTATCTTGTTTTTAACGTTTCTTTACTTTTATTCTGTGGTCTGCTGGAACGCTAAAATCCCCGAGTTAAATTCTTTTCTTGTTGACTACTACTAGATTTAATCTTCAGGAATGGGGGGATCCGTTTGATCTAAAAATTCCTGAGAATCTTATGTGTCTAATTTGCACGGACAGATTTCGGTTTGTACATTTACCATTTGTCTGTAGGATCAATATTTTTTGGCGGGTTCGCATGATGAATAACGGGCTAGATTGTGATTTTGTTGGGAGGGAGTTCGAACTACCTAACAGGTACTACCACTTCGGGTCAGAGTGGACCTGGGAATAATCGCAACGAAGAGGTATTCTGCATTCCAGAAAGCTACAAGACTGAAGCCTCGCTATCAGATGGTTTAGTGTCATAAACAGGACACTCGTTGCGGGGTGTGTGTTACCCCCTGCAGAGACGAAGTCGACATATTCTTCAAACTTAGCTGACTGGGCTTTATGGCATTGTTTTGCACTGCTATTAATAGATTCAGTTTCTCTCTTTTCATCTACGTAGCCATATTCAGGTCATCATATACAAAATTTCCTGAATTTGTCGCTTGAAGTTTTATATATATATATATATATATATATATATAAATTTTTCCTCTAATTTTTATATTCTAGATTTTACAAATTTTTCAGATTATTGCTGTCATTTGCAGGGATAATTAATTCCCTCTTCATTTTTTTGTATAATCTTCGAGTCTCTGAATTGCCACCTGAGACGATCCTCAATGCTAACGAGTCCTTCTCTTGGAAAATATTGCCTATCTTTGTCATGTCTTTGGTGTAAGGACTTATGCAACGTAAGTAAGTAAAGTAAAGTTAGCGACCACAGTCGAGGGTGACCCGAAGGCTCCCTTTTCGATAGCTACTACACCAAGGTGTAGGGGAGGGCGCTACTCCATTCCCTGGATTGCTCCACTTTACCCTTGAACCGTACCTTATAATGCTGAGTGTTAAGCAAGGTGGTATCAAGTTCCATTTTTAAAGTCTTTGGTATGACTCGACCTGGGATTGAACCCAGGTCTCCCGGGCCATTGGCGAACACTCTAACCGCTGGGCCATTCATTATGCAACGTAATCGGTTATAATTATTTTACTCATTGTGAGTTTTTTACACCAGCATTAGCTGGTGGTATTTTATTGGTATCTGAATGACAAGTCTCCTCAAGGCTCCAGAATTCTTCTGAGTATTCTTGCCGATCTTAACTATACTTTAACTTGAATGTTCCCGATTCGTCCTCTGATTTTCGACTCTTTCTGTTGGTAATACCGCCATCGTCATGTTCCATAGCTTTTTTTGTTCTCTGGCAGGATCTAAGTATTTGTCTCTCTTTTTGCTTTATTTGATTTTGAAAAATTCACAATACGGCGAGTTCTATTTTTTGTAGTTGATTATTATTACATTTGGTCTCCTTGTCGGGATCAGGTGATCTGTTTGTATCTCAAAATCCAGAGAATTTTATGCTTCTCATTCGCAAGGACAGATTCTGGTTCTTGTCAAATTTCAATTTCTTGTACAATTCCTCGAGGATCACCTTCTCCATCCAGTCGTGCCCAGACTTATACTCTACTTGTGCTAGTTTCCTACATTCAGTTATGTAATTTATCGTTTTGTCTATATCGCCACATAACCGTTGCTATTCTGTTGCGTATGATCGATTTTCGCTTTAATATAATTGTTCCTTATAGCGTTGTTTTGTACTACTATTAGAAGAGATTCAATTCTTCTAATAAGGTTTTCTTTCGTAGCCATGTCCAGGTCTTCTCGTGTGAGATTTTAATGGTTTGTTGCACGAAATATCCATGCAGTTGATTTTCTTCCCATTTCTGTTTCTTAGTTTATTGTTGTTGTTCCGTTTGTTCGTATGTTGTCTGTGTAGTTACTGTCAGCAGTAATAAATCTTTCTTTGATCTTTTTAATGTAGTCCTCGAGTCCTCGTATAGATGCTTCCTCACTATCTTCAATAAATATCTTCCTCCTTCTTTTCTTGACACATATAGTCTGTTTATACCATCTCTTGGATGTAAGGCCTTGTGGATTGTCCTGAATTTTCTTGTCCTCTGGTCTATTTGAGTTCCTTCCTTGTTCGTTTTAAGAATGGTCCTGAGTTTGGTTTCGAGAAGCTTTCTCATACGTCTGAAGTACTCTTTTCTTATTTTTTGTTTCCTTGCTGCCTGGTTGATGGTTTCTACTTCCAGTATTCCCAAACACCACACCAGCATTAACAGGTGATCAATCACTGGAGCCTGTGTGACAACAAGTTTCCTCGCGGTACCAGGACTCTTTTGTGTATTGTAGTCTGTCTTAACTATTTTAGTTGATCTTAACAAATAAGTCATGTGGATGATCTCGGATGCTGTGGTGTGGATGGTTTTGGTTTTTCCTCTGATTTCGAGTTCTCTAACTACAATTGGTTCCACCGTTATCCTCATATTCTACGATTTTTTAGTTCCCAGGCAAAGCCCAAGTATTTGTCTATCTTGTCACTTTCTTTTATTTCCACCCAATGGTCCGCTGGAACATTAAAATCCATGTGATGGCAATTTTCTTTTTTTTAGTTAACACAATTATTATTTACTCCTTGAGAGTTTTTTCATATCAGCATTAGCTGATGGTCTTTCACTGGAGTTTGAGCGACAGCAAGTCTCCTCAAGTCTCCAGGACTCTTCTCAGTATTCTGACCGTTCTCAATAATGCTGTAGTTTGGATGATCTCCACTCGTCCGCCAACTTCCAAGTCCTCCAATCCTTTTAATAATCCTATAGTTACTGTAGCAAAAGCACCTATCACAATTGGTATAATTGTCACCTTCATGTTCCATAGTTCTTCCTCTTCTTCTTCTTCTTCTTCTTCTTCTTATTATTATTATTATTATTATTATTATTATTATTATTATTATTATTATTATTATTATTTACTCCTTTAGAGTTTTTCCAATCAGTGTTAGCTGATGGTTTTTCACTGGAGTTTGAGTGATAGCAAATCTCCTCAAGTCTCCAGAACTCGTCTCAGAATTCTGGCCGTTCTTAGCAATGTTGTCGTTTGGATAGACTCTACCCGCCTGCCAACTTCCAAGTCTTCCAGGCCTTTTAATAATCCTTTAGTTATTGTGCCTAACGCACCAATCACAATTGACACAATCGTTACTTTCATGCTCCACAGCTTTTTCAATTCTCTAGCAAGATCGAGGTACTTATCCTTCTTTTCACTTTCCTTCAGATTTATTCTGTGGTCCGTCGGGACAGCAAAGTCGACAATTTTGCAAATTTTCTTTTTTTTGTTGATTATTATTATTATTATTATTATTATTATTATTAAATTCTCATGGTTTGCCGTTTAATACAATCCTTTACCAAGTTTTTTTACCTGAGACCTGAGGTAATAAATTTTTTTAAAAATAACTTATTTAGTCTTTTAGATTGAGAGAGTTCTATGTTTAGGAGCAATGTTTAAGAATATGATCTTTTTTATTTCAGATTTCTTCATCTTCTTCTTCTTCTTCTTGCTATTATTATCATTATTATTATGATTAATAGCCATTCACTCATCCTCTTCCAACATTCATAACACTTCTACCACAAGTTTTGCTGCCATTCTTCTTCTTCTTCTTCTTCTTCTTCTTCTTCTTCTTCTTGCTGCTGTCATTTATCTATGTTCTGCTTCACACGCGGAAGGAATGGCGTTAAATTATTGTAACCTATTTGTTACCGGAAATGTGAAATTCATAAAGCGTTGTCGTTTTTTTTCTGAAATCAAGAAGCTTCCGGTTTTCTCTTTCTTTTTCTCTTTCTTTGTTCTTTATATAAAAATTATATCACTTATAGGAAATTCAAGATTTAAAGTAATTTTCCAGATCATATAAAATACTAGTTGATTAGACCAATGCAATATATTAGGTATGTGCAAAAGTCAAGAGTAGTTTTCCTGTGTATATTATTCTCTATTTTTCAAAGAAGAGGGCACGGAATATTTTTGCACACATTCAAATTAATCTAAATTTAGTTGAAAATTAAAATTTCGCTGCCCAACCAAAAAAAGTGTTTTTTCCCAAATTTTACTGATAACTTTTTCTTTTTAGTTTTTGGAAGGGTTAAAAAACTTGTAAGAGGATTTGGCGAGTGTGTTAAACTTTACGACGAATTTATGGAATACCATGAGGATTTCTGGGTTGTAGATCATCCTATTATTGGTCTGGGCAAGAACTTTTCATTTCTTGATTGTATACAAATATTCGTGCGTTAGGTTGACGCAAAAGTTTCCAACATTATGTGATTTCCAATTTTAAAAATATCTTAGGCGTGTCCCTGATGTCCGAGGAACGGTACTTCTCCGTTCTCCAGGACTCTTTTCCGTATTGTGGCTGATCTTAAGAGAGCTGTGATCCGCACGGTATTGATTCTTCATCTCCAGTTCTCACACAACAATTGGTATTACCGTCACTTTCTTGTTTCATAATTTCTTCAGGTCTCTGGCCTTCCAGTTATTTATCCAGTTTTCGCATTCTTTTACTCACTCTTTTACTCTCATATACCTAGCGGTTAGAGTATTCGCCAATGGCCCGGGAGACCTGGGTTCAATCCCAGGTCGAGTCATACCAAAGACTCAAAAAATGGTACTTGATTCCTCCTTGCTTAAAACTCAGCATTATAAGGTACGGATCAAGGGTAAAGTGGAGCAATCCAGGGAAAGGGGTAGTGCCCTCCCCTACACCTTTGTGTAGTAAGCTATCGAAAAGGGAGCCTTCGGGTCACCCTCGACTATGGTCGCCAACTTTACTTTTTTACTTTACTCTCATGGAACAGTAAAATCCATTAGAAAAACAAATTAAGCTGTTTAATGCTTGTACTAACAATCAAATGTAGTAAGTCTTTTAAAGACTTCAGTAAAAAAATCACAAGCGAAGTAAATGCAGCTTACGAAAGATTTCGCAAACTATTACCGGCCAGCGTTTTAAAAATATATTTCTCTTTGAGAGAAAAGAGGAAAATGTGAGCTTTGGACAACGCAATTATTGGTAATGAAAAATAGATCAATCAGAAGAATTCAAAAATAAGAAAATCCTGTTATGATATAATGTGGCTGACAACTAGAATTTTGTAAACATAATTTATTGGAATGACAAAAGGGTATATCACGGTCGCCTAATAACAGGTTACACAGTTTAAACAAATATACTGATAGAACATAGGATTACATCATTCTGAAGTATTTAGTTCTGGGTACAGTATGTACATGACGTCTGATTACTGTTGATACATCCTTTATTTTAGAACCTATACATATTGATCTTCACATGTGATCATTTACTGGAATCTAGTTATATAATCTTTGCGTTTAGTTAGAAATCGAAAAGATAGACAAATACCTTGATCTTGTCAGACAGTTAAAAAGAGCTCTGGTATACGAAGGTGACGGATATGCTAATTGTAGTTGATGTCCTTTGGAATGGTTCCCAAAATCCTTGAAAAGATTTTGGGTTAACATGAGATCAGAAGAAAAATAGAGACCATCTAGACCACAGCACTGTTAGAATTAACCAGAATATCTAAAAGAGTCATGGAGATCTGAAAAGACTTGCTCTCACTCAGACTTCAGTGAAAAACCGCCAGTTAAAGTTGGTGTGAAAAACATGCTAGATATATTGTTATGGGGACATATCCTACCATACCCCAAAGATGAACTCGTCCAACCTAAACATATTCTCCGAGCTTAGCTCGCTCGGGCGAGACAACTTCTCGTTCCTTACGAGACATTTGACTGACGGACTGCAAGCCGAGCACGGCTAGTACTTCCTTTGTATGACTTCCTTTTTCTGCTAATACAATAACGTTCACCTGTCACCCGTTGTTTGAGTTGTTCTTCCACCGGTCTTATCTGAAGACCACAACATATATGATAATAATAAAAATGATATTCACTTAAACTCCTGTGAGAAACCATCGGGTAATGCTGGTGGGAAAAATCTTAAAAGAATGATGACAATAATAATAGAATGAAAATCAAAGAAAGCGAAAAGAGTGACAAGTACTTGCCTGAGAACTAAGAAAACTGTAGAACATGAGAGTGACAGTGATACCAATTGTAACTGGCGTGCTTAGAATAATTCCTAATGGCTTGGGAAGGGACTGGAAGAGTTGGAAATCGGAGGACGAATTGAGACCATCCAGATCATCCTTTGTTGAGATCGGCTAGAATACTGAGAAGAGTCCTGGAGACCTGAGGAGACTACTGTCACTCAGACTCTTGTAAACAACCACCAGCTAACGATAGTGTGAAAAACTCGCAAGGAGTATAATAATTACAATAATAATAATAATAATAAACGCCAGGGAATAAAAACCCCTACATGGACGATACGCTCAAAGAATTAGAATGCTGATATAAACATAGTAAAGACTGATCGCTGGCTGAAGTCGGAGACAGAGGGGTTGATAACAGCAGCATAGGGTCAGTGCCTACCAACAAACAACTCTCAGATAAACATTACTAAAAAAGGTTTGGTTTGGTTTGGTTTCTTTGTTTAATTATATATCAACCTTTGTTGGTTATTTAACGCCAAAGCCATTCTCCTAGAAGAACAGTAGTGGTACTATTTATCCCATAGCTGGGAGGATAAGGGGGCTCATACCTTTCCGAATGGTATTTGCCCGAAAGGGAATGTAATAACGCGACTGGAATACGAACTTGCTCATTAAGATTCCGCAGTCCATCGCTTTAACCATTACACCACGAAGACATCCCCATTACTAAAAAAGAAGGGATCAAACCCAATATGTAGATTTTTCGACAAAAAAAAAAAAAAAAAATGAATTGATTACTTAGCGTCTGGTTGCTCAAACCTAACACTAACAGAACATAAAGTTTGTTTGGTTGGTTAGGTTTTATGGCATATCAACCTTTGTAGGTTATTTAATGCCAAATCCATTTTTACCAAAAGTTCTATTTCAAACAATTTAATTTAGGATAAGTACACAGTTTAAATATTAGTACAGTTTAATTCTGAAAAACATTTCTATGTCAAGCTATTCAGTTTAGTCAATCAGTTCTAATTCAGCTAATTCAGTTTAGTATAAGTACGGATTTTGTTTACACACAGTTAAATGTCAAAACAGTTCTATATTAAACAAATCAGTTTCCATGTTAAAAACAGTTCCATTTAAAATAATTCAGTTCCGCATAAGCACGGAGTTTAAATGTAAGTATGGTTTAATTGCAAAAAACATTTCTATTTCAAACTATTCATTTTAGTCAAACAATTCAGTTTAGCATTAGTATAGCGTTAGTTCTATTTAACCCAAACATAGGGCCCTATCAGGGGCTACCATGCCGGGCCAAAGTGGACCTGGGAGCAATGGCAATGAAGGGGTGTTTCGCATTTCCCAAAGGCCTAGCATCACTGGAACCTAACCATCAGATTGTTTAGTGTCATATCCAGGACACTCATTGGCGGAGTCGGTGTATTCTAAGAAAGGCATAAAATACGTCGAATTTATCGTAAAGTATCTAAATACAATGGAATATTGGATAGTGAAAAATGGTATAAACACCAACCGAAACCAAAAGAAGTAAAAGCAGGTACTAATCGTCGGGATTTTTCTATGAAAAGTGATTGAAAAATAAAGAACAATAGACCAGATATAGAGGTTAAGGACTATAAAAGAAAAAAAATGGAGGGGGCCGTGGTGTAATGGCTATCGTCGCAGGAATTGGACACGGTGACACGAGTTCAAATCCTGGACGAGACTGATTACATTTCACATAGCACTAATACCCTTGGGAAAGGTATGAATCCAATTATTCTCCCTCCAGCAGACTAGGTTCTTCAGCCTTGGTGAGGCAACTAGTCTAGGAGAAGGAAAACTGTGAATTCAAACCTGTTAAACTCCGCTTTAAAAAATTGACCTTGTGTCATATCCTGTCCAAGCGGAGGGGTTGGGTAAATATGATAAAAAAACCCAAAAAAACTTGCATTCTAATTGATATGTCAGAGCCAACAGATAATAACATATCAGTCAACGAATATCATAAAATGAGTTAATACAAAAGACCAGTAATAGTGGGAGCTCTGGAGAAAGGGACCGATAAACATATTAACAAGATACCAGGGAATCTAAGCCTTTATTAAATACAATAAAACTGCACGTTGTAGAACTTCTCATCTCCTTAGGAGAGTACAATCAATGTGAGTGGAAATGTAACACTTAAAGGAGGCAGAAAAATGTGCATACGTAGAATGCATATAATCACTTCCTTCCCTGATCCTTGATCTTGTTGAAGGATTAAAGGAATCAAAAATAAAATTAATAATAATTATAACAACGACAACAATAACAACAATAATAATGATAATAATAGGAGTCATGTTAATAAAGTTCCCTGTATTATTTTTTGAAAACTAAGGATTGAATTAAATGGAAAGTGACATGTCTTTTCAGGACATTGGCAACCGTGACATTTTACAGGTTTCCTTAAACCTAAACAGCGAATTTCTATGATTATTCTTGAGAGATAGTGGGGAGTGGTTTCTCGTTGCTTTCTCGGTGTTTTGCATTCAGAGTTGTCATTCTTCTTGACTGGTTGTTCATTATCGCAGAGAGAGAGAGAGAGAGAGAGAGAGAGAGAGAGAGAGAGAGAGAGAGAGAGAGAGAGAGTCTGAAACATCTATCTATCTATCTATCTACCTCGTTCTGTTCATATCTGTCTGTCTCGGTCTGCTCATGTCTATCTATCAATCTATCTCAACTAGTTCTCCTAGACTGGTGTCTCCCTGCTGTGACTAGAGAATTTTAGCAGCTCAGCTATTTGCCTCGTAGATAGATAGATAGATAGATGGAGAGAGAGTGAGAGAGGGAGAGAGAGAGAGATGGATTCCTGCCTTTGGCAAGAGTATTAGCGTGAAATAAACGGTAACAGTCTCAAATAGAATATTTGAGTCGGCTTACTGATTCCATTTTTCGCACCGGTAACCGTTTCTCCATGCACACGTTCAGAGATTGAAAACATCGTTAAAAATATTTTTGTTGTTGTTGAGAAATGTTGCACACATCTCAGAGTAACTTACCTGGGTTGACCAACGAATTCCGAAGCATTTTTCAGTGTTTCAGCAAAAAGTACTGACGGGTAATAAGCCGAGGAGAGTTGAGTTTCGTAGTGGGTCAGCGTACACGGCGTGATGCAGCCGCATTTTTGTTGGGACAGTGGGTCGTTGTCGAACTCAGCTGACAAAAAACAAAAAGCAAACAAAAAATCAGTTTTTATCACTTAGAATATTCGGACTATTGTCTTCATCTTCATTGTTATAATCAAAATGTTTCGACCGATATGTACTTCGGCCTTCTTCGGGTGTTTCATGTCGAACTTGGAAGCCTATACAGAAACTCGAATTGAACCCTCCATTTAATCCATGGGGGTAGCTTGCTCTAATTCCGTTAACCATAACCTGTTACAAGTGTTAAGCTAAGTATTATTTGTTATTTACCTGTTGTTGGGATTGAACTCGCAAACTCTAGATGATTGCGCTCAGAAGGCCGAAGAACATATCAGCCAAAACATTGTGAGTGTAAGTGTACCATAGTCATGATATGGCTATGTGTGAAACGTACATAGAATGTTCATAACATATATACATAGAACATAGGAATCCCGAAACACGAAAAACACGTAACGACTTCTTAGTTCAGGTACGAAACCTTTTATTACCTTTGAGTTAAACGTTTTGACATGAGGAAGAGAGATGCACAATCTTTCTATGATGACTTTTCCATCAGGCCCCTCCCCCATTTCGTGCGGCGCCCGTAGCGCGCAAATTCGTCTGGCCTCTGCGAGCCCCGAAAATCGACCCTTCTCGTTCGGTGTCTAGTTCTCAACTCAACTGACTTTTTCAAAATCCCGAAAATCCTCCGTGCGCGCTTCCGGTGCATGACGTCATTTACATCCACTGGTCAACCTTTCTATCTGGGATTTTTATTTTGACATCTGTGAACGACACATCCTCCCCGCGCATGTGTCAACACCTGTGCTCAAGTTTGCTCCTAACTAACCCATGTGCTAAACTGAAAGGTTCTCAGCCTAACTAAACCCAAAGGCAAGATATATAAAACGAAATCCCTCGGCCATTATATTACATAACAATGAACACGTAAAAAAATAGTCCGAATATTTCAAGTGATAAAAATCATCAAGTTTCATCACAGAAATTTAGAGAAAGAAACGGCAAAAAAGGGAACAGGTTATTGTTTTTCGTTTAATCAATAAAAGAAGGTTGATGGTCTGTTGGTTGGTATTTTATGGCATATTAATCCTTGTGGGTTATTTAATGCCAAATATTGCTTACATATATATATAACCGGATATTGGCATAATAGTTAGAGTGTTCGCCAATGGCCCGGGAGACCTAGGTTCAATCCCAGCTTGAGTCAAATCAAAGACTCAAAAAATGGTACTTGATGCTATCTTGCTTAACACTCAGCATTATAAGGTACGGATCAAGGGTAAAGTGAAGCAATTCAGGGAAAGGAGTAGCGCCCTCCCCTACACCTTAGTGTAGTAGCTATCGAGAAGGGAGACTTCGGGTCACCCTCGACTAAGGTCACCAACTTTACTTTTTTTAATTATATATATGTATATATATGTGTGTGTGTGTGTGTGTGTGTGTGCGTCTGATTTCAAAGTGAATAGTTTGGAGGTAAATTTATTTTTAAACGAGCTGTTAGAGCTCGTTTGCTTGCACACAGTTAAATGCTTTCAAGTATTCTTATCAAATATTGATATTTTTGTTTTATATTAATCATTTGCTTGCATACAGTTAAATGGTTTCAGGTATTGCTATCTATCATTAATAATTCTATTTATCAAATATTCCTACGTAATATAAATGATTTACACACAGCTGTATGGTTTTAAATAATTATTAATGATAATCCTTAATAAATGATTAAACAGTTCTATTTGACCTACAGATAAGACCCTAACATGTTCTACCTCTTCATAACAGAGTGGACCTGAAAGTTTTTTCAATATTCCCCGAAGTTCCAATACTGGAGCTTCACTATCAGATAATAGTTTAGTATCATTACCAGGATACTCATTGGGTGGGGATCTTACCTATGTGCAGAGATGCAATTGGTGTATTCTACAACCCCATCCAACTGAGCTGTGAGATGGGTATTAAGCTAAATTCAAATTTGTGTAACACTCAGGATTGAACTTACGATGCTGGCACCAGTCTACTTGTCTCGCTTACAGATCATTACTCCAGAAGCAACTACGATCATATAAATCTTAAATCTCTGAACATCTAACCAGTGCTTCTCAAAATCTAACTTTCTTTTATAACTTACATATTGAAAGGATGTGTTTAGCTGACCTTAAGTTCGATTTCGAAGACTATCCTATATTAATCTAATAATCAATTTCAAAAGAATAAATAAATAAATAAATAAATAAACAAGAGAGACAGTCATTGGAGTGTAGTGGTTAACGTACTAGATTGAGAAATCGTAGTAAGCGGGTTCGAATTCTAGTCACATTATTACGTTCAGTTTCGGGCTAATTCTGTTAGAAAAGACACGAACCCACTTAATCCCCCAGCTATGGGTTAAATACTACCACAACTGTTTTTCTAAAAGGATAGCTTTGGTATGAATAACCTCCGAAGGTTGATATGCCATTAAACAAAGAAACTAAACCAAATAAAAACCCAGAATTTTAGAATAGACTGACTGCATCTTTGCAGGGGGGTAAAACCCCTTCCACAACGAGTGTCCTGATACGACATTAAACCATCTGATGGCGACGCTCCAGCCTTGGAGATTTGGGGAATGTTGAGTACCCCTTCATTGCCATTTCTCCCAGGTCCACTCTGACCCGGAGTTATAGAACCTGATAAGGTCCTATCAATGGGTTAAATATAACAAACTGTGTGCAAACAAATAACTGATATCAAATTGTGTCTGTTATATAGCAATACTTGAAACCATTTAACTAAGTGCAAAAAGAGCTCAGGTTCGTTTAAAAATGTTATCAACAAAATATATTTACTAATATATATATTCAATATATGTATAAACAGGATTTGGCTATAAATAACATGCAATGGTTGATATGGCATAAAAGCTGACCAAAACCAAATCAAATAAATAAGAAGTGTGCTATAACTAGCCTTCAAGAATTATCTCCCTTGATAAATTATAATGTTCAAGGTGAGAGCTATCGCGCACCCACAGTGTTCATTTTACGTCGTAAACTAGATCGGAAATTATTTTAATAACTTATTTTTTAGTGTCCCCTCACCTATTTGGCTTCAAATGTAAATCAGCTAATTATACGGCAGCAGAAACTACTAACGCATAATCTCGCGTATCATGTAACTTTCTGAGACTTAAATTTAAGCCTAATATTAACGGTTATTAATATTAACGAATTATTGTAATAAGGATAGTGGAGAGGAAATTACCTCCCATTAACATAGTTTGTTGACTGCTGCTGCTTAGTTTAGTCTTTCATTAGTTTACTTTTTTGCCAATTGATGGCATCTTGTTAGCTGAGTTTATATGCCCGCAGTACGGTATTTTCATTAAAATGACTTAAAAATTTCGGAAAACCTGGGAAGTTGATGAGAAAATATATTTCCGCAAATATTTGTGAGACTTAGCCTAACCAACCAAAAATGAAAGTTGCTTAATACAAGGGATATGTGATGAAATCATTTTTGGACATCAAATTTGAGGGGTCGTGCAATACGCAAAATCTGATGATACTGGAATCGATAATGTATAAAACACGCATCTCAGGATCATGTGAAAATATTGCTTTGAAACTACAGTGATAATATGATTTATTTTTTGTTCTCTTACCGACAGCTTTCACCCTACAGTTTAAGAGATCTTTTCCTGAACAGATTGGGCCTCTCCCTGAAAAAAAAAAAAAAAAAAAAGAAAATAGAAAAAAAAAAAAGAAAAAGAAAAAAGGAATACAGAGTATTAGTATTATTTTCTGTTGCTAAATATAAAAAGGAAATACCAAATAAAAGCATAGAAATTTCTCTGCCACTTAAACATCTGTGTATTTACAATCTTGTTAGTACGATGTTCTGGCCGATTCATTTTTCAGCCATTAGGGAATGTGGAGTACACCTTTGTTGCTATTATTGCCAGGTTCACTCTGACCCTTTGAGGTAATACCTGTGATGGTCCCATCTATGGGTCAGTTGGAACTATTTAAACATTTATTAAGGATTATTACTTGTAGTAATTTGAATCAATACAGCTTTGTGCAAATAATTTATATCGCATAGGAATACTCGATGGATAGAATTACTAATGTTAAATAGCAATATTTGAAACCATTTAACTGAGTGAAAAAAAGAAAAAAAAAGACAAAAAAAGATTAATATTAAATAGAATCATCAGTCTTAGAGAGAAATACTTGTAACCATTTAACTGTGTGCAAACAAATAAGCTCAAACAACCCGTTTTAAAATAGTTACCAACAAACTATTCGCTGACACACACACACACACACACACACACACACACACACACACACACACACACACACACACACACATATATATATATATATATAAATATATATATACGTGGTGCATTCAATAAGTTTCCAGACTTTTTTGTACAGGCATTTAAAATTGTCAATAGACTCTTGAAAATTGACTCTGTTATTGTTATACATCTTATGAGATGACTGACCAATTTTTATGATTTCGGGGTCAAGTGAACAGCTACAGCAGCAATTGGAATACATCCTACTAAAGCCTGATTGTCACAGCTGGTGAATTTCAAAAATGCAATCTGGACGTGAGGAAAATTTAGAAGAACGATATGCAATAAAATTCTGTTTTAAACTTGGAAAATATGCTACAGAACGTATGGAATGCTTCGAGCATCAGTTTTTGAGTGGCATAAGAGATTCAAGGAAGGCAGGGAGTCTGTGAGGGATGATAAGAGGTGTAGGAGGAGTAAGGAAGTCAATACGTTCACCAGAGTTGATTGGCCAAAGGGTTAGGGTTAGGGTTACTATGTTGAGGTTTTATGGGTGTTCAGGAAGATTCCATCGGAAGAGGCCAGCACTCTTCAAATCGGGTCAGTGGCATATCCAGCAGTCCACAACTCCATCCTTGTCTCAGACTATTTGACCAAGATAGACATCAAAACAGTTCCTCAGGCTCCCTATAGTCCAGACCTTGCTCCCTGTGACTTTTGGTTATTCCCTAAGCTCAGAGGCTGTCGTTATGAGACAATTGAGGAGATGAAAGAGCTGTGGGGAAGGTCATTGACACACACACACAAGAGGACTTCCATGGGTCCTTCCAGATCTTGTTGGAACGGTACAACAAGTGCATTGCAGCCAGAGGAGATTACTTCGAAGGTGACTAGAGTTCCATGTATATATTATCAATAAAAGTACCCATACGAAAAAAGTCTGGAAACTTATTTAATGATTCTCGTATGATAAAATATGTGGAAACGTGGATAAATCCAACACAACGGGTTTAGTTGACTGAATTATTAAGACGGAGCTTGATTTTTATCGTTTAGGGTTTTCGGACGATAGTCTTCATCTTCCTATTGTTATATTCGCTACGTTTCAGTCGATAAGTCCTCCGGCCCTCTTCAGAGAGTCAACACGGAACTTCGAACCACGTCCTTTATTTGATCCACGAGGGTCACGTTTTCTAATTCCGTTGACCATAAACGAATATAAGTGGGAAGAATTCATGTAGGCGAGAAACAATACAGGAATACTCCCCACTTATACTCAATTATGGTTAACGAAATTAGAACAAGCGACCCTCATGGATTAAATAAAGGACGTGGTTCGAAGTTCCGTGTAGGCTCCCGAGTTCGATAAACACCTGAAGAAGTCCAGAGAACATATCGGCCGAAACGTTGTGAATACAACAATAAAGAAAAAGATAATAGTCCGAAAACCCTATCATTTTGTCAGATTTGCCAAAATCTACCATTTCTCCATATATATATGTTGTATCGTGTTAAGGAAAAGATACACAGTGAAATAGAGTGAATTATTAATTAACTCAAGTGGTACAGTCCGACTATTATTATAAGTCTCGTGATGTTGGCGTTACGTCGTCTTACTACTGACCGACGTCCTTTTAGAGCTATATCTCTGCTTCTCTTTCTGCTTCTGCTTCTCCGTGCTTAAGAGACACGGCGTCTTTTATTCTTACGTTAAACCAGAAGTCACGTAGTACGAGCCACTCTACAACAATATATATATATATATATATATATATATATAAGTTAATTTGGCATTAGATAGTCCACAAAGTTTGATATGTAATAAAACTACAACCAACCAACCAACCTTCAGAAATATTTATGCATAATTACTCTAACAATCCCACTTAATATATACACCATCTTTTGTATTGCGTATACGTTTAAGAAAAAATCATTAACAAGCCAGATATTGTTCGGAGAAGTAATTATATGCACATTTTGGTGGGGAGGACGCTGAGATATACATCGTAAGTTTGTAAAAAGCATCTACCGGAAACTGCAACGGTATTAATAGTTCTAAAGAGGACGTGAAAATATTATATATATATATATATATATATATATATATTACGAATTAAAAAACGCACAGCCGGTCTGCTGAAATATATATATATATATTTATATAATTAAGTCGAGCTGGTCGTACAGAGTTCTTTAACTCTTTCTTTTCATCCGTTTCCATCAGTCAAAGTTCCTGGTAGGTCCTCTAGACTGCATCTAGTATCCGCACAGAGCTGATATATGTCAGCCTTTGCTGATTGAGCAGCACTATTGTGTCTATTCGCAAGAGTCCATTAGAGAACGTCGTTTATGAGTTCGTCCTTACTTCTCCAACAGTAACCAGAATGTCATGTTCGTCTTACTTGGATGGTTTGTGAGATGGGTGGTAAGTGGCCGTACAGCAACTGTTTTGTGGAGTACTGCTTCCAGGAATTGTTCAAAACAGCTCGTGGCACTATTGATTAGTTTCAATCTACTTTTTTCACAAAGTATTTCGTTAGAGTCGAAGTGATGCAACCATACAGTAGTACTGACTCGGCTACTGCTCGTTAGAAATCCCGTTTTTTTTTATCAGAGAGATCAGATTTCCATATGATCGACAACCTGTGCACGTCTTATCTATGCGTATGTTGACATTGCTTTTGTTATATATTGACCCTCGACCGAGCCGTCAATCAAGAGATGCACCTTAGCGGAAGAACAGCGGAAGCAGGTTAAACAATAATATAACCAGGGCACAGACGGCTTGAGTCAGTTGGAGAGAGGATGCCAGCGGAGTGAGAACCAGCTCCAGACAGAGAGATTGGGCCCTCAGTGATCCACGGTTGAGCAACCCCAGCCAAGATGAGGAAGA
Organism: Sepioteuthis lessoniana; assembly: GCA_963585895.1. Lineage (NCBI taxonomy): Eukaryota > Metazoa > Mollusca > Cephalopoda > Myopsida > Loliginidae > Sepioteuthis > Sepioteuthis lessoniana. Next base: position 100,902,027 of record OY757915.1, read on the forward strand.
AGTGCTGCTATGGTCAGAAGAACTTGGGATCAATATTGCAGTCAGTCCCCGTCTCCAGCTCATCTCTCACACACAAGAAACATCACCCTATCGAGAATAAAGTGTGAGAGATATATTTTTATAAAGAAGTGTGTTCGTTCGTTCATTGAAATTCGTCATTATTGTTGACTATTTTTCTGCATATATTTGTATATGTATGTGGCTATACAACACTTTCAGTAGAGGAGATATTGCTGCCGAGGTATGTGAACTAGTCTACTATTAAGAGGCTTGCCATTTAATGTAGAGACGGCTCTATAATGTTTAAAAAAATGAACTCTGTTTTTTCTGCATTGCTGTTGAGGCTACTGGCTCTTGCAGCTTGCTTCAGGCTATGAAAAGGGGATTCAGCTTGACAGGTGTATTTGCGAGAAGCCCTAGCCTGACCTGCGCTCTCTGTCTCAGCGTATCTGTCTCTCTCTATTTACAAATAAGATAATAAACAAACTAGTAAATTCGTAACTTAATGATGAAAAGAAGGCTGTTCATTACGCATAAAACATTTTTCAACATAATCTTCTTTCTTGGTATTGTATCAAATCCAAAGCTTTTTCAATGCTTTTATGTCATTATCAGAATACTATGTCACTGTATATACACCATCCTTATATTAAGGTAAGAAAGGAAATTTTTCAGCTTAACAACTTACGCTGAAAGAAAGATAGACACAAAGAAAGAAGGCTCGTTAAAGGGATTTTGCATTGTAAAAACAGCAAACCAAACTAAGCAGGTCTCACCTTTTTATTACATTATCACATTTGCCGCTTCTTTTCCATTTTGATTTAATGAACTGCTAAATCAAATCAGCGTCAGACAAAATAAAATTTGGTAAACAAGTTTTGGATGATTCAGAATGTATGTGTGTACACACACGAATATTAAAGTGTGTATTTTCCGAGCACACACACACACACACACACACATATATATATATGAATACATTTAACCAAACTCTCAGCTACGGACAGGATGTGATACAAGGTAAATTTTTGAAGCGGGTTACAACTGGTTTTAATCCAGTTTTCTTTCTCTTACACTGTTTGCTTTACCATGGCTAAAGAGCTCAGTCTTCCCTTCCCTAGTATTTACACACAGCTGTAGGGGAGACAAATGAATTAATGCCTTTCCAAAGAGTATGAGCGCAAAGGGAAATGCCAAAACCTCGTCAAGAATTTAGGCTCTGATCATCGATTCCATTTCCGGTGGTGATAACCGTTACGCTTAACGTTCATCATTACTCATGCGTGCATGCTTGTAAAAGTTACACAACAAAACCGGCACACTATAGCTAGACTTTTATTTGAGCAATGCACTTAAATCGTTTTAGCTGAAAGAATCAAACAATTTCCACTCCAATCTGCGTCTTTTGTGCTGAATCTGATTTTCGTCTCTCTCGATATAAAAACTGCATCGGATGGTGAGGTTCCATTTTTGGAGATCAGTGGAGTATGGAAGATGGAGTACCCTTTCATTACCATTACTCCCAGGTTCTCTTTGACCGGAGTGGTAGTATCTGTTAGGGTCTCATTTATGGATCAATTAGATCGGTTTTAAATTTATCAGATCGGATACCATATAACAGTAATTTATTTGTATTATATATATATATATATATATATATATATATATATATATATATATATATATCCTACTGCTTTACTCATAGCTAGAGGAAGAAGAGGTGAATCCATACCTTTACTTATGGTATAAGTGCTACGTAAACGGAAATTGCTTTAATCAGATTATATATATATATATATATATATATATATATTGTCATTCACAGACAGACTGTTTCGTTGTATCACAAGTCTTCAGTGTGTCTAGAAGCACCTCCTTAACGGATACCAGAGTGCTCAATTCCTTCGAAGAGCTTTGCAATGGTTATATATATATATATACATACATATATACAAAACCATTTCTCCCTATATATATATATATATATATATAGGGTGCAATTGTTAAATTTTGACCATTTAACATTATTAATTTCGTGCATACGCTCTGTTGGTTTCAGGTTTTGTTTACTGTGCAGCAAACTAGACACTGTCTAAGAGGAAAGCAGCAGCATGACACAATTCACTTTTGAAATATTGGAAACGCCACGCTGTCCTACTTGGCATTAAAAACGCAAGCGCTAATACGAAGATTTAACAGTGCTTGGGTGTCAATGTGAGGGCAGTGCAGCAGATTCGAAAGAACTGGGTGAGTCCAGCGGTGATTACAAGGGTATGACAACTTGCAAGCCTCATTTTGATCGTTCTGATAAGAAAAGAACTTCTGAATTTGTTTAAAAAAATCCAATCCATAATCGAGTGCGATCCCAGCAAGTTAATAAGATGCATTATACGGAACGTGGGAGTATTTGAGCTTCTTTTCAGGCAGTTAGTGAATGAAAACATTCGATATTTCTCATATAAAACGAGAAAAGACCAATTTACATATTTTTTTTATTATAGACCCAAAAGACTGCGCTGAAAAGCCTTTGAACAAACTCAAAAATCCTCTTCAAATGAATATGCTTTAGTTTTTCTCAGATGAAAAAAAAATTATGCCAGGATCAGATGGTGAACTCACAAAACAAAAGTTAGATTGCTCTGTCTCCACAGGATGTAACGATATTGACGAAAACCAAACACCCAGTCCATATCATGGTGTTTAGGGTCGTCACCAGCAATAGTGACATTTTACCTCCATTAATCTTTTCACATAGCCTCAATCTCAACATGGCTGGAGCTGCAGAATACACCAACTGTATCTCTGTGGAGCGGTAAGACTCCACCAATGAATGTCCAGGATATGACACTAAACAATCTGATTGCGAGGCCCCAGTGATGCTGGAGCTTTGGGGAATGCGCAGTGGCCCTTTATTGTCATCTCTCCCAGGTCCACTGTGACCCAGAGTGGTAGCATCTGATAGGGTCCTATCCATGGGTCAAATAGAACTAAACTGTGTACTTATGCGAAATGGAATTGTTTGAAATGGAACTGTTTTTGACATTTAAATTGCGTACTTATGTTAAACTGAATTGGGTGAAATAGAACTGTTTATACAAATTAAAATGGATTTGGCATTAAATAACCTACAATGGTAGATATGTCATAAGACCAAATCAATTAAACAATTGATTCAATCACAATATGGAGGCCTACATGAAGTGCTTGGAGTCGAGAAAGTGACTGCTGGAATACCCAGCATCTGGCAACTGGGCTTTAGGTTCATGCTAAACAAGTAGGGTGCATTTGAGTGAGAGACCAACAAAACTCAATGCACCCCCAAATATCAGGATGACAAGGACAAAGGCAGAATTTACTAATTTAAGTAAGGAGACCGTTGGAAAGACTTGCAAGAAATTTCGAAGTCAATGGTGATTTCTTCGAAAAATTTAATCTACAATATTTCAAGATACTTTCATGTAATTTTGTTGAATATAACTGATGAAATGAGATGGTAATATATTTTTCATTTTTGCATAATTTAGATAATAATTCAGCCATCACTCTCTCTCTCTCTCTCTATATATATATATATATATATATATATATATATAGTTTGGTTTGGTTTGATTTTTTGTTTAATGACATATCAATCTTAGCGGTTCATTTAATGACAAAGCCATCCATTTGAACAACAGTAATGGTACTATCTAAACCATAGCTGATGGGATAAACGTGTTCATACATTTCGCCGCACACACACACACACACACGCATATATATATATATATATATATATATACTCACAAGCATATATATATATATATATATATATACATAAAAACGTATATACAAACACACATACATACATACACGCGCACACATACACTCGCCCACACACTTCAGTTGAAATATTATATATATATATATACATATGTAGCTTCAATTTGAATACTATATATATGCATACATACATACATACATACATATATATATATATATATATATATATATATATATATATATATAACAGTCCAATTGAGGCTGTATATATATATATATATATACCCAGGTTTCAACAAAATCTCTCAAGATTCTTTTCGATGAAACCTCTTTATTAAACTTCTGTTACTGAATTGATTCTTATTCAAATCAAGATAGTACTGCTGATGGTCTGTGTAAGCCTTTCAGTACCTCTATATTCGTGCACGATAGGAGCGGAACTACAAATGATCCACTTATTCATAACAGTAACTGTGCTTATATATATATATATATATATATATATATATATATATATATATATATATATATATAGGGGAATATACATATCTAAATACCAGGATGTGGTGTCCTCTTATTTAATTTTTTCAGTACGTAATGAAGATTGATGGGGACTTAATTTCAACACTATTATTTACTTTCCACATGCTTCGTACACGACGTTTGCAAATTTGCCAGGAAGAGGCTCTTGAATTTACAGAATATTTCATCGCTTGGTAAACCAACTTACGAATAGAAATGGAGAAGAATAAAAGAATTTCAACCCTCTTTAAACTACTTGTAGACAAAACTATTCAGAATGGACTACATCTGTCTTTCATAAAACAAACATTCATTGGCTTTCTCGTTGATTTCCTTGTCTTCGTTTTGTTTCCTCTGTTTAAGATAACTAGCATAAAATGCCCGTCTCACATAGAATATATAAAAACAAACAACACCCAGACAAGTTTAGATATGAATTTAAGAAAATGGCGTATCAGATTGCAATGGGACCGTTTCCCTAGAGCAGTTAGTGTTAAAACAATTAGGAAACACAATGCGTCTTTTAAAAGTTCCTTACAAGGCACAAATTGGAAGGTTCTTTCTCCCTGTGACGCCATTGCGGCTCAGTTGATAAAGACGTTTAACCTTTTTTTAAAATTCTTCTTTAATGTTAACAGTGAGTATCATTTTTCTCTTGCACTATGTATTCTTTCGAACCAACTTTTTTTTCTGTTAGAAACAAATACAAATCAAAAGACAGAAAAATTTTGAAAATTTTGTCAAACAAGTTTTTTTTTTTTATAGAATTTACTGAGATTTGCTTAGTTCGGCAAACAGATTGCTTACAATACCTAGAATTTTCTAAGTTTTGCTTAGTTTAATGCACGGACTTAAAATTGTTTGCTGTGTGACATAGCAAGATGTCTTGCTGTCGCTTGCTCCTAGACAGGACTCAGAAGCTGTTGATCGTCATTCTTTTATGGGAGATGAGAAATGTTAACAAATACGTATTTATGGTTTGGTTCCTAGCTTCATTTCTTGGTTTAATTAGATTAGGCCGGCGTTTTTTGTTGAGTTTGCATACGTCATTCATAGAAAGAAAAAAAAACTTTGTATGTTTTTATTTCTGTTAAAGCTCCACAAAAAGTATTTCTAAGCACGCAAATCCTACCTGACTATATTTCTATGTTTCTATATTTCTGTTTCTATATTTCTATGTTTCTATATTTCTATGTTTCTATATTTCTGTTTCTATATTTCTATGTTTCTATATTTCTATGTTTCTATATTTCTGTTTCTATATTTCTATGTTTCTATATTTCTGTTTCTATATTTCTATGTTTCTATATTTCTATGTTTCTATATTTCTGTTTCTATATTTCTATGTTTCTATATTTCTATGTTTCTATATTTCTGTTTCTATATTTCTGTTTCTATATTTCTATGTTTCTATATTTCTATGTTTCTATATTTCTGTTTCTATATTTCTATGTTTCTATATTTCTATGTTTCTATATTTCTATGTTTCTATATTTCTATGTTTCTATATTTCTATGTTTCTATATTTCTGTTTCTATATTTCTATGTTTCTATATTTCTATGTTTCTATATTTCTGTTTCTATATTTCTATGTTTCTATATTTCTATGTTTCTATATTTCTGTTTCTATATTTCTATGTTTCTATATTTCTATGTTTCTATATTTCTGTTTCTATATTTCTATGTTTCTATATTTCTGTTTCTATATTTCTATGTTTCTATATTTCTATGTTTCTATATTTCTGTTTCTATATTTCTATGTTTCTATATTTCTATGTTTCTATATTTCTGTTTCTATATTTCTATGTTTCTATATTTCTATGTTTCTATATTTCTGTTTCTATATTTCTATGTTTCTATATTTCTAAAAAAAAAAAAATCACCCCGCCCCCCAAACTCCTCTTTCTCCTTTTTCTAATCCTCAACTTCGACGAGCCAATCAATTTGTGCACATCCTTTAATTCAAATGGTTAGTTGAGCAGTATTAAAACCAAGAGTTCAAGTTCTTTACACAGTCCGATGTCAGTTTCAGCATCTTTCTGGCAACTCTTGCAGCGAAACTGATATCAAATTGCACAGGACCTTACCTCTCTCTTGAACAACATCGATGTGATGAAGATCGAATTAGATGGCCTCATAATATTGATGGACACCAGAAACACACACATACACACACTCTCATTCACTCACTCATCTAGTCTCATTCACACTCGTAGTGTAATGATTATCGTCGTAGGAAATAGCGACACCAGTTCAAACCCAGGACGAAGCTGTTTGCATTTCAGATAGCGCATATAACCTCAAGAAATATATGTATTCAACTATTCTCCTTCTAGTTATGGATAAGAAAATAAAGGCAGATTGGGCTCTTTAACCTTGGTATGGCAACTAGCCTAGAAGAAGAAAAACTCTCAACTACTTAAAACTTGAGTCACTTCCAACTCGTCCGGTGAGGTTGGTAAACACACATACAAACCTGCCTATATATATATATGTGATGCCTTCAAGAAGTCTCCAGACGTTTTTGGTACAGTCATTTAAAATTGACGTAGACACTTGAGAATTCAGTATGTTATTGCTATACATCGTATGAGATGACTGACCGATTTTTATGATTTCAGGGTCAAGTGAACAGCTACAGCAGCAATTGGAATACACCCTACTAAAGCCTGATTATCACAGCTGGTGAATTTCAAAAATGCAATCTGGACGTGAGGACACTTTAGAAGAACGATATGCAATAAAATTCTGTTTTAAACTTGGAAAATATGCTACAGAAACGTATGGAATGCTTCGAGCATCAGTTTTTGAGTGGCAGAGAGATTCAAGGAAGGCAGGGAGTCTGTGAGGGATGATGAGAGGTGTAGGGGGAGTAAGGAAGTCAATACGTACACCACAGTTGATTGGCCAAAGGGTTAGGGTTAGGGTTACTATGTTGAGGTTTTATGGGAGTTCAGGAAGATTCCATCGGAAGAGGCTAGCACTCTTCAAATCGGGTCAGTGGTATTTCCACCAGGACAATGCACCAGTCCACAACTCCATCTTTGTCACAGACTATTTGACCAAGACGGGCATCAACACAGTTCCTCAACCTCCCAATTGTACAGACCTTGTTCCCTGTGACTTTTGGTTATTCCCTAAGCTCACAGGCTGTCGTTATGAAACAATTGAGGAGATGAAAGAGGCTGTGACACGCTCACACAAGAAGACTTCCATGGGGCCTTTCAGAAGTTGGAACGGAACAACAAGTGCATTGCAGCCGGAAGAGATTACTTCGAAGGGGACTAGGGTTTTATGTGTGTACTATCAATAAAAGTGCCTGTACGAAAAATGTCTGGAAACTTATTTAATGATCATCGTATATATATATATACACACATATTGCAGTCTGCTTTCTTTATAAATAGTGTTTAATATCAGCATTAGAGCATATGAAGATCTAAGTTAGGACAGCGTAAATACAGGAAAAAGCTGGTTGGTGACTGTTGGTTTCTCGCCTATTCGATCATCAGTCCAGACACTACGCTATGCTTAGATATCACCCTCTCTCTCTCTCTATATATATATATATATATATATATAGAGAGAGAGAGAGAGGGGAGAGATACGTGAAAGATTTGTAGATGTACACATAGAAATATTCACAATAGTTATGATTGATTAGTTCGCTAATGGTCCGGGAGACCGAGGTTCAATCCGAGATCGAGTCATACCAAAGACTCAAAAATGCTACTTGATACCACCTTGGTTAACACTCAGAATTATAAGGTAAGCATCAAGGGTAAAGTGGATCGATCCAGGGAAGGAGTAGCGTCTTCTCCTACACCTTGGTGTAGTAACTATTGAAAAGGGACCCTTAGGGTTACCCTCGACTAAGGTCACTAAGTAGTTCTTTTCTATTTTATTTATTATTATTATTATATTTATTTGATAAAAAAATACATTTTTTTTAATGTCTGTTTTGATATTTATCATATTTACCCAACCCCTCCGCTCGGGCAGGATATGACACAAGGTCAATTTTTTAAGCGGAGTTTAACAGGTTTGAATTCAGAGTTTTCCTTCTCCTAGACTAGTTGCCTCACCTAGGCTGAAGAACCTAGTCTGCCCTACTATTTACCCATAGTTGGAGGGATACTAATTGGATTCATACTTTTCCCAAGGGTATTATTGCTATGTGAAATGCAATCAGTCTCGTCCAGGATTTGAACTCGTGTCGCTGTGTCCAATTCCTGCGACGATTACCATTACACCACGGGCACCTGTTTTGATATTTATGTTAGTCTGAAAATTTTTTCATTAAAAGATTATTGAAATCTTATAAATATATATAGTACGTTGGTCGACCGCAGTCGAGGGAGACCTGAAGGTTCCCTTTTCAATAACTACTACACTGAGGTGTTGCAGAGGGCGCTACTCCTTTTTCTGGGATGTTCCACTTGATCTGTACCTTATAATGCTCAGTGTGTTAATTGCCATAATGGTTAGTGTGTTCACCAATGGTCCAGGAGACTGGTATGCGATCCCTGGTCGAGTCATACCAAAGACTCAAAAATGTTACTTGATGCTTCCTTGATTAACACTCAGCATTACAAGGTACAGATAAAGGGTAATTAAAGCAATCCAGGGAAAGGAGTAGTGCCCTCTCCTACAGATCAGTGTAGTAGCTATTGAAAAGGGAGCCTTCGGATCATCCTCGACTACGGTCGGCCAACTTACTAAACTTATATATATATATATAAGTTAAGGCAGAAGTAATAGGGAACTTTATTTGCTACACTGTTGCTATTGACTGGCTTATTACTTCTGCTCTGCCATATACATGCTGTCATCGTCACCTTGTACGAAAACAAGGGAGAAAAGTCAGATTACTCCAACTATCACTCTGCTCTCCATCGCCAGAGAAATCCTTGCTCGTGTGTTCTTATATAGATTGGTACCCACCATTGCTGAAGACCCTCTACCAGAAACCCAGTGTGAGTTTAGAGCCAACAGGGGCACCTCAGACATAGTGTACCATCTTAGACAGCTTCAAAAGAAATGCTGGGAGCAGAACAAAGGATTGTATGTAACGTTTTTTGGACCTAACCAAAGCATTTGACACAGAAAGGGACTGTGGATGATCATGGAGCGCCTTAGCTGCCCTCAAAGTTCATAAGCATGGTTATCCAACTGCACAAAGACTAACACGGCCAAGTTAGGTTGAACAGTGACCTCTCTAGATCCTTCCTCATCGTCAACAGCGTGAAATAGGGTTGTGTTCTGGCACCAATTCTGTTCAGCATCTTTGTCAGCATGATACTTAAACAGGTCAGAGAAGACCTTGACGATGACGGTCCTGTATACATCCGCTACCGTCTTGACGGCAGTCTGTTTAACCTCAGGAGACTGCATGCCCACACAAAAACACTTGAGCAACCGTTCTGTGACCTCCTCTACGCTAACGACGCGGCTCTCGTTTCCCACACCGAAAGAGCCCTGCAGCACCTAAATTCCTGCTTTGCTGAGGCTGCCCAGCTCTTCGAACTCGAGGCCAGCTTGAAGAAGACCGATGTCCTTCACCAGCCAGCACCCTAGAAAAGTACTGCCCTATCCACATCACCATCGGTGGAACTGAGCTGAAAGCAGTTCATCAGTTCACTTTTCTGGGGTGTACCGTCACATTAGACGCCAAGATCGACAAGGAAGAAGACAACAGACTGATCAAGGCAAACAGCGCTTTCGGCAGACTCTACAAAATGGTATGGAACAACAAACATCTGAAGAAGGGCACTAAGATCAGTGTCTATCGATCCGTCGTACTCTGCTGTATAGCTCTGAGTTTTGGGTAACCTACCGCCACCATCTACAACTCCTTGAGCGTTTCCATCTGCGCTGTCTCTGCACCATTCTCAACATTTACTGGAGTAACTACGTTTCCACTGTTGAGGTTCTTGATCAGGCAGAAATCATCAGCATAGAGGCCGTGTTGCTGAAGTCACAGCTACAATGAGCAGAGCATATCTTCAGAATGGGGGGGGGGCATCGCCTGCCAAAGATAGCCCTATATGATAAACTCTCCATTGGTTACTGTGACAGAGGGGCACCAAAAACGTTTTAAAGATACCCTCAAGAAGATCCTCGGTACTTGCCACATTGACTACCACCAGTGGTCGACACTTACTGCTGACCGTCAGGCCTGGCACTGCACCGTCCACCATGTCGTCTCCACTTTTGAGAACTCCCATAGAGCCAACCTCAGGGAGAAATGCAGTAGGAGGAAGATCCAAGGAACCTCGGCAGCTACACCAGACTAGGCTTTTGACTGCAGTTGCTGCAGCTGGACCTGCCTGCCTGCATCAGCCGAGTCAGCCATCAGCATGCCTGCAGTCGACGTGGACAGCTTCATAAATCTTCGTTCGCGAAGTCTAGCCAAGAAGAAGAATATATATATATATATTCGATGGGAGGCTGAAAATTTCATATGAATACATCAGATCTGTTGTGGTTGACATGTTTTACTAATGGGATCCAAGCAGTGCAACACCGATAGAAGAAGTGTGTATTGGAAAATAAACCTCATTTTATCATAGAGCATAAGAGTATCTTAGTCAACGAACTTTTCAGCCAACTTGTGCTTATATATATATACAAAAGTAAGTTGGCGATCGCAATCAAGGGCGATCCGAAGGCTCCCATTTTAACAGCTACTACACACAGGTATTGGGGAGGACGCTACTCCTTTCCCCGATTGCTTCCCTTTACCCTTGATCTGTATCTTATGATGCTGAGTGTCAAGCAAGGCGGCATCAAGTACCATTTTCTGAGTCTTTGGTATAACTCAACCAGGTATTTAAAACCCAGGTCTCACAGGCCGTAAGCGAATACTTTACTCCCAAGGCCAATCAGCTGCTTACATATATATATATATATTACGTTTGTAAATATTGTACAATAAAAACAGATGTTGTTAAGTATTATTCATTACCAAAATATACAGAATTTAAATTCTGTCCCCCAAAATATTAACTCGTCACAGTATAAAAATAAATTCACCCCAGCACAAAGACTTTATTTCATTTCATAAAGTACGTATATTTTCAAACCAAATTTGATTTTTTCTTATTTACGGACTTTCATAGCTACAGAATTCGGTAATAAATAATGCCAACTAATATCCGTTTTACTTTATACTGTTCGTCTAGAAATAAGAAAATTCTGGAGTCCTATTGTTAGAAGAAAATTATTTTTTATTTAAAAAATGTGAAGGTGTACTAATGGGTAATATTGGAGAGAGAGAGAGAGAGAGAGAGAGAGAGAGAGAGAGAGAGAGAGAGAGAGAGATGTAATTATAATAAGAAATAGAGCTTGAAAATCTCTAGTTCATGTTAAAATTGTTTTATTTCCTGTGTAATACCTTACTTTTTCTAACACAAGGATTTTATTTTGGTTTGATTTCTTTGTTTAATGACATATCAACCTTCATATGTTATTTAATGCCAAAGCCAGCCTTCTAGTTTAACAATAGTGGTACGATGCAACCCATTGCTGTGAGGATAAGGGGGTTCATACTTTTTCCAAGGGTATTAGTCCTAAAAAAGAACGTAATAGTGCGACTGGAGTTCAAATTAGCTTACTACAATGTAGCAGTCCTGGGCGCTAGCCACAGGAAATCTGCCAAAAGTATTTTAAAACATAAATGGAAATATATTGAAATGTTGAGAAAAATATTGATATTGCTGTTTTACTTTTCACATATGAACGTGTCTTGACGTTCTGTGAATATCTTGTAACATTAAAAGTTTTAAATACATATTTAATTGTTATTTTAGGCAGCTGTTTTATCCGAAGAAACAAAAAAAAAATTAGTGTGAAAAGTGAAAGTGAAAGTGCAGTTGATCCCAGTACAATAACTAAATGGTTCAATAAATTTTGATTGGGTTGCAAGTGCCTCGACAATCAGATAAGATCAAGTAGAACTAAAAGTGTATATTTCGAGGTTTTGCTCGAAACCATAAAGGGAAATCCGACGAGTTGCCCTCGGAGAGTATCAGGCAAGCTCAGTATCTCATAGTCTAGTGTGGTTCGTTACCTTCACGACCTCAGCAAAAGCATTAAGAAGTGTCGAACTGTGCATCATGTCACCAAAATGCTGTAAAACTTTTAACTCACTCCAGTGTGACATTAGGTCTTCTACACCGGATGACGCATATTGGGGGCAATAAATTATAAGAAGTTAATGGAAAGTAATTTTTTCAGCACTTTATATTTCATTCTTATTAACCTTATAGTCACCATCGTACATTTTTTAATCGTTTACAAAAATTGCTATGTATCTTAGATCCCGTCAGTATTCTAGAAATGAGACAGATTCTTTTACATAGAATAGATATGTGTACCAATCATAAATCATGTACACATGATTTTTGGTTGGAGGAACGCTTAGCGTTACTGTCATCGACCCTCAGTGACCCAAGTTCAAATCCTTGACGAGGCTGTTTGTGTTTCACTTCGTGAAAAGACACGAATCAAATCTGTTCTTTCCTATTTCTGGGTAAATTGTAAGGCAGACTGGGCTCTTTAAACTTTCTTAGACAACCAGTTTAGGAGAAGGAAACTTTGAATTCAAACGAGGTTAAATCCGTTTAAATATTGACTTTGTGTCCCATCCTGCCTGCAGCGGAGTAAATTCATACACTACTAAAATCTACCTATAAATCTACTATTGCTATGGCTGTGTATTAATCTGGAAACAGGAGGTGCCCGTGGTGTAATGGTTATCGTCGTAGGAAATGGACACGGCGACACGAATTCAGATCCTGGACGAAGCTGATTACATTTCACATAGCACTAATACCCTTGGGAAAGGTAGGAATCCAATTAGTATCCCTCCAGCTATGGGTAAATAGTAGGACAGACTATGTTCTTCAGCCTTGGTGAGGCAACTAGTCTAGGAGAAGGAAAACTCTGAATTCAAACCTGTTAAACTCCGCTTAAAAAATTGACCTTGTGTCATATCCTGCCCGAGCGGAGGGGTTGGTACATAGAATTAATCTGGAAACAGTAATGTTATATTGGCTGATAAAAGTACTGTAATTATTTATGGATAATATTCATTCTGGTATAATACGCAACACTAACTTTGGATTTCGAAATTCAGGAATAACTTTCCTGTGTATTACACGCACTGACTTTCTAAAATTTGCTGCCGCCAAATTTATCAAAAATTAGTATTTGTTCGAAATTTTATCAGTTCATAACGACTTAAAATAAAAGTTTATGTAATCTACCTTATATTTTTAAACTCAAAATTTACATATTTGGTTGGTTTTCATGGCATATCAATCATTATAGGTCATTTAACGCCAAATCCTCTTTATACATATTTATTAAATATATGATTTACTTTGGTTGGGTTTTATGGTATATCAACCATTGTTGGTCATTTAATGCCAAATCCTCTTTATACGTATATATTGAATGTATATATGATTAGTAAACACATTTTGTAGATAACATTCGTAAAACAAGCCAGAGCTCTTTTTTGCACACTGTTAAATGTTTTCAAGTATTGCCATATAACAGTCACAATCTAACATCAGTCATTTGTCTGCACACATGCTTTGTTCTATTTGACCCATAGATACGACCCTATCTATACACGTTCCAGAGTATTTTTTCTGTAACGGCGTAAAACACGTATATACAACTTAATTTCGGTCATTCCACCCCGAAAAAACAAGTTAATTATATAATTCTCGAGTATCATACACAGCCGTATGTCTTGGGCTGAAAAATCTGGAAAAATAGTGCGTCTGATAGATAAATGATTACAATATCTGGTTTATAGTCTTTTCATGGACGCCATTGGGCTGGGACACATTTCGGTCGACCGTGTTGCTTGCTACACGGAGAATCAGGAAAAATAATGCGTCTTATCGATAAAGGATTACAATATCGGGTTTATGATCCTTTCATGCACACCATTGGACTGGGACACATTTTGGTAGGCCCTATTTTCGGTACACGGATCTAGACAGGTGTATATTGGTTCCGATGGTAGTCGGTCGAAGCCGTCTGACGTGGATTCCGGGAAGACGGCATTCACGTCATACGCGTTAAGACTTTGAGCCTTAGGGGACCGTCTCTCAGGCTCTAACTCTCCCCGGTGGGGCTAAGCTTATTGCCTGATACCCGAGGCGCTCTTTTTAGTTGAATGCGGACGGGGCTCAAGGCATTTTTGGAACCACAGGGTGTGTGTGGGGTACGGTCCAGCCCCTGGTTCCTGCAATAAAAAAGGCCATGTGCGTACGTGGTGTGCTCGATAAATACCGGGTTTATGGTATTTTGAGGTATTATTCTAAACTGGCTTACTGTGCTACTAAAGCTGCTTACAGAATTGGAAGAAAATTAAAGAACGTATGATTCTACTACCCCAAACTTGAATAAGTTTCCCTCATGAGAGAGGCTATAAGTGGATAACCATGTGCTAATGATTATGGTAGCTAAAAACGAAGTTTTGAGACGAAGCCAACTACTAAGATTGGAAAATATCCGGAAGTCTCTCGGTCATTGAAAGATACCAAATATAGAGAATAACATAGGCTTAAGAGCATATAAGGACTCCAAAGAGGTTCATCGTAAATTCTTTAAATATTTAAAAATATGAAATTAATTTGATATGTCCCAATACTTTGCTGTTTTGAAGGCAACCAATCTAGGAAAAAGAAAAATTTTCCTTCAAGAGGTTTACTCCGCTTAAAAATTGACCTCGTGTCATATCCTGTTCTCGTGTCATGTCCTGTTGGTTACGTGAGTATAGGTTAGGTTTCCCTTAGTTTAGTCTATCAATCCCTCCCCCCATCTCTGTGTGACCAAGGTAGTTATAAAGATGTTGATATATAGGTTATTCAAGATGTATTTCCAAACGCACTATATCTGATATTCATTCATGTCACAACTTCGAAACACAGTCTTATTGGAAATCAATAAAATGATAAGAACCTGATGAAGTGAATTAATATAAAAATATTGGATATTTCATGAATTTAATCTAAAACTAATGATAATAAATGCTAAATGAATCTTGAATTTATATCTACTAGATTAATATATTTCATAATTTCGCAAAGTTCATATTGGAGATGTTTCAGCGTTAAGGTATAAAATCGTATATTATTTAATTCAAATTCGTCTTTCACAAGAAATCTTTAAATTCTGTTATGTAGTTGATTGTTAATTCTTATATGAATACAGACGAAACTTACAATCTCTCGAATGTTTCCCCTGTAGACGGTCTGGAGCTCAGGGGATTGTAAAGTCACCTTTTCTTTGCCATTACTCTTAGGTCTATTCTGATTTGGAGAGGTTGCACCAATTACTTTTCAGCTATGTCAGTCCATCGAGGATTATGTTATGCTAGAGGTTAAATAATTGCGTTCATTGAACATTTATATTTTTAGAGTAGTTGTTTCTTAAGATGATTAACTGTGTTTAGCCGCAATTCAACCCGTCTAGGGTCATTTTATGCCTAAAGGTTAGGGAACTGCGTTCATTGTATGTTTATATTAACATTATTTTGTGTAGTTGTCCAACTTTCTAAGACGAAGCTTGTTGATTTTAATCATTAAGGGTTTTCGGACTATTGTCTTCATCTTTATTATTTCCACAACGTTTCGGTCGATATATCCTCCGGTCTTCTTCAGGTGTTTGTCGAACTCGGGAACCTTCACGGAACTTCGAACTACGTCCTTTATTGAAACCACGGCGTAAACAAGGAAACATTGCGTATCGGTTATAGGCGTTGGTTCCCTAAGCTTCTAAGGAGACAATCATCTGGAGGTTGCAGGTTCAATCCTCACTACAGGCGAGTAACAATACAGGAATACTTAACACTTGTACCCTGTTATGGCTAACGGAATCAGAACAGGCTACCTCCGTGGTTTCAATAAAGGACGTAGTTCGAACTTCCGTGAAAGTTCCCGAGTTCGACAAACACCTGAAGAAGGCCAAAGGATATATCGGCCGAAACGTTGTGGAAATAACAATAAAGATGAAGATAATAGTCCGAAAACCCTTAATGATAAAAAATTATTTTGTGTAGTTGTTACTTCAGACATTTTTTGCTCACAATTATATGATATCCAGTTTGGTTTGGTTTAGTTTGGTTCAATGGAACATCAACCATGGTAGGTTATTTAATGCCAAATGCCTTTTTATGAATATAAACAGTTCTATTTCAAACAATTCTGTTGAGCATAAGTACACAGTTTAGTTCTATTTGACCAATAGATAGGACCCTATCAGGTACTACCACTCTCAGCCAGAGTGGACCTGGGAGCGATGACACTGAAAGGATACTCTGCATTCCCCAAATCTCGAGTATTACTGAAGCCTCACCATCAGATTGTTTAGTGTTATAACAGGACACTTATTCGGGGGGGGTCTTACCCATTTGCAGGGATGCAGTCGGTTTATTCTACAGGTCCAATCGACTGATATCAAGTATTCTTGTCTAATATAAATAATTTGCACACAGCTGCATGATTTTAAGTATATTAATCTAAAACTAATAGTTTATAAACAATATGATTTCAAGTAACTACTTCTATTTATTGAAAATTTATTTGCAAACGGTTATATGGTTTTAAGTAACTAAAAATGATATTCCTTAAACAGCAATGGCTTCAAGTAACTTCTCTTAATACATTTACTTTACACACAATTAAATGTATCAAGAAGATTAATCTATTTAAGTTTTGAGCAAATCAAAATTATAAAGCATTGTCAAAAATCATTTATATTTTACGAAAACGCAATATGGACAAAAAATACCTACAATATACTAGATATCAGTATGGAGAGTTTTTGCTGAGCTAAAACTCGTGAAATCGTAGCCATTTTTTATCATAGAAAATAGCTTAAGAATTGGAATGACTGATTGATTTTAACGGCATGTCAATCTGTCTGGGGTTACTTTATGTCTTAAGGTTAAGAAATTGTGTACATTATATATTTATATGGACATTTTAGCAGTCTCTTAAGTTTTTGCACGCGGTTATCTGATACCAAGTATTCCTATCAAATACAAATAATTTAATCTCGGCCGTATAGTTTCAAGTATTCTTGTCGAATACTAATAATTATATGGTTTCAAGTAATTGTAACTTCGTCCAGTCGGCTGGGGCCGAAGAATACACCGACTGCACCTCTGCAGAGGGATAAGATCCCTCCCCAACGAGTGTCACTAAACAATCTGATGGTGAAGTTCCAATAATGCTCGAGCTTTGGGGAATGCGGAGCACCCTTTTATTGCCATCGCTCCCAGGCCCATTCTGGCCGGGAGTGGTAGCACCTGATGGGGTCCTATTTATGGGTCAAATAGAACTAACATGCGTACTTGTGCTAAACTAAATAACTTTAAATAGAACTGTGTTGGCATTTAAACTGGGTCCTTATACAAAACTGAACTGCTCGAAATAGAACAGTTTTGTCATGTATACTGCGTACTGATGCTAAACTGAATTGTTTGAAATAGAATTGTTTTTGATATTTTACTGTGTGTGGACAAAAACTATACTTATGCTAAATTGAATTGTTTGAATTAGAACTGTTTTGCTAAACTGAATAGCTTGAAATAGAAATGTTTTTGACAATTAAACTGTACTTATGCTAAACTGAATAGTTAGAAATAGGAATGTTCATTTGTATAAAAATGGATTTGGCATTAAATAACCTACAAAGGTTAATATGCCATAAACCCAAACAAACAAACAAACATACAAACAAATAAAGTCATTATCGCTATTTTATAATAGTCATTTCTTTGCACTCAATTATATGGTTTTAAGTAACTGATAATAATCCCAAGTAAACAGTCATAGTTGCAAGTAACTATTCTTAATATAAATAATTTACAGTTATATATAAAGTATTTCTATCTTATACGAATTATTTTTAAAGGGTTATATTTTACCCATAGATGGGATCCTTACAGGTGCTAATACTCCGGGTCAGAGTGTCCCTGGGAGTAATAGCAAAGAAGTACTCCACATTCCCCCAAAGCTCCAGAACTGGAGCTTCACTCTTAGATTCAGTTTAGTGTCATATCCAGAATACTCCATTTTTTCTAGAGGGAGATCTAACCCCTCTGATGGGGGATACAGGGAGCATATTTTAAGCCCCGTTTCATTTGCCTCCCTCAAGTGCTCTACTAAACTAAGTTTCGTAAATATCGATAGTGTATTTGAAGCAGATTTGCCTTCGCCTAATTAAATCGATACATTTGATGTATCGAGTATTCTCTAAAGACCGCATACCTGGTTCCAATACACTGTGGCAGCCACAAACGCGGAGGATATGTTCAACTCTACACTCAAGAATGCAGGCGTTGTAGCTGTAATAGTGGTGATACTTGAGGTGGTTGCGAAAACTGGGAGATGCTGTATCGAGGCAGTGCGAATTCCGAAACGCTTTGTACGGTGGAGGCAAGAATTTGTACTGCAACGAATATAAAACAGATTATTTTTATTACAATATCCGTAGCTTCTTATTCGTTTTAATTAGCTTTGTTAATTGGCATCGACATGAAATGGATGATTAATGAAAAAGTATTTCCTTAAGCGAGGAAAAAGAAAGAAACCTCAATAGACTTTCTTCAGTCTCAGAAGGACACAGAAAAAAGTAAAACGACAAAACAAGACAAAAGCGAGAAACACGTTGACAAAAGAATTATTTATTACATTACTCTAATGAGACAGAATTAATTCAACTAATGTCATATCAAGAATGAATTTATGTGTTCATGTTTCTTCGAAATATATGAACTACTTTTTAACGTATTCATGCAAAGAAAACTTATCGTGTTTTTCCTTATATAAGATGCACCTATATTTCAACGAAAGAAAACAATGCCTAGCAGATATAAAAAATGATTATAAAAGCAAGTTACAAACAGGAATGGTTTGGTTTGATTGGTTTACTTTGTGTAATGACATATCAACCTTCGTGGCTTATTTAAAACCATCCTTGAAAAATAGTACGGTTACAATTCAACCGATCGTTGAGAGGAGATAAGGGGGTTCTATTCAAACAATAGCTGGTAGGGATAAGGGTCTTCATA
This sequence comes from Sepioteuthis lessoniana, assembly GCA_963585895.1. Classification (NCBI taxonomy): domain Eukaryota; kingdom Metazoa; phylum Mollusca; class Cephalopoda; order Myopsida; family Loliginidae; genus Sepioteuthis; species Sepioteuthis lessoniana. The sequence goes on from OY757915.1 coordinate 100,921,411, forward strand.
CTCTTTCCAATGTATTAGTCCGAAAGTGAACGTAATAGCACGACTGGAATTCGAACTTGCTTACTATGTTGTCGCAGTCCAGCACGTTAGCCACAATACTACGAAGAACCTCCTCGCCAAACAGGAATGGTTGACCAATTCATATTTAGAAGCCACTAATTTATTATCTTCTAATCAGACTGCACTCAATAAATTTTTAGTATGTTTACCACAAAATCTAAAGTTTATTGATCGATGGATTAATTTTAGCTTCTAGGATTATTTTATGCCTAGAGGCTCGGAAATCGCGTTTATTGTACGTTCATATTTACATTTTCCGTGTTTTTTCTTTTCTTTTTTTGCAAATTGATCTATCTTAAAATTATTTGTATTAGATAGGAATAACTTATATTAAAGGTAGATGCATGAAGCTATAATTGACCTTGTGCTACATTCAACTGTTGCAGAAGGGCATGGTAAATACATACTTGAAGCTATGATTACTAAGGATTATTATTAGTTACTTGAAGTCCTAGAACTGTTTGAAAATTATTGGCGATGTATAGGAATATTCGAAAGTTTATAACTGAGTGAAAACAAATGATTATTATTAAATAGTAATACAGTGTCTTAATATAAATGGGACCAATGTGACTGCTAATAACTCAATTAATAATAATGTTGTGTTCTTTATTGTTTTAGATTTGAAAATAGTATACTATAACAACTATTAATCCTCGATCACAATGCCTTGGACAAGAGAGGAAACAATATTTTGTGTCACTACTTATTTGCTGACAAAATCAATCAAAACTGTCTCAAAATAGATGCAACCCATTAATATGATAATGATTTATCACTGAGACAAGAACCTTGAAAAAATATTGCATGTTCCAGAAACTGATATAATGACAATTAAAAAAATATTGATTTGATGTCTCAAGCTCAAAGGATAATTTTTTTTTTACTGGACGTGTTCCAAATAACCGCTATTGCGGTTGTCTCAGTAATAAATCATTATCATATTAATGGGTTGCATCTATTTTGAGACACACTGTAGTTACTTGAAATTATACAACTGTGTGCAAATTATTTCTATTAGATTGAAATACTTGATACCATATGTGTGTAATCAAAACATATTAAAAAAATGTAATTAAAAATGCGATGAAATATTGAAAATATACTTAAGATTACGATCAAACATTTATAAATAAATCAAATGACGGCAATGAATAACTCATAGAGAGTTGATGTTCCTTTAAACATATAAATCAAACCAGAATCACGTTGAGTGGTTGACTGTCTTTGAATAGCAATAATTTGCAGCGTCCAGTTCTTTTATGACATTTAAATTCCTCTTTTGGGTGTAACTCTTTGTAAATGAAACAGAGAAATTTATACTTATACAATGAAAATACATTCTACCAAGAATGCTTTTTGTTATATATTTGATGTGCGGAAAAAAAATAATTTTTCATTGGAGAATGTTGACATCCATTAACGATGGATGCTGACTCCTCTCTCCGCAGAATAGTAAATAAAATACAAACCACCTATCGATTGTCGGCATGTCAGCAGGATAAAGCGTGCAGAGCCTATGAACTATTCCAGGGCAGAGCCTATGAACTTTGAGTGGGCCATGACGCAATTTCGGAAGACACGTGTGCTGATAACAAAATTGCGTGGGTGATAAAAGCGCATTAAAAGACGTACATAAGACATACATAATCTATGAACCCCCTCATCCTCCCAACTATGTAATACAACCAATCGTCTTCTAGAAGAAACGCTTTAGCATTAAATAACCTACACAGGTTGATAAGCCATTAAATCAAAGAAATTAAACTAAACCAAACATACAACTAAACCTGACTTAGTAATAGAGAAAACTAAATTAGACTTTACCAATCCTTCCAGGTAAATGTTTTTTCTTCCATCCTTTGGGTTTTTCTTTCTTTTAACTTCTTTGTCGTCAATTACCTTGGTTGTTTTCTCATTATTGGTTGCTTGTCACAGAGTTTCTCTGACGAGACGTGACCAAAAAAGGATCTTTTTTAGAAATCACAATGTATGCTCTACTTAAAGCAATTATATATATATATATATATATATATATATATATATATATATAAATGCTTTAAGTAGCAATTATATATATATATATAATTGCTTTAAGTAGAGCATATATATATATATGTAGAACATACGTAGACCATATATAAATATATATATATATGTGTGTTTGTGTATGTGTGTGTGTAGAACACACACATATATATATATATATAAATGTAGATTTTATATATATATATATATATTCAAATTGAAAACATGAGTGAGTTCAAGTCTCATTGAGTACCGATTAACAAGGCCTTGTGCCATATACGTTCTCTGACGAAAGTAACAAGATGGAAACATACACGTATTTAATCAGTATGTTGGCATGGAGAAAGAACGAAATAAATAAATAAATCCTGAAAAAAATACAAATCTCTTCGTGGACCTACTGATTTAAAAATATTTCTTTCTCTTTTTGGACCTACAACAAAAGATTATATACTTGCATCCGTTCGTTTGAGCGTATATATATATATATATATATAAAAGTAAACCCAACTTAAAAAAGATATTTTTTTAAGAACCAGGTATATTGATCTATCGGCGACCAAATAACCCCAGAGAACTGATCGGAAACAACAATATAGTAAATAACAAAGTAATCCATAAGAAGCTCTCCATAAAGTAGATCAAATTTTGCCAACAGTGTATTATTACGAACAACCTATGGTGCAACTAACTCATCCAGTAGCTTCACATCTAAAAAGACATTAAAAATTTACCTCGAATCAAATTGCAGAAGTAAAAATGTAATTTATTTACTGGATTGCACACGCTGCCAAAAACAATACATTGTAAAATCAGAATGATTATTTTATTGAAGACAAAATAACAATAGATATAGAATCAAATCTATGGATTTCAACAAATTAACATTTACAAAAACAAATTTTTTTTAAACGGTTACGATTTTAACAAAGATGCAAAGTTACTAATCATAAAAAGAATCAAACAAAGAACGTATTGGGTAATATTACGGCAATATTACCGAAACATGAAGATAAATGAATAAAACGTCTCCAAACACTGACCCCAAATGGATTTAACATAAAAATGAATGGCGCTGCTTGAAATTAGGATCGACAGATTTGGGGTGACAAGTAAACACCAAAATGAACAAATAAACAAACCAAGCAAGCACAGTTAATTTGAATCTCACCCCTCCTATGCTTAACATACCTCCTGAGTAGAGAACTCAAGTGCGAGGTATTCTGACAGTAGATATATAAAGGTCAGGTCATGACACCAGGATACTAGAAAATATGGCCAAGAGGGCTAGGGTTGTAGAATACACTGACTGCATCTCTGCAAAGGGGTACAACTCACCAATCAAGTGTCCTGGATAAGACACTAAACAATCTGATGGTGAGGCTTCAATAATGCTGGAGTTTTAGGGAAGGCGGAGTACCCCTTTATTACTATCTCTTCCAGGTCCCCTCTGGATTGGAGTGGTATCACCTGATAGGGTCATATCTATCGGTCAAATAGAACTGTTTGACATTTAAACTCTGTACTTATGAGTGTTCGCCAATGGTCTGGGTGACCGGGGTTCAATCCTAGGTCGAGTCATACCAAAGACTCAAAAAATGGTACTTGATGCCGCCTTGCTTAGCACTCAGTATTATAAGATGAGGATTAAGAGTAAAGTGGAGCAATCCCGGGAATGGATTAGCGCCCCCTACACCTCGGTGTTGTAGTTATTGAAAAGGAGCCTTCGGGTCACCCACGACTAAGGTCGCCAACTTTACTTTATTTACTTATGCGAAACTGAATAGCTTGAAATAGAACTGTTTTACATTTAACAGTGTGTAAACAAAAAAAAAACAACACCAAAACATGTACTAATGCTGAACTGAATTGTTTGAAATAGAACTATTTGATCATTTAACTGTGAGTAAACCAATGAGTGATGGTTAATTGAACTGATAGTGGTACATTGCAATACTTGAAAACATTAAACTGTGTGCAAACAAATGAATAATAGTGTTATATTATCATCTACAGCATCATAACGACACAATGATAAAGACGCAGGAAGACTTCTTTAGAAAAATATATACCTCCCACTTTATTGTAAGGGTTCGAAAAGGTTATTCAAGGTTTGCGTGTGAGAGGAAGCTGGAGACCGAACATAAACTGTAATATTTTAACCCCCACTCTTATGGTCGTCAACGTTGTGTCTTTCTCGTTCTCCTGATGCTCAACCAGAGGCCCTGGGGTCCACTCTGCTGGGTGCTGGCTTTCTTTACTGCAGCTTATCAGCAACTTCTCTGGTCCCCAAACTCCATCGGGGTTCCCTAGGGCTCCCTCGGCCGGGTGTGGTTTTTCCCTACCACACTCGTCTATAACTTCGTCTCCAACTGTAACTGCAACTGTCACTTGACTTCTGTCTTGACTGAGTTATATAATAGTTCAACGCCCACTCGATCTTTGGAATGGCATGATTGATCGTAATCTAGCGGAAATAACTCATGCAGTTCACAGGTCACTCTCTTCCGTGTCTATGAGTGTATCATGGGCTTTACCTTGTCCCATTTCATCAGCCAAATCCACCCACGCGATCTCTTTCGATTACTGGCCATTGGAATGTGTCACTTCCTTCCGATGCATCACTTTGTAATGGCATGTTTGCTCGGGCCGAAGGTCAAAATACAACAATAGTAAATAGAATTATTTGTATTAGATAGAAATAAGTGAAACCATATAATTGAAAAAATGAGCTCAGCCTCATTTAAAAATGTTATCTACAAAATGTGTTTAGAAATTATATATGTATAAAAGGATATGGCATTAAATAACCTATAATGGTTGAAATGCCATAAAACCAAACTAAAACAAACCAAGGTAGAAAATAATTTTCATTAAACAAATGGATAGACTACATGACCAGTTCATGTTTGTTGCTTCTTTTGTTGCGAATCAACACTTAAAAACTATTTTAAAAACTTTCTAAATTTTTTTTTCTCACAAAACCTTTCTTCTGACGATGGGATAAAGTTGAAACTAGTTGAGAACCATAAAAACTAAATAACTCAAAATAAATATTCCGATTTGTCTCATCACATTTGTTCATCTTCTTTGATCTACTGATTTTAACAGCATGTAAACCTGTATAGGGTAATTCTATGCCTAGAGGTTAGAGAATCGTGTTCAATCTACGTTCATCTTTACAGTTTTCATGAAGTTGTTTCAAAAGAGTTTTTCTTTTTCGCATACGGTTTTATCGAATATGAATAATTTCTAAACAGATCTGTTTAACCCATAGAATGAACCAGGGAGTAATTGCAATGGAGGGGTACACCCAACTCACCAGGTCTCCAGCATCAGATGCAGTTTAGTATCATACTAAAAGAAAGTAAAGTTGGCGACTGTAGTCGAGGGTGACCCGAAGGCTCCCTTTTCGATAGATGCTACACCAAAGTGTAGAAGAGGGCGCTACTCCTTTCTCTGGATTGCTCCTCTTTAACCTTGATCCTTACCTTATAACGCTGAGTATTAAGCAAGGTAGCATCAAGTACCATTTTTCGAGTCTTTAGTATGACTCGACCAGGTGTCCCGGGCCATTACTCTAACCATTACGTACTATTTATTTGGTATGGGGAATGTTACCTCTCTGCAGGGGATACAATCATCGTATTTTGAGCCCTTCTATTCATCATTATATATATATATATATATATAAACAGAAATAAAAAGAAATAGAATAAGGAGTAACCTCATTCTTATAAATCCGTCTTCCTGTATTCTTTCTCAAGCTACATTAAGACAACTCACCAATTCTGAAGAAAACAGATTTCTCAGGGTTGAATGGGGGTGTGCCTCCTCGAAATAATTTCTACTCACATTCTGATTGCAAGGTTGGGCTGCGAGATTTCTCATTCTTAATATTGTTATTCGGCTCAGTGCTCTTGGCAGAGTTTACAGCAACCAATAAAAATGAATACTTAACAGAAAGAAATGTTCTAGTTAACAGTTGATGCCATCTGAATTTTATATAAGTTTTGATACATAAAGCATATTTTATAGCACAATCTGAACATACAATGTATGTTAAAAAAGTGTCGAGTTTGAAGCTATATCGACCAAGACAGAAATGAACAATTAATGAAAGTTTAATTTTCTCTAAAATAGTCTTGTTAGCTTTCTATACATTTGTAACATATCCAGGTACACGATACAGAAAATATACGACCAAGACATTCAAATGCATAGAAATCCCGAAATACAAAATTCACGAAATTGGTTCAGGTACGAAACTTTTTATTACTTTTGAGTTAAAGGTCATTCGACATGAGGAGAGAGAGAGAGACACAATCTTTCTATGCTGACTGCTTTTGCATCGTCAGCTCTCAACCCAACCAACGCGTGGCGCCCGTAGCGCACAAATTCGTATGGCCTCGCCCAGGTCTGAATCTCAACCTTCCCGTTCGGACGCAGGAACTCAACTAACTGACTTTTCTCTAACCCCCAAAAATCCTCAGCCCACGCTTCCGGTGCATGATGTCATTCACACCCCCTAGTCAATTCCTATCTGGGATTTTTATTTTGACATCTCTGAATGACACATCCCCTCCGCGCGCGCGTGAACACCTGCGCTCATGTTTGCACCATACTAACCCATGCACTGAACCGAAAGGTTCTCATCCTAACTAAACCGAAAGGCAAGATATACAAAACGAAATTCCTCCGCAATTATATTACACATTTATTTAAGAGATATGGAGTAAAGCTGCGCCATCATATTTCTTTTAATATTCTCCAAATGCTCATGTTTTACCACTGAAATGAATATTCATTTTAGTGTCTTTGTTTAATGACATATCAACCTTTGTGGATTATTTAAGGCCAAAGCCATCCTTGTTGAAGAACAATAGAGGTACTATTAAACCCATAGGTACAGAGATAATGGTGTTCATGCCTTTCCCGTGAGTATTACCCCGAAAGTGAACGTAATAGCGTGACAAGAATTTTAACTCGCTTACTTCGATGTCGCAGTCGTATACGCCATCCCCTACGCCACGGAGACTTCTTAATTTAGCTTTCACTATTCTAGACGGCAGTCAAGACATCATCACTAATGAAAACCAATAACTGAAGTCTATTACAACGTACACATTTCGATTTTATGTATCAATGCCACATCATACTTCAATCGAGACTGTGAACAGTTTATTTCTTAAAATCACTCAAAGAATAACAGTTGTGGAACACAGTTTGAGTTGACTTGTTTAACTGAACTTGCTGTCATTAAATCGTCACTCATTTTAAGTTCTAAGCAAGCTCATCGTTGCTTAACTTTGGTGATGGTTGGTTGGTTGGGTTTTATGGCATATCAACCTTTCTAGGTTATTTAACGCCAAATCCATTTTTATGCAAATAGTCAGCTTTATTTCAAACAATTCAGTTTAGTATGAGTACACAGTTTCATTGTTAAAACAGTTCTAATTCAGCTAATTCAGTTTAGTATTAGTACAGATTTTGTTTACACACAGTTAAATGTCAAAACAGTTCTATATTAAACAATTCAATTTAGTGTAAGTACAGTTTCAATGTAAAAACAGTTCCATTTCAAACAATTCAGTTTAGCATAAGCACGCAGTTTAATTGCCAAAAACATTTCTATTTAAGCTATTCAGTTTAGTCAAACAGCTCTAATTCAAACAATTCAGTTTAGCATAAGTATGCAGTTAGTTCTATTTAACCAATAGATAGGGCCCTATCAGGTGCTACCATTCCAGGCCAGAGTAGACCTGGGAGCAATGGCAATGAAGGGGTGCTCCGCATTCCCCAAAGCGCCAGCATCACTGGAACCTCACCATCAGATTGTTTAGTGTCATATCATGATACTCGTTCGGGGTGGGGGTCTTACCCCTCTAGCAAAAAAGCAGTCGGTGTATTCTCCAGCCCCAGCCGACTGGGCAATAACTTCGGTGAGCTAGTGGGAATTGATGTTCCTTCTATAACAGTTGAAGACTTTCAGAGATAAAACTTGCAAAAGAGTCTTTTCCAATCGAAAGAAGCTTCATTCCAAACTGGAACAACTGTAACACTATGTAGGTGGTCCGCCAAGCAGACGATTCCTTTATCTGTTTTGGCGCGAAACCAGACAAAGGGTTTTGGACTTGAGATGACCGGAAGTGGTAAGGGGACGCGAGAAGAGAGTTGGACAAAGGAGCTCGAAGTTGGCAGTTGGCGAAGGGTGACGCGAGTGACCAGTCGACACCGGACACCGGAGCGGAGAGACCAGTCGGCATGAGATAGGATCCAGCGACAGTGAGGAAGACTGGTCAGGATAGGTTGGCATTCCTAGTAGCGTTGTAGAATTTTCGCTAGAATCTACGCTAGCGTTAGTCTACATATGTACACAGGAAATGCAGTGTTGCATAACTCCCTTTCTGCACTTGAGTTAACCCCAAGCGTTTGTTCGTTTGTTCTTTTTTCTCCCGCTCCCTCGATTGTATTCTTGTAGCGGTAAAGAAATGTGCGATACCCCTATCGGAACCACTAGTTGATCACCGGCCGTAAAGAAGTGAAATGGTTCGAAGAAGTTGATGTAACGTAGGGGCCGAGGAGGTAACGTCACACAACCCTTAGGTTCTTGAGTGTCAGATGACTTAACGGGATAACACTTTTCCTACTCCAAGATGATATGTATTTACCCAACCCTTCCACTATGATCATGATGCAGTACAAGGTCCGTTTTTAAGCGGAGTACAACTGGTTTAAATTCAGTGTTTTCCTTCTCCTAGAGGAGTTGTCAGACCAAATTTAAAGAGCCCAGTCTATCCTGCTTGGCTGGGTATATAGTTATAGAAAGAAACCAGCTTCTTCGAAAAAAAAAAAGAATTTGAAAAAGATCTGAGACTCTACCAAGGATGACAGGCAAAAATTGACTTAAAGAAAGAAATTACTCACCGTTATTTGTTTAAGATTCACACGTGTAGAAAAACCCGGAGAGACAAGGATTCCTTCCCGGCTAGCATCGGGCTCGTCATAAGGATGATGCAGCAAAATCTTCAAAGAAACAATGAGAAAGGTGGAATAAATTACTTTTAATAAAGATATAACAATATGCTAGCAAGACTAATCGTCGTTGCCCAGTAGTTGAGAATAACATAAAAGAATAACACTATAGTAAGAAATGTGCTCTATAATATACAGGGTCCAGCAGAATGATCAAACGGATTTAATATACAGGGTCTGATAGAATGATGAAACGGGTTTAATATACAGGGTCTGGTAGAATGATGAAAAGGATTTAATATACAGGGTCTGATAGAATGATGAAACGGGTTTAATATACAGGGTCTGGTAGAATGATGAAACGGGTTTAATATACAGGGTCTGGTAGAATGATGAAACGGGTTTAATATACAGGGTCTGGTAGAATGATGAAAAGGATTTAATATATAGGGTCTGGTCGAATGATGAAAAGGAATTAATTTACAGGTTCTGGTAGAATTATGAAACAGATTTAATATACAGGGTCTGGTATATATGAAAAGGATTTAATATACAGGTTCTGGTAGAATAATCAAACAGATTTAATATACTGAGTCTAGCAGCACGATGAAACGGGTTTAATATACAGGGTCTGATAGAATGATGAAACGGATTTAATATTCAGGGTCTGGTTGAATGATCAAACGAATTTAAAGCTAATGCTGTGTAAATGCTGTTGGTGAGGAGCCGACGGGAGGTATGTCTTTTGGCAGCAGCAGCAGCAGCAGCAGCAGCCTTGCAATTTTAGTTGCCATCATGGCGAATGGTGAACATTGTGCTTTTTTTTCTGGCAACATGGTGACACAACCGTAATGTTATTGTGTGGTTTATTAAGAGCGTTTTTTCACAGACGGTTACATGGCATCGAACATTCTTATCTAATACAAATAATTTGCAAAAATATCTGTTTGATCCACAGAGGGAACCCTAACATGTACTACCACTGCGAGTCACGATGGATCTGTGAGTACTCGAAATAAAGGGCTTCTTCAAACTCCCCAGAGCTCCAGGACTGGAGCCACACCACCAAATGCACTTTAGTGTGACACCCAGGACAGCCGTTCTGCAGAGGATGCAGGTAGCGTATTCTTACACACAATCAACAGGATGAAGGAGTCTTCGGAATCATCCCACTTCTTTTGCTTAGGTTGTTTACTTAGCTTAACTTAGTCGTTGTACAAGGTCAGAAGTATGGGACACCATGTGAGAATCGAAATCACTAACCATCATCTACAAATCTAGCTTGCAGACCATTGTACCACGTGAGGTGCATCTCACTTCTTTTGCTTAGCTCCTTCTTAAGTAATGGTAAAAAATAAATAAATAAATAAAAAGAATTGATAAAATAAATAAATAAACAAACAATCCAACAAATAAATAAATACATAAGTAAATAGAAACACTGATATATTGTAGGTCTCTCTCTCCAAGGTTATCGAAGAAAAGTTGGGCAGAAATGGAGACGAAGATCATTCCATAATCTTTCCTATCTAACACAAATAATTTCTGCATAATTATACCGTTTAAAGTAATTATTTCTATGCAGTAATAATCATTTGATTACATACATTTATGTAAATTCTAGTAACTAATAATCATAATTCGATGTAAACAATTGTAACTTCAAATAACTATCCTCAACTGAAATAATTAGCTCGTGGTGTAACGACGTACCGAGTTCAAATCCCGAACAAGGCTGTTTCGTTTTTGAATAGAATATCAATTTTCACGGGTTATCTTATGCCAAAGCCATCCTTGTTGAAGTATTGTAGTTGTACTATTTAATCCACAGCTCTTAGTCCGAAAGGGAACGTAATACCGTGACTTGAGTTCGAACTCGCTGTGTTGAAGCAATTCAGCATGTTGAGGCTGTTAGCGTTTTACATAAAGCTTACACCCTTGTGAGATGTAAGAATCCAGCTATTCTCCCTTCAGCTATGAGTAAATAGTAGGGCAGACTGGACTCTTTAACCATGATATGGCAACCGGTCTTAGAGAAGGAAAACTATGAATTTAAATCTATTAAACTCTGTTTAAGAATTGACCCTGTGTCGCAACCTGCTCCTGCAGAAGGGTTGGGTAAATACATACAAAAATTTGCATGCACTTTAGTGGTTTCAAGTATTCTTATCTAATGTATATAATCTTTTAAGCAATAATAATTTGTTTGCATACAGTTATGTGTTTCCCGTATTTCTATTCAGTACTAATAGTTTTAAAACATTCCTTTGACCCATGTGTTATTTCATCATGTTTTCCTCTGCAAGAATTAAAAAAATATGAGGTGGTGTCCTCGAGGTGTAGTGGTTAAAGCGCTGGACTGCGGAATCGTAGTAAGCGAGTTCGAACTCCAGTCGCGCTACTACGTTCACTTTCGGGCAAATACCCTTGGGAAATGTATGAACCCCTTTATCCTCCCAGCTATGGCTTAAATAGCACCTCTACTGTTCTTCTAGGAGAATGGCTTTGGCATTAAATAACCTACAAATGTTGATATGCCATTTAACAAAGAAACCAAACCAAACCAAAAAAATATGATACCATTGATATAGTTTGTTTAAGGTATATCATTAAAACCAGAATGGTCAGCTGTTGAATAAAGATTGTTTTGCTTTTTATTTATTATTAGTTTATTTACTGTTAAATTAAAACAAATAGCAACATAGGTATCTTCTAAGTGTGCTAATTCCATAATTTTTGCCAGAGGTTGTATTAACTTTTTATATCGCTTGTCAATGTCATTGTCAAACTTGTATCTTCGTCTTCGTTGTTTTTAGAGAAAGCAATGAATCTGGTATGCTTTGCCTTCGATCATCTTTAGAAAAGATTTAAATGAGATCTCTCATGCATGGCGCTATCGTTTTCTTTTTATTTGATTGTCAAGGTCGGCGTCATTTTTAGGGAACCACAGTCTTATTGATATTTGTAACGATTATTTTTAAGGAGCCTCAAATCGAAGTTTATTTGACTGTTCTTTTTATCAAAATCCTTTCGTGTGTTTTACATTTGTAAGAATAGACTGTTTTAATCGATCGTTTTCTGTTCGATTTCCATTAAAATAATCAGTTTAAAATCAATTTTCTAAGGTAATATTTTGGAATGAAAAAAGATAATATTTCGAAAAGAAACAAATAAAGAAAATCAACAAGAATTTAAAAGAACCTAAAACAATAAAAGAAAAGTCCTTGACTGTCCAATGATTCAATCGAAACTAATGATTTTAGAAGAAAAGTCTCTCGATGAGGTTCGACTATTATATAAATGACGTCACGTGTGAGTTGCGCAGATCAACATTTTCGATCGGACGGAAGTTGTTTATTTTCAAGACATTTTCGAGTAGCTATAATCCTGTATGGGCAAATGAAGTATATGCGTATTCCTTACAGAAACTACTGGGCAGTATTCGATCCCATTTAAAAACCAGGATTTTAATTGCTGATATCCAGAGGTTATAGACTCTAATCAGTCAAATACTTTCACTATCCCCTTTTTTCCCTCATTTGAATCTTTGTAGTATAAAATTTATTTCTAATAATGGAACAAAACTGACCACGTGTGGATTTCAACAGCAATTTTAGCGCTTTCAGAATGGAGAAGTGAGAAGTGAGACTAGACAATAAGGCGTTAAAAGCTGCCTCCCACCATTTGTCGGCAACTAGTGCAAACTCGGAGCCGGGCTGTTAAGGCAGAAAAAAAGATAGCCAGCGGAAAGGTTTCATCACTCACTCCTTTAACCGTTAAAAACTGGCAAGGATTTATCTGAAAAATTTAGGTAAAATTCAACTTTATAGAAAACTTAACTGAAATTAAACCAAAGCAAAAAATTTAACCCAAGAATATGACAAAAACCAACTTTACAGAAAACTCAACTAAAATTAAACGAAAGTTTCAAAGAATTTTGTTTTCTGGACACACACATACACACACACACACTCTCTCTCTCTCTCTCTCTCTCTCTCTCTCTCTCTATCTATCTATCTATCTCTCTAGCACATACACATACGGACACGCACACATACACACACACACACACACACACGCAGAAAAATCACTCAAATTACAACAAATTTGCAACGTTGTATCCTTTTTATTCTTGCTCTTCCTTTATAATATATAAAATTTGTTCCTAAAACTTTGTCGTCTGTATTATTTTTTGAATCATTATCCTAACTAGGAAATTGCCGAACCCACTAAAGTCCACTTAAAATAACCTCTTATATGGGAAATTTGTCACTATTATTGTTTAAATGGCAAATTTGTCATTTTTGTCATTTTTTATATAACAATTTTGATATTATTATCCTTTTAGTAGAATTGAACTAATCTTAATATGTATAAAGAGTATCCTCCCATAAGTACACTCATATATATTTATTAATAAAAACGAAGTATAGCCATATTACCTTCATGTTCCACAGCTTTTTTAGTTCTCAGGCAAGGTTCAAGTACTTATCAATCTTTTCGCTTTCTTTTATCTTTATTCTGTGGTTAGCCTGAACGGCAAAATCCACAAAACGGCAAATTTTCTTTTTTTTTTTTTGTTATTTAACACTAGGTCCGGTCTTCTAGTCGGGGTAAGGTGATCCGTTTGATTCTCAAAGTTTCAAAGAATTTATGGGTCTTATTCTTGAGGACGGATCCTGGTTTCTGCATATACCATTTGTTGTATGGTTATTATCCTTTTTGTAGAATTGAACTAATCTTAGTATATATAAAGAGTATCCTCCCATAAGTACACTCGTATATATTTATTAATAAAATGTTCCAAACCAAAGATACCTGAATTTTATAATTAGTAGTGTAAAATTATCAAATTAAAACGAATATTATTAAATTAAATTGTAGAACCCTGGAATTCTCAAACCAAAAATGTGAATATGTTGGAGTCCAATAATAAGTCCTAACACAAAATTCTACATAGTAAATTTATTTTCAAGGGAAGCTTGATTTTCTTTATTGTTTAAAGAGAAGAAATGGTAGTGATGTGCTTATCTATGAGCAATGCTATATATATCTATGTGTGTGTGTGTATGTGCGTGTGTATGTGTGTGTAAAAATTCTACTTGATTTCTCTTCCTCTCATAATCTCTCTTTTATGTGGTTATTTTTCAAATTGCCAGAAATTGAAATCCATTTGAGTGTTATTTTAATCAAACACCCTTGTGTGTTTCACATTTGCAAGAAAAGACAGCTTTAATCGATTATTTTACGTAGGAATCCTCTTAAAATAATACAAATCGACTTTTCCAATATTTTTGAAAAACAGACAAAAAATCCAATCAAACAAAAAAAATCAAGACCCTCCCACCAAAAAAAAACAAAACAAAAAAAAAAACAAAACAAAGCAAAACAAAAACAAAAAACAAAAGCAAACTAGACGACCAGTGAACCTGTTGGGTTCCAATCATAATAGTAGTCCATGATGATACAGATGCTTCGATTTAGGAATTAGAAAAGGATTTTAATCAGCTTTTCATAATTATTTCTATTTCATGGAAAATTTTGATAACTAAAAAATGAGGGCAAAATTATCATTCAGTTTCAAATTGGACCGGACATCTTGCTTTAATGTGCCCTTTTTTCTGGGTTATAGTTACCTGCCCTCAGTATATATATATATATATATATATATATATATATATATATATATATAATAAGAATAAGTGAAAAAGTTGATAAACCAACACTGTCCACGGATTCAATGATATTTCGTTCTTTACTGAAAAAAGAACTTCTTCAGACTGAAAATGAATTTTTCTAAAGTTTAACAATTGAGGAAATGGACAAAACAATGATAAAAATATAAAAGGAGTGAAAGGTCTAAAGAAAAGAAACAAAAAAGGAAAGGGAGAGAAATAGATGTATTATTTTTATCATCTTGTCAGATTTATAAAAACTAACCATTTCTCCATATATATATATATATATATATATATATAGTACCTCTCCAAAATGACTACACCCCGAACCGTGTATTCTTTTAAATTTTCAATAAAAAGTTATTTACTTCTAAATTCTAGTTGTCAGCATTTTATTTTTCTTGTGCATCTAAAATTGATAGGTGAAATTTATGACAAATTCTATGCTGTTGAAACTTTGTCCTTAAAATATGAATATGTAAATGTCCAAAATTGAGTCCATGTTTTAATTAATTAATTTTTTTTGGGGTGGGGGGGTTACAGACCTGCTGCAGATATGTTTTTCATTACAGTGTTCCAATCTCTAGAGTTTGGAAAGAAGTAATACTTAATAATATCCGTTTTGATAGTAAAATATTAAATTAGATATAAAATCCAAGTATCTTTGGTTTGGGAGGTAATTCATTTTTCATTTTGAAAAATGGTAGGAGTTTATTTATTCAAGGGCAATTCCCTATATACAAATGTAAAGAGATTTATAGTGAGTTGAAAATATTTTTCAAAAAGTGTAAACTGTTCGCCAATGGGCCGGGAGACCGGGGTTCAATTCCAGGTTGTGTCATACCAAAGATTCAAAAAATGGTACTTGATGCAGCCTTGCTTTACATTCAGCATTATAAGGTACGGATCAAAGGTAAAGCGGAGCAATCTAGGGAAAGGAGTTTCCCCTCACTAACACTTCGGTTTAGTAGTTAATGAAAAAGAAGCCTTTGGGTCGCACTTGACTATGGTCGCCAACTTTATTTTACTTACAATTTCCTCACAATATGAGGCTATTAAATAACAGATTACAACTTTTTTTTACATTTTCGGCCATTTCTCAACCAGGAATATGGGGTTAGAGGTAGTCACATGGGCGTAGGGGATCAGATTGAGTAAATGATTGATTTTAATGGTATGTCAACCTGAATAGGGTTATTTCATGCCTAGTGGTCAAAGAACTGTACGTTTATACTAACATTTTTTGCGTAGTTGTTTAAGAGTTTTTGCACACAAATATGATATCAGGTATTCCTATCTAATATAGATAATTTTCAAATATATCTATTTGGCCCTCAGATGTGACCCTTACAGGTACTTCCACTCCAGGTCAGAGTATACCTGCGAGTAATAACAATGAAGGCGTACTCCACATTTCTAAGATATCCAGAACGGGAGCCTCCCTGTCTATACAGTTTAGCGTCATATTCAGAGCTGTCTTTTATTGGTGGGGTGTCTTACTCCTCTCCAAGGGATACAGTCAGCGTATTATGAGCCCAACCGACAGGGTGGAGAGGGGTAGAGTCGTAAGAGTTAAATATAAAAAAAGTCCCAACTGTTCAATGATTCGATCCTTGGCAGTTAATAACTGGTGATTTTAGAAGCGTCATCTGTTGTGGCTGACCATTATATAAATCCTCGTCACGAGTGAGATCAGCAGATCAGAAATGTGCGATATGATAGAAATTATGGGGTTCCCAGGTTAAATCCTGATCTAATTTCCCAAATCTTCCCTTAATTCATATTAAGGAAAAAGCACTGCCATTTTGGTATGGATTAACTTTTATCTTACAGAATAAAAGAATAAATTTCTGCCTATTTAATATAAACAAACATGCTCTACTATTTTCGTTATTATTCTTTTCATGTAATATATCCTTTGGGAATATCAGGGACATCGGCAATTCAATTTAAACATCATTGGGAACTGAAAAACCGTACACACAACTTGTGATTTTCCCACAACAATACGAAACTAAATACTCCAAAGTTTTATAACGCTTTTCTTAAGATGTTATTAAACATGACTTTTACATTCAAACATACATTTTTATTTTTGAATGTCGATTATGCAAGGGTTTAATAAAGTATACATATTTACTAATATTAGTTTAGTCTGGGATAAGGTCAAACATTGAGTAAACACTGAAATCTGGTGTCAAGTAAATGGGATTTTTTGTGACCACATGTCTTATTTTCCTCTCCTGATATATGTCGTCATGTTAACATCTTATCCTTTTTTTCCATCAATTTTTTTCGAGATGTCTGTAACTCTAGTTTTCCGACAAAAGCATAATATATCAATACACTGGTTCTAACCATCGAAGAGGGGGACCTGTAGTGTAGTGGTAAACTTACCGGTTTGTGAGATCATAGTAAGCGAGTTCGATCTCCAGCTGTGCGACTTAG
The DNA here is from genome assembly GCA_963585895.1 of Sepioteuthis lessoniana. Lineage (NCBI taxonomy): Eukaryota > Metazoa > Mollusca > Cephalopoda > Myopsida > Loliginidae > Sepioteuthis > Sepioteuthis lessoniana. The sequence goes on from OY757915.1 coordinate 100,938,600, forward strand.
TTCACTTTAGGACTGAAAGGCATGAACCTTTTTATCCTTCCAGCCATAGATTCAATAGCACCGCTACTATTCTTCTACAAGAATGGCTTTGGCATAAAATGACCTACAAAGGTTGATATGCCATTAAACAAAGAAGCTAAACGTAACCATTGAAACAGTTATGCTTCTCGACCTTCTGACTGGGATCATAAGGTAGTATCTGTTCTTTTTCTGCTGTTATTATCTTCAAGCTGGATACAGAATAAAAACGAAGTAATTTCACCTACAAACTGTTCCCCTACAAGATATATTTCAACAAAATCTGATCCTTTCCATAAGCTGTACCAAAAAAACAAACTTTTTTTTATTACAAGACGATTCTTTACAAATAAACTTTCAATAAAACCAGATTATTTCGACAAACTGTTTCCTTACTTATAAATTTCAACGTTACAGACCTTTCCGGTTATCCCTTTTTTAAAACTTGTTTTAAATTAACTGATCAGGGAGGTTGATATGCCGTTAAACAAAAGCAAACAAACAATAAAAACAAAGTATATGCATATTACCTTCATGTTCCACAGCTTTTTTAGTTCTCAGGCAAGGTTCAAGTACTTATCAATCTTTTCGATTTCTTTTATTTTTATTCTGTGGTTAGCCTGAACTGCAAAATCCACAAAACGGCAAATTTTCTTTCTTTTTTTTATCATTTAACACTAGGTCCGGTCTTCTAGTCGGGGTAAGGTAATCCGTTTGAATCTCAAAGTTTCAAAGAATTTATGGGTCTTATTCTCGAGGACGGATCCTGGTTTCTACATATACCATTTGTTGTATGGTTAAAGTTCAATCTCTTACACAATTCCCAGTGTATCAACTTCCCCACTCAGTCATATCTAGTCTTACTATTTGATTAATTATTATTATTATTATTATTATTATTATTATTATTATTATTATTTACTCCTAACAAGTTTTTTTTTCAAACCAACATTATATTTTGGTGTTTCACTGGAATCTGAGTGAGAGCAATTCTCTTCAGATCTCTTGGCTTCTGAATATTCTGGCTGATTTCAACGCTCTTGTTTGGATTGTTCCGATTCTTCTTCTGATTTTCACTTCTTCTAGTCCCTTTTTCCAACCCTTTGGGAACCCTTCCTAGGACATGGACCACACTTGGTATCATCACCTTATGTTCCGCAGCCTCTGTGCACTTCCTAACTACATAGTTCAGCAGCATCACTGCTATAAGGAATTGCCTATTAAGATTTTTCCCTCTGTAAAGGTTTGTCAACCCGCAGTCAATCCCTCACTCTAGCTTTTCATGATATTCATGATGCAGTTTATGACTTTGTGGAATATTTTGTAGATTTTTAGACACCCTATTATCCAAATTTGCGGAACCATATCATAGGCTTTTTTGTAGTCAATCCATGCCATAACCATATATTCTCGCCAAGTTTTGGTTTCTTTGAGGATGTACTGGTCTATATATAGTAGGTAATTTGTTTCTCTTGTTCCCTAACGGCATTCTTTCAATTCTTCCGGAAGTAATCCGCAGCATACAAGCGACTAATCGATTTCTTTTCTTGTCTTTGATGTCAGGATTTTCCACATCATAGGTAAACACGTTATTGGTCTATAGTTGCAAGGGATGGTCTTTTTGAGGGTCCTTATGGATCAGAGTAGTTTTCCATTTCGTCATACATTCGGGTATGCTTGCTTCTTGTTGGCATTTATTCAGCTGCAAGGCTAATTTGTCGAAATGGACGCGGATTTTAAAAAACAGAATCCATGAATGCCATCATAGCCTGGCGTTTTCCACTTTAGTATTTTCCAATTAAATGTTAAATAGCAATATTTGAAACCATTTAAGTCGTATTTGTGTTTAATAGGAAGAGTTTAAACCCTTTAACTGTGTGCAAACAAATGAGATCAAACAACTCGTTCAAAGATAAAGTTACCAGCAAATTATTAGCTTACAAATCATATAAAAACAGAATTCGGAATTAGATAACACACAAGAGTTGATATGCCTTAAAACACCAACCAAACCAATAAAAAATAACTCCTATGCAAAAGAAGAAATCAAAGCCAATAATATTTAACAATATAAGCGACATCAGTTACTTTTCTGACACTTACCTTCACTCCGGTCGCCATATCTTGGTTGTAAATATAAGTACTTTCATTTATATAGAAATAGAGAACAAGTCCTGTCATGCTTCCTGTGTGGGAGGTATACAGGGGCCCATACTGTCTTGTGTGGTTGGCATCATTAAACGTATAACATATACCCATGTCTGTAAAATGCTCACTGAAATTCCGGGTACAGGGTGGTTGTAGACGGCGACCCTTCCAAGCGCACATAAACAGCAGCGAACTGAAATTTGGACTTGTTGCTCGGATCCAACTTTTGTTCATTGGATACGTGAAGGGTTTCAAATCTGGATTAGACCAGTTTAGCGGCTGATTGGGAGGGAAGTGTAGGTTGGTAAATGCAAGAAAGTAACTTATCACTTTGTCAAAATCTCTTATTTTGGTTCGGTCCATCGGATTCAGATTGCACAGGGTGACAGCCGGAAAAGGAAGACTGTCGGCGAGTCCCACGTTGATCCGAGTGAGAAACGGGTACTTGTTGTATTCAGTGTATAGATCGATGACCGAAACGAATAAAGCTAGGATCATCCCAATAATAGCCACTGTCCAAACAAACCTGAAAAGTAATAAATAAATGAATGAATTTCATCTGACTTCATCAGCGAGAATTACCAGAAAAAGTCACATGTTTATTTTGCACCAATAAAAATTGGTATAATTTTTTTAGTGTCATCCGAATACATTGTTTTATAACGGTAATTATTTCTTATAAGTCGCACTATTTTTCCACATTTTTTAGTCCAAAAGTTACGGGTGCGTACAATACACGATAACTATATAATTAACTTTTTTCCAGCTACATACCTCTCCATATTCAGAACAGGATAACCAAAAGTAAATTATATCAATAGTCCAAATTAATATGCTTTACCCCGATACAAAAAATATCCACTAGAACGTGTATTTGTTTATAATTAGGTTTTTCATAGTTGTCTGAATTTCTTAGATGAATTTCTTAGACTATGGGTGAAATAGAACTAAACTGTGAACTTATGCTAAACTGAACTGTTAGAAATAGAACTGTTTTTGGCATTGAAACTGTGTACTCACGCTCAACTGAAATGTTTGAAATATAACTGTTTTCGACATCGAATCTGTGTATATATGATAAACTGAATTGTTTGAAATAGAACTGTTTATATGTATAAGAATGGATTTGACATTAAATAACCTATAATTGTTGATGTGTCATTAAACCGAAATCAAACCAAACCGTGCTAAAAGATACAAATTAGAACAAATGCCGAATTTAGTAATAAATTTTGAGACTACAAATTCTTAAAAGTCAGTGCGTATTAAAGGTAGTTCGTAGTCCAAAGCAAGGGGTGCGTATTATACATAAGTGTGTTAAACTGATCACCAGAATTATCAATAAGCAATTAGACATTAAACTAGGTCCTTTCACCAAAGAAGAACTCGACTCGGTTTTTAAAAAAATTTAAAATAGGAAAGCTGCAGGGCTAGACGAGATCCCCCCAGAAGTGTGGAAGACGAGACAATTCGACGATATACTGCTCCGGCAATGCAACGCAGTCTATAGTCAAAATAGGATAGAAAGATGGATGAAGGGATGCATCCTTCCTTTCCCTAAAAAAGGCGACCTCGGATTAGCCAAGAACTACCGAGGGATAACACTTACACCCATAGCAACCAAAATCTACAATGCCCTACTACGAAACCGCATAGAACCCAAAATAGACAACATCCTTAGGAAAAACCAAAATGGCTTCCGGAGAAATAGATCCACAACCTCACAAATATTGACCATCCGTAGAATCCTTGAAGGCGTTCGGGCAAAAAAACCTTCAGGCGACATTACTATTTATCGACTTTACCAAGGCCTTCGATTCCATCCACAGAGGGAAAATGGAACAAATCCTACTAGCATACGGCCTACCAAAAGAAACCGTAGCAGCAATAATGATTCTCTACAGAAACACAAAAGTGAAAGTACGTTCACCAGATGGAGACACGGAATATTTCGACATTGTTGCAGGAGTACTACAAGGAGACACGCTTGCCCCATACCTCTTTATCATTTGTCTAGACTACGTGCTTAGAACGTCGATCGACAAAATCAGAGAAAATGGCTTCGAGCTGACTAAGAAAAGAAGCAAAAGGTACCCCGCAAAAACAATCACAGACGCCGACTACGCTGATGACTTGGCGTTACTGGCGAATACGCCTAATCAAGCAGAGACACTACTGCATAGTTTGGAACGAGCCGCAACAGGCATTGGCCTCCATGTCAATGCACACAAAACTGAATTTATGTGTTACAACCAAACGGGCAACATCACCACACTAGACGGAGCCTCTCTGAAACTAGTAGACAAATTCACCTACCTAGGAAGTAGCGTCTCATCAACCGAAAACGACATCGACACACGACTGACGAAAGCATGGACGGCTATCGATAGGCTCTCGATCATATGGAAATCAGACCTGACCGATAAAATGAAACGCAGTTTCTTCCAGGCAGCGGTTGTATCGATACTGCTATATGGATGCACTACATGGACGCTAACTAAACGGCTGGAGAAGAAGCTAGACGGCAACTACACAAGAATGTTAAGAGCAATATTGAACAAGTCCTGGCGACAACACCCCACGAGACACCAACTATACGGCCACTTGCTTCCCATCACGAAAACTATACAAGTTAGACGAACCAGACACGCAGGACACAGCTAGAGAAGCAAGGACGAGCTTGTAAGTGATGTACTCCAATGGACCCCCACATATGGCCAAGCAAAAGCAGGACGACCAGCTCGAACTTACATACAGCAGCTATGTGAAGACACAGGTTGTAACCCTGAAGACCTGCCGGAGGCGATGAATGATAGGGAGAAGTGGCGAGAGATAGTCAGGGATATCCGTGTTGGCGGCACGACATGATGATGATGATGTGTTATATAGAAATAATTATGGTATAGAATAATGAGATATTTAAAAAAATAAGGGGAGAGCCGCCATTTCAGATCAACAATTCCAGTTGAATCTGCCGTTCGATCTTTTGTGACCCGTGAAGATGGGTCCCACGTTAAAATGACCATAAGTACTTTCATTTATATAAAAAAAAACCCAGAGAACAAGTACAGTCATGTTGCTCCAATGGGAGGTATATAGGGTTCTATTCCGTCTCGTCTAGTTGGCATCATTACATAAAACTCTAAAAAACATAAAAAGAATATAGATAGCAATAACCACAATATTAAGACCATTAATATTTTTTATTGTAATCAGATGCATGCGAACAAAAACAAGATAAACAGGCATTAAAATGTATTACAGATCGATACACCTATCTATATTTACGAGGCCTTGAAGCAATCTAGCTGAATCGGATGGCTGTTTAAGGGCCTGAGGACAAAAAGCGTCTCAGCAGTAATGGGTACAAAAAATGTTCCAAAGCGATCGGTATCAAACTTCTGTTCTGATCCTCATTCTCTCTAGAAATGATACCTGGCCCTGTTATGAATTTAATCAAATATCTACTTATATCTAAAATACAGGTTATTTAAAAAATCATTTGGGATATACAGGGTGTTTAAGAAAAATTGATATAATTTCGCGATGTAATAACTTGACCAATTGTCGTGAAAATAATCCCAGATTCTCACTGAATGTGTTGAAATAACTAAAATTTCAAAAATAATGCTAAAGCGCCCTTTTAAAAAATTTTTTTTCGGTGAATGGTATTCCTAGACCTGAAAAGAAAAAAAAAATAGAAAATTGAATTGATATTAGGAAATGATACAGATTTTTCTGAACCACTCTATAAAGAAAATAGAGTTAATTTTTTATTTCTAAAAAAGTCTATGTTCTTTTCAAAAACATACCAGTTATTTTTATTATTTCTTGTTTAACATTATACAATCAAAACGGCTATTATTAGATATTATTCATGACAAAAATCAACAGCATAGAAGCCATGTAACCAAAGTATGAATATGTAGCAGTTCAAAAATAAGTACGCATCTATGAAAGAAGTCATTTCAAATCAGTTTTTGATGTGGCAGCATTTATTTATTTATATATTTATTTATTTTACGACTGCTTATAGTCTTGACGACATTGACCACATATAGATTGACATGAAATGTTTTAGCACTTTGATATTATGAAGCCTTTCAATTCTATCTTGTTAAATGATAACTTTAAATTATTTAAAAAAAATGTGATATACTTAATTGTGGGCAATACCACACACACACACATACATATTTATATGCATATAATTTAAAATGGCGTACATAGAGTCAGCGGCGCTTAGTCATTGTCAGTTTCTAACCTATGCAATTTGGTCTGATGATCGCATAGGTTTGACTGTTACCAAGACCCGTTGACTCTGTGTCTACACTATCCTATCTGAGATATATATGCTCTATCACTGATAATGAGCACTCTTTATTTATGAATATAGCAAACTACATTATAAATACGAGGTACATACGATAGGTTTCCAGACTTTTTTTCGTATGGGCAATTAAAATTTGTCGTAGACTCTTGAAAATTCACTATGTTATTGCTATACATCTTATGAGATGACTTACTAATTTTTATGATTTCAGGTTCAAATGAACAGCTACAGCAGCAATTGGAATACACCCTACTAAAGCCTGATTATCACAACTGGTGAATTTCAAAAATGCAACCTGGACGTGGGGATACTTTAGAAGAACGATACGCATTAAAATTATGCTTTAAACTTGGAAAAAAATGTCACAGAAACGTATGGAATGCATCAGACTGCTTTTGGTGCATCTTGCATGAATGGAGCATCAGTTTTTGAGTGGCATAAGAGATTCAAGGCTGGCAGGGAGTCTGTGATTGGCCAAATAAAGAATTACATGGATAAGGACCGTCGTGTGTCTATAGAGACAATAAGTGCATAGTTTGATGTCAGTGTGGGAACTGTATACACATTTATTGGCAAGGAACTGAAGATGCGGAAGATTTGCGCGAAGTTTGTCCCGAGGGTGCTCATCCTTGTCACAGAATATTCGACCAAGATGGGCATGGGTGGTTCCTCACCCTCCCAATAGTCCAGACCTTGCTCCCAGTGGCTTTTGGTTATTCCCTAAGCTCAAGGAAAAACCTAGAGGCTGTCGTTATGAGACAGTTGAGGAGATGAAAGAGGTTGTGACGAAGGTCATTGACACGCTCACACACGAGGACTTCCATGAGGCCTTCCAGAAGTTGTTGGAACGGTACAATTGCATTGCAGCCGGAAAATATTACTTCGAAGGGGACTTGAGTTTCATGTGTGTACTATCAATAAAAGTGCCCATACGAAAAAAGTCTGGAAACTTATCGTTATATATATATATATATGAATTAGGAGAGAGAGAGAGAGAGAGAGAGAGAGAGAGAGAGAGAGAGAGAGAGAGAAAAACAAGTAGAAATATATGTTTTGTGTTGCTTATTTTTTAAATTGTTCTCAACAAGTTTCGACTTTAGATCATCGCCAGGAGAAAAGTTTTTGTATAAAAAAGTTTTTTTGAAGAATTTCGAAATAATTTTTAAAAGTGTTTATATGCTCTAAAAGAAGCGCGATAAATAAATAAATAAAGAAAGAAAGAAAGAAAGAAAGAAAAAGAAAAAATATCGATATAAAGAAAAAAAAAAGGAACTGGTAACGTGGTCTATCCATCCTTTAAATGAATCAAAGTTTTTGTTCTTTTGTCATGTATATTTGTCTGGTTCAATTTAATACAAAAATTGTCCGAAATTTTCTTTGTGGGAATTTCCATTTCGGTCATTTTCAAGATTATAGTCAAGATGTCATTTTTTAAAAAATACAATGAGACTTTTGTTTTTAGTGCTTAAGATGTTTTTTTGCAGAGAGATTTTGAATATTCATAATTTTCTTATAGCGTTTGTTTTTAGAATTGAAATCCTTTTTGTTGTTAATTTGAAATTTCAATCGTAAAGTGTTTATGACGTAGCAGTCATTGGAAACAATTTAAACTATTAAGAATAATACACAGAAAAAATTAAACAATTGTTCATAAGTTATAGGCGCGTTCTTTGCGTTTTGGCGCTCTTTTGTGTCCTGTGGTGGGGCGCTCTCGACCGGCTGTGATTGCGTGCCGCACAGTCCGTTCGGGTGTGTTCCACCACTGGATACATCACCTCTGGCCTCAGGGGGCCGTCCCTCCAGGCTTTAACCCTCTCCGGAGGGGTTGGGTTTATCGCCCGGCGCCTGAGGCGCCCCGAAAAGGGGAATGCCGACGGGGTCCGAGGCATTTTTGGAACTGCCTGCCGCGTTGGGCTTCGGCCCTGCGATAGGACCCACCTTAAAAACGGCCTTGTGTCATATTCGTACGCTGGTGGGGCGTAGGATAAATAACGGCGCGTTCTTTGCGTTGCGTTGAGTCCAGTGGTGGGGCGCTCTCAACCGGCTGTGGTTGCGTGCTGCATGGTTCGTTCGGGTGTGTCCCACCACTGGATACAACACCCCTGGCCTCAGGGGGGCCGTCCCCCAGGCTTTAACCCTCTTCAGAGGGGTTGGGTTTATCGCTCTGCGCCAGAGGCGCACCAAAAAGGAGAATGCCGACGGGGCCCGAGGCATTTTTGGAACTGTCTGACGCGTGTGAGCTCCGGCCCTGCGACAGAACCCACTTTAAAAAGGCCTTGTGCCATATTCTTACGCTGGTGGGGCGTAGGATAAATAGAGTACATAAGTTATAGGCTTTTAAGTGTGTTTTCATTGAGATAATTTGGTATTTGGTGATTCTGGTGTGTTTGATGAACATGAATGAGCTAATTGTATTGTATGCAATGTATATAATACAATAAACTCATTCACGACTGTGGCTTGCAAAAGCTTCTTAAGACAAAAAGTACAAAGATAACTGTTCCCTTATCCCTTCCCCAAATGAGGCCTAGTGCCCCAAAAGAATAATAAAAACTTTTTTTATTATCAAATACATCTTGAATACAAGTTCTGAGACTAAATCCTAAAGTACTTGCAGAGAAACTTTGGACAATTCTTTTATAAAATTCAACCAACTCAAGAAACCTTGTAAGACGGTAAGAAGAAAGTTAACAATTGTTTTTCAAGAGAACGTTTTGTATGTATGTGTGTATGTATGTATGTATGTATGTAATTGGACTGAAAAGGCACATGGTTGTGCCCAAAGACACCATTTCTCATGCTGATCCAATCAACCCTGTTATGACTTTGACTTTTATGTGTCATGTCTGTTATCGTCCTTGTAAATCAGCTGCCAGCCTTCAGAGCCACCTGAAGACACATGAGGGGCTATTTGATGCAGAACATGAAACTTGAGACGGCAATTATCTGTGGAGATGCTGCAATCATAATGTAATTGGTAAGAGCATGTTTAACCTTTACAAAATATCTAACAGTTTGATTTAGTGTTACCAAATTTAGGAAGCACTATTATAGAACCCAGATGAACGTTTGAAATTTAAAAATAAAAAGTAATTTTTCTCGTTGGAAAGCAAGGGCTTCCATCGAGAAGGCATCTATTGTAACGGGCAAAAATTTTTAATTCGATAAATCTCTTCAGTCTTATTCAAATAAAAAATATTTTGTGAATGCCCAGGTCATTATAAGATTCCTATCGTAAAAAGATCTTTATTAGAAGAGCTAATCCCTTCCTCGCGGAACAATATCCTCAAATAATTTTTCCATATCAAAGAATCAAAATTAGGGGAGCTATTATTATATTAGCTTCCCTAATTTTGTCATTGAAAACCAAACGCACAAAGCTTTGAACCCCCCACCCACAAAAAACACCCACACACAAATAGAATATAGATAGAAATAACCCAAATTAATAAGGCCATTAATATATTTTATCATAGTTAAATAACAATAGCTCTACAGTCGACCCAGAGGAAAGGTATAAAACTTATCATTTACTACAAAATTCTAACACCAAGTGACGAATCAACAAGCCACTCCGATAAAAAACGACTACTAACCAAATAAATGTTGAGCATGAATTCACTTGCTCCTTAAAAGACAATCTCTATTAAACTAAACAATCATTGAATAGCTATATCAGATAAAATACTTGTACCCTATCTCAACGTCTCATCTGTCACTTTTCAGACCGAATCAGGAATCATCCCAACAAACTCACATCACTTGAATCTCCAATACGTCAAATTCTTGTCAAAAACACACGGATGTTATACAAGATCAACAGTAAAAAACCTAACCCAACCTCATTACACACACACACACACACACACACACATACACACACACACACACACACACACACACACACACACACACACACATATATATATATATATATATATATACTCATGAGGGACTTACACAGAAGTTAAAACAGAAATCTGAAATAGTTTTGCAAGTTTTATAACAAGTCGTAGTGAGTTACCACAACAAAGATGTTCGGCTATTGACCTTCTTTCTTGGTGAGGCTTATAACTTTTTGAGTGACTCTCCTGTAAACACACAGACACACACACACACACACACACACACACACACACACACACACACACACACACACACACACATATATATATATATATATATATATATATATATAAAGAGTGTATGTGTATGTGTGCACCTCCATTCTATTTGATTTTGTTAGATAATTCTCCAATTAGTAATGGGTAAATAACAGGGCAAGCAGTCTTTGAATTTAAAAATCTATGGCACACTAGTGTACTATGATTTTCTTATTACTTCATCTAAAAGGCATGGCTGGTCCTACACACAAACAAAAATCGCTTTTGTAAGGTGTCTTGCAGTTGACATCTTTAACAGAACTTTTGGTCACTCACACCTCTTGTACAATGGAAGAGCCTATATAGACGTGTGTGTGTGTGTGTGTGTGTGTGTGTGAAAAGATCTAGTATCATGACAAAGAAATGAGAAATTCTGTTGTTGTGGTAATGATGCGAGGCATTACCCCTAAAAAAGTATTGGTAAAAAATAAAGGAATAAAAGAAAAAGGTTCTTAAAGAATGTAAAACACTGAATTATAAAACGTCATAGTGAGAGAGGAAAAAAGAATAAAGTGGAAGAGCAATATATATATATATATATATATATATATATATATATATATATATATATATATATATATATCAAATGCCGATTCAGATGTAAATAACCTTGTTATTTTTCATCGGAAATATAGTCGTTTCCATAGAGGATATTAAAAAAACCAGTTTAATAACAGACGTAATACTATTCCTATACTTGAGATATTCATCTTGTCGATATAACAATATATTAATATCATCTTATGATAATAGTTTACTCAAAGATGCTGTTGGCATATTCCTATCAATTTTCCAGTAAAATTCTAAGAAATAGTTTTCATCTAGTTGCATTTTGCATTCTTCTCACCGTATTCATTGTTCAACGACTTTTTCAGTTGACATCATACGTAAATTTCTATCTAGATAGTTTAAATATGCTGAGTCGATAAATCTGGCGAAGATTTGGGTTACATTTTACGTATATGAAGTATTTGTAAATTTTTTTATGGAGGATTTAATATCGACTGCTTATTTTGTAGCAGATTCCTAACTCCTTAGTGAAGCAGTTAACTTCTGATAGTACAGGGTGGAACGATAAAATTGTCGTCCTAAAGAAAACAACACTACAGCTTTATCTTAAAAACATTTATTGAAAAAATCAATTCAGGTCACTTGATTATGTCATAGAGCTGACATCTACAGGGTGGAACGCTAAAATTGTCGTCCTAAAGAAAACAACACCACAGCTTTGTTTTAAAACTTTTATTGAAAAAATCAATTCAGGTAATTTGATTATGTAGTAGAGCTGATATCTATTCAATGTAGCCGCCTTCAGCCTCAATCACCGCCTCGATACGGATCCGGAACGGGGAGCATGCCTTTTCCGCAAGCGCCGGCGGGAGCTCGGCGAATACTTGGCGGATGGCGGCGATCAGGCTGGCTTTGGTGTTGTGGGGGGTCATTTTGGTGATGCTCTCGACGTATGACCAAACGAAGTAGTCCAGCTGGTTCAGGTCAGGGGAGGAGGGGGTCCAGTGAGAGAAGGGTACAAAGTCGTAGCACTCCTTCTCAAGCTAAGCCTGGGTCTCTTTGGACTTGTGGGCCGGCGCCGAGTCCTGCTGCCACACCCAGGGTCTGCCACCGGCCACCTGATTGCACCAGGCGATCACCGCATTCTTCAGCACATCCATGTACACTCTAGTGTTGACTTTCAAGCCGATTTCGAAGATGTGAGATGGCATGATGTGGCCCTCACTTGAAACCACACCAAAGACCATAACCGTAGCCGGAAACCTTGTTTTCATCACCCTGGGCATGTCCCTGTTATTCGTGGCAATCCAGCGATGGTTCTGGCTCTCATAACCTGGATCGGTAGAGAGCATGATTTGTACAGCGGTGCATCTCCGGTCTCGCTCGTTGAACATTGTGTCACTTTCAGATATGATAGAAGGCTCCCATCGCTCTTGGGATTTGTACAAAACTGGCCAACTAGTAGATGGTCTGCAACAAAAAAAGAAAACCGATTTTCATTAAACGGAAATGGAATCATGTCGACTTTTCTAGGGCGACAATTTTATCGTTCCACCCTGTATTACTGGTAAGATTGACTTTATAGTAGATTTATCTCGTAACAATAGTATCATAGATTTGGCTGATTCTATGATAAGGTTGTATCAAAAGTATTTTCATTTTTTTTACATATCTTTACTCCGAAGCTTATTGCATGTGCATATCTAAAAACTATGATTACTCTGTATCAAGAGAAGATTCCGCGTGGTGCAGTGGCTAACATGCTGAACAACGAGGCCCTAGTAAGTGAGACCGAACTCCAGTCTCGCTATTGCTTTTACTTTCGGACCAGTGACCTTGAGAAAGGTGTGTACTCTTATATCTCCAGTAATGGTTGAAAGAGTACCACGAGTGTTCTTCTACAAGGATTGCTTTGGCATAATATAAACCACGAAGGTTGATATGTCATTAAATAAAGAGAACAAACAAACCAAATCGCTATACTGTTGATAGTATTATTATAGATATTATCAGTACTGCCCACCTGTACATTTTTCAGACGTATACAAGTACTGAGGTTCTGATAATCTTGTGATATTTCTTTAAACTGGGCCTCAAGCTGCTCACTGAATTCGAGAAGTGGATGACATGAAAGACGATCTCACCGTACTGCTCAAAACTGGCTAGTTTTAGTTAAATTTTTTAGCACATCAACCCAAGTGGGTTATTTAGTGCCAATCTTTTTTATACATATGATTTGTAAACGCATAGTTTCCAGATGATATTTTTAAACGAGTCAGAGCTCATTTATTTGCACACAGTTAAATGGTTATACTTATGATTTGTAAGACAATAGTTGCTAGGTAATCTTATTTTGAAATGATTTGGTTTGGTTTGGTTTGGTTTTATGGCATATCAACCATTATAGGTTATTTAATGCCGAATCCTGTTAATACATATATATTAAATATATATATGATTTTTAAACATATTTTGTTGATAACATTTTTAAACGAGCCTGAGCTCACTTTTTGTACTCATTTATATGGTTTCAAGTATTACTGTGTATTTACTGTTAATTATTTGTTTGCACACAGTTAAAAGAATATACAGGGGTAATTTCATTTTTAAATGAGTTAGAACTAGTTTGTTTGCACACTAGTATTGTTATTGTTTCTACTCTGTTAAATGATTTCAATTATTGCTAACACTTATAATTCTATTCAATATTAATCATTTGTTGGCACACAGAGAAGTAGTTGCAAGTATTACAACTTAAAACAAATTATTCGTTTGCAAACAGTTAAATACTTCCAAGTATTGCTATGTATCACTGTACAATTCAATTAAACATCAGTCATTTGTTTACATACAGTTAAATGATCAAACAGTTCTATTTAACACCTCAATTTAGTAGAAGTTAACAAAGTGAAATAGTTCCAAGTATTGCTGTGAATCAATAACAACTCAATTAAACATCAGTCATTTGTTTAAACATAGTTAAATGATCAAACAGTTCTATTTCAAACAATTCAATTAAAAACTGACCTTGTTTCACATCTTACCTGTGGTAAAAAGGGTTTTGTTAGTACATACATATAGTATTTTTGGATCACCATAGCTATTCTGAAAGTTTTTCACACGTTTCTCTTTTACCTAACTAATCATAATAGACAACAGACCATGTACTTTTGAGCTCATAAGTCATTGGTTTGCACTAAGTTTAAATGTCAAAGTTCAATTTGACCCGTAGATAGGACCCTATCAAAGTGTTACCACTGCGAACAAGAGTGGACCTGGTAGCGATACCAATGAAGGGGTACTTCATATTCCCGAAAGCTCCAGCATTACTGGAGCCGATCCCTAAGATTGTTTAATGGTCTTACCCCTCTACAGAAATGCAGTTGATGTATTGTACAACTCTAGCTCATCGGGCTGATTTTTAAATTGCTGAATAGCAGAGAAAAATAACAACACTGGTGTATAAAAATATAATCTGCTTCATTCTTTTCTTTAATTACCCTGTGACACTATGTGGGTGGTCCGCCAAGCAGACGATCCTTTTGTCCGTTTTGGCGCGAAAGCAAACAAAGGCCTGAGCTCGAGATCTTCGACGAGACCCGAAGTAGGCAAGGGAACGCCAGAGAAGGCGAGTTAGCAGAGGAATCCAGAGAAGGCAGTTGGTGAAGGGTGACGCAGAGGGGCAGTCGACAACGGTCAGCAGTGAGGGAAGACCAGTCAAGATGAGTTGGCATTCCTAGTAGCTTTGTAGAAATTTCGCGAAAAATACACGTCAGCGTTAGTCTGCAGATGCATAGGGAATGCAGTGTAACAGAACCACCCTTCTTGCACTCTGACTTGGCCCAAGCCCATATTGTTCGTTTGTTCTTTGTTCTTTTTCTCCCACTCTCTCGATTGTATTTCTTGTGGCCATAAAGAAATGTGAAATGCCCCGGCGGAAACTAGATGAATCACCGGCCAAGACAGAATTGTTTCAAAGAAGTTGATAAGTACGGAGGGCTGAAAGGGTATTGTCACAACCTGAAATGTACGTATGGGTTGAATGAGAGAGCCGGAGACGGCTGAGATGCACACACACAGGGATGACGGTATGGCTCTTTTGTGAAATCTCTCTGCCTTTATGCTTTGTTTTGCTTGGGTTAAAATCTACCCTAGTTTATATAATTTTCCGGATGCCCACGCAATTCTTCTCTCACTCGCACGCCTCCTCCTAGCATGCCACTCACACAATTTACGGAGTAATTCTGCAGAACAACTTGCGTCCTGTTTACTTTAGGGAACAGGTATACGTCCTGTTACGACACCCACACAATTTATGCAGCTTTTCCGCTGGGGAACAAGCTGCATCCTGTTTAATTTTGGAAACAGGTGTACTTCTTGTTATGCCACGCACGCAACTTATGCAGCATGTTAAAGGGACCTTACAGTCAATATTCAACAAAATGAATCAGAGCTGATTTGTTTGCGCTCAAATATTACAATTGTTTGTACACAGTTAAATAGTTACAAATATTCTAACATGGATAGCTCTATTTAGTATTCATCATTTTTTTTGCACTCGCCTAAATGGTTTCAAATTTTGCACTCTAACATCAATACTTTTATTTGCTTACAGTTAAATGGTTTCAA
This sequence comes from Sepioteuthis lessoniana, assembly GCA_963585895.1. Taxonomy (NCBI): domain Eukaryota; kingdom Metazoa; phylum Mollusca; class Cephalopoda; order Myopsida; family Loliginidae; genus Sepioteuthis; species Sepioteuthis lessoniana. The sequence goes on from OY757915.1 coordinate 100,954,401, forward strand.
GCTTTGCTATGTAACACCAACAATTTAGGCGCACAGTTAAAGAATTTGAAGTATAGCAAATCACCAGTAATAATTCTATTTGACTTCACAAATTCGTTAGCACAATTGAATTATTACAAGTATTGCTATGCAAGTGCTAAGATTTCAATTAAACATCAGGCATTTATTTTCACAAAAGTTCTATTTCAAACAATTCGATTTAACATAAGTCACTTGTTTGCACTCAGTTTAAATGTCAAACAGTTTTATTTGACCCATAGATAGAACCCTATCAGGTGCTACCACTCCGTGCCAGAGTGGACATGGGAACAATGGCAATGAAGGGGTACTCCATATTTTCCAAAGCTCCAGCATTACGGAAGCCTCAACATAAGTGCAGTCGGTGTATTGTACAGCCACAGCCGATTGGGCTGGTTCAAAACTGGTTTAAGCCTTAAAATTATGAGCTCAAATGTACATGGTCTGTTGTCTATTAGGATTTGTTAAAATGAAAGGTAAAAGAGAAACATGTGAAAAACTTTCAGAATAGCCATGGTGATCCAAAAATCCCTTTTTACCACTTGTAAGATGTGAAACAAGGGCAGTTTTTAACCGAAGTACTGCTTGCTTCAGGATTTTCCATCTCATCGACTGCTTGCCTAACCAAAGTTAAGGAAGGCAGTCTATTCTTCTATTTTTGCATACCTGGGAAGTAGGAGCGGAGAACAGGTAGATTCATGCCTTTTTAAAAGGCGTAAGCGCGAAGCGTAAGCGCGAACAGCCTCATCCAAGTTTGAAATCGGGTACGGAAACCAGCCTGGGTGCATCTGAGGAATGTGTAGTACCACTGCATTATAATTACTCTCAGTTCCACTCTGATATTGAGTGTTAATGCTTGCTAGGATTCCATCTATGGGTCAAATAGATCTGTTTGAAAATCTTTATTATTAGAAAGGCATTCTTGATCCTATATAAATTGTGTAAATCATTTGTATTAAGAATAATTACTTGAGGCCATATAATTATTCGTATTAGATAGGAATACTTGAAACCATACAATTTTGTGCAAATTATTTTTATTTGATAGGAATACTTGATATCATAAAACTGTGTGCAAAAAAAAAAAAACTCCTCAGAAATACCTACACGAAAATGTAAATGTGCAATTAAGGTGATTCGCTTTCCTCTCGGTATAAAATAACCCTACACGGGTTGATTAGTCGTTTGGTCGTTTGGATTTTATGGCATATCAACCATTGTAAGTTATTTAACGCCAAATTCATTTTTATGCAAATAGTTCTATTTCAAACAATTCAGTTTAGTATGAGTACACAGTTTAATTGTCAAAAAACATTTCTATTTCGATATATTCAGTAATTCAAACAGTTTTAATTCATCTAATTCAGTTTAGTATATGTAGAAATTTTGTTTCCACACAGTTAAATGTAAAAACTTCAATATTAAACAATTCAGTTTACTGTAAGCAGTTTCAATGTCAAAAACAGTCCCATTTCAAACAATTCAGTTTAGCATAAGCAGGCAGTTTAATTGTCAAAAACATTTCTATTTTAAGCTATTCAGTATAGTCAAACAGTTCTAATTCAAACAATTCAGTTTAGCATAAGTATGCAGTTAGTTCTATTTAACCCATAGATAGGGCCCTATCAGGTGCTACTATTCCGGGCCAGAGAGGACCTGGGAGCAATGCCAATGAAGGGGTACTCCGCATTCCCCAAAGCTCCAGCATCACTGGAAGCTCACCATCAGATTGTTTAGTGTCATATCCTGGACACTGGTGGGGGGGTCTTACCCTTCTGCAGAGGTTCAGTCGGTGTATTCTACAGCTTCAGCCATATGGGCAATACACGGGTTGAAATACCGTTACAATCTATTAATTAATCTTTATATAGTTTGGTGTATTGTAAAGAAAAGAACACATCATCTTGTGTTTTCTTTTCTTTTTTCACGGGTAACAATGAGGAGGCGTGCTTAGAGTAAGGGTTTTCGTCGAAGGAAATAGTATCAGCGATCCGAGTCCAAAACCTGGACTAGGCTGTTTGTGTTTCACTTTTCGCAAATTCCCTTGTGAAAGGCATTAATCCATCTGTCCCCCACTTCAGTTATAGGTAAATAGTTGGACAGACTGGATTCTTTAGTCTTAATTAGGCAACCACTCGTATTAACGTATCAATAAATATTTTAATTATTCATTAGTACACAAGGATGTTGCGAGCAATATTAAACAAGTCCTGGCGACAACAACCTACAAGGCACCAACTATACGGCCACCTGCCTCCCATCACGAATATTATCCAAATTAGACGAACCAGGCACGCAGGACACTACTGGAGGAGCAGAGACGAGCTCATAAGTGATGTACTCCAATGGACCCCCACTTTTGGCCGAGCAAAAGCAGGACGAACATACATACAGCAGCTATGTGAAGATACAGGATGTAGTCCAAGACCTGCCGGAGGCGATGAACGATAGGGAAAAGTGGCGAGAGAAGGTCAGAGATATCCGTGCGGGCGGCACGACATGATGATAATGTTGATGATGATTCATGAGAATCAATAAAGAAAAATCATTTTTTGTAGCTGTCGAATTTTTATTCATAAGCCCAAAATAGCATGTTCCAGAAATAATTATTCTAATATGTCTATCATATATTTGCTGTCCGGCTTTAAAAAGATTGTCTCGAATTTTTGTTCTTTATTTAGTGAACAATGCATCACATACATAGATGGATAATAAAATGTAATATAGCCAGATGCAGCTATAGAAATATACGGATGTCGGGAAATCCCGAAACACTGACGACTTTCTTTAGTTCAGGTACGAAACGTTTATTAACTTTTTTTTTTTGACTTTTAGTTTTTTGACACGAGGAGAGAGAGAGAGAGAGAGAGAGAGAGAGAGAGAGAGAGAGAGAGAGGCACAATTTTTACTATGCTGACTGTTCCATCTGACCGAACAAACGGGCGGCGCTACCCGTAGTCCCCAACTGGACTGGTCTCTCCCAAATTCGAATCACCACTAGCCTCGCCCAGAGACAAATCTCAACTGACCTCGTCCCGAGTCGAATCTCAACTTCAACTGACTTCAACTAACTCGAACTGTCTGTCGCACCGGGTTATATCATTGTTTGACGTTCACCTGCTTCCTTTGAGCGTCGCATTTGCACCGAATTCAATCCGTCCACGGTCAAGGTTATATCTTGATGTCTTCGACCTGTTTCTCGATTGACAGCAGGGCCGAAGGTCAATATGTTACAAAAACACTAACAGGTAACATCGCTGGATTCCAGTGGCCCTTCTCAAAAAACATCCAACAATACATGCTGAACTCTGAGAAAAAAAGACGAACTTGTAAGTGACATTCTTCCATGAACCCCCAACACATGGACAGGTCAGTGTTGGCCGACCAGCCAGAACTTATTAACATCAGCTCTGTACGGACACAGGATATAGTTTGGAAGACTAACCCGGAGTAATAGATAATAGGGACGGATGGAGAGAGTGATTCAGGGAAATCCGTGCTGTCAGCGCGACTTGGTGATAATGATGATGTCATGCAAATTGACACATGAATAGGTTCCAAAATAAGGGGTGTATCTGCAATACATGTATTTAGCCAAACTATATGCCACAGGTAGGTTGTAATACAAAGCCAACCTTATAAGTGAAATACAGCTAGTTTGAATTTAGAGTTTTCCTTCGAGACTGGTTGCCTAACCAAGGCTAAAGAATCCATAATGCCCTATTACTTATTCAAAGATGGGGTTGAGGGGAAGAACAGATGGATCTACCCATTTTCCAAGTGCGTTTGTGCGAAGTGAAACGCAAACAGCCTCGTCCAGAATTTGAACTCAGGTCACCGATTTCATTTCCAATGACGATAACCGTTACGCTAAGTGCGCCTGTATATCCTTGTGTGCTGACACGAGTCTATATTCTCTCACGCATTTCATGCGGGGCACAGATATGAGTGTGACAACATAAGATGACCGAAGGCTTTGAAGATTTTATCACAATATCTACTACCTATTAGCAGGGAAGCCACGCATGATGCCTTTCTGGCAGACCATTTTTAACGAGTGCTATTCTCAAAGAGTGCTCCATACACCTGACCTTGTGCCAAATTAAGCTACGCTTTGTATGCATTTACCCAACCCTTCCACAACGGACAGGACGTGAAACAAGGTTAATTTTCAAGAGGAATTGAACTGTTTTGAATTCAGATTTTTTCCTTTTCCTAGGCAAAAATTTTCCTTCTCAAGAGCCTGAACGTGAAGTAAAACATGAACAGCGTAGTCTAAGATTTGAACTCTCATCGCTAATTCCATTTTTTACGACGATAACCGTAACACGACAAGCGCCTCCTTCGCAAATGACCACTACTTACTATCTAGAACATACTGTGACCAGGTCAGAATCTACTTTGTTCTTTGATGTGTGGCATTATTATTTTCCGTTAGTGTATTATAATACAGACTGTAGACGAGTGCTGGGGGGGACGTCCTCGTAGTGTAGTGGTTAAAGAGCAGGACTGCGGCCTTTAAGTAAGCAAGTTCAAATTCTAGCCGCAGTATAACGTTCATTTTCAGACAATTAGTCTTGGGAAAGGTATGAACTCCAATATCCTCCCAGCTCGAGGTTAAATAGTATCACTGTAGTTCCACAAGAATGGCTTTGGCATTAAATAACCCGTGAAGTTTGATATACCATTAAAAAACTAAAGCAAACCACTTTTAGACAAGGGATCGTGGAAATTTTTATTCTTGAAATAACGCTTAAATCAATAGTTAAGTTTCTGTTTAGGTGCTTTTTGTTTAATGGCATATCAACCTTCGTGGATTATTTAATGCCAAACCTATCCATGTAAGACAAGGATTAGCACGAGTTGATATTTTGCCATTCCTCTTCAAGTTAGAATTGTCATTAAGTCATTTTATGGTCGAGATTCTCGCACGAATCGAGACTCCTCCGAGTCCATTTGTTGTGCTAGCTCATTTCGGTATTTGCCTTCGGGAGCGCTCTTTTAGGCAAAGAAGTAGGTACTGCCAGAGATGAAGTTCCCCTGGGACCAAGCGAATAATGCCTTACATAAACTTATCCGTCCGAAAGATAAAGCGGCTATGGCTCGGAAATGACGCGAAACACCACCAGAAAATATTTTCCATGATATTTCACCGAAAGAAATAGTAGTCGTCCCCGTGGTGCAGTGGCTAACGTATTTGACTACGACATCGTAACATATGAGTTCAAACTCCAGTCGCGCTACTGCGGTCACTTTTGGACTAATACCCTTGGAAAAGGTATGAATCCGCTGATTCTCTCAAATTGTACGACTACAGTCTTTCTTCAAGGATGGCTTTGGTATTAAATAACCCACGATGGTTGATATGCCATTAAACAAAGAAACAAAACCAAACTAAAAATAAATACGACAATCGTGTTTCAATTCTAATAAACGCAGACTTTAGCAAATCTTAAGTCACACACACACACACATATATATATATATATATTATTTTTCTTGATTATCAGTGTGTTGTTACTTTTCTGGCACCATTATTAAACAATTTTCTTAAATTCTATTCAAGCATAAACATTTTTAGTCGTTTTTCACTTGACAAGAAATCGTTTTAATCAACTCGTTATCGATCTAAAATTCTATTTTAGATCGCATAGCCATCTTTTAAAGGTGAATACATTTTCCTTCCATCCAATCAATAAGGAGGTGCGCTCAACGTAACGGTTGTCGTCGTAGGAAATTGGACTCAGCGACCCGAGTTCAAATCCTTGTAGAGGTTGTTTCACTTCGTATTAAGGCCCTTGGGAAAGGACTTCATCTGTTCTCCAGTTATGGGTAAACTGGTAAGACTGACTTTTTAGATAGGAGGGGTAGTAGCTGTTAGGGTCTCATCCATGGCTCAAATATATGTTTGCAAATTATTTGTATTAGATTGAAATACTTGATACCATATAATCATGGCATTAGATAAAAAGATTCTTGGTATTATACTCAGCCTGTATCAGTTGAAGTTCATCGGTAAAAAATTTTCCCAATATTTTTATTGATTTGAATTAATTAAACACTCCAATTCACTACATTTTTTAGTTTTCGAATATATATATATATATATATATATATATATATAATTTTACATTTTATAAGGGAGGTTCAATTTCTCTTTCTAATTCAATGTCGAATGATTGTCCATTTCCGGAAAAGATGTTAAAAAAGAATAAGAAAAAAAAAAGTACAATCCCCTCCGGAAGTAAGTAAAAAAAAATTAAAATAATTCGACTTGTCAGGTTACTAGTCTTTTCTAATGCTTATTGTTCCGGAAATAGGGGATCATTCTATATTGAATTAAAGTGTGAAAGTTAATCCCTTTATAAATGAAAAATTATATATATATATATATATATATATATATATATATATATATATATATATATATATTATAACAGTGTTGGTTGTCACTAAATCTCTTTGTGGGTTTGTGTCGAACCAAGTGAAATATGATATGGAGAGTACTCAATATCTAGGATAGAGCTATTATATAATAATAATAATAATAATAATAATAATAATAATAATAATAATAATAAATAGATATGTATTAGATAAATGTATTTAATTCACTTAGACTGCGACCCCTGGGTTTTATGGAGTTTTTTGCAAGACAACAATCATCAGGCAGTTAAGAAAATGAAATGAATCAAAAATCAAAAATTTCTTAACTGCCTGATGATTGATGTTTTGCAAAAAATCCATGAAACCCAGGGGTCGCAGTCTAAATTCCATGAATTATATATATATATATATATATATATATATATATATAATATATATATATATTGTTTTCGAAAAATTAAAAATAAATGATTTTGAGGGTCTATATAGTTCAAATCAGAAAAAAAAAGAAAAGAAAAATTCCCAGAAAACTTTTCCCCATCAAGTTAGAACTTGAATTGGTGCTTGTGTAGCATTTGACCAAATACTTAGTACCATGTAACGATAGAAAGAATTTATATCAAATAAAAAAGTCTGATTTAAAAGATTGTTATGAGCGTACTAAAATATTTATAAATAAATCAAATTTCAGCATTAAATAACTCACAAGGAATTGATGCACCGTAAAATAAAGAAATCAAATCAAACTACTTCGAAACGGAGGCTAGACTTATTAAATATCAAATATTCACACAAGGGTCAACTCTGGACTTTAATGTTCAAATATTTCGAGACAGAAGTTTGACTTACTCAACGTTGCTTCTTCCTGTCTGAATATACTCTATAAAATTCTCTTTTATTAGGAATACTCAGGTTTCTTTTTTATGAACCTTCCGACAAAGAAACCCCAATTTGTTGTATGTATGGTTGAGACAACCGGATTTCGTGACCATTGAGGAAAAATAAAATGAACGATGGACCTTTTGATAATTTCGGCTTCCGTCTCTATCTTAATTACATGTTAATTGGCTTTGGTCCTTAGGTAGGTGAAATATAGCGTCCCCATCACATCGACGCAGGCCGGTCATTTTTTATTTTATCAAAAGTCTCGATCGCCAATTGCCTTTTCAATTCGACTTTTACATTATAGCGTGAAGTCTCAAATTCACATCCCAGAGACGAGTGGGCGTTACCGCGTATCTTAACACATTCCTGTCAACTATCAACTAAAAACCTCTTGGCAATACGTCATAGGCCAGGGTGGCAGAGTAAGGCCAGTTTATTTTCATGCCTTAAATTATAAAGTTTACTAATTATAAAGTTTATCAATTTAATATAAAAAGTATAAGATTTCTAATTCATTTAATATTTTTAATAATGTTTAAAATTTGATTATTCAGTAAATTGTTATTTTATCGTTAGTTATAATTCACGGGTACAACTGAACCTCCTTGGTCCTGTTAGAAACAAAAACAGGAAAAACATTTTCGCATATATTTTCTTTATATTTAGCATAAAAAGGCCTATCTCTAATCAGGCAATTTGTCAGTTTTGAAAAATATTGATTTTGTGATTTTAGATGGGAGTGTCTTATATACAATGTAAATATTCTGCCAAGACGATCTCTGAATTTCTAACAAGCATGTATCATTATCATCATCATGTCGTGCCGCTCGCACGGATATCCCTGACCCTCTCTCGCCACTTCTCCTTATCATTCATCTCCTCTGGCAGGTCTTCAGGGCTACATCCCGTATCCTCACATAGCTGCTGTATGTATGTTCAAGCTGGTCGTCCTGCTTTTGCTTGGCCATATGCGGGGGCCCGTAGGAGTACATCAGTTATGAGCTCGTCCTTGCTTCTCCAGCAGTGTCCTGCATGTCTGGTTCGTTTAACTTGGATAGTTTTCGTGATGGGAGGCAGGTGGCCGTATAGTTGGTGCCTTCTGGGGTGTTGCCGCCAGGACTTGTTCAGTATTGCTCGCAACATTGCTTGCAACATGTAATTGCCGTCTAGCTTCTTCTCCAGCCGTTTAGTTAACGTCCAAATAGTGCATCCATATAGCAGTATCGATACGACCGCTGCCTGGAAAAAAACTGCGTTTCATTTTATCGGTCAGGTCTGATTTCAATATGATCGAAAGCTTATCGATAGCTGTCCATGTCTTTTTCGGTTGATGAGACGCTGCTTCCTAGGTAGGTGAATTTGTCTACCAGTTTCAGAGAGGTTTTCTTTCCCGTGGTTTTAGTTACAAATAAATAGTTATTTATTTAGTTATTTATTTATTAGTTATTTATTTAGTTATTCATTTAAAATAAAATATTATTTATATAGTTATTTATTTAGTTACAAATAAATAACAATAAACAACTTTGAAATAGCGAAACTTGGGTCGTAATTGTTTTAGTCTACTCCTACTATCATAGATTTGCCTCTTCATTTTCCTTCTCCTTCTCCTTCAAATAAAACTAACCCTTGCCATTCCGGCTGACCACTGGGTAAAACTTAAGGAAAGAGGATAGAGAGACAAGTAAATAGATCTTGCAAGAGAACTGAAAAAACTTTGGAAAATGAAAGTGACGGTGATACCAGTTGCAATTGGCGCAAAGAGAACGAGTGGAGACCATCCAAACTACAGAATTTTTTAGATCAGCCAGAATACTAAAAAGAGTCTTGTAGACTTGAGGAGACTTGCTGTCACTAAGACTCCAATAGAAAACCATCAACTAACGCTGGTGTAAAGAACTCTCAAGTGAGTAAAATAATAATGATACAAAAAGAAAATGAGAAGATTGACAAATACTTATATAACCACAGAGAGCAGGAAAAGCTGTGGAACAAGAAGGTAACGAGTATATCAATTGCTGGTGTAGGGCTTGGTAAGGGCTCTTAAGAGCTTAGAAAAGAGACAGAGGGATGGACTAGAATATTTTGAACAGTTCTGGAAGCCTGAAGAGACTTGCTATCAATCAGACTCCTGTGAAAGACCCCTAACTAAACTGGCGTGAAAAACTCGCAAAGGAGTGAAACAATATTAAAAAAGATAATAAATAATAATAAAAAACAACAAAGGAAAGATAATTCAGTCTTGGAAAGTCAGAGAGTGTTTTAAATTGTATTAATACTGAAAACAGGACTCCCGCCTAATATTACATGAAACCAATATTTTGAAAGACTGATAATTTGTCTTAGTAGAGGTAGGCCTTCTGAATGTTAAGTAACAAAAATTAGTCACGAAAATGTTTATTTATTTATTTATCAATTTATTTTTTATTGGTCCCAGGTGGTTCAGGTGTGCCAATTCTCGTAACGATGCCATTCAAGTATCATAACAAATTCATGTCAGCTACTAGCTAAAAAAGCCATGTTCGCTTGCTGCGTTCTTGACGTCTAAATCTTGCTTTGCTCAATTGCTCTATTTTACTAAGTTAAAACTAAGTTAATTTTCAAGTCTTATAATTAAATCCTTTTCCTAATCGTTTCCTTAGTTCAATTTTTACTGTTCTCCCACAATCATACTTATAGGCACACACACACACACACACACACACACACACGTATATATATGAGTCGTTCAAGAGTTTTAACCCTCATCCCGAAGGAAGAGTATAGCATAGGGATAACATCTGCACAGACTACATCCCTTTGTTTCTAAATAGTACTTCTAATGGCAGCTAGGTGGCATGACCAAAGTAGCATATAAAACGGCGCAGCAAAAGTCAAACTCTCATTTTTTTGGCCTCGACAACAAGAAGCTTACATGAGAGTGAGCATCTCACAACAGAGAGGGGCTCTCGCCCTAACAAACCTCGTGTCGTACCTCACACGGGACCATACCCTGATGTAAGTCATCATACAAGTTCTTCCATTCTATTAAGGACTCTTAACCAAAAGACTCTTCGCCTGCATGAGAGGACTTTTCACAATATTGTACTCTTAATATTTCATGTCATTTCTGCATTTATTCTATCAAGTTTGCAAAGACAATATATTTGTTGTTAATTGGTCAAGAATTATTTCATTTTATTTAGCACGTGGAAATATGAAACCATAATCATTTCCTCAGCTGAAATTGTCCGCATTGTGTTCCTAATACTCAAATAGTTGTGGTTGAAAGTTTTGGTACGGCAAACATATGAACGCAAACCTTTAAGTTGTCAATACCAAAGACACTTCGATCTAATCCACCACAATAGCGGAACATTTTTCTTGTGGCAACACACTACGACTTCCTATAAAACTAAAGCAATCTGAATTAGTTTTCTAGTTTTATAAGAATTACTTGTATGTTCCCACAACAAAAATGTTCAACTATGCTCTTTTTTCTGGGCGAAGATGAGAAGTTTTTGAATAACCCTTACGGCAATTACACAAGAATGTCGCGGGAAAGAAAACCTCTCTGAAACTGGTAGACAAATTCACCTACCTAGGAAGCAGCGTCTCATCAACCGAAAAAGACATGGACAGCTATCGATAGGCTTTCGATCATATTGAAATCAAACCTGACCAATAAAATGAAACACAGTTTTTTTTTCAGGCAGCGGTCGTATCGATACTGCTATATAGATGCTACTTGGACGCTAACTAAACGGCTGGAGAAGAAGCTAGACGGTAATTACAAAATAATGTTGAGCGCAATATTGAACAAGTCCTAGCGGTAACAACCCAGAAGGCACCAACTATACGGCCACCTGCCTCCCATCACGAAAACTATCCAAATAAGACGAACCAGACATGCAGGACACTGCTGGTGGAGCAAGGATGAGCTCATAAGTGATGTACTCCTATGGACCCCCGCATATGGCCAAGCAAAAGCAGTGAGAATACGAGATATAGCCCAGAAGACCTGCCAGAGACGATGAATGATAGGGAGAAGTTGCGAGATAGGGTCAGGGATATCCGTGCTAGCAGCACAACATGATGATGATGATGATGATATTTATAGACAATTTGATCAATTGACCCAGACAAAGAGGTTAGATAAGGGACCCATTGGTTGATCAGAACCCCGAAAGAGAGC
>OY757915.1:100970864-101025864 GCA_963585895.1 Sepioteuthis lessoniana
AGCGTAATCATGAAGACGATGAATTATTAGAAAAATATGTGGAAGAAGAAAAGATATTAATCGAAGTTTATTTAAATGGATTGTTTTTCTTACGTGGCAATTAAATGCGAGCAGATGGTTGAATTTATATTCTGTTAATCAAACAATCTTGTGTACCATTTTAAAACAAAAAGCTGTCATTTTTTCAGTATAAAGACAAAAGAAAAACTAGATTATTGTTTTATGGTATTTTTGTATGCATATAGTCATTCATTTTGGCTTACTTTCCCACGCATGCGCGTCTGCTTGTATGGGCACATTAGTGTCTGTATCAAAGATACGATGCTTTGTCTGTATGATAACCCACACATAGAAACGTTAATACAACTGTAAACTAAAAAAGAACACACACACACACACACACACACACACACACAAACACATATATATATATATTTATATATGTATATATATATATATATGAAACGGTATCGGTGCTAGGGAAAAGGCATGAGTCCATCTGTTTTCTCCCAACTATGCGTAAATAACCAATTCGACTGGGTTCTCTAGCTTTGGTGCAGTAACCGGCCAAGGGGAAGATTTTTGATTAAGTACTTGGAAAATTTTGTTCATGAGGATCTTTGGCACTTTAGTGTACCATTCTTATATTATCAACTCATCCCAACCTGCAGCTAGTTCTGCACAAGCTTTTATCATGATCAACAAGTCACCTATTTAATTCATTATTGGCCTAATGAGTAGAGTGTTCGCAAATGGTCGGGAAGACCGGGGTTCAATCCCATGTCAAGTCATACCAAAGACTCAAAAATTGGTACTTGATACCACCTTGCTTAACACTTAGCATTATAAGGTAAGGATCAAGGGTAAAATGGAGCAATCCAGGGAATAAAGTAGCACCCTCCCCTACTCCTCATTTTCCAAAGCTTCAGAATTGGAACCTAAACACCGAATGCAGTTCAGTGTCATAGCCAGGACACTCTTTTTTGTGAGGAGGCGTATTATCATTCTGCAGAGGATGCAGTCTAAGTGTCTTAAGCACCGCCCACACACAATGCTTGCCGGCAGTGCTAGATGGAACCTAAAACAAGGGAGATATACTCACCCACTCCGGAGCTGCCACATTACAATCAGTTTTATACAGTTCTCTTATGTGTAAGAAAAGCACAATTATTTGATATGGTCAGCGAAAAAAAAAAATGGAGGAGGAGACAAATAAATACAAATAAACACCTAATAAATCCCAAATACCCCTCTACAATATAGCTTCTCCCTACAAAAGAACAAATTAGAAGGGTGCAAGGAGGATATATAGTCATCCACAGACAGACTGTTTCGTTCTATCAGAACTCTACAGTATGGCTAGACACGCAGGAAGCCGGGATCGAAACCCATCCAACTTTACGTTAGACTAAGCTTCTGACCTGTCGGCCACCAAGCAGACGATGTTGGCTAAGGGAATTTTAAGGTATTTTATTTTTAGCAACAGCAGCAGCAGCCTTTGTTTACATTTTTTTATACCCTATCGGCTACCAGAGTGCTCAATTCTTACGAAGAGCTTTGCATTACGCTAGGGGCGGCCGACAATTCCTTCGCCAGAGTGCTCGACCCCTATGGGGGAGCGTATATATTATATATATATATATTTCCCTCTCCTCCTTCTACCGTTTGATCACAAAAATATGTACTTTCATACGTACATACACAAATGAAATGCGAACTACAAACCCTACCCACAGAATTAAGCATGGAATTAGCAAATTTCTATACCCGACAGTTTGTGTTGTGTTATCTAATTGCCATTATAAAGGCATGAATCCGCTTCTCCCTTTAGCTTTGGGTAAATAACAAGGCACTTTGGAATATCTAATCTTGTAAAACCAATCTGTTTGGGGTTATTGATAGTAGAACAGATAAAGGATAATTCGTTGCTATTGAAACCATTGGACTGGTACAAGCACTCAGATGTTATTTGAGAGGATATGGGCACTCTAAATTCACTCTGATTTCTCTAAAATATTCAATTAAATGGATTTACTCAACATGGCGCCTGCCTAGTGGCCTGGGGCTGAGGAATACACCCACGGCATCAATGCAGAAGGGTAAGACCCCCACTAACGTGTTTCCTGGATATGGCACTAAACAATCAAATGGTGAGCCTCCAGTAATACTGGAGCTTTGGGGGAATGAGGAGTACTCCTTCATTGCCATCACTCCCAGGTCCACTCTGGCACAGAGTGGCTGCACATGAGAGGTTCCCATCTATAGGTCAAATAGAACTAAACTGTAATTACACTAAAATTAATTGTTTGAAATTAACTGTTTTTGAAATTTAAACTGTATTTTTGCTAGCCTGAGTTGTTTGAAATAGAACTGTTTTTGACATCTAAACAGTGTACTAATGCTAAACTGAATTGTTTGAAATGGCAACGGTTTGATATTTAAACAGCGTACTTATGGAAAATCCAGGGAAAGGAGTAGCGCCCTCCCCTACACCTCAGTGTAGTAGCTATTGAAAAGGGAGCTTTCTGGTCACCCTCGACTACGGTCACCAACTTACTTACTTATGGAAAACTTAATTATTTGAAATAGAAGTATTTTGACATTCAACTGTGTGTAAACAAAATCTATACTTAAGCTGAATTGTTTGAAACTTTTATCAAATTGATTTCATTCGGCGTTAAATGACCCGAAAAGGGAATGTGGAGTACCCCTTCATTACCATCGCTCTCAGGTCTATTCTGGTCTGGAGTGGTAGCATTTCATAGGGTCATATTTATGGATCAAATAGAACCGTTTGATATTTAAACTATGTACAATCAAATGACTTATGCTTAATTGAATCGTTAAAAATATAACTGTTTGATCTTCTAATAGTGTGTAAAGAAATGACTGACGTTTAATTGAAATCTTAGAAATAAATTGCAATACTTGGAACCATTTAGTATGCAAAGAAATTAATTCTAACTCATTTAAAAATGAAATTACCAAAAAAACTGTGTGCAAACAAGAGACTGATTTTAAATTGTGACTGTTATATACTAATACTTGAAACCATTAACTGTGTGCAAAAAAAAAAAAAAAAAAAAGAAAGAAAAAATGTTGCCTACAATATGAGTTTACAAATCATGTATATTTAATATATATGTATAAACAAGATTTAGCATTAAATGACCTGCAAAAGTTAATATGCCATAAAACCCAACCAAACTAATATGGCACTTCGACGGCCTATTTGGTTATGGATCACATCCATTTAAATAACAGGAGATTTTGACTGGAAGTGGGTATGTAATGGCCTAAATTATTACTAACCCACAATCACTGAGAACATTTTTTGTGATATCCAATATGTCAGTTATATCCAATCATTATCTAATTACAACTATACTTATTACTAGAAATCAATCGTTGTTTCTTATTGATCAGAAAGCAGAGAAAGTCTACTTATATAAAGAAATCCAAAAGTGATTTCAGCTTTTAGAAAAATACTCATCTGCAAAGTATAAAAAGAATTTAGGAAAAAATAATAAATAATGAGACTCAAGAAACAATAATTTTGATAATATTCAAAAGTTTTATTCCTCGATGTTTTTTTTTTCTGTAGAGGGTATAGCATCCATATTTAAAGGAATGGGAAAATCCACCAAAATTTAAAGTAATAAAAATACTTTCCGTCATAAAGTGAATTTAAGCACCGAATTACTAAGGGAATAAAACCCCCTACCATTTCAGCCATCAAACAAGTCGGTAAAGAGAAAAAGAAAAGAATCGGAAAAAAGACTGATTTAGTGATATATATATATATATATATATATATATATATATATATATATATATATACACACATACACACACACACACACACACACACACATATATATACATAGAGAGAGAGAGAGAGAGAAAGAGAGAGAGAGAGAGAGAGAGTGCGTTGAGACGGTGGAAAAAGAAAGAAATCCAGAAAAAAAGAAACGAAAAGAATTATGAATTATTTCTTGGACTTTTATAAACCAATAATTTCTACCAGGTATATTCAAATCGTATCAACACTGAAACTCTATTTACCCAGACAGAAATCAACAATAAACGAAACGTTAACTTTTTTCAGAATAGTCCCCTGGTCATTCAACTCGCTTATTCCAGTCAGTTTTTCATTGCTCAAAACCCCTCTGAAACTTCATTTTTGATATTGTGTGAAGGTGCACCATCGTATTCTTTTTAAAATTCTCCGCATCCCCAAATCTTATCCTTGAGATTAATTTTCAATTTAGAAAATCAAAAAAGTCACACGGAGCTTGGTCTGGAGAGTCCGTCACTTGCACAATTCTTTGTTTCCACCCGAAGCAATTGATCAAAAAATATCGAGACTGCTGATAAAATCGTAATCAGTATTAAGAATTGGCTCTGTCTCGTGTGGACTTCATCAAAATATTTTAGACAGAAAAGCAGACGTCGAAACAACATCACTTTATGGAAGCGCTTGTTGGGTAACGGTTATTGTTGCAGGAAGTGGACTCGGCTACCTAAGATAGCATTTTACATCATGCTAAGAAAGGTATGAATCCAACTATTCTTCTTCCAGCTAATGATCAAAATAGACGGGCAGACTGAACTCTTCAACCCCGGTATGGCAACCGGTCTGGGAGAAGGAAACCTGTGAATTCAAAACCAGTCCTGGGTAAGCATGTGCTTCGGTTAATTATTAGTGCCAAAGAGTCGCTATAAGAGTAGTGCCCCTATGACCAAACTAGGCTACGGGATAAGTCTGTTTAGTTGTACACACGTTTTCATTTAAATTTTAAATTTCAGCATTTAAACTGTCAAAGGTTTCGTCGCGATTCTTTTAGATCAAAACTCGCGTACACTGCAACCAAATTCATAAAAATACAGACTTCGATTTAAATGACATCTCACCGTGTTAGAATATGGCACAAGGCTGTTTTATGGAGGGGGCTTGCACGAATCGAGACTCATGCACAGTAGGTGTAAAAATACTTGACCTTGTTGGCATTCCCCTTTTAGGGTACCTTGGGTACCAAGCAATAAACTTTGTCCCACCAGCCGGCAAAGACCTGGGGAGACGGCCTCCTGAGGCTTAGGTGTCATAGTTCGCAAAGAACCGCCGTCACGAATGCCAGGCAGCGGCCCAATACATACTGAGATAGATATGGATACTGTTTACTTTTCATCAATTTTAGTGTGTGTATGTGTGTGTGTGTGAGAGAGAGAGATGAAAAGAAAAGAGAGAAACGCAAAAGGATGAAAAAAGAAAAAAAAAGAGGATGGAAAAGAAAAGAGAACGCCGATGAGAAATGATATATAGAAACAAAAGGGGGTCATATTGTTATTTCCAGATAATAAACTTGATCGTTTTTAGAAGAAGATTCATGTATCGCGAGCCATTGTGAGTGACTTCTATTTGTACTGACGTTTCTTGTAATTAGACGTCTGGTTAATCTACCTCGGCTGGAATATCTCATCGACTGAAAGGGATATCAACAAACGCATTGGTAAAGTATGGACTGTTATTGACAGATTAACGACTATACAGAAGTTTGATCTCTAATAACATAAAACGAGAATTTTTCCTAGCCGTAGCCGTAGCCGTGGTCGTGTAAGTACTACTGTATAATTGCATCGCTTGGAATCAAACCAAACGCATAGAAAAGAAGCTTGATAGGAACTACGAAAGAATGCTGCTTGTTTTTTGGACAAAAGCAGTAACCTACAGAACAGCAGTTATACAACTACTTACCTCCCATCTCACAAAAAATCCAAGTCAAACAAAAAGTAAGGACAAACACATAAGCCACGTTCTCCTGTTCTCATGACAGTTTTGGCTGACACTGGATGCTATCTAGAGGACTTTCTCGGATCGATGACCGATAGGAAAGGATGGTGAGGGTGAGAGTTAAGGAAATCCAGACTATCACCTTGGTGATGATGATGATGATGACGATGATGAAAAGGACGGATCAAGGAGAGCTCTGAAGAAGTGGGCAAAGGTGGTCAGACGATAATAACCGGAGGGACGACTTCCCGAAAGCAAAAACATAAGTTCAGGCAGTCTGTTATAAGTCATTCTTGAAAATCACCTTAGCAAGAAAATAAAAAAAAAAAAACATACGAAAATAAAGAAAACTATATTTAATGAAATTGTTGTTTTGATTCATTTCTCCCAGTAGACGGTCACTTCCCCTCCCCGACTCTAAGTTCCCCAAGAAAAATAACTCAGTATTCTGTTGTGGACTACATAACATTCTGTTGTGGTCTTGGATCATACAAAGCTTAGCTTAGTAAATATCATCAATGTATATGCGTTCTTTTGTTAAATCAGTTAAGAAAGAAACAATATGGCTCGTGTAAAACTCACCATCGAAGTTTGTATTTCCTCCCGTCATTCACGTGTCGAAGTCCGTGTAAACTGGTCTCTTTAGAGAATTCGTGAAGCATATTAGTTACGTTTTCAGAACGGTCATTTATCGTGTCATCGTTTTTCAGTTCAAAAGTTTCAACATCATTTTTTTGTACTCGACTGTTCGTGAATCGTGTGCCGCATCTCGGAAAAACAGTCCATGCCATGGGAAGTACTTTGCATAAGCAACCTGTTCTACGATATCAAGAATAATAGAGGATTATAAACAGTTGAGCAATTCTCTCTCTCTCTCTCTCTCTCTCTCTCCCTCTCTCTCTCTCTCTCTTTTCTTACTTCTTTTGATAATATTCACACATATATGTGCCTATATGCAAAACAAGATCTCAAAATAGGGTTATCAATGATTCTGATTACAGAATTGATATTAATTGACGAACAGTAAAACAGATTATACATCAGTAGATTAGGATATTAATATATGGATTAACCCTTTCAGGTTTATATAGTTGGAGAATAAATCAATTTACTATCTATTTTGCAATTGAATAAAAACAGAGTTTGGCCGGCATCGCGCCGACCCCAATCATAATATTTCAAAGGAGGTAACTTGTAAATAATAATAATAATGATAATATACATAATTATATATATATATATATATATATGTGTGTGTGTGTGTGTGTGTGTGTGTGTGTATAGATATATAATATACATAAATATATATGATATGCATAAGTATATATATTTATGTATATATATATATATATAAACATAAAACGTTCGCATATAAATAAATGTAAACTCACATACCTGTGTTTATATGCATACATGCATAAAAATATACCTCTATGTATAGAAGTGGGACCGGAAGAAACAAAAAAAAATCAGTTAGTTTATATATATATATATATATTTGGAGAGAGAGAGAGAGAGAGAGAGAGAGAGAGAGAGAGAGAGAGAGAGAGAGAGAATATTAAAAAAAACAAATGTCTTCAAGTGCATCTGTAAATCAATTGCTCTGACTGTCCTCTTGTGTTTGTCTACATGTTTGTCTTTGCGCGTGACTGTGTGTACTTATATGTATAGGTGGTGGCGGTGGTGCTGGAGGTGGAAGACACCTGTAGATTCCTTGCGTAGCATAGTGCCGCTGTTCCCTATTTTTTTTTAATGATGTTGCTGCTGTTTCCTTAGCAAGGAGGTTTTTATGGTCTAGAGTTGTTTGTCCTATGCCCATCACCTGCTTTTGAATGGATGTTTTTTTTCCGATAAATATAGATAGGCTAGTCTCCATAGTCTTTACTTATATTTAGAAGGGGCAGCGAAGAAAAGACGGGTTCATGCCTTTCTCAAGGACTTAAGTTTTAAGTGATCTTATATGAATGCATAAAGAAATATAATGATATGCATAAATCATGCTTATTTGAATATACTCTTCATTCCCTTCTGTCGGTTTATCTATCACTCTATCTATCTTTGTGTGTATATGTATATAAATATATGTATATATGTATATGCATAAATATTTATGTATATATGAATATATATTTGTATATATATATATATATATATATATATCGATGTCTCTCTTTCTCTCTTTCTCTCTCTATATATACTTTCTTTAAAGAAAAAACCAAGGACCCGTTATTTTAGGATTATAAATTTATTTCCATCCTGTTTTTCGTTTCTGGTGTGAACCAAAAACACGAAGAAATATATAACAGGACTTCTTCAGATCTAATGGATAAATAAAATGGATAAATATATATATATATATATATATATATATATTATAACAGTGTTGGTTGTCACTAAATCACTTTGTGGGTTTGTGACCAACTAAGTGCAATATAATATGGTTAGTGCTCAATATCTAGGATAGAGCCATTATATAATAATAGATAAATACATATTAGGTATATATATTTAATGCCGTGGAATTTAGACTTTTTACCAAACAACAATCATCAGGCAGTTAACAAAATTTTGTTAACTGCCTAGAAACCCAAGGGTCGCAGTCTAAATTCCATGGCATTTTATATATATATATATATATATACGTGTTTATATATGTATATGAATATATTTATACGTATATATATATATATATATATACATATATATATATGCATATATATAAGTATATTTGTGCGCATATATATGCATACATATTCATATATATCCAAATATATATATATATATATATACAGAAATGTGCATATGTGTGTATGAATACCTGTCTGTATGGGAACACACACACTTACTCACAAACTCACGCACACATATATATGTATATATAAAGAGCAAAGTAAATGTGATTATTTGCGTAATCAAAAATTGTTTTCCATTTTGATACGATATATATATATATATATATATATGAAGATCGCACCAGCAAGCACGTGAAACTCGAAGTAACGTAACAATTGTTTACGTTTTTCTTTTAAGTTTTAATCCTCATCTATTTCATACGAAATATGTTATTTGAAAAATCCTTTTCATTTCAAAAATGGGTAAATATTTGCCAACATCATTATATATATATGTATATAATCCGGTGTCGGTATATATATATATATATATATATACACACACACACAAATATATATATATATATATATATATATATGAGTCAAGTGCTCTTCACTAAGAATACTGTCATTATCACCTGCTGAATCCCCAAGCCGTATAGGTTAAACATTGTTTGCTTCCTCTCAAGAACGTCGATAATGAATTGCCACTCAAACCACCGTCATTGTGATGCCAAGCCGCATGGACTGCTCTGTATCACTGAGAAACGGCAAACAAGATTTATTTGATCATCTCCTCATCGATCTGCAATTGCCGGTCGAAGGAATTGGCAAGAAGGAAAATCAAAACTGAATTTGATATGACGAATAAGAAAGATTTCTCATCCATACCGTCCATGTGGAGATTTAATCTTTTTTCATCAGAACATGTGAGTGTCTCTTCTGAACACTCCGAATATCTTGTAACCATACGCGTGTACATCTACAACATGTATTTTTTTTCTGAATGTGCATAAGGTATTACAGACACACGCCGGCCCAGTCGGCTAGGGGTGCAGAATACACCAACTGCATCTCTGCAGAGAGGTAAGACTCCCCTAATTTTATTTATTGATTTATATCAAAAACCCATAACAGAATGGAAATAAATTTATAATCCTAATGTGACCGGTTTTGTTTTTTCTTAAAGAAATATATATATATATATATATATGTGTGTGTGTGTGTGTGTGTGTGTGTATATATATACTAGTCTTGCTGATAGTACAGAATTACCTGACATACCCCTCTCTCTCTCTTTCTCTCTCTCTGTCTCTCTGTCTCTCTCTCGTCATCTGTCCCTCTCGTCCATTGCTTCTAGCAGGTCATCGAAACTGCAAACAGTGTCCGCACAGAGCTGATGTATGTAAGACTTTGCTAGTCGGTCCACACCGGCACATTCATATGTAGGAGTCCATAGAAGAACATCGCTCATAAATTCGTCCTTCTTTCACCAGCAGTGACCTGCATGTCTTGTTCGTCTTACTTGAATGGTTTATGAGATAGGAGACAAGTGACCATAAAGCTCCTGTTTTGTGGGATGTTACTTCTGGGATTTGTTCAAAACGGCATTCAGCATCCTCATCTAGGTTATTCTCCAAGTGCTTTGTAAAAGTCCTGATAGTAAATCATACAATAGTATTTACTCGGCTATAGCTTTGAAGAATTTTGGTTTTATTTTATCAGAGATTAGATTTCCATATGGTCTATACTAGGGGTGGGCAAACTGCGACCCGCTGCACTGTTCTGTGCGGACTGTGGGAGCCTCTGAAAAATAAGAAATAAACACTTGCACTCGAATCGAGACTAAATTCTTTTGATTTTAAAAGTTGCGGCTCTTTAATAATTCATAACCGAATAATACGGCCCACGCACCAAAAAGTTTGCCCACCCCTGGTCTATACTCAATCGATAGCAGTGCTTGCTTTTCCAATGCGTACGTTGACATTGCTTTCAGTAGATGAGATATTGCAGCGGAGGTATGTGAAATAGTCTACTAATTTTAGAGTCTTGCCATTTAATGTGGAGACAGTTTCATCTTCTTTAAAAAACATGAATTCTCTTTTATCTAATTTCTAATGAATACCAATGGCTTTTGCTGTCTGTTCCAATGTGTGCAGGTGGCATTCAGCTTGAGCAGGTGTGTTTTTGAGGAGCGCTAGATCATCTGCGTTGTTTGCATTTGTGATATTTCTATGAGATTTCCTTTTTATAGTGTGAGGTTATTTTCATTTATTAGCTCTATTGACATTTTCACTATATATATATATATATATATTACTATTATTATTATTATTATTATTATTATTATAACATTACAATACTGCCAATTAAATTAACTAATCAGCAGCTTATTAAAACTAACCGTAGACCATATTTACGTGGTTCGTTTGCAGGCAGTTAAAATTGTCGTAGACTCTTGAAAATTCACTATGTTATTGCTATACATCTTATGAGATGACTGACCAATTTTTATGATTTCAGGTTCAAATGAACACCTACAGCAAGAATTGGAATACACCCTACTAAAACCTGATTGTCACAGCTGGTGAATTTCTAAAATGCAATCTGGACTTTAGAAGAACGATATGCAATAAAATTCTGTTTTAAACTTGGAAAAAATGTCATGCGATGAAAGCTGGATCTACTGCTATGACCCAGAGACCAAGAGACAGAGTTCCCAGTGGAAGCCTGCTGGCTCTCCCAGAACCAAGAAGCCCAGACAGAGCAAATCCACCCTCAAACTTTTGATGATCCCTTTTTTTAACAGCATTGGCATGATCTACATGCACTGAGTTCCCACTAGACAGACAGTCAACAAGGAATACTATGTTGAGGTTTTAAGGGAGTTCAGGAATAGATTCCGTCGGAAGTGGCCAGCACTCTTCAAATCGGGTCAGTGGTATTTCCACCAGGACAATGCACCAGTTCACAACTCTATCCTTGTCACAGACTACTTGACCAAGATGGGCATCAAGACAGTTTCTCGCCCTCTCTATAGTCCAGACCTAGCTCCCCGTGACTTTTGGTTATTCCCTAAGCTCAGAGGCTGTCGTTATGAGACAATTGAGGAGATGGAAGAAGCTGTGACGAAGGTAATTGACACGCTCAACAAGAGGACTTCCATGGGGCCTTCCAGAAGTTGTTGGAACGGTACAACAAGAGCATTGCAGCTGGAGGAAATTACTTCGAAGAGGACTAGAGTTTCATATGTGTACTATCAAAAAAAGTGCCCATACGAAAAAAGTCTGGAAACTTATTTGATCATCCTCGTAATTGACTGTCAAACGCCCTGTCGGGGGAACTAAGAATACAATGGCTGCATTTCAATCAAAGGAGTAAGACCCTAATCTCCTAAAAATATTTTTCGTGATTAATTTTTGTTGTTTAACGGCCAGAAAACATATAGTTAGTTTTTAGAAATGTTTTTAATGATTTTTGAAGGAGATTCTATTTACAGTATAAATATAAAGTCGAAACGCATCTTTGGCTTTCCGAGACACATAATACCAGTTTCCGAGACACATGTATACCAGTTTCCGAGACACGTAAATACCAGTTTCCGAGACACATGTATACCAGTTTCCGAGACACGTATATACCACTTTCCGAGACATATGTATACCAGTTTCCGAGACACGTATATACCACTTTCCGAGACATATGTATACCAGTTTCCGAGACACGTATATACCACTTTCCGAGACATATGTATACCAGTTTCCGAGACACGTATATACAACTTTCCGAGACATATGTATACCAGTTTCCGAGACACGTATATACCACTTTCCGAGACATATGTATACCAGTTTCCGAGACACGTATATACCACTTTCCGAGACATATGTATACCAGTTTCCGAGACACGTATATACCACTTTCCGAGACACGTATATACCACTTTCCGAGACATATGTATACCAGATTCTGAGACACGTATATACCACTTTCCGAGACACATGTATACCAGTTTCCGAGACACGTACATACCACTTTCCGAGACACATGTATACCACTTTCCGAGACACGTATATACCACTTTCCGAGACACATGTATACCAGTTTCCTTCCATTTGTCCGCCCAGTTATTCGGGCTTAGAATACGTTGATTGTATCCCCGCCACTGCTGAGGGGTAAAAACTCATTGAAAAAAAGAGTGTTCTGGTTATGATACTAATCTGCTTCTGATGCTGGAGATTTGCGGAGCGTGGGTATCCTTTCGTTGCTATTACTCCCAGATCCACTCTGATCAATTGTGATAGCACCTGTTAGGGTCTTATAGATATGTTTAAATCATTCGTAGTTGATGCAGTATAACCATAAATTATTTGTATTAAGAATAGTCACTTGAAACTAATTCTTTACAAATGGTTTGTTATGTTTGTGTTTATCAACCCTAGTGTGTTATTTAATGCCAAACCCTGTTTGAACGTACATACATACATACATACATACATACATACGCACACACATAATTTGTGAGGTGCCCAGTCGCCTGGGGCAGTAGAATACACCGACTGCATCTCTGCAGTGGGGTAAGACTCTCCCAACGAGTGTCCTGGATATGACACTAAACAATCTGATGGTGAGTCTCCAGTAATGGTGGGCTTTAGGGAATGCGGAGTACCCCTTCATTACCATCGCTCCCTGGTCCACTCTGGCCCAGAGTGGTAGCACTTGAAAGGGTCCGCTGTATGGGTCAAATAGAAGATAAGTAAATTGTTTGAAATAGTTGAAATAGAAATGTTTTTGCATTTAACCGTGTGTAAAGAAAAAAACTGTACTTAAGCTAAATTGAATACTTTGAAATAAAACTGCTTTTATATCTGTATATAAACAAATGATTGATGTTTTATTGAATTGTTTGTGGTACATAGCAATACTTGGAACCATTTAAGTTTGACATGCTAAACTGAATTGTTTGAAATAGAACTGACATTTAAACTGTACTAGTCCTAAATTGAATTATTTGAAAAAGAACTGTTTTTACATTTAATTGTGTGTAAACAAAGAAACTGTTCTTAAGCTAAACTGCATTGTTTGAAATTAAGTAAAACCGTTGAACTGTGTGAAGAAAACCAGCACAGGCTCGTTTAAGAATGTTATCTACAAAATGTGTTTAGAAATCATATATTCAATTCATTTATAAAAAGGATTTGTCATTGAATAACCTACAATAGTTGATATGCTATAAAACCAAACCAAACCAAACCATAACAAAACAAACCAAAACAAATAATTTGTAAGAGTATAATTTGTAGGTAATATTATCTTAAAACGGGCCAGACCTTATTTGTTTGTACACAGTTAAATAGTTCCAAGTATTTTGATCCGGTGCGGTTCAGTTTTCTTCCTTTAATGGCATATCATCCTTCGTGGGTTATTTAATGCTGAATCAACCCTGGAGGAAGGATAGTTGTGGTACTTTTTAACCCATAGCTGAAGCGGGGGTTAAAGGACGTACATAACTTTCCCAAGCGTATGTTTCCGAAAATGAACTTAATAATATTGTTTGAATAGAATTGAAACCCTACCACCAGATGCAGTTTATTGTCATATTAAGCACACTCGTTTTTGAGGGCTCTAACCCTCTCTGCGGGGGTTACAGTCATTATATTCTAAGCCTAACGAGCGAGCATCGGAAGTTAACTACACACACATATATATATATATAAGTTGGTTCACAGTTACCGAAGGAAGCCCGAATGCTCCCTTTTCAATAGCTACTACACCGAGGTGTAGGGGAGAGTGTTACTCCTTTCCCTGAATTTCTCCACTTACTCTTGTTCTGTACCTTATAATGCTGAGTGTTAAGCAAGGAGGCATCAAATACCCTTTTTGAGTCTTTGGTATGACTCGACCTAGTATTGAACCCTGGTCTCATGGGCCATTGGTAAACACTAAGCAACACTAGCTTGGTGAATTTCCACAGTAAGTCAAATTGCACATCTGCAAAGAAAGTTATTTCAATGAAAATGTCAGTTATTTTAAATAACCACACAAGCTTATACTTACGTAAAAAAGTCATTTTTTTTTCATCGGAAGTAATTTTGTTAATTTTTTCCTTATAGATTTACACTGACAGTTCATATAATTAAAGCTTAGAAAAACGAGAGTCCCTCAACGTTTCTTTTTTAACATACCAATTACAAAGCCTCGGAGATCTATACTCGTTGATTATATCTTGCCGGTTCCTTAAGTAGTCTGCACCTAATGTCCTCCTGGTAAGACATAACTCCTACTTCTATACAACATCAAAACCCCAGCGTCTGTCCCCTACTTCCGGTATTATTTGGTTGAATGCCAACACTGGGTTGCTCCAACTTCAAGAAAAAATTCTGAGTTTATAGCTTCCAGTGAAATATCTTCCTGTTATCATCAAATAGATGTTACAAGATGTTTACCAAATATGCATGTCCAGCTAACCTTAAATTTAATTGTCTCAAGCCATTGACTGCGGTTTTCATTTCTCAACAGCAGTTTTTAAAAATCTAAGAATACACTTTGATTAATCATATACAGGAGCTACCAACACACACACACACACACACACACACACACACACACACACACATACACACACACACATTTATATATATATATATATATATATAATATTGTTTTCAATATTTATTAATAAAGAGTGCTCAATATCGACGATAGAGCATATGTTACTAACACGTCACTCAATAAGTCAACCGGCTTAACTAATAAAACCACCTTTTTTGGCAAAATTTGACTTTATTTATCAACATAGTCTCCTTGTAGGGTAATGCACTGATTCCAAAGCTTCTCGAACAATTCGATGCTTTTTTGTTGAACGATTTGTCTTTGGCCTCAAAATACACTACATTTTTCCATATCCCTTCTTCATTGGAGCCAAATCTCTTTCACTTGAGCTTTCTTTTGAGGTCTGTAAACAGCCAGTAATCGCTGGGGCCAGATCTAGAGAATAGAATGGGTGTGGAAGCAATTCGAAGTGCAATTCATGTAGTTTTGCCATCGTTGCGATCGACTTGTGACACGGTGTATTGTCTTTGTGAAAGAGCACTTTTTCTTCTTCATTTGTTCCTGTTCTTTGACAATTTCTTCCTTCAAACGCTCCAATAATGTTATATAATATTCTCTATTGATGGTTTTTCCTTTCTCAAGATAATCAATGGACAAAATACCTTCCCCATCCCAAAATACGGTGGCCAAAACCTTGCCGTTGATATTTACGTCTTTGGTCACTTTGGACAGCTTCCCCCTGCAGCTATCCACTCTGCTGATAACCGATTTAACTCCTGAGTGAATTGGTGGATCCATGTTTCATTCATTGTCCCATATTTACCCCAAAACTCCTTTTTGTTGCGTTGAAACAGTTGCAAACAACACTTAGAATCATCGAGGCGTTGTTGTGAGCAAACGAGACACCCGCTTTGAACACAGCTTTTTTCATTGACAAATGTTAATGCAAAATGGTGAATACACTGTCTTATGATATCTTCAATTCCTCTGATATCTCACATAACTACAATTTATGATTGGCCAAAACAGGTTTTTGGTGTTTTCCGGGACAACTGCCGAATTCAGGTGACCTGAGTGTTCAGCATCATTTGTAACTGTACGACCACGTTTAAAGTCAGCATAGCACCTCTTAATCGTTGTTTCCAAAGGACCAAAGTCTGAATAACACTTATCAAGCTATTGCTTTGCTTGAACAGTATTTTTTTTCTATCAGAAAGCAATGCTTTTTCAACACACGAAATTCAGATTTTTCCATTGTTTTGAACAACAGTAACTTCACTTAAATAAGTGTAATTTGTAAACTAATAATCCGACTGGGTTCAAATTTTGACTCGTGCCATTTGAAGGTTAGTACTTTATAAAAATCATATTGTGATATTTGATCTTTACTTTCGTTTTACTTCAAACTTTTGTGTATTGCACGTTTCACTAGTTTTACTGCTAAAGCACCATTAGATTTTATATTTTTTCTAACGGTGAATGTAACTATTTAGATTATATATATATAAATATATATTCACCTCTTCCACGAGCAGGATAAAACACTAGATCAGTTTTTAAGTGGAATTTAACCGCTTTAAATTCTGAGTTTTCCTTCTCACAGACTGGTTGCCATAACAAGGTTAAAGAGCCTAGTCTTCTCTACTATTTACTCAAATCTGGCGGGAGAATGTCGAGATTCCTACTTTTCTAAAGGATACTCGTACTATGCAACAAGATTTACCCAGGATTTGAACTCTGGTCATCGGGTAAATTTCCAACGAATGTAAAAACAGTTCATTTTCGAAGAATTTAGTATAATGTAAATACACAGTTTAGTTCTATTGGACCCAATGAGAGAACCCTATCACGTGCTACCACTCCGGGTTAAAGTGGACCTAGGAGCGATGGCAATAAAGGGGTACTCAACATTCCCCAAAACTCCAGCATTACTGAAGCCTCGCGATAAGATTGTTTAGTGCCATATCCAAGACACTCGTTGTGGGAGTCATACACCTCTGCAGAGATTCAGTTGGTGCATTCTGCAGTCCAAGTAGGATTTGAGTTCATGGCGGACATTAAAAGAAATAAAAGGTTTCAGCTTGATATTATATCAAACTTTATTATTCGTTTCTGTCTTGATAAGTACAGGTTGATGGTTGGGTTTTATGGCATATCAACCATTGTTGGTTATTTAATGCCAAATCTTGTTTTTATATATATTAAATGATTTGTAAACTCATTTTGTTGACGCATTTTAAACAAGCCTGATCTTATTTTGTACACAGTTTAGTGGTTGCAAGTATTGCTATGTATCACTAGCAATTCTATTAAACAGACATTTGTTTACTCACTGTTAATTGATCAAACACTTAAATATCTATAAATTCAATTTAATATAAGTGATTTATTTTCTCTCAGTTTAAACGTCTTACAGTTCTGTTTGACCCATATCTATCAGATGCTACCACTCCGAGCAATAGTGGATTTGGGAGTAATGACAATGAAGGGGTACTCAAGAGCTCCAGGACTATAACCTCGCTATCATATTGCTTAATGTCATTACAGGACATTCATTTGGAGAATCTTAGATCCCTACAGACATGCAGTCGATGTATTCTACAGTCCCAGTCGACTGGGCTGAATACAGCTTCAGTCTCTATACTTGAATAGAACAGAAAAAACCCCAAACGATCTAATACAGAAAATAATAGATAAATAAATAGAATAAACAAATAAATAAATGAATAAGTCAAGAATATTATCATCATTATCATGTCGCACTATCAGCACGGATATTCCTGACCCTCTCTCACCACACCTCCCTATCGTCCATTGCTTTCGGTGGATCTTCAGGGCTACATCCCGTATCGGCACAGAGCTGCTGTATGTAGGTTCGAGCTGGACGTCCTGCCTTTGCTCGACTATGTGAAGGGGTCCACAGGAGTACATGACTCACGAGCTCGTCCCTGCTTCTCCAGCAGTGTCCTGCGTGTCTGGTTCGTCTAATTTTGATAGTTTTCGTGATGGGTTGTATGTGGCTGTATAGTTGCTGCTTTGTGGTGGGCTGTCTCTAGGACTTGTTCAATATTGCTCGCAGCATTCTTGTGTAATTGCCGTCAAGCTTTTTCTCCATCCGTTTGGTCAGCGTCCATGTGGTACATCCCTTTAGCAGTATCGACACGATCGCTGCTTGGAAGAAACTGTGTTTCATTTTATCGGTCAGGTCTGACTTCCATTTGACCGAAAGTCTATCGAAAGCTGTCCATGCCTTTGCTAGTCGCGTATTGATATCTGTCTCGGTTGATGAGACACCGTTCCCTTGGTAAGTGAACTTAACCACTAAAATCCAGCAGCCTACGATTTTTAAATTTTTACTCTCTAGTAACAGATTTATAGAGATTAACGGCGAATTCATTAGCCGAACATTCATCAGACTCTCTATCACACTCTACAGGTAACAATGATTTTAATCAGGTGTGAACTCATAAAGCAGGTAAGACAGTTGGGAAAAAATTAAAAAATCCGCCCAAGTCTGAGTGACAGCAAGTCTCCTCAGGTCTTGAGGACTCTTTTAAGGAGTCTAGCAGATGTTAACAGTTTTTTATTACTCAAAATATTCGGACTATAGACCTCATCTTTATTGTTATGATCATAACGTTTCGGCCGATATGTCATTCGGCCTAAAGGGTATATCAGCCGAAATATTGTAATCATAACAAGGCGAGATCAATAATCCGAATATTCTAGGTACTAATAGTTATCAAGTTACATCTCAGAAATTTAGATCAAATTTTATGTTTATTCTTCGATTTTCAAGTCCCCCAGTCTCCTTTTCAGGCCTTTTGCAACAATTTCAAGGGTACCAACTAGATTAAGTTTCACTGTCACCTTCATGTTCCACAGCTTTTTTAGCTCTCCAGCTAGGTCCAGGTATTTATCTTTTTGGTTTCTTCTATTTTTACTCTATGGTTAGCTGGAATAGTAAAATTGACTAGATGACCAGTTCTTTTGTCCGGCGTGTCTGGCTCGTCTAACCTGTATAGTTTTCGTGATGGGAGGCAAGTGGCCGTACAGTTGGCGTCTCGTGGGGTGTTGTCGCCAGGACTTGTTCAATATTGCTCTCAACATTCTTGTGTAGTTGCCGTCAAGTTTCTTCTCCAGCCGTTTAGTTAGCGATTATAATATATAATATGATTATATCATAATATAATTATATCATGATATTAACCTTACATTATGATAATGATTTTAACAATTGTTTTTCGTTTGATTTTCATTACAATATAATGATAAAAAATAAAAATTGCTGCTACAAAAAAATCAGAAATGTTTGCCTTTTTATCATGTTCTTGGCTTCTTATATACATCAATAAGACTTTTTAAATCAACGCTGGATGAACATTTTTTAGGCATGTTATTTCATCTCATGCTTGATTCACACACACACACACACACACACACACACACACACACACACACACACACACACACACACACAGCCATATTTATATGGAGAAATAACAGATTGAAAAAATCTGACAAATGTGAAAAAATAAGTGGAAAAGTAGATAAATTAAAATAAATTCAATGAATATTTCGTCTTTATTTACTCGAATATTTCCTCCTAGGCCTACCACAACGAAATCTCCAACATTCTGAAGAACTCTTTGGATAAATAAAGATGAAATATTAATTGAATCTGTTGTCTATGTTTTGGTTTATCCACTTTTCCACTCATTTTTCACACACACACACACACACACACACACACACACATACACACACACACACACACACACATATATATATATATATAAGAGAGAGTTGAAAGAATAATGCTTGTTTTTTTTCTATGACAAAATGTTTTTATGGTATAAGCACACAAAAGTACCGAAGTGGACTCAAAAATTTCAAGATGCCAAATGTTGTCCTAAACATTCCATTTTTAAATAAATACATGCACAGCTGCTTTGTAAGAAATTTCATAGTTGTTTTCTTAGCTATGAGAAAGTTATCTCTTTCTTCTCATCATCATTGGAGAACCGTTGTCTTCTGAGTGCCCCCTTTATTGACTCAAAGTGGTGAAAATTTTGAACGTGTCTGGGCAGTGTATCGTTGCGACATCAAATGGACAGTTGTAACATTACACGACACAAATAGAAGTTTGCAACGCTACACGGTACAAATGGAAGTTTTGCTGGTACGGTCTCAATAGACATTTGTATAACTAATACTACTTCTACTTGTAGGCATTTGTAATCTCCTCGTAGCGAACGGGTTTATGCGTGTGGCACTACGTCTTAAGTGTCAATCGGACCCTGTTGTAACCTCACCGTGAGGAAAGTGACGAACACACAAAAATCCCGTCTTTGTTCGTTAATACAAAAGTTTGTTCACTACTAGAAGTAGTCGTCGAAAAGAGAGAAACAGAGTAAAAAATGAGTCGATTATGTTAACTGGAAAAAGGGCAACAAAATATCGTGAGGGAAAATAAGCAGGACTCGACTTTGAATTATCTTTCATGTTTTCTCTTGTAGTTCTAACACGTACGTGTTCGCTGGTTTCATATTCATAGCTCTGAGTCTGGTGTACGACCTCTTTTTGGAGCTCACCTCAAAATGGGGACCACAACTTTCGGCTGTCTTTACATCATCGTGGTAGGTCTTCAAGTGTCTGATTTTAATTCGTCGTGTTCGGCCGCCAACTCTTTTTCTGTTTTCTATCTTACACCCACTCTTAACGGCTTTTCCGTTTGAGTTTTCTTCAGCCAATCAGAATTCGTTGTCGATTTGCTGCTGATACGTTTCTTTTATTTTGGATGTCCTTAATTATTTTACACCAGGACTTTTTGTTGGATGAAGCTAGTTTGTCTAACCATGCGCATTGGGAGTGTTTGTCCGGTCTTTAAACTGCTGTGAAGGATTGTCTTGTCATGTTGCAAAAACATGCTCCTGATTTTCATGTTTAAGGGCAAAGGAAATACTGTAACGAAGTAATGAGTTCGAATCCCAGTCGTACTATTACATTCACTTTCGGACTTATACGCTTGGGAAAGGTATGAACCTCCTTATCCTTTCAGCTAGGTGTTGAATATAACCACAACAGCCTTTCTACAAGAATGGATTTGGCCTTAAATAACCCATGATGTTTGATATGCAATTAAACCAAGAAAAAAAACAAACAAAAACAAAATAAATGTAGCCTAGGTTGAAGAAGCCTTGGTCTGGAGTTTGACTTATCCCGTGTAACGATTAGGGATATACTTTTGCAACATGAATATATATGTATATATGCCTGTGTGTGTGTGTGTGTGTGTGTTTGCATCGTAAATTTTGTAGATCACTAGCAAGAAAGTTATATTCGATATAAAAACACATACACACATACACATACGCATACATACTTATATATATATATATATATATATATATATATATATATATATATATATATATATTGTAGATCACAAGACAATCTAGCTAACCATCTATCATCTGGTTCAGCAGAATGAGCTCCTGGATTAAAAAATTGCCTCTGCGCAGACACTCGTAGTGGTAAGTAGGTGAACACTGCAGCAGCCATATTATTTCAGTTGTCATCATGACGTGAAATGGTGAATATCGTGTATTTAAATTGAAGCTTATTTAAAAAACGTTGACTGTCATTGCAACTCAGTAATTACATCGCTCACCGCATATATCTCCTTGTGTTTACTTCCTCTAAGAATACCTGAATGCTCAAGTCTTCAAATTTAGGCAACTGGAAAAAGGAAAGTTTCTATTCGTATTGAAATCGCAGCAATAGCAGAAGTAATGACTTGGCAAGTGCATGCAGGAGTGTGTAGCTCGTGAGGGCAAATGTTCAGATGATATAATAAAAAAAATAAAGGAATGACTATCATAGAACAAAATTGCAAATTATCTTTTTTATAGTAAAGCTAATTTTTTAAAGGATCTATGTTGGTTTATTTATTAAAATTCCAAATCTAAGAGATCATTCTTCCCGTGTATATAAAACCATTGTAGGTACATAAATAATCATGGTCTGTTTTGGTTCGGTTTGGTTTCTTCATTTAATAGCATATCATCCTTTGTGGGTTATTCAATGCCCAAACCATCCTTGTAGAAGAACAACAGTGATACTATTTAACATATAGCTGCGGGGATAACAGGGTTCATGGCTTTCCCAAGGGTATAAGTCTGAAAGTAACCCTAACAGTGTAATCGAAGTTCGAACGCTTACTTCGAGGCTGCAGTCAAGTATTCTAGCCCATACACCATAAGGACTTCCCTTGTCAATAATTCTGTAGTCTAATGGGAAAAAGTATTTATGTTATACAATTATTTATTTTCCCATATAATTTCATTCGTTGTCAATGCACTTAATACTTCTTTATCACTCACGTAGATAGAATATTACAAAGTGAAAATTTTAGATCTACGTTCAGATTATCAAAGTACCTGTCTATAGAGTTATTTGTTCCATTTCAGCATTTTTCTCGATCCACTACAGCACTCAGAAAGTCTGCAGGGTTAGTAAGAATGAGGAATTATGGATCACTCTGGGATTCACTGTCTCTTCATGTTTTGGCCCAGGGTGGTTAAAGAAATTCTAAGCCTCACCCTGAGAGAAAAGCCACCGTGGAAAATTTTTCTTGTGACAACACTACCACTTTATATATATATATATATATATATATATATATATATATATATATATATATATAAACTAGAAAAATGATTCAGATTTCTGTTTTAATTTGTGTGCCAGTGAGGTCCGTTCGAAAGAGAGAGATGTGCAATAAATTCAAAAAGCTTAGAACTTTTTGAACGATCCATATATATATATATTAGCGTATATGCAAGGCTCTTCATATGAATCGAGCACTCGATAGCCGTTAAGCGGATATTTGTAAACAATAACAATTGTGATTCATAACCGTTTAAATTTCCTTCGCTTACGCTGGTTTCCTCGTGGCTGAGTGGTAGAATCTTGGATTGGCGTTTGAATCAACCGGGTTTCGATCCCAGCTTCGGGAATCTAGCAACACTGATGAGTTCTAATAGAACGAAACAGATCTGTCTGTGGATGCTAATATATATATATATATATATATATAGTCATCCACAGACAGATCTGTTTCGTTCTATCAGAACTCATCAGTGTGGCTAGACGTACTAGCTTCCCGTAGCTGGGATCGAAACCCGGTTGACTCAAACGCCAATCACGTGACTCTACCTCTCATCCACGATATATATATATATATATATATAATATTCATGAAGAAAGAGTGCTCAATATCATAGATAAAGCGCATAAATTTAAGTCGGGATAGCGTAGGCACAGAGTCAATTGTCTCTTTCCCGCCGATGCGTATATCAAGGTTAGCTTTGGTGAGAAACTGACATTTGTCAAGCACCGTTAAGTCCGTACCTGCACTATTCATCTTTCTATCGATTTGGTTTTGTACAATTCAAACAAAGTTGGCTGTTAGAACGTTAGCTGACATCATGCATTAATCACGATTTGGACGAAAATGGTGTTGGCCATTGATGTACTAAATTGACGTCATACAACAGTTATAAGAAAAAGTGGAAGCCTTAGCAATAGAATCAAATATAAGATGAAAAAAGAAATAAATAAAAGCATCTATCCATAAGATTTTTTTTAACAAGGACAGGGAGTTCTAAATTCATTTAATAATTAGAATTCCACCTTTTCTCATAACTGCTATTCTCCAATAATCAATATCATATTCGTTTGAATCGTGACTGTCACATGATTTCAACTAACGTCTCAACGGTCTAAACCAAATTCGTTTGAATAGTATAAAAACAAATATGTAAAAAAAATGCCAGATCACATCATTCTTTAAAATGACTTGAAACACATGGGAAATTATTCTTGTTTAAATCGTATATATATATATATATATATATAAGTTTTGTTCCATAGCTATAGTAACCTACACACACAGAAATAAAATAATGTAACGAATTATTAAGATACATTCATATCCGCTGACTCAACGCGCTGCGTTCGGAGCCTGGCTTAACCTCAAAAAACACGTATCCATCCGTAACTATAACACATACATGCATACGCACATAGCCACATACACTCACACACTTACAACCACACATAAACGAATTTCCAAGTTTTTTTTGTCTGTATTTTTTCGGTTTTTTTTTCCATTTTCGATTCATTCCATCTTCTTAATTGCCTGGTGATAGTTGTTTTGCAAAAAACTCCATGAAACTCAGGGTCGCAGTCTATATTCCATGAATTATATATATATATATATATATATATATATATATATATATATGCATGTGAGTGTTTTGTGGGCAAGACTCAAAAGCATATAGAGTAGGTCGATTATTTCTGACCCTTTTGCAATCTTTTCAGCTGAAAGCAGTTTTAGCATAACTTTTTTCTTTAAGGATAATACCTGGATGAGTCAAAAGTTTTGCAATATATTGATACATGCTGTTTGTGACGTGTATATTGCATGACCAAAGCAGTTCATGCCGTGAGTGATACCCATAATAGTTGATAGTATCGTGGTAGTTTGTGCGCTGATACGTTGAGTGATTTGAAAACCTCACAAATGAAAGATCTACGTAGTTTAATTCGGGAACTTATAAGTTCAAACTGGGTCATACCGTGCAATGAAAGCAACAAGAAACATATTTTGAGTGCAAAGTGAAAGCGCAGTTAATGACAGTACAGCTACCATTTGGTTAAAAAAAATTCGCTCAGGTTGCAAGAACCTCTACAATCAGTCAAGGTCAGATCGGCAAATCTGGCGAGTAGCACTCGGAAAGTATCAGGCGAGGTCGGCATCACTCAATTCAGTGTAGTTCGTCGCCTTGATGACCTCGGTAAAAGTGGCTGGAGCTGCGCAATCGTGTCTCACTTACAATCAAAATATAGCAAAACTTTTGACTCACCCTATTTTTTGAAAATTTGTAATGATTAAACACTGAGACTTGGAAATCAGAATGAACGTGATGAAGATATACATCAACACATCATTTAGTCAAATGCAACCAGCCAAGATTTTTGACTGGAGATTTTGCTGTGTGAAAACATTCATTCCCGTGTTGAAATTGCAATTCACCAAACCATCAGAAAAATGTGTTTACTAATTCATCTTCTTCTGGTCAGTGGTTCTATCAAGTTTGGGATATCTTTTTATTTCACCTCTAGTGATCCCGATGACAAGCTAACATGGGCTATGTTACAAATAACGGTCTTGTGAGTCTTCTTGCCAAATATTATGTTAGTAGTATAGTCGTTTAGCTGGAAAATAGTGCGGACAAAAGCATCAAGCAGGACACTTATTCGTTTCTTTCTTTCTTTCTTTCTTATTCGTTTCTTTCTTTCTTTCTTTCTTTCTTTCTTTCTATATATATATATATATATTTTGTAATTTGCTTGAAACATTGCACAAATTATTTTATTGTATTCTATTGATTAATAGCTCTTGCAATGCGAAATAATAATTATTAATACAAAAAAATAATAATGCAAAAAAAAAAAAAAAAAAATATATATATATGTGTGTGTGTGTGTGTGTGTGGATAAACAAATGCTTTAAAAACAGTTTTTCCTTATCAAAAAAGGGTCAGTACGGGTCAGTATGACATGTATTTAAAAGTGCAATTCTCAGGTGAGATTTTAAACAAAAAATATATGAAACTATCGGTAATGTGTCTGCCATGGACAGGCGAGTAAACATTGATTCATTTTAGTTTATGTATATATATATATATATATACGTGGTGCATACGATAAGTTTCCAGACTTTTTTCGTAGGGGCACTTTTATTGATAGTACACACAACTCTAGTCCCCTTCGAAGTAATCTCCTCCAGCTGCAATGCACTTGTACCGTTCCAACAACTTCTGCAAGGCCCCATGGAAGTCCTCTTGTGTGGACGTGTCAATTACCTTCGTCACAGCCTCTTTCATCTCCTTAATTGTCTCATAACGACAGCCTCTGAGCTTAAGGAATAACCAAATGTCACAGGGAACAAGGTCTGGACTATAGAGAGGGTGAGGAACTGTGTTGATGCCCATCTTGGTCAAATAGTCTCTGACAAGTATGGAGTTGTGGACTGGTGCATTGTCCTGGTGGAAATGCCACTGACCCGATTTGAAGAGTGCTGACCTCTTCCGACGGAATCTCTTCCTGAACTCCCTTAAATCCTCAACATAGTAACCCTAACCCTAACTCTTTGGCCAATCAACTCTGGTCTATTGACTTCCTTACCCCTCCCACACCTCTCACCATCCCTCACAGACTCCCTGTCTTCCTTGAATCTCTTATGCCACTCAAAAACTGATGCTTGATTCATGCAAGATGGTCGAAAAGTAGTCTGAAGTATTCCATAGGTTTCTGTGGCCTTTTTTCCAAGTTTAAAGCAGAATTTTATTGCATATCGTTCTTCTAAAGTGTCAGACTGCATTTTTGAAATACACCAGCTGTGACAATCAGGCTTTAGTAGGGTGTATTCCAATTGCTGCTGTAGGTGTTCATTTGAACCCGAAATCATAAAAATTGGTCAATCATCTCATAAGATGTATACCAATAATATACTGACTTTTCAAGAGTCTACGACAATTTTAAATGCTCATTCGAAAAAAGTCTGGAAACTTATCGTATGCACCTCGTATGTTCGTGTCATACTAAAGATTCAGAAATGGTACTTGATACCTTCGTATTTAACACTCAGCATTATAAGTTACATATCAGGGGTAAAGTGGAGTAATCCAGGGAAAGTAGTAGCACCCTCACCTACACCTTGGTGTAGTAGCTATTGAAAAGAGAGCCTTCGAGCTGTCTTCGACTACGGTTGCCAGCTTTACTTATATATATATATATATATATATATATATATATATATATATATATATATATACAGATATATAAATATATATAAATATATATAAATATATATATATTCGGGTAAAGAACGGCTTTTAAGACAAATTTCTCATCTCAAAAACTAGAGGTTTATTATACGAGATATGTTTTTGAAACATCGAAATTTATCTTGCTTTTGTAAGTTCGATCCAAAGTTTCCCCATATAGCCTCAACCTAAACAAAAGCCATTAGTTAAGTTTTTACTTAAAGTTTTCACTTTACATTGATTGTTATTTTAAAACCCAGTGCATACGATATGAACAAATATAAATAGAGAACAAAGTAACAAAAAAACTTCATTATCATAAAATAAATCCGTCAGGCTCTATATAAGGTCTAAACTAGATATTTTATTTTCGATATTTCATTGATTTTGATTGCAGTAATAGTTTTGAACGTATATATAAGTGTTTGAATGAAGAAATATTCTGTGAGCCAGCGTAATTCAAAGCTAGAGTTTGTTCTTTACATGCAATAAATTGTGTTTTCACCATTTTGTAGTTAAAAATTCAGTGTCATTCATTACATGAAGTCGTTCATTTGTTCCCCAATGGCCCTGGACACCGGGTTTCCATCCCAGGTCGCGTCATACCAAAGACTCAAAAAATGGTACTTGATATCTCCTTGTTTAACATTCAGCATTATAAGGTACGGATCAAGGGTAAGAGGAACAATCTACGAACGACGTAGCACCCTCTCCTACACCTCGATATAGTAGCTATTGTAAAGGGAGCATTCGGGTCGTCCTCGACAACGGTCGACCAACTTATATATATATATATATATAATTAGAAGAATTGATATTATATAAATATTAATATATATATATATATATATATATATATATATATATATATATATATATATATTGTCATCCACAGACAGACTGTTTCGTTCTATCAGAACTCTTCATTGTGGCTAAACACACAGGACGCTCGAAGCCGGGATCAAAACCCGTCCAACTTTA
The DNA here is from genome assembly GCA_963585895.1 of Sepioteuthis lessoniana. NCBI lineage: Eukaryota > Metazoa > Mollusca > Cephalopoda > Myopsida > Loliginidae > Sepioteuthis > Sepioteuthis lessoniana. Next base: position 100,998,701 of record OY757915.1, read on the forward strand.
CGTTAGACTAAGTTTCAGACGTCTCGGCCACCAAGCGGACCACGTTGGCTAAGGTATTTATTTTTGCAACAGCAGCCTTTGTTTCCATTTTTTTAATACCCTAACGGCTGCCAGAGTGCTCAATTCTTTCGAAGAGCTTTGCATTACGCTAGCGGCGGCCGACAATTCCTTCGCCAGAGTGCTCAACCCCCATGGGGGAGCGTATATAAGTCCTTCTTACAGGCATACATTCGTATTAATTTTATAATATATATATATATATATATATATTTATATATATATATATAAGGACTTATATATATAAGTCCTTCTTACAGGCAGACATTCGTATTAGTTTTATAATATATATATATATATATATATATATATATATATATATATATATATATATAAGGACTTATATATATATATAAGTCCTTCTTACAGACATACATTCGTATGTTGGCAAATAAATGTACGCATGTGTGTTTGTATGCAAGTTGAAAGGTGTTTGTAAAAACTCAGTCACACACACCGATAAACCTATACGAAGTAAAGGCATATTTTATATAAATCAAATCAAACGAAGCGTTATACTATATAAATTGCATATAAAATCAATCAATCAATAAAACTCAAGACAGTAAAAGGATTAGCTTTTCTTTATTTATTTAGTCGTACATGGAATGTAACGTCCACAAATATCGCTTCTTCTTTTCACACTTTTCATATGTACACATACATTTTTAAACTGTACAATTTCAATTTTCAAAATGTTTTTTTTTTTTTTTTTTTTTTTTTTGGTTTTTGTGTTTATATCTTTTCTGCAGACTTTATTGCATAAATCTGATTTCATTTAATATATATATACATATATATATATATATATATATATATATATATATATATATATATATATATATATAGTCAGTCACACATCAAAAATTAACAAATCAAGTCTCGATTAAAATCTGGTGCAAAGAATCAATGATCAACTCAAGAGACTCTTTTTATTTTATCACTTGCATTTCCTTTCTTACTTTCTTCCATTTAATGTTTCATATTTTTTGATGTGCAACAACAATTCATTAGATAAATCAACTTGTGGCGGGGTGGAGGGTTAAAGCATTATATACATACATATATACAAAAGATTTATTATATAATTTTCTTTGTCCATAAAATAATTGTGGATATGTATAGCTGCTGCATGGCTTATTCTCGAGATTTGACACTCGGTCCATTTTTTTTTTCAGAGATTTAGAACCATTTAAGTAAAGCACATAAAAAAGATTTTTTAGCCCAGTTCTTGATGTACAAAATCCTCGAAGTAAAGGATATCAGATACATTGAAATAAAGTAAAATCTTTTATCGTTACACAGTAATTAATGTATCAAATGAATTTTTTAAAAAATAGGAAAAAAAAAAAGTAGAAAGAAAGACAATTCAAAAACTTTTTCTTTTTATATTAATAACAGATCTAGTTTTAATCTTTGAAGGCATTATTTATTTATTTATTTATTATTATTATTATTATTATTATTATTATTATTATTATTATTATTACTTTCTCTCGTTTCAATTAAATTGAGCTACTTTTTCAATAACTCCAAGATCTTCCAATAAGGTTGGTTGGTTGGGTCTTATGGCATATCAACCTTTGTAGGTTATTCAACGCCAAATTCCAATAAGGCATTCTGTGCACAGACACAATAAACAATTGCCAACAAGCATTTTTCTTTTTCGGAATTTCATTTTTAACCCTTTCGATACCACATTTTCGATTTTACGTTGCTCTCAGTGCCTCAGTTAAAAAAAAAAATGTCGATACCTGTACACGATACGGCTCGGTATCGAAACTGCATCCGGATATTCTCAGGCAGGTGGAAAATACGGACTAATAAACCGAACGTTGACAAAATTTGCATACAGCACAGTACTAGGAATTTCATTATAATCGTACACAACAGTTTTAAAAATTCAACTGCAGTCGCACACGGCATCGAAAGGCTTATCATTTCAAAGAATATTTTGAAAAGTATTTTCATCTTCGTCTTTTCGAGCTTACATTTCGTCTGATGTTTTCTTCGACCTTCCTCAAGAATATGCCACATTCAGTAATCTTTGAATAACATTTTTATTTATTATTTCTAAGGAACTTTTTTCCTATCTTCTGCCACTGCTAGAACAATTCAGAGATCAGAGTGACAAAGGTTTATTCTACACCTGTATTGAAATTACCAAAAAAAAAAAAAAAAAAAAAAAAAAAAAAATGAGAAAAATGTAAACGAGATAAGGAATTCTATTAAAAATTACTGGATGTGTATAAATCTCTGATTAAGGCATGATAACCCATCTGCCGAAATATGGTGATGCAAGATTCAAAGATGATACTATTGCAAATAATTTATGGATTAATGAGAATGCTTCATCTCAAAAGTTATGACAGTTGCTGTCATATTCATTATATACCTTGAAATCCATACTATCAAGCGCTCACGTCAATCAACTTATTTCAGTTTGATGATATCACATTACAGAATCGAATTCGAATGAATTACAGAAGTTTCAAAAAGCAGTGAAGGACACATCATAATCTCGCGAGAATACGTTTTTTTTATATCACGGAAAATTGATCAACGGCCTTTATCTTCCAAATCTGGTTCGTTACTTACAAGATTTTTTTAAAACTGTCTCATCTCTTACTATAATAGTCCATGTTATTTTATTTTCCATTATATTTTCAATTGGAGTTGATCCTTGTTTTCTTTTTTTTGCTTCTTTTTTTTTTTGATTTTTGTATATATTTTTTTTTTGTATTTATTTATCTCAGCCAAAATCTGTCAAAATTTTATCATGCTTTTTCACCAACTTGCCAACAAATGGGACGCTGTACACAGCATAAAAAATAATTTAACGTTAGGAACTTAGCTTTCTTTTTAAGATTTGAATACTGATTGCATTTACCAGCTGCAAACTGCCAACTGCAGTCTCTGCAGAATTACATTCAATCAAATACAGATTTTTTTAAATTCATCATGAGGTGCGAATTGTAATCAATAACGTCAAAACCGAACTTCAACCTAATGATTCCGATATCTGAATTTACCCAACCCCTTCTTCTCGAAGAGAATGCGACACAAGGTCAATTTTTAAACGAAGTAAAGCTGTTTCTTTTCCTATCAGCCAGATAGATTTATTAATACTAAAGAACTTGTCTGCTCTACTATTTACTCATAGGTGGTGGGAGGGCGGAGAAACGATGGATTCATGCCTTTCCCAAGCGCGAAGTGGAATGCAAACAGCCTCGTCCAGGATTTGAACTCGGGTCGCCAATTCCATTTTCTACTACGATAACCATTACATCAAGTGCGCCTCTTAATCTTGATGTATTATTTATTGGACTTTATGTTTCTGCTGTTACAACCTTCTTTTCAATACTGTTATGTCATCTACGGTTTATACTTTGTATTTTCTTAACTTGGGGAAGTCTATAACAGTAGCTGTGCTATATCTGTTGATCTTTGGATTTTCTTAACGTGGGGAAGTCTATAACAGTAGCTGTGCTATATCTGTTGATCTTTGGATTTTCTTAACGTGGGGAAGTCTATAACAGTAGCTGTGCTATATCTGTTGATCTTTGGATTTTCTTAACGTGGGGAAGTCTATAACAGTAGCTGTGCTATATCTGTTGATCTTTGGATTTTCTTAACGTGGGGAAGTCTATAACAGTAGCTGTGCTATATCTGTTGATCTTTGGATTTTCTTAACTTGGGAAGTCTATAACAGTAGCTGTGCTATATCTGTTGATCTTTGGATTTTCTTAACGTGGGGAAGTCTATAACAGTAGCTGTGCTATATCTGTTGATCTTTGGATTTTCTTAACGTGGGGAAGTCTATAACAGTAGCTGTGCTATATCTGTTGATCTTTGGATTTTCTTAACTTGGGAAGTCTATAACAGTAGCTGTGCTATATCTGTTGATCTTTGGATTTTCTTAACGTGGGGAAGTCTATAACAGTAGCTGTGCTATATCTGTTGATCTTTGGATTTTCTTAACGTGGAGAAGTCTATAACAGTAGCTGTGCTATATCTGTTGCCTTGCTGGAGTTTATCTTGGTCTTTCTTCATTTTTCCATTTCATACATTTTTAAGGCTTCGTATCTATCACTGCAACACTAAAGAACATTAATGAAAACCTTAGTTATTAAGTTTTACTATTATTTTCTTTAATCTTAATTGATTTTTTTCATTGAACTCACTCGTGTAATCAGCAAGGAACAACGTGTGTGTATTTACCCAACCTCTCCAGCACGAATAGGATGTGACAGAAGGTCATTTTTTTAACAGAGCTAGCCGGTTTGAATTCAGAGTTTTTCTTCTCCTAGACTGGTTGCCAAACTAAGGCTAAAGAATCCAATCTGCCTTACTATTTATCCATAGCTGGGGATAGGAAAACAATGGATTCATGCCTTTCCTAAGGACATTAGTTCGAAGTGAAATGCAAATAGCCTTGCCAGTGTTTGAACTTGGGTTTCCGAATTAAAGCGTGAATAAAAACGTATATCAGAAACAATAATAAAAGCAAAGCTCTTAGTGAAACTCGAACTCACGTCCCCTTGTTCTCGGAGAAGCCTTGTTATTTGTACCAGCTGCATCATTAACTATGCCCGACCGATTGGTATCGCAGACGCCCAAATTGCACTTATAACTCATCCTTTACCTCATCTCTGATCTATCGATACCATCTTTGTTGCTGGTTTTACAAACAAGTAGTGTTAATATTAACACCTTTATCCTTAATAAACTCCCCTGACTTCTTGATTCATGAAATTATATATTAGTTTCTAAACTGATCTGAATCCATCTCAATCTCTCGCTGGTTTTTTTTTTCTATTTTAATCAAATTGTTCTATAATTATTTTCAATGTGCTTGGGTAAAAAAAGAAAACAATATTGTAATTCTCAGTCACGAAATGAACATAACACAAGCGAGTGGAAAAATAATTTTAAAATTAAATCTTTACGACAGAAGAAGAAGAAGAAGAAAAAAAAGTTGGGATGCTTGTTCAGATACATTTTAAAAATAAATGTCTTTCGTTTATCGATTTTATAATACCGGGATTCAAATCTTATTTTCTTATAATTAGTATTTAGCCGAAATTAAACCTCGTAGAGAAGGATTTAAAATGGCGCCTGCTAGGGAAACATATTGACATATTTTAGGATAACCAAAGTTTTAATCTTACGACATTTGGAAACGTCTTGATTTTATAATAAATATAAGTATGACACAAGGCTAAAGGAGATGATATGAGGATAGGAAGATTATACTGAGCTAATTTTTACAAGGGGGAGAGACGAATTGCTTACCCATTGGAGGCAATAGGAAATCTGAGATATTTTACTTAAAATCAAACATTGGGCATACCTTTTTATCTCCCTCTTTCTTTATCGCACATATGCACACACACACACACGTATATGTATTCATCCAAACTTTCCCGCCATGGGCTGGAGGCGGCACAAGTTTAAGTGGAACATCGCATTTACAATTCTAGTGTGGTTTTCGGACGTTTTCAGGACTCAGGTCTTCCCCAAGACATGGAAGTAGTGCCCCTGACCCTACCACAGGCATATGACATTTTGGCAGGGGATTTGAATTCAGAATTATCCTTCCCAAGAGAACCCAGTTTGCCAAACTATTTTATCCACAGCTGGGAGGATAAGAAACGGGTTTATACCTTTCTCAAAGACTGATGAACGAAGTAAATATTAACACCCTACCCGGAATGTGAACTCAGCTCGTCCAACCCACACGAGTGTGTGTGTGGCGGGGTGCATATAAACGTTTATAATCAGAAAACTGTCGAATCATTTAGATAAAATCTAAGAAAAGAACTGGTTTGACATCGATTTTCAGTTTTATAATATATATATATATATATATATAATGAAGATATGCTGCCAAAATATACATATATACACATATATATATATATATATATATATATATATATATATATATATATATATGTATATTTTGGCAGCATATCTTCATTGATACTACATATTAGAAACATGCAACCCAAACTTAACAGAATTAATTCTCAAACCAGTGCTAATGTACTTAAATGTCTTTAGCTACTGACACTATTTATAGAAACAATTTTAAAAGTAAACGTTACACGCTGCAACGGCACAGACGCTCTTCTTCTTACAAAGTAGTAATGTACATACAAAAGTTACATCACTTTTGTAATAGATCCTACCCTGATGATGGCCCAAAGTTGGGCAGAAAGTACTTCCAATTATGGAAAATACATCAATCAATTCCCACCGAATATTATAAAATCAATACGGCAATATGAAAGGATCAACAAGAAACTATGTAGACAAAAAATGTCTATTATGTTCAACGAAATATATATATATATATATATATATATATATATATATATATATCTGTGTGTGTGTGTGGGGAGGATTTTTTAAAAAGATGTTTGTAAAAAAAATTAATTCTCTGGACTTGAATTGTTATACTCGAATTGTATACGCTGATTTCGATGGACCTTTGTCACCGGTACAGCAGGTCTTGTAGACTGCAGAATATTGCATGACAAAAAGACAATCATTGCTGTAGGTATTTACCCAACCTCTCCGCCACGGGTAGGATGTGACACAAGGTCAATTATTTAGCGAAGTACAACCGGGTTAAATCAAGAGTTTTCCTTCTCTTAGAGTGATTGTGTAACGAAGGCTAAAAACCCAATCTGCCTTACCCAAAGCAGAGGGAGAGAAATGATCGCTTCATGCCTTTCGCAGTTGCATTATCACGAAGTGACTCGCAAACAGCTTCGTCTAGGATTCGAACTCGAGTCCCCGATTGCATTTCCAACGACAATAACCGTTATGCTAATTACGTCTCCAATTGTTGTACTCGAATTTTACACATTGATTTCGGTGGAACTTTTGCGCCAGCGCAGTTAATATTGTGGTCTGATGAATAGTGCATGACAAAAAGACTATTGTTTGTAATGACAAAAAGAAGATTGTATTAGAATTATGATAGAGATGTATAAACAATGTTACTTAATGATTCAGTTAGAGATGAGATACTGAACTAATAACTCCATCTTTTTAAGAATTCTGTCATTTCGGTCATCGTAAAAACAAGAAAAAAACATTTAAAAACACAAACAGAACTTTGCAGAAGTAATTCACTCTTTAAGGACAAAACCGTTATCTGTTCTTTGCAGATATATTTGTTCCAGAAGAAAATACGCGCGTCGAATGGTCCACTCCTTTATAGAACTTTTACAGACATAATCCAAGAGAATTACACTTATCTCATGTGGGTATTACAGCTTTAACAGCAAGGTGAATATATTTGTTGTAAAAGAAGTAGAAGGATTTCGTAGCGCCAGTTTTCATTTTGGTTTGTACCAGCTTTGAAATTTGGTATCAAAAACATGGCTTTTAATCGTGCCTGAATTTCGACTGTCACTATCGAAGAAAAATTCATGATATTTGTATTCATTAGACAGTTCTTTTTCCTTTTTTTTTTTTTTCTTTTTAAATATGTTTATATTTTTAATTATTATTTAGATTATTCTAATCTCCTTAGATGCAAGAGAACAATTTGACTGTCATGGAATTCGAACTGCAACATTTGACAAATGCATTACCGTTTTTTTTTCAACTATAGCTTGTCTTGCACGAGGTCAAGGATATGTTGTTTAGAGAAAGAACATTTCTGCATGAAGTTCCATTTTAACAATGTAATAAATGTGTACGTTTATTTTGACAGATATGATTAATGAACGAAATTTTGCTATCAACGCGAAGAGATTGAGATTTCGCGTCTGGTAGTTTGAAGCACATCTATTTAAAAAAAAAAAAAATTACTGTCGCTTTTCGCAGTAACAGATTTCGCAAATTGGTACTTTTTCCGCGAAAATCCCGTATGTTTTTTTTTTTTTTACCAGATTCAATTGACCATAGAACAAGTAAAAATGGAGGTTAATTCAATAAAGTAACAGTATCGCCACTTTGTGGAAAACTACTCCTTTATTAATTCCCAGCCTTTGGTGTTTACTAAGCGCTAGTTTTTACAACATGAAGATAGTTTGAATATCTTCTCATTTAGTTGTGGGGCATGTAGATACCCCAGAATCTGGCATCCGCTACAGGCAGCAACGAGGCTGGGCTGGCAAAAAAGTGCCATCTGACTGGGGGTATGTCATCTGTCTGTTGTCTGCAATAATAGACAGGCAGTTAGTATTTTAAATGCCTAAGTGTTATGTGGAAAACAAAGTTAACATTTCTGGCTTTTCTCCAACAACATTCGTTCTCAATATAGTCTTACTTTTTAGAAATATTTTACTTATCTTTGATGGCTCTCTCTTTCTCTTTCTCTCTCTCTCTCTCTCTCTGTATATATATATATATATATATATATATATATATATATATATATATATATATATATATATCACACAGGAACTTCAAACTTTTATTTAATTTTATACCAGATATGAACTGAGAGACGTTCGAACTATTTTAAAAAATATATTTGCTTTTACGTCATTTTGAAAAATATTTTCTGCGATACGTGATACGTGTTACCAAAAAAAGAACCTTTTTTTGGGGAATATTTTAGTATATATATATATTATATATGTACTGTGTGGAAATGGCTATTTTGTTCGTTACAGATCGTTCTGAAAAGCATCTAGGAAAGTAATATTTTTTAAAAGCCTAAAACCACTAAAACGGCTAGAAATTTAAAAAAAATGGATTATTTCCTTTTGTTTTTCTATACTCTTCGCTTATTCCAGAATTAATATATAATTAGAATAACTCAAAAATATGAAACCCTGACGTGGCAATTGGAAAATATAATTAAAATATGGCCGACTGGATATCGCACTGGAAAATGATCTCAATCATGTTGTACGTACACATAAAAGTACACATTTTCTTCTCGTAGAACTTCACTTAACAGAATTTTCCTTCTTACTTTTAATATGAAAACGATAAATGCTTTGTCGTTTTTAGATTGTCTTGATATTTGTACGCATTTTTTAAGTGTCAATTTTACCCGCTTCTTTGATAAATTAACGAAGGGATTTTTATTTTTATTTTTATCGACTTGTATTAAATAACAAGTGTCCCTGATGTTTGTGCCGTAGCAATCTCTATCTTTATACGATAACATCTTTTAACATAAAATGAGTTGGATCATTGTACGTGTGTTCCTCGTGTGCTCCTTCCAATGGTTGACCGCTGTCCGTCGACGAGCAACTTTGTTCATCGATTTGCCGCCGCTGGCTACTTTCTGGTCTCCCATTGTCACCACAAACCCTACCTTGATTTGCAGGGTCTTGGTTGTTCGTCATCACCATGTATGGCTGTGAGGATAAATTTTGACTCACGCTCGTAGGTATCTGCGGTGAACTAGGGGCGGACATTTGGCCCTGCGACCAGGTATGGTTCTGTGGAATTCGGGGTTGTGGCACATGCGGCATTTGTTGCATCATGCAAGTCCGTGACGGCGTACCTGCAGTTTTCCACTGCAGGGAATTGATGCTGGCGCGGGCGTTGTTGACTGTGGCTAGTTTCAGGTTCGACAAATCCTTTGGCCACTGCGCCTGAGCTGCAATATTTGGCTTGAATGAGCTTCGTATTGGTGTCAAGTGGTCTGCAGAATTGAAGGATCTTTGTAGGGTGGCATATGTTTTATGCTTCTCCTGGTGAGGGCTGAGGTACGGATTAGTTGCTGCATTTGCACCATCTGCAAAATGTAAAAAAGACAATGAATAACAGTGATAGTTTGTTGATTAGTCGGTTGACTTTAAGTCATGTCAGCATTTGTTGGGTTATTTTATGCTCGATATATATATATATATATATGTGTGTGTGTGTGTGTATGTCAGAAAAAAATAAAACAAGATGATCAAAGGATGTATTTATTTATATTTCAGTATCTTCTTTTTCCATGTTTTCATATTTACATACAGTCAGATTTATTTCCATTTTTCTTATATATATATACCTTTAAGAAAAATAAAATACGGTCACATTAGGATTATAAATTTATTTCCATCCTGCTCTGGGTATGGATATGAATCAATAAAACTAAATTTAACATGACTTCTTCAGATTCAATGGATATAATTAATAATTTACTGAACTGAATAATACATACATACATACACACATGCATACATACATACATACATACATACATACATACAAATATATATATATATATATATATATATATATATATATATATATATATATTTTTTTTTGTCGTTCCCAAGAGAGAAAAAAGTAAATATTTTAAAAATGAATAGGGCCACAAAGAGATTTATATTCTTTTTAAAATCAATTGTTTAGTTCTTACACATCGTTTCCGGCCTGTGGCTTTTCTCCTGAGACCTTTTTTTAAATGGATATAAATCTCTTTGTGGACCTATTCATTTTGGAATATATATATATATATATATATATATATATAAGTCAGTAGGTCTGCAAATGAATTTGGATTTGGTTTTTTAGGTTTTGTTTCCTATATTTGAAATAAAAAATATATATTTATATGTATGAATACAGAAACCTAAAATACTAAATTCAAATTTATTTGCGACCAATTCATTTTAAATATTTAATTTTCTTTCGGTGGTCCAGCAATAAAGTATATATATATATATATAAATATATATATAGGCAGCATTTTCTCTTTTAAATATATTTGAATAAATAAGCCGGACACTTCTCGTCTGCTTATTTGTCTTTGATCCGTTCAAGTCTCCGTAGGTGTCGTTTGAGTTTTGGATGGAATGAACTTAGGAAGGTGCCGTATATTTCCCTAGTACTTTCGGTCCCAATTGGAGCTATCTTCACGAGAGTGAATAAACAAGGACAAACACAATGACGAGTCATATAAATTTATATAAAAAGTTTGAGGAAGAACAAGTTGCAGGGAATTTTGAGAAGATAAGAATTTTTACCCGAAACTAATAAAGATAAATGAATAGAAACACTGATGTGAAAAACTCTAAAGGAGTAATTAATAATAATAATAATAATAATTATAATAATAATGTCAAAGCCAAAAAAGATAAGACGTAACAAAATAGCAAGTATAGGTTATGTGGTGACAGAAATGGAACGATCGATCACATAATAAGCGAATGCTGTGAATTAGCCCCCCAAAAGTTATGCAAGACTAAACACGACAGGGAATTGTGCAAGAAGTTTTAATTTGACCATATAAACAAATAGTATACATATTACCCAGAGTCTGTCCAGGAGAATGAGACGCGTAAACTTCTCTGGGACATTGAGATACAAACAAATTAACTAATCTCGGCCGGACGACCAGACCTAGTGATAGTCAACAAAAAAGAGAAGCTGCTGAATAGTGGATTTTGCTGTCACGGCAGATCACAGAATAAAATTGAAAGAAAGCGAAAAGAGACATAAGTACCTCGACCTTACAGGAGAACTAAAAAATTCTATGGAACATTAAGGTGACAGTGATACCAATTGTAATGGGTGTGTTTGGAACAATCCCCAGAGGATTGGTAGACAGACTGGAGGACTTGGAGATAAGAGGACGAGTGGAGACCATCCGAACTACGGTATTGTTGAGATCGGACAGAATACTAAGTAGAGTCCTAGAGACTTGAAGAGACTTGCGGTTACTCAAACTCCAGTGAAAGACCATCAACTAACGCTGGTGTGAAAACTTGCAAGGAATAATAATAATAATAATAATAATAATAATAATAATCACTGTGAACTGTGCAAGAAATTTAAAATTGACCATACGAACAAATGGTATATGCACAAACCAGAACCTGTCCTGGAGAATGAAACTCACAAACTCCTCTGGGATTTTGAGATAAAAACGGATCACCTCATCTTGGTCAGACGACCAGACCCTATAATAATCAACAACAACAGCAGCAACAACAATAACGACAAAAGAGAACTTGCAGAATTGTGGACTTTGCTGTCCCAGTCGACCACAAAGTAAAGTTGAAACCAAACTACGGCATTATTGAGATCAGCCAGAATGAGAAGTGACCTGGAGACTTGAGAAGACTTGTGGTCACTCAAACTCCAGTGAAAAACCATCAGTTAACGCTGATGTGAAAAAATCTTAAGGAGTAAAATAATAATAATAATAATAATAATAATAGTCCTTGAAAATAACACACATAAACTCCAATGGGACTTTGACACACACACGGATCACCTAATCTCGGCCAGAAGACCAGACCTAATAATAATCAACAAAAAAAGAGAACTTGCAAAATTGTTGACTTTGCTGTCCCAGCTGACCACAGAATAAAGCTGAAAGAATGTAAAAAGAAGGATAAGTACCTCGACCTTGCTTGGGAATTGAAAAAACTGTGGAACATGCAGGTGACAATTATACTAATTGTAATTGGTGCGTTTGGAACAGTAACAAAAGGATTACTAAAGGGACTGGAGGACTTGGAAGTTGACGGACGAGTGGAGACCATCCAAACAACAACATTATTGAGAACGGCCAGAATATTGAGAAGAGTCCTGGAAACTTGAGGAGATTTGCTGTCACTTAAACTCCAGTGAAAGACCATCAGCTAACCCCGATTGAAAAACTTTAATGAGTAAATAATAATAATAATAATAATAATAAGACAGAAAAATAATTCATCAAACGTCATAGAGTAAATAAAATAACAAATCTCAAAATTGATACCATATATCCATGTAAATAACCCCGCTGTATAATCTAGTGGATGACCATCAGCTTTTGGTTGGGATGATTTAAATGCAAACTAAAGAATGACCTGACTAACAGCGTTCGAAAACTTTCAGAAAAGCTAGGATAATCGAAATATACTATATGTAAATCATAAAACGAAAAGAAATAATTATAAAAAAAAGAAAGAAAGCAAAACAAAAAACAAACGAAAGGTTCCTCATGAACTCTCTAGATTTTTAGTAAATTAGACACTAGAACTTTAGGTCATTTTCTCCCGCAGCAAATTTCTAACATCAAAATGCAGTCAGTGAAAATTGTTTGATTTACCTGTTTCCTCTGGAGCCGGTGCTGCATCTCCATCACTCCAACCTCTTCCGCTATCGTTATTGGAAGATCCTGTGGAGACATCACTTCGACAATCGGGAGCCATTCGTCCGGTCACGATGTTGACTTCTTGGAAGCTGACCTAAGGAAAATAAAATAAAATGGAAGAAAATTACCGGGAGGAAATAAGTTGAATTTCTTATCTTAAATATACAAAATGTCTTCTCAAGCTGATCTCGAATACATCTGAGGAACGCCGAAGAGTGCATTAAAATTGTGTTGCATAAAAATAGGTAAATAAATAAATTAATGAATTAAATAAGAAAAAACAAAACATGGAGACCATTGTCTTCCGAATATAATTTGCTGAATGTGTTCATTTTTTCAACTTGAGAGTATCTATTTATCTATCTATGTGTGTGTGTAAATGAGTTGTATACATATATGCATATAGAATAGACTCTTTCTTTCTTTCTTTATTTATTTCGATATATATATATATATATTTCTTTCGATATATATATATATATATATATATATATATATATATATATATATATATATATATATATGTGTGTGTGTGTGTGTGTGTATATAAGTTAGGATAGTGTAGATACAAAGTCAATGGCAATTAATGACAGCCAGTTTTTCTTGTCGGAAGATTGCATAAGCGAGAAACTGCCAGTCATCAAGCACCGTTGACTTTGTGTCAAGGCTATTCCATATTTACCCAACCCCTTCGCTCGGGCAGGATATGACACCAGGTTAATTTTTAAGCGGAGTTTAATAGGTTTGAATTCAGAGTTTTCCTTCTCCTGTACTAGTTGCCTCACCAAGGCTGAAGAAATCAGTCTGACCTACTATTTACCCCTAGCTGGAGGGAGAATAATTGGATTTATACCTTTCCCAAGGGTATTAGTGCTATGTGAAATGCAATCAGTCGCGTCGAGGATTTGAACTCGTGTCACCGTGTCCATTTCCTACGACGATAACCATTACACCGGAAGAAGAAGAGCGTCTATACTGTTGTGTCTAGGCTATTCGATCTTCGATCCACATGTACTCTATCAGCGATATTGAGCAGTGTGTGGATAAATTTCTGGGCTAACTGGAATCTTTAACCTTGGTGAGGCAATCACTTAAAGGGGAAAGAAAACTCTGAATTCCAAGCTAACTCTGTTTAAAAATTGACCTTGTGTCACATCCTGTCCGTGAGGAGTGGTTGGGTAAATATAGATATTGAGCACTTTTTATTTATAAATATAGCAAATTAAATTATATACGTGTGTATATGTATGTGTGTATTTGTACGTTTGTATGTGTGTGTGTGCGTGTGTGTGTAAGTAGATTATGCAGTAAAGATTTTTAGTATTTATTACAACTGAATTTCACTCGACTTAATGTTTCAGCTTTTTAACGCACCCACATACATATACACACTCATACACACCTGGATTTCAATCGACTCAGAGACCTTCCTTTTTAACACACACACACACACATGGAGAAACATATATAGAGTTCGAAGAAGACAACAATAGAAGTACATACTTAAAATTTATAAAAAGTGAATGAAGAAATGTGACGTTAGTTTATAAGTTATAAAACCATTAAGGTCATGGATCTTGAAAATAACAAAATAAATGGCCTGAGCTAGAGAATTTTAAATAGTTTATGCAAACACCATCTATCGATATACTGAAGAAACTAATACGATTAATAAAGTTAATGAAGTTTTTATATGTGTATTCATGTATATATATATATATATATTTGATTGAATATAATAGACATTTTTTGTCTACATATTTTTTTGTTAATTCTTTCGAATTGCCGTATTGATCTTATGATATTCGGCTGGAATTGGTTGATAAATCTTCCATAATAAGTTTTTCCCCAAGTGATTTCTGCCCGACTTTGGGCCATCATCAAGGGAGGGTGTATTACAAAAGTGATGTAACTTTTGTATGTACATAATTACTTTATTAGAAGAAGAGCGTCTGTACTGTTGTATTGTGTAGCGTTAACTTTTCGAATCTGCTCTATAAATAACGTCAGTAGCTAAAGACATTTAAATACATTAGCACTGGTTTTAAAATTAATTCTGTTAAGTTTGGGTTGTATGTTCCTAATATGTAGTGCCTCAAGAATCTGTAGTTTTTGGAAGTAATTTTGATGGTCTAATATTGTTGTGTTTTCGGAAAGAATTGGGCATGAATGTTATTTTAATGCTGTGCTATGGAAATTGTATCAGAAAGGTGCATTGTAAGTCTTCTCGATAGGGTAGTTAAAGTTAAACCAACATATACATTATTATTTTCAGAGATACAATCTCCTAAATTTAAATTGATATATAACGTTGGTTTGGCAAAAAGTTGGAGGTTTTGAATTTATTATAAGTTTTGTTTTTATTATTAAGATCAGTGGGGAGCATGTTTCTATGAATCAATGTATTTATTATTTTACATATATACATCTACATGAATATATATATATAAGGTGGGCTAAAAGTTGGTATGTTACATAAAAGATCGGTGAGATCTATTTTGACATGTAGTGTAGCATTTAAGTGCAGTCCTGGGCCTTTGAATGCGAGTCCACCAGTATGATGGATAACTATTAAACATAAGGTCAATCTGACACCACAGCTCTCATTGGATTGTTTCAGACGAGTCACCAAAACAGTTCTAGACCTAGGAATTAGTTCGTGAGAGAGGCTCAAAGCGAGCGGTTGAAAGCCCCATCTTGCTCTCCAAGTCGTTCAGGTAATGATTGTAGTCGCCAAGAAATAAAAAGTAATACGTGCATATGAAAGTGGGGTCGTGTTATCAATGAATAAGACTAAAGCTGGAGACATGAAAGCGACACCAGACCGAAACGAAACGACCGGAGAAATTATGAAGTGAAGAACGAACTGAAGGAGATGAAAATCGACTGATTGTTAAATTTAGTTGTTTAATTTTTAATGTATTTCCTTTTTCATAGACATTGTGATTTGATTTGATTTCTTTTGTTTTATGGCATATCAACCCTCGTGGGTTATTCAATGCCAAAGTCATCCTCGTAGAAGAACAGCAGTGATAAGGGGTTCATATATCTTTCCCAAAGGGTATTAGTCTGAAAGTGAACCTAATAGCACAATTAGAGTTTGAACTCGCAAACTTCTTGGTTGCAGTTCTAATGTTTAGCCATTATTCCACTGGAACTCCCATAAAAGCATTGTAAATAATGGCGAATAATTTTAATCAAGAACAAAGAAAGTGGATTTTAAAGCATTGCTGGAAGACTGAATATGTCGAGGAAGCAAGAAGCATCAGACATTCTTTCACCAACACGATTGACAATTTAAAAAAAAGTTACGTATATGACTACTTTTGGCTCGCACTGCATATATATATATATATATATATATATATATATATATATATATACGTGTGTGTGTCTATATGTGTGGGCAGTGGTTCAGGGTTATGTTTACAAACATATAAATCTTAGTAATATATAGATATATTCATAGGTAACGTAACTTGGTCACCCACTCTGAGTAAGGAGAAATTCCATTATTATGATAAAACGGGGTATTTTTTCTTCCAGTGTCTCGTATTACCATACGACCGGAATTTTTCATTACTCCAGAGTGAGATCAGGTTGCTAGTACATTACAGAAGGACGCTGCTCAATTAGAATCGTTTTAACATAGTTATACAGATACAAAAAAAAAAAAATGACAGCATTTGTACCAAAAATCTTATAATAGTTTACTAAATATATGTGTCCGTCCGTACCATCCGAAAGTTTAAAAATCTACCAAGAAATCCAGCTAAGACTGGTGTTTTGATAGGACCTGTCTATCACCCTCTATATCTTATTGTCTCCGTCCGCATAAAAAATGGTATCTATCCCAATGCACTTATCGACTCCTTCGGTAATCTTTAAGGAAGGAAGATGGCTTTCTCTCTCTATATATATACACTTAGACGCTCTCTATCGCGACTGAATGGGAATTTATTTAATCTTAATTATTAATATTATATCTTTAAACCAAGAAAATAATAAAACTAGATATTTATTCGAAATTTTTATTAATTTGAAAGGGATTTCTGAGGGTCTCTGAGATCTTCGACCGAACCCGAAGCCGTCTTTCGTTCGCAGGGTGTAAACGAGACAGTAGTCAGTAGGGAATAAGAGATTTTTAAAAGTCTTTAAGTACGATTAGAATGCTGCGAGCAATATTGAAGCAGCACCCCACAAAGCAGCAGCTGTACGGTCACTTACCACCCATCACGAAAACTATCCAAGTTAGACGAACCAGGCATGCGGGACACTGACACTGACACTGACGGAGAAGTGGTGACGAACTCATAAGTGACATACGCCTGTGGACCCCTTCACATGGACGAGCAAAAGCAGAACGGCCAGCTCGAACCTACATACAACAGCTCAATGTCGATATATGATATAGCCTTGAAGACCAACCGGAAGCGATGAATGATAAAGAAGGGTGGCGGGAGAGGGTCAGGGAGATCCGCCCTGGTGGTGCGACATGATGATGACCACGAATTATCCTAAACTTTGATAAAAGCGCGTTTTAGGTCCTTTTTCTTAAATAATGACCACCTTACAACCTGTATGTTATATAAGTAAGAACTGCTAGTAAATATGAATACAACAAACACAAAATCAGATAAATCTTGTTTTAATATTCATTTGGCCTCTGTATCTATTGTATAAGAAATCTTCAGTTTAAATCTTAAGAATTTCTTGCTATATGAGCTCAGATAATTATAATTCAATTTTTTTTAAAGAATTATATATATATATGTTTATATTCTGAGTTAGGATAGTGTAATCACAACTAACAATGCTTGGTAACTGTCAGTTTCTCGCTCTATGCAGACCAAAACTGGATTCGATAACTAGATAGACAAGAAACTGTTGTTATGAAATAGCCGAGGGATTTCGGTTCATGCCTTTGAGTTTAGTTAGGCTGAGAACCTTTCGGCTCAGCACATGAGTTGGTTGGGTGTAAGATTGAAGCAGGTGTTAACGCGGGTGCGCGCGAGCGGATGGAGGTGTCACTCAGATGTCATAACAGTCCGAGACGATACTGGGTGACAAGGTGCGGGTGATGTCACGCACCAGAAGCACGCGGAAGTTTGTGTGAGAATTTGAAGAAAATAAGAGTCGGGTTTTAGACGCAAAACGAGAAGGATCGATGTTGGAGCTCGCAGGCGCGAGGCGAACGTGCGCCCGATGGGGGCCGCTCGAGTTGGGGGCCAAAGGAATAAGACAGCATAGAAGATTGTGTCTCTCCTCCTTACGTCGAAACCTTTAACTCAAAGTTAATAAAAAGGTTTCGTACCTGAACAAGAAGTAGTTACGTGTTTTGAGATTCCTGTTCTTTATATATTCTATCGTTATGAACATTACATGTCTATTTTGCACATGGCCATATTCGTGTATATGGCTACGCAACACTGTCAGTCACCAAACACCATTGACTGAATCTACGCTATGCTAAGTCATATATATATATATATATATATATATATATATATATATATATATATATATAATTTTTTACATATATTTAATAGCATGGATACTTATCTTAGACCACTGGTTTCATACCGTCTTTACGACAATCATGCGTCAGAAAAAAGCTTATACCGTATTTGGTCTGCCACAAATCCACCAAGTGGGATAGCGACATCGACATACTGTTGTAATATTTTATATATATATATATATATATATATATATAGGCATGTATGTTTTCTCTATCACCGATATTGAGCACTCTTTATATATATATATATATATATATATGTAAAGACAAATCGGAATATTTCTTTTGTGTTATTTATTTTTTCATGGTACTTAGCGAATTTCAACCTTAGGTAATTGTTAGGAAAATAGTTTTTGTGAAGAAAAGTTTTTGTGAAGAAAAGTTTTTGTTAGGAAAAGTTTTTGTGAAGAAAGTTTTTTAAGAAAACTTTTAAAATATTTATTAAAAGCTAATATGCCATAAGAGAAGCGACGAAAATATACTGGTGACAAAGCATATGATTTCGTTGAATGAAAATTATTTTCTGCTTTATATATATATATATATATATATATATATATATATATATATATAAACTGGCATATGGATGTACCAAACTTCACGAACTCACACGTAAAAATAAAAACCTACAAACACAGACTACCTTAAAATATTTCTGTGTTAAGTCAAATACGTTATCGCATATAAAACTCAGAAAAAGAGAGACTGGAAAAAACAATAACCTTGAAAATATACGTGTATACGGATGTGTGTATATATGGATATATGTGGACACACACACACACACACACACACACACACACACGCACACAAAGGACTTACTTTTATATATATACATAAAAAAAGAACATTTGCTGAGGCCATAAGTTTGTCACGGACAATTAACTCCAATCAATCACAGACACAAATCCTGGAATTAAAAAGAATCACACCCCTATCAAAACAATCTTCACGATAAAAGATAAGAACAAAGACCATCCTTACCATTATCAATTCCCTGAAGAAGACCGAAATGTCTGAAACACATGTAGAGCACAAGTATGTGAAATAATAAAATTCTAAAGAACAAATTCTGATTAATTTGCAGACCAATAGGTCTGAAACTAAGTCTAACGTAAAGTTGGACGGGTTTCGATCCCGGTTTTGAGCATCCTGCGTATCTAGCCACACTGAAAAGTTCTGATAGAACGAAACAGTCTGTCTGTGAATGACAATATATATATATTATAAGAGTGTTGGTCGTCAGTAAATCACTTTGTGGTTATGTGTCAAACCAAGTGCAATATAATATGCAGAGTGCTCAATATCTAGGATAGAGCTATTATATAATAATGATGATAAATAAATATATATTAGATATATATATATTTAATCCATGGAAAATATTCTGCAACCTTAGGTTTCATGAAGTTTATAAAACAACATTCTTCAAACCTAAGGTTGCAGAATATTTTCCATGGATTAAATAAATATATATATCTAATATATATTTATTTATTATCATTATATATATATATATATATATATATTCTTTTACCATTTTTATTTTTATAATTTTATTATATTTTTATACAGACATGCAGGACACTGCTGGAGAAGCAGGGACGAACTCATAAGAGATGTACTCTTATGGACCCCCACACATGGCCGTGCAAAAGCAGGACGACCAGCACGAACATACATTCAGCAGCTATGTGAGGATACGGGATGTTGTCCTGAAGACCTACCTAGGGCGATGAACGATAGGGAGGAGTGGCGAGAGAGGGTCGGGGATATCCGTGCTACCAGCGCGATATGATGATAATGATGATGATATTTTTATATGTACTCTGAAAAGAATCTGGGAGAGTCGGAGAACGAAGAGGAACATATACTACACTTGGATCTTCGTTTGAACCCCGGAGAGTTTCAATTATTTTCAAAATATCAATATGAATATATGAGGTATCCATTGGTACTAAAAAAACTAATGAAAAGAAAAATACTTTTCTTTAAAATTCTGAAAAATGTAATTTTCTAATATAAAAATATTAGTGTACAGACTTATTTACTTTATGAGTACAGATAATGAAATTCGAAAGTCAATTAGAAAAGTCCGTGAAAAGTTGCACTCGGCACACCTGCACGTTGTTAAAACAATAAAAAGCAAGCGGCCAGAATGTTATTTGGTATCAGTTAGTGCATCGACTCATTTAAACTCATAACATCCCGAATTAACCTTTGTCCCTTTTTTGAAATTAAAAGGTCAAATCTGGGCTTCCGATAGATTAATCACATCTTTGATTCTATTTTTCTTATTATATGTTAATATGAAAAGGAATACTCCCCTGGAAAAGTGTGGGTTACGACCCTTACTTATGAAAGCCCCTATATTGTAGCTTGATTAGATGACTAATTAAAATTTGATACGTAAAAAAGATACACTTCCCACAAAAGTTGATGAGAACTTTTGATTGGCTGGCCAATCACAAAGATGTAGAAAAATACGAAATGATCTGTGGATGGTTAGTCAATCGGAAATGTTTGTTCTATGGGGAATTCTCAATAAAGATACTTCTTTAAGGGTTCAAAGGGGGAGGAACTTCAAAGACCATACCGAAGATAGGAGAATAAGAAAAGAAGTCTCTCCAAGCACTAAAGCCTCTCCAACGAAAATCTAACCCAGTCGGCTGGAGCTGCAGAATGCACTGATTGCATCTTTGCAGAGAGATAAAATTCCTTTAACGAGTGTCCTGTTTATGACAAGAAACAATTTGATGTTGAGGCTTCAGTAATGCTGGAGCTTTGGGGAATGCGGAGTACTCCTTCATGGTCATCGCTCCCAGGTTCTGGCCCGGAGTGGTAGCACCTGATAGGGTCCTATCTATGGGTCAAATAGAACTAAACTGTGTAATCGCATTAAACTGAATTGTCTGAAATTAACTGTTTTTACATTTAACTGTGTAAACAAAAAAGCTAAACGGAATTGTTTGAAAAAGAACTATTTGTTCATTTAACTGTGTGTTAACAAATGACTGATGTTTAATTGAATTGTTTGTGATACATAGAAATACTTGGAACCATTTAACCTTGTTGACAAGCTAAACGGAATTGTTTGAAAAAGAACTGTTTTTACGTTTAACTGTGTGTAAACAAAAACTATTTAAACCAATGACTGTGTGTAAACAAAAGACTATATTTATGCTAAACTGAATTGTTTGAAATTAAGTGAAACCATTAAAAAACGACCCCAGGCTTGTTAAAAAATACAAATAAAAACACTATGCTTGTTTGAAATAGAACTGTTTTTGACATTTAAATAGTGTACTTATAGTAAACTGAATTGTTTGAAATAGAAATGTTTCTGACATTTAAACTGTGTACTTATATTAAACTGAATTGTTTGAAATAGAACTGTTTATATGTATGATAATGGATTTGGAATTGAATAATCTACAATGGTTTATATGCCATAAAACCAAACTTTAACCATACCACTCCTGCAAAAACTGCACTCTCTGAAAAATTGCCACACTGATTAACATTAAGACAGCACCATCCAAATTACTCAACTTATCATTTTCTCAACACGAAAAAGCAATTTTCTCTCTCTCTCTCTCACACACACACACACACACACACACAGACACACACACACACACACACACACACACACATATATATATATATATATATATATATATATATATATATATATATATCGTTGTTACGCAATAGCGTCTCAATAAATATTTATCATCGGTTAACAGAGAGTTTTTCTTGTCTTTGAGTTACCAATACCCGACTAACTTGTTTCAACCGATCACCCTAACAGCCAGAAGTTCCGGATAGATTATATCACCCTCGTTCTGTGGTCACAGAAGGAGGTGATGAAACAACGATCCGGAGACGCATATGGTAGTCACGGGACCTAGGCACATCAAATACCATGAGAAACATGGGACCAGAATCGATACCACAAAAATGAAACAAAAATGAGCTCAAACATGAAGATAACAATGTACAATATCTATATGTAATATACATGAATGTGGGAGGTATCTGTGTGGGTTTATATGTGTGTGGGATATATATATATATACATATATATATATTTATGGGGGAGGGATATTGATTGATTTTAACGGCACGTCGATCGGTCTGGGGTTATATCATGCTTAGAGGTTTGGGAATTACGTACATTGTACGTTTATATTGCATTTTTTCGTGTAATTTCTGACGTTTTTTTTTGCGTACGGTTATAGGATATCTGGTATTCCAATCAGATATAGATAATTTGGCGACACACACTAACAGGTACTACCATTCTGGACCAGAGTGGACTTGGAAATAGTAGCAATAAAGAAGTACTCCACACTCCCCAGATTCGGATCCTCACCATCGGATACAGTTTAGTGTCACATCTAGGATACCCCTTTCTGGAAATAGGGTCTTACCTTTTTTTTTTTTCTTAATTTACAAAATATCGTTTTCGTGAGGCTCTTACCTCTCTATAGGAATTACAGTCAGCGTATTCTAAGCCCTCCGACGGAACAAAGTGTTTGTGTATGAGAGTAAGAGAGAGAGGTGGGGTAAATTATAAACCAACATAAATTCAAGCGGACATTTCTCTGTAACGGCGTAAAATACATTAGTTCGGGCGACTATAGGTTTGGCTTCTTTGTTTAATGGCATATCAACCTTTGTAGGTAATTTAATACCAAATCTATCCATCAAGAAGAACAGTAGTGGTACTATTTAACCCCTAGCTGGGAGGATAAGGGGGTTCATACCTTTCCCAAGGGTATTTGCCCGAAAATGAACGTAATAGAGCGACTGGAGTACGAACTCGCTGACTACGATTCCGGAGTCCATCTTTAACCATTACACCACGAGGACACCCGCCGGGTGACTATAGCTACAATCTACTTTCGGTCATTCCGTCCCCAATATGGTGAAGCTTTCGCCCCGAAAAAAGATGATTATATAGTTCTCATGAATAATAAGCAACCCTAACTTTTGGGCTGAAAAATGTGAAAAAATAATGAGTTTTATACATAAATAATCAGAGAGAGAGAGAGAGAGAGAGAGAGAGAGGGGGGTAATGCAAAATTATACCTGATGTCTGGTAGGAGTGGCTGCTTTGTATATGTCCCCGCCCATCGAAGAGGCAGCTCGTTCGTTTTTCGGTTCATCCCGGAAAGTTTGATGTCGTAACCCAATAGATCTTTTGTAATCTATATCAGATGACATGGCCAACGATAAATCATGATTGGAATCGAACTGCTTCGGCATACACCGTGATTGTTTATTGCCCTGATGTGGGCCCAAACCCATCCCTGGCGGTTGGTTCCTCCGGTCGTTACGGCGCAGCATACAAATCGTCGTGATTACAACAATGGCTACCGAAGCCGTAATGGCCGTCAGTACTATGACAATGAGCAAGTTGTGTTGCATTATGACACCTCTGTGCATTTGAAAATCTTCTGTCATCGATGACGTGTCATTGTTAACAATAACCACTAGCGATAGGTTTGCAGTTGACGACAGTATTGGTGTGCCGCTATCTGACACAGCCAGTCGTAAAGTGTACGTTCCTGAGTCGACAATGGTGGCTGCACGGCCAAAAGACAAAACTCCTGTGTACCGATTAATAGCAAACAGATTTTTTTCGTTACCTGATACAATACCGAACTGAAGCCGCGCATTTTCACCGCTATCGTTATCATGCGCTTGCAGGACTGTGATTTCATTCTCCGCATAAGGGTAATAATAAACCGTCATACTGAAGTTGTTTTGACTGGGAAAAACAAAATCAGGTGAATTGTCATTTTCATCGATAACATTCACGAGAACGTAAACCGTGCTGTTGAGTTGCGGCGTGCCATGATCGATGACCATAACTTGGAACTTGTAAAGATCCTGAACCTCGCGGTCAAGGGGTTCGACTACTGAGAGAAAACCGTCGTTAGTAATACGAAACGGAAGAAAGTGTTTACCGTCTGTGACTAAAGAGTAGCTGAGCTGACCACCTGGTCCGAGGTCTGGGTCAGTGGCGTTGACAAAACCGACGGGGACGCTGTGGCGTTGATTTTCATACGTGGAGAACTCAAACAAATTTCTGGTGAACTGAGGGCTGACGTCGTTCATGTCCAGGATTGAAATCCGAACAGTTGCACTAGCTGTGAAAGAAGGTTTTCCCAGATCTCTCGCCAGCACCTTCAGCCTTACAAACGACTCTACTTCGCGGTTAAAAACAGTCTCCACAGTTAGCACACCGGTCAGCTCAGCTATCTTGAATCGCGATGTGGGATCATCGAGAAAGTAGATGATGGCTGCGTTATTGCCCGTATCGCGATCCGTAGCGGAAACTGTTGCAATGGAAAGTCCTGGAGGGTTATTTTCGGCAAACGAGGCCGTGTAAATGTGCTGAGTAAACATGGGAGCATTATCGTTAATATCAAGTACCTCAATCGAGAAAGAGGCCTTGGAAAAGAGAGGAGGAACACCTTTGTCTTGGCATGTGATCGTCACATTGTAATAGGCCTGGCTCTCTCTATCCAACGGCTTCTTCACGATTACTTTGTATTCTTTAGCCCCAAGGCTTTGGAGTTGGAATTTTCCGTGCCGAAGATCACATCGGACCTCTCCATTTTCGCCAATGTCATGGTCAACAACTTGGACATAAGCTATGAAACTATCCTTACTTACACTCTCCAAGATAACTGCCGTATTTTGAGCTGATGAAGAAACGAAATTGATATTGATTTCTGGTGCTGTATTTTGCATATTAGAAACGCTTATCACAACCATTCCAAGAGCGCTAAGAGGAGGATTCGCACCGTCAACAGCTTCAACAAACAGTTTATAAGTAGTCTGTTCTCCTGATGTTATGATTTTCCGTTGGTAAATTTCTCCAGACATTTCGTCTAATATAAAATGTTCTCTAGCTGCTTCTGAGGTTCGGGGACTGAAACGGTAGGTTATGTCTCCATTTCTACCTTTATCAGCATCCGTGGCAGACACAGCGACAATAGGAATAGGAGCAAGAGGTTCATCATTACTAATGGACACGTTGTATATTTTCTGCGTGAAAACGGGTGCATTATCGTTTAAGTCCGTGACAGAAATGTTAATAAACAAGATACTCTGTCTGGATGGAGATCCCTGGTCTTTAGCGATCACCTCCAGCAGATACCTGTCTTTGGCCTCTCTGTCTAGCTTCTCCCTTACAGATATGCTCAATTCTGATGTTCCGTCGAGTCGATTGGAGACGGAC
Organism: Sepioteuthis lessoniana; assembly: GCA_963585895.1. Classification (NCBI taxonomy): domain Eukaryota; kingdom Metazoa; phylum Mollusca; class Cephalopoda; order Myopsida; family Loliginidae; genus Sepioteuthis; species Sepioteuthis lessoniana. The sequence continues at coordinate 101,024,597 of OY757915.1, forward strand.
AAAACGAAAGGCTCGTTACGATTGGTCCTTAACTGATAAGTCACGTTAGCGTTCTTCGCGCTCACATCTTTGTCGACAGCATTTGGAATCGGTTTTCTCATTGTACTATCTCCTTCGGAGAATTGTAAATAAATGCTCTGACTTGGAAATTCTGGTTTTTGGTCATTGATGTCCTCTACAATGACCTTGACCTTTAACAGTCTCAACAGTGATTCCGCCATTTGAACAGCGATATCAATAATTAGGTAACATTCGACGTCCAGGCTGCAGAGTTCTTCAGCGTCCAAAACTTGGGCGGTGTATAGTTTACCAGTTGTTTCGCTGACGTTGAACAGCGGGGAAGCACCGGCACCTCCAGCAGGCCGCAGCTGGCTGAAACGGATAAGGCGACTATCTTGGTCGGGTATGCTCTCCATAATACGTGTATCCTCGGCGACGTTGCCCAAATAGGTGCCTGCGTTTTTCTCTTCCTGTACTCGATAGGTGATATCTACACATTGATGTAAGCTGAACGTAAGCAGCAATATATACAGCTGCACCCACCTCATTTCCGACGACGTACGGTCACTGCTTGTATTTCTTCTCTGGGCTTATTTTTCTTTAATTATTTACTCGTAATCTGAAAATAAAATAAAAAGAAAAGAATAAAAGAATAGTGGAGACGTTGTGTTTTATTTACAAAGAAAATGTAATGCAGGAGTATAGAACAAAAGAAACAAAGAGTTGAAAGATTACCGACTTATCTTTAAAGAATAAACCAGTATAAAAACCAATAAACAAAAGAGAACAAGAGGAAACTTTACTGCTTAGAATTTTGAAGTGAATCAACTAAACAGAAAAAAAACAAAAAAAACACTGGAAATTTGTCAGTTGGATGAATAAGTTCTTTTTTCTTAAGTTAAATATCAATATCAAACTAAAGATAGATTAACAAATTAACGGATACATAAATAAATAAATAAATAAATAAAGGAATCACACGAATTAATCAAAATTGGAAAAAAATGACATAGATAGATATGACTGAGTATATATGAATGACTAGAATTAGATTGACATAAACAGATTATGATTGATTGACTATTTTCGATCCGACTAACATGAATACAGTACAGACAAAATGTAAACTAAAGGCAAAAATCATAAAAGATAACAACTAATCAGTCTTGTTCCTTTGGTAGAAACGAGAACGATTATAAAACGTAAGTTAATACACATATATATATATACACACATATATATATATATATATATATATATATATATAT
>OY757915.1:101030864-101043364 GCA_963585895.1 Sepioteuthis lessoniana
AAGACAGTTTGCTACATTAGCTTATGTGATTAACTGTTTCATCTCTGTCACCGTAGAGCCAACACTTGCTATTCTCCCATATATTATCAATTTTTGCTTATCATTATAGAAACTGAATCTATATATCCTTATTGGTAATAATTAAGTTCAACTTTGTAGGATTAAAGAGGATGGCATTCACGGAAGTTCGGAGAGTCTACAGATTGGAATTGTCTGCTGGTCTATCGTGTAAGAAATGTTATAAATATTGATACTTATAAGACGCTTACATTAAAGGTATTTTCTAAGTTCAGTTTACTCTTGAGCAATAGGGCGCTAAATGTAACTGTCTTCATTGTAGGAAATGGAATCGGTAATCTGAGTTCAAATCCAAGACGAGTCTGTTTACGTTTCACTTGGTGACAATGCCTTTCGGAAATGCAAGAATTTATCTTCTCCCTCCATCAGCTATGAGTCAATTATAGAGCAGACTGGGTTATATAGCTTTGTTAGGCAACCAGTTTAGAAGAAGGAAAACTGAATTCAAACCAGCTTTATTCTGCACCCCCCGAAAAAAAAGGATACGTGTTACATCCTATCCATAGTAGAGGAATTGGGTAAATACATGCACAAGGGCGTGTGTCAGTCCTCTTGTTAAAATCCGGCCTTCTTTAATAGTGATGGTCTTGGTTTGGTTCTTTGTTTAATGGCACATCAACCTTTGTAGGCTATTTAATGCCAAAGCTATTCTCGTAGAAGAATAGTAGTGGTACTATTTAACCCATAACTGGGGGGATAAGGGGGTTCATACCTTTCCCAAAGGTATTTGCCCAAAAGTGAACGTGATAGCGCGACTGGAGTACGAACTCGCGTACTACGATTCCGCAGTCCATTGCTTTAACCATTACACCACGAGGACACCCCCTCATGATGATCTGTGAAACTAGATTTGTAACCACTTCTTAGCAATAAGGAAATATTATTGTGGGGGTTTTAGATGAAGATCGACAGCTAACATCTGTTTTCGGAAAGACTCTTACTGCAGCTCCGTCGGGTACAAGACGATTTATTTGTAAAAATGTTACACCCATTTTCTGATTGGGCCAGATGGTGAGCCGATAATGAAATACATCATCTGGATATCAAGTTTATAATTACCGAAGTCAAATTCTATTTTTGTATTCACCTACTCCTCCGCCATCAGCATGATGTGACACAAAGTCCATTTTAAAGCGTGGTAGTGCTATTTTGAATTCATAATTTACCTTTTCTACATTGGTTGCCGTATCAAGGCTAAAGAGACCAGTTTACTCTATTTACACATAGCTAGGAAGAAGAGATGGATTCATGCTTTTTCCTACGATATTAGCGGAAATTAAAACGCAGACTCGCCCGGAATTCGAACTCGGTTGGTCGATTCCATTTCCTACGACAATAACCGTAATGCTATGTGCGCCCTCTTTGTCAGCTTCTCTGTTAATGTGCACATTGAAGGGGGCCTGTTATAGGAATAGATTTTAAAGAGTTATCTTCTTTATTAAACAATTTGTCCAGTATCAGCGTCTGTCATTAACGGACTCCCGTGTCCTTCTCCGCAAATGCGAGAAAGGGAAACACAAATACTCAATCAACAGCTGCTCTTGTGCATCGACTTGGCTGTCAATTTAATGTCATTCTAATCCCTCATTCAGTTTTAATGAAGCACAGATTTAAAATAATTAATAGTTCATTGCAGCCATCGTTGCTGTTTCGCTTTGTAGACAGAGTTGAAGTCGCCAATTGATTTTTTTTCTCTTTGTTTAGTTTAGTAAGATCCTCGACACTTTTATTCTCAAGAGGGCCAGTGAATTCACAGACACGATCATCCGATTGGACGAAATAAAAAGGTAAATACTAAGAAACAAGAGCACAGAAAACATACAAACATACATACATACATATTAGGTGATACTCGAACATTAATTTAACATCTAGAAAATGACTTGTCCTAATTCTTAGTTTCCACTGTTTCTTTCGAAGTAGTCCTCTTGAACATGTATACAACAATCATGCTGCTAGAAACGCTCGTGGTATAATTGTTATCGTCGTAGGAAAATGACGAGGCTGTTTGCATTTCACAAAGTGCTAATACACTAGGCAATCGATCAAGGGGAAGGAAAACTCCGAATTCAACCCTCTAAAACTCAGCTTTAAAAAATTGACCTTGTGTCATATCCTGTTCGTGCAAAGGGGTTGCTAAAAATATATACAGCAATCATGCAAAGAATTTAGCTTACAAAGAATGAAGAACAGATTTTAACTGCGTACTGTTCATATTTACCCGAATGGTTGCCCTTAGACGTCACCTCAAAGATATTATCACCTAGAATACGTCAACTGAATCCCCGGCTGAGGAGAGGCATCCAATAGGTGTTTTGGGTAAGATACTAAACTGCATATGGTGCATTAGGGTGTGTAGTATCACCCTTATGTTGCCATTTTTCTGGGACCCACTCTAGCCCGGAGTGGTAGAATCTGTTTGAAATAATATTTGAAATGATTATAGTAAAAGTAAAGTTGGCGACCTTTAATCGAGGGCGACCATTAGTCGAGGGCGACCAGAAGGCTCCCTTTTCGATAGCTACTACACTGAGGTGTAGGGGAGGGTGCTATTTTTTCCCCTGGTTTGCCACACTTTACCCTTGATACGTACCTTATATTGCTGAGTGTTAAGCAAGAATGTATCAAGTACCATTTTTAAAGTCTTTGGTATGACGCGAACTGGGATTGAACCCAGGTCTCCCGGACCATTGGCGAACACTCTACCCACTGGGCCAACGAGCCGATAACTACATAATCATCATCATCATATCGTGCCGCTAGCACGGATATCCCTGACCCTCTCTCACCATTTCTCCCTATCGTTCATCGCTTCTGGCAGGTCTTCAAGGCTACATCCCGTATCCTCACATAGCTGCTGTATGTATGTTCGAGCTGGTCATCCTTCTTTTGCTCGGCCATATGCGTGGGTCCATAGGAGTACATCACTCACGAGCTCGTCCTTGCTTCTCCAGCAGTGTCCTGCATGTCTAGTTCGTCTAACTTGGATAGTTTTCGTGATGGGAGGCAGGTGGCCGTAGAGTTGGTGCCTTGTGTAGTGTTGCCGCCAGGACTTGTTCAATATTGCTCGCAATATTCTTGTGTAATTGCCGTCTAGCTTCTTCTCCAGCCGTTTAGTTAGCGTCCAAGTAGTGCATCCATATAGCAGTATCGATACGATCGCTGCCTGGAAGAAACTGCGTTTCATTTTATCGGTCAGGTCTGATTTCCATATGATCGATAGCCTATCGGTAGCTGTCCGTATTGATATTGAACTTAAGTATGATGTATTCAGTCATTTAAAATTTCTAGCGTAAATAATTTAGGACTCTGCTAAACTGCGTTCAGCATAAAATAATCCATTGAGGGTTGATATGCCTTAAAACTGATTAAATCTAAACCTAATCAAAATATCCCAGAATTGTCTTTTTCATTATCCCTCGTAATAATATAGATTAAATAGAGATGTTTGAGATAATGAAATATTCACCAGTTTAAAATAATTTTGAAGATACATCTTTATACAGTATGAAATTGGTGACCATAAATGTTCAGCTGAAACGGGTAGGCATTCTATAAAAATCAACTAAGCAACCAAACACATATGGAACATATGAATATTTATATATACCTGAAATGCCTGTTGTAAAACAATGGTTAGTAATGTAGTCTCGAGGCAGGCCATTGACAACTATAATCTATTTGATACTTACAACTGTAACACTTTAGTCATTACTCCCCTGTCCACTCTGACCCAGAAGGGTAGTACCTGTTAGGGTCCTATCTATAAGTCAAAAAGTACTATTTTGGATAATGAAGTATTTATCTGTTTAAAATGATGGTGAAGATACATTTTTGTTCCGTATATAACTAGATACCAAAAACTGACTCGGATTGTAATTTACGAAGCTTTTCCTTAAGATGTGGCACAATGCCGTGTGCATGGGGCACCCAGTGAGACTTGAACTCCTTGGTGAAGGTTTGCTGGTCTAGATTACACCACCCGAAGCGTTCATAAACTGACTTAGGTTGATATGCCTCAAAACCAACCAACCAACCAACCAACCACTGAACATATGAATATTCATAGACACCTGGAATGCTTGTTGTAAAACAATAGTTAGCAATAGAGTCTCGCAGCGGGCTATTGGCAAATATGATTCATTTGATATTCACAATTGACACAGTCTTGTTGCCTTTCGTCTGACGAAGCCAAAGTATAGGCTGGAAATAATAGGTTCATTTGAGCATCCATTCCATTGCGTCGTCTCAGCTATGTCATTTTCAAAGGACAAATGCTTGTTTTTTATTCATGGATATATATTACAAATGGAGGGGTGCGAAAATATTCGTCTACACTTACCCTAAAAGTCGACAATACTGACATTTTTATTTGCTGCTAAAATTCTCACTGATATATACGAACATTTACTGACTCAGCCAACACTTCGCTTTAAAGTGTTCTTACAGATTCTAAATATAAATGTTTTTTAAACTTGAAAATATTCTAAAAAGAAGTTGTCAACACCGTTCCTCTCTTTCTTCCTCTCTTTCTTCCTCTCTCTCTCTCTCTCTATATATATATATATATATATACAGTATTTTCTCTTTTAAAATATTTGTTTAATAAGATAGGCACTTCGCTTCAGCCTATTTTATAGTTGATTCGTTCAAGTCTCCGTATGAATCGTTTGAGATTTACATGGAATGAATTCAAAAAGGGGCCATTTTTTTCACAAGTACTTTCAACCCTAGCCGGAGCTATCTTTACGGGAACGAACGTTGAAATAACAAACACAAAGAGTAAGAGGAACAACAAGTGCGGGTGAAAACATATTTACCAGAAACAATCTTTTCAAATTCTTAGGATGAGAATCTGCCATTATTTAGTCTATTCACAACACTCTCTCTCTCTCTCTCTCTCTCTCTCTCTCTCTCTCTCTCTCTCACACACACACACACACACACACACACACACACACACACACACACACACATATATATATATGTTTATATATATGAGACATTTAAATAGATTAATTAATTGATTGCAGTTCTTCATCTAAATAATTCGAACAGATAGTTATGAGTATATATACATATATATATATATATATATATATATATATATATATATAATTTAAACCGATAGTTATGAGTATATATATATATATATATTAATCTATTATATATATATATATATAAATGTTTTTGTAAAATGTTTTGAAAATGTGTTGAATATTCTAAAATCCTAAAAAGGTGGATCCTTCGTTTCGATCAAGTCTCTTCAGAGAATTATAACCATGATACAAGAGTTGAGGAATCTAAATTTTGGAGAGTGAACGATAAAAAGCAAGAAAGAGGGAAGGAAATATGTAAAAAAAAAATTAATATATTTCCTTTCCTCTTCCTTGCTTTTTGTTGTTCACTGCCCAAAATTTATATATATATATATATATATATATATATATATATATATATATATAGTAAAATTAAAAAAAAAAAGACGCTGTAAAATCGTTTTTTCTTAAATTAGAAAAGTGCTCAGATACTGGCCCGTAGAGTAGTATAAAACCTAAAATAACCAAGTATTAGCTGATCACCTCATGACATCAGTCTTATTATATTAAAAAAAAATAAATAAACAAAAAAAATTCTTTGTTTGGTTTTATTCTGCTCTGCAGGGCAATATTTGAGAACTTTAATGATTTGAGAAAAAAAACGTTTTTTTAATGATTTGCTTATTTTAATAAACACACACACACGCGCGTACGCGCGCGCACGCACCCCCCCCTTTGTTTCCATATTTTTATTTCGATCTTTTCCAATCACCATACAAATGTTATGATATATCGGCTGGTATTGGCTAATGAAATTTTCGTATTTAACTGGCTCCCAAGTACTTTCGGACCCATCTCAGGCAATCATCAGGGTTGTGTATATTGCAAACGTACTATACTACATTTTATTTATACTGGTGTAACTTTAAAAAAAATTTACTTCTATATATGGCAACAGTAGCTAAAGATATTTGAGAACATAAGCACTGGTTTCAAAATTATTTTTATTGCGGTAGGGACTTTTATTTGTAATGTGTAGAGTCGGATACTATAATATTCAAACGGCGATTTGAAAGGATCGAAAAAATGTAGACAAAGGATGTCAATAATATTTAATCAAATATGCTTCAACGAAGAAATGCTGCCTAAGCAAACACACACACACACACACACACACACACACACACACACACACACACATATATATATATATTTACCAACCACTCTGCTCGAGCAGGATATGACACAAGGTCAATTTTTAAGCGGAATTTAACAGATTTGAATTCAGAGTTTTCCTTCTCCTAGACTAGTTGCCTCACCAAGGCTGAAGAACTTAGTCTGTCCAACTATTCACCCATAGCTGGAGGGAGAATAATTGGATTCCTACCTTTCCCAAGGGTATTTGTGCTATGTGAAATGCAATCAGTCTCGTTCAGGATTTGAATATATATATATATATATATATATATATATATATATATATATATATATATATATATATATATATATATATATATAAAGAAGTATGTATATATTTCTTCTTTCATGCATAAATACATACATATATTTTTCTGTAGTCTTACGTCCTTTATAGGTTCATGCCTGGATATATGATTTTCTTGACAAATGAAATTCTATAGGTGAGTGCATTCTTTCACATTATAAGTATATGTGAGTGTGCATATGTGTGTGTGTGTGTGTGTGTGTGTGTGTGTGTGCGTGTGTGTGTGTGCGTGTGTGTGTGTGTGTGTGTGTGTGCTCTTCCAGATACAAAACAATGAGGAATAAATTCAACTTGCTAAAAACTAGATTTAATTATCAAATTAACTTGATGATTAACAAAGTAATTTGTAAATTCCGTTATACGATGTTTTAGGATTGTTGTGAATGAGAACAATCCGGCCGTCGAACGGGCAAAATAATCAAATCGTCACAAAAAGAGGCTCGGAAGCTGAAGCTCTATCTTTGATTTCATTGTTAAAACAAAAAGTAAAAGAAAAAGAAAGAAACTAATAAAAACAAAACAAAGAAACAAATAAACAGAAGAAAACACGTCGAGCAACAACAGCAACAAATTGTACATTTAGAAACAGGTTTAGGCAAATACAAAGAAGTTAGTTTCTTTTTGTTAAAACGGGCTAGAAAAGACTTTGAATGCGTCTGCTTCTTACAATTATTGCGCTAAGAAAACTTTCGCATTAATTGTCCTTTCCATCACAGACAGAACAAATAATTTTCCTCCCTAAAAGAGAAACTTTTTCCCCCTCATTTCATGAGAATTTTTAATATAAGCAAAAATGGAAAAGTAACAATATATCTAATTGAAATTTAAACAATCTTGATTAATTCTGTAGTTTTTTTTAAGCAATATGTGAAATCGAATCTTGCCCCCGCCTCTTCAAAAAACAAAACAAAAACAAAAATAAAAGTCCCTGCCCCCCCACTGAATATCTAATGTTGGATTTTATATACAAGTACTCAATGTCTTATCCGAAACGCAGCCCAGTCGGTGGAGGCTGTAGAATACGCCGACTGGATCTTTAGATATGACAATAAACGATAAATGATGGTGAAACTCCAGTCGTGAAGCTTTGAGGAATGTGTATTACCCCTTCATTGCCACCATTCCTGGGTCCACTTTGACCTGAAGTGGCAGTACCTGTCAGGGTCCCATCTATTGGTTAAATATAATTATTTGTGTTAATTAACAAAACTGGAAACCATTTAACAGTGACCCAAATAACTATTTGTGTTAGATTGCAGTACTTGAAACCATTTAACTATGTGCCAAAAGAAATTAAGTACAAACAATTCACTCAAAAATCTTACACAATATATTTATAGACAGGATTTGGCATTAAATAATCATCTAGATTTGATATGCCATAAAACCAGTTAATCTAACCTCACCTTATCCGAAACTCATGAAATCAGAAATTTTTCTCTACCCTATCGATTTAAAATATGCAGACTGCATTTTCTACAAATGAGTAAGACTCCCATAAAAAAGGGTGTCTTAGGTATAAAACTAAATTCCATCAGATGGTGAGGCTCTAGTTCTGGAGTTCTGGGGAGTATGGAGTACCTTTTTATTGCTATTACTCCCAGATCTATCCTGATTTGGAGTGGTAGTATCTGTTAGGGTTTTGCCTAGGGGTCAAATAGATCTATTTGAAAGGAGACAACTACGCATACAAATATAAACATGATTTCCTAACCTTTGGGTATAAAATAACTCTAGAAGGATGGAGTCATTAAAATCAATCAAACAATCAATCAATCATTCAGGAACTATTCAAAATTTGTACTTGTTTGTATTTCGGAGTCGTAGAACAGGTACCATGAACAGGACGTGGAAGCGAAATTAGGAATATTCTAGTATAATAAACGACTCTATTATAAAACAAGATCAATTTTGATTTAAAAAATAAACAACAAAAGAAGAAGATAAACACAAAATAGTAAATTTCCTCAATATGGCCACCATTTTTTTCAATTATTGTATCAACACGCCTTCGAAACGATTTGCATGCCTTCAAAATAAATTCTTCAGACATTTTATTTCATTCCTCCTCAATATCAGTCCAATAGCGAACTGATATTTGGATGGGAAGTTGCATTTGTTTTGCTTTCTAAAACGTCCCATGTAGCGTAATCAAGCGGGTTAAGGTCTTGGCTTAAATCTTGTTTAATTGCTGTCCTCTCAGTTTTCTCGTGGACTTTCAAATCATGGCGTTTTTTCTTATTGACGTTGTGGGGTCCTTCTTAACCGCCTTTGCGAAAGCAGTTAAAAAGCCTTCTTTTCGTTTTTTGTTTGATCATCCACTTTCCATTTTTCTTAAAAAGCTCTTTCTCAGTAAGAATTTTTTCCCTACTTTGTATACGGTAGACAAAAAAAATTTTGGTTAGGTTTCGGCGTTAAGCAAATCACAGATCTTTTGTCTTTTCTTTTTTAGGTCTCTCATATTGGGCCGAATTTTAATTTCAAAAAAGTGCTTGAATAATAGAGCAGATGACAAAAATTTAGAGCTATTGCTTTTTTTAAAAAAAATTGAACTAATTAGACAAAAAAATGTTTAAAAAATTATTCCATAGTTTGCTATGGCAACTTGTAAATTGTAGAGCAGTCATACATTTTGGCTATTCTTCTTGTTTTTAGTAAGATGGAAGGAAGGATGACCAATTCGCTGATCCATTGTTTCTATTTTAAGAAAGTAGTTTTTATTGAGTTGAGTTTAATCTATGTGTCAAGCGTCTAAGCGTCATGTTTGTTTGTTTGTATTTTATGGCATATCAACCTTTTGTAGGTTATCTAAAGCTAAATCCATTTTTATACAAATGAAGAGTTCTATTTCAAACAATTCAGTTTAGCATAAGTACACAGTTTGTCAAAAACATTTCTATTTCAAGCTATTCAGTTTATTCAAACAGTTCTAATTCAACCAGTTCATTTTAGTATAAGTATAGTTTTTCTTTACACACAGTTAAATGTCAAACCAGTTCTATTTTCTACAATTCAGTTTAGCATAAGTACAGTTTCAATGTCAAAACAGTTCCATTTCAAACAATTCTATTTAGCATAAGTACGCAGTTTAGTTCTATTTGACCCATAAATAGAGCCCTATCAAATGCTACCACTACGGACCAGAGTGGACCTGAGAGTTATGGCAATGAAGGGGTACTCCTCATTCCCCAAAGCTCCAGCATTACTGGAACCTCACCACCTGATTGCTTAGTGTCATGCAGGACACTCGTTGGGTGGGGCCTTACTCCTCTGTAGAGGTGCAGTCAATGTATTCTACAGCCCCAGCCGACTGGGCAATAAGCGTCATGGCGTTAACTTTGGGGATTTCTGAACGTTTTATTTGTATAAGAAATAGTTTCATTTTAGGGAGTAGAACATTTCTTTTCAGAATTTCCTGACTCTTTGTTTCCTCTCTCTAAGAGTTATTTTTTTTATTATTGATATCTATTTTGTGCACTATCGTCCTAAAAAGTTCTTTGTAATTGTTACGAGCCAATTATGGATGGGCTTATAGTGTAACGGTTATCGTCGTTGGAAATGGAGACGCCGACTCAAGTTCGAAAAGGGCTGTTTGCATCTTTCATACCCCTAATATCCTTGGGAAAGGTATGTATTCAATTATTCTTCCTCCAGAGCATCATGCTTGAGGTGGAGAGGTTGGATAATGACATACAAGCTTGCCAATAATGATGGGTACATATCCATATTCGATGAGTTTTACACTTTCTATATTTGCTTTTATAAAATCATGTAGATTTTAAATAGGTAATACTTTGTATCTAACATTTTCTTAGTGTTTTTTCTGGACTTTTATTTCCCGCTTTTTATCTTACAAGAAACCTTAGATAATAGACGTGAGGATATTGGAAAGAAAAAACATCTGCTAGCAAGAAAAAGAGCAAGTCACACACCGGAGCCATACTTGTCGTCCAAGTTTCAATTCACTGATAACATCAAAGTGAGTATCACTTGTTTATAGCAAGGGTTTCGGCCAATCATTGTTAAAAAAAAAACAAAACAAAACAAAAAAAAAAAAAAACTAAGAGTAAAAGTAGAACTTAAGCCCGAAGGCGTGAAGTATGTTTGATTCTTCAAACTTGCCTACCCCCATTCTAAAAGAATGGTTTTCTTCAAGTTGACGCGGTGATAGCATAAAAGATACACATGAATAAATATACAAACTCTGGACACATACTATGTTTGCATGTGTGCCCACATCAACACGTAAAGATGTAAACGAACGTGTAAAATCATATGAACAACACATGTATTCTTTCAAGTATTACTCCGTCCTAGAACATTGACTATTGGTTTAATATTAATAAAAAAAATAAACGATGTTCCACTTTAAATATTCTTTTGGTGGCGTTTGTAACCACAGATCCGTTCAAAAAGAACAAAATTAACGTCTAACTCTACTCTCCGGTGGTGGTGGGAGGTGAATCTAACTTTGCTGTAGAGGGAGAGGGGAAGTCTAACTCTGCTCTAGAGAGGAAGGATGATTCTAACTCTGCTCTTAGAAGGAGGATGAGTCTAACTCTGGTATAGGAGGCAGGGTGAGTCTAATTCTGCTCTTGGAGGGATGAATCTAACTCTGCCCTAAGAGGGAGGGGGAGTCTAACACTGCTCTTGGGAGGTGGGGATGAATCTAACTCAGCTCTTGAGGGCAGGAGGATGAGTCAAACTCTGCTCAAAGGAGGGGGAAAGATGATCCCCCAAGCTTAGAGGTTAAAGTGCTGGACTGTGCCATCATAGTAATTGCCTGAATGGAATTCAAACTCCAGTCGCGCTATTGGACAAATACCCTTGAAGAAGGGATGAGCTCCCTTATTCCCCCCAAATCTGGCTTAAATAGTACCATTACAGTTCTTCAATAAGGACTTTGGCATTTAATAACCCGTGAAGGTTGATATGCCATTTAAGAAAAATACTTTAAACCAAACCAGCAGTAATTTTTTTTTTGTATAGTAAAGATCTTAGGATTAAATTAAGTTTTATCCCTTGGCCAACCTTTCTGCCACGCGCAAGATGAAACACAAGGAAAATTTTTAAGCAGAGAAAATCTGATTTGAATACTGATTTCCTTCTCCTTGACTGGTTGCTTGGTCAGGGTTAAAGGATCCAGCCTCTCCAACTATTTTACCGTAGCTTTCCCAAGAGCATAAGTACAAAGTAAAATGCAAACAGCTTTGTCCAGGTTTTGAACTCAGGTCAACGGTAATCGTTGCATTAAGCGAGCCTCCTGGGCCAATGTACACGAGAAATTTGTGTATCAATAATGATAAGAAAAGCAAGAGTCTGACGTCTTTCTGCATGCAATAATTACAAAGATTCCAGGTGAAATTATACATAATTGAATAAGCAACACCAATACATCTGTAACTAGCAGTATTTACCTATATTACACACAAATTTAAAGGGGGGTGTCCTCGTGGTGTAATGGTTAAAGCGATGGACTGCGGAATCGTAGTAAGCGAGTTCGTAGTCCAGTCGCGCTATTACATTCACTTTAGGGCAAATACCCTTGGGAAACGTATGAATCCCCTTATCCTCCCAGCTATGGGTTAAATAGTACCACTACTGTTCTTCTAGGAAAATAGCTTTGGTATTAAATAACCTACAATGGTTGATATGCCTTTAAAACAAAGAAACCAAACCAAGAAACAAATTTAAATATCATTGATTGTTTGATTGATTTTAACGGTATGGTAACCTATTTGGGGTTGCTTTATGCCAAGAGGTTAAGGAATTTTGTACCTAATACATATGTTTACATTTTTGTAGACTTTCTTAAGTTTTGGTATTTTTGCACACGGTTATATGCAATACAAATGATTTTAAACAGATCTATTTGACCC
>OY757915.1:101050237-101110237 GCA_963585895.1 Sepioteuthis lessoniana
CTAGTCCCCTTTGAAGTAATCTCCTCCGACTGCAATGCACTTGTTCTACCGTTCCAACAAACTTCTGAAGGCCCCATGGAGGTACTCTTGTGTGAGCGTGTCAATGACCTTCGTCACAGCCTCTTTCATCTCCTCAATTGTCTCATAACGACGGCCTCTGAGCTTAGAGAATAACCAAAAGTCACAGGGAGCAAGGTCTGCACTATAGGGAGGCTGAGGAACTGTCTTCATGCCCATCTTGGTCATATAGTCTGTGACAAGGATGGAGTTGTGGACTGGTGCATTGTCCTGGTGGAAATACCACTGAGCCGATTTGAAGAGTGCTGGCCTCTTCCGACGGAATCTCTTCCTGAACTCCCTTAAAAACCTCAACATAGTAACCCTAACCCTAACCCTTTGGCCGATCAACTCTGGTGTATTGACTTCCTTACTCCTCCCACACCTCTCATCATCCCTTACAGACACCCTGCCTTCCTTGAATCTCTCATACCACTCAAAAACTGATGCTCGATTCATGCAAAATGGGTCCAAAAGTAGTCTGAAGCATTCCATACGTTTCTGTGGCATCTTTTCCAAGTTTAAAACACAATTTTATTGCATATCGTTCTTCTAAAGTATTCTCCCGTCCAGTTTGCATTTTTGAAATTCACCAGCTGTAACAATTAGGCTTTAGTAGGGTGTATTCCAATTGCTGCTGTAGCTGTTCATTTAAACTTGAAATCATAAGAATTGGTCAGTCATCTCATAAGATGTTTAGCAATAACATACAGAAGAGTCTACTCCAATCTTAAATGCCTGTACAAAAAAAAGTCTGGAAACTTATTGAATACACCACGTGTAATATATATATATATATATATATATATTATATATATATATATATATATATATATATATATATATATATATATATATAAAAGTGTGTGTGTGTGTGTGTGTGTGATAGGAGTGAAAAAGTAGATAGTTAAGCCACACGATGTTAGTTGTAAGACTATCTATCTATATCTACTTAAATACTTATGACCAATATTTCTATAGCTTGTATGAACACTGATATATATATATATATATATATATATATATATATATATATATATATATATATATATATATATATATATATACACTGAAGAGTTCTGATAGAAAGAAACAGTCTGTCTGTGGATGACTTGGCCTAGTGGTTAGAGTGTTCGCCAATGGCCCAGGAGACCTCGGTTCAATCCCAGGTCGAGTCATACCAAAGACTCAAAAAAATGGTACTTGATGCCTCCTTGCTTAACACTCAGCATTATAAGGTACGGATTAAGGGTAAAGTAGAGCAATCCAGGGAAGGAGTAGCGCCCTCCCTACACCTTGGTGTAGTAGCTATCGAAAAGGGAGCCTTCGGGTTACCCTCGACAATGGTCGCCCAACTTTACTTTTTTTACTTATATATGAATATGTATTTACTCAACCATTCCACCATGGCAGGGTGTGACACAAGGTCATTTTTAATGGAAGTTAAGCTGGTTTGAATTAATTTTTCTTCTTCTAGACCAGATACTTAACCAAGGCTACAAAAAGCAGTATATCCTGTTATTTACCCATAGGTAGGAGAGAATAGATCGATGCATGTTTTTTCTAAGGGCAAAAACTCGAAGGGAAACGCAAACAGCCTAGTCTACGATTTGAACTTTGATCGCCTATTACATATCGTTTTTCATAAGTATTTGAAAGAACACAAAATCTGTTCTTATTGCTTCAAATTACGGGTCCTTATGAATTTTGGACAAGAACAGAACACAACTCTACCTTTGTAAGTTCGAATTTTCAATCAGCTAAGACGAATCTAAGCAAGATTTTTGATGGTTAGAATAAACATTTGCTTTTTAAAAACCAAAATAATTTAAGTCACTTAAAAAGATATTTCGAGAAATTTAACATTCAGAACTGTAAAACATCACAAAATGAATGTATTGTTCGGATGTGGTTCTTCTTGAGCAATGTTCCTCTTCTTAACTCTCCAACCAATTGATTAGAAGTAAACTGTCTGTTTGTTCAAATAATATTTAAGCTCTTTAAGCTGTGCACTCTCTCAGTATGTTAGAATTATTAACAACATTATTTACAGAGAGAGAGAGAGACAGACAGACAGACAGACAGACAGAGACAAAGACAGATAGATAGAGAAAGTGACAGAGGCAGAGACAGAGAGAGTACAGCCTAAATTACGAACAAGCACAAACATATACATACGCACATAGATGTGTGTGTGCGTATGTGTAATTTAAACAGCACTACTTCTTTTTCTTCATATATGTATAAGTAAGTTGGCCGACCGTTGTGGAAGACAACCTGAAGGCTCTCTTTTCAATTGGTACTTCACTGAGGTATAGGGGAGGGCTATACTCCTTTCCCTAGATTGTTCCACTTACCCTTGATCATACAATATAATGCTGATTATTAAGCAAGATGGCATCAAGGACCATTTTTTGAGTCTTTGGTATGATCTGGATTGAATCTCAGACCTTGTCTCACGGACCATTGGTGAACACTCACTATTATGCCAATGAGCCTGTTCATATATATATATATATATATATATATATATTACTTGAAAGGCTTAAAGGTGTTTGAACAAACAGATAACTTGCTTATAATTTTTGTCACAACAATCTGGCATTAGACTATACCAATAGGGGAAAAGGTCGAAATACTGAAGACTTTAACTGCCATATGAAAAACCAAAACCCCAATATGATCTTTGGACGTCACCGTTTTACAAGGTCAATCAACGACTTAATCAACCATGCCAACTTCGTTTAAAAAACAAATATGTTAAAAAGGCTAGTTTACACTATTCTTTATACAGTTTGAGACAATGAAAATTAGACTTTTCTAAATTTTATTAAAAAAACAATAAATTCTTAAAAATGACTGAAGACACAGTGGGAAGCGCTCGAAAGCTGGAAACTATTTTCTCCATTCATTCGATCCGTTCGTTAATCAGAAAGTTCTGTTTTTTTCAACAAAACATGCTTTATATATATATATATATATATATATATATATATATATATATATATATAGAGAGAGAGAGAGAGAGAGAGAAAGATCTTTGAGAAGGTGCTCTGAAATAAAATCTACTATTTGCATAGTCACCAGATATCTTACTATGCTTGTCACTAGCCAGGAGCTATGTAGATCCAGAGAGTGATATAAGTGTCGTACAAGTGTACGTCACTATAACCCATCAATGTACAGATATTTTACTACCTTATCTTACGCGTGTTATTTATCTTCATATGCTGAATTAGTTATGTTTCAGTTGTAATTTATTTAGGAAAGACAACTATGACCTGTCAAGATATGACTGTCGTCGTATATATATATATATATAACGACAGACACATCTTGACAGTCGTCATATATATATATATATTTATATATATATATATTATATATATATATATGACGACTGACACGTCTTAGATGACTGGCTGTACACACACACACACACACACACACACACACACACACACACAACCACACACACACACACACACTCATATACACGGACGGTCATCGACTTACGACCGGGTTAGAGTCCGTCGACCGGACATCAGTTGATTTATTCTTAAGTCATAAACAGCACGTAGACTGTATATCCAAATTCTAACACGGCTTTGGCCTTTTATTAACCCACTTCTATGGTAGTAGTTGACTCCATAATGGTTATAAAATTTTATTATTTTGTCAACGTATTTTCCTCTTTTTTGACGTCTAGAGGCTTCATAATAACGTTTTCCAACCGTAAGTTAAACAATAGCTGAACATGAACAAAACCATTGCTGGCGAGAATGAGGGAAGAAGAAGAACACGCATGCGTGAACAGATATGACACTCTGGGATCAGTACTCATTCGCTTTGCCTACAGCACGAAATGTTTTGTATATATATATTTTTTTTTTTAATTAAAATTCCATTGGTCGTAAGCTGATGACTCTCTCTCTCTCTCTCTCTCTCTCTCTCTCTCTATTTCTCTCTCTCCCTCTTTCCATCTCTTTTTCTCTCTTACATACACGTACACATACACACGCACACACACATACATTTATATTTACTGTGCAACCCATGAGATGTAATTGGTTGGGTCGGATTTGTTTCATGCCATCTCAACCCTTACAGGTAATTTAATTTCAAATCCTATTTCTACATGTATGTGATTTGTAAATGATAGTGATACTTTTAATATTATATTTAAAAAAAGCCAGAGTACTCTACAATATCCAGAACTCTAGGATAAGTTTTACCATCAGATAGTTTAGTGTTATATCTAAGACACACGTTGGGAGACACTGCAGACATGCAATATGCATATTTTACTGCCCCAGATGATAATGCCCTCACTTCAGTATGACATTCTTTAAACATAGGGTTTCAATTTGAAATCATGCCCCAAAATTAAATAGATAAATAACCAAAATCAAAACGACCCTGATTGATTTCCGTTTCAAACTTTTGTGTACAAATACTCGCGCCCATAGAACCTGAACGATGTTATATGAATAATGAAGACCGTTACCGTTGTGTATGTGTAGGTGTTTGTATGTTTTTCATTAAAGTAGTCGCTAAACAATATATTCTTAAATTCCCATTTCGTATCTATTTACTTGCACCCACGTGTAGGCGTATTTTTAAAGCAATGAAAAAGCTTAAACCTTGACGTACGTTGCACTAATTCATTAATACTTGAATTAAAAAAAAAACTTTTTGGCTTTCTTATAAAAGTTACGCACAAAACTACTACTTTTATCTATGAAAATAAAATAGTAAAAATACCAATGAATAGCACAGAACATTTTTTTAAAATCTTCTATCAAAACCTGTTCTTTTTAAATCACCATGCAAATTAAATATCCCACGTCTGTGATAAACGCCATTTAGCAGTACGTATAATACACATTGAACATTTATCGTGCATATCAACGATATAACATGATGTAGATGGTTTTCATGTTACCAGTGGTGAGGCTCCAGTTTTAAGGTTATTTAGAGTCACCCTTTCGTTGCTATAACTCTTAATCGAAGAGTTAGTACGTGTTATGATTCATTCCATAGGTCAAATAGATTTGTTTGAAATAATATTTTTTTTGTTTAATGGCATATCAACCTTGGTCGGTTATTTAATGCCAAAGAAGAACAGTAGTGGTGCTATCTAACCCATAGCTGGGAGGATAAGGGGGTTCATACCTTTCCCAAGGGTATTTGCCCGAAAGTGAACGTAATAGCGTGACTGGAGTACGAACTCGCGTACTACGATTCCGCAGTCCCTCGCTTTAACCATTACACCACGAGGAAACCCCCGAAATAGTATTTAAAATTATAATGAACTTCAAAATACACTGAACTTCCAAAAGTATTTGTTTTGGGTATGACACTAAAATGCATCTGATAGTGAGGCTATTGTCCTTGCTCCCAGGTTCACTCTACCTCGGGATGGTTGTACCTGTATAGACCTCTTTAAAATTATTAGTATTTGATATAACTGTAAAAGATATGTATTAATTACTTGAAGCTATTATTATTTATGAAGGATTATTAGTTATTCGAAACCGGTATAACTGTGTGCAAACAAATGACTGTTATTGACTTTAAATAATTACTTAAAAACCATATGATTTTTAGTATTAGATAGTTTGGTTTGGTTTGGTTTTGTAGCATATCAACCATTCTTGGCTATTCAATGCCAAATCCTATTCTTACATATATATCAAATATATAAATAGTAAACACATTTGTAGATACACACAGTTAAATGATCAAACAGTCCTATTTCTAACAATTCACTTTAGCATCAGACAAAGTTATATGGTTCGAAGTATTGCAATGTACCTGAAAAAATTCAATTAAACATCAGTCATTTGTTTAAACACAGTTAAATGATTAAACAGTTCTATCTGAAACATTTAATTTAGCATAAATACCCAGTTTAAATGTCAGGTGAGTAACAATACAGGAATACTTAACTCTTGTACCCGGTTATGGCTAACGGAATCAGAACAGGCGACCCCTGTGGATTTAATAAAGGACGTAGTTCGAAGTTCCGTGTAGGTTCCTGAGTTCGACAAACACATGAAAAAGGCCGGAGGATATATTGGCCGGAACGTTGTGGAAATAGCAATAAAGATGAAGCCATAAGTCTGAAACCCTTAATGATATAAACCATCAAGCTTCATCTAAAAAATTCAGACAACTAATAAAATGTAAATATAAATGTATAATCCTATTTACCAACCCCTCCGCTCGGACAGGATATGACACAAGGTCAATTTTTAAGCGGAGTTTAACAGGTTTGAATTCAGAGTTTTCCTTCTCCTAGACTAGTTGCCTCACCAAGGCTGAAGAACCCAGTTTGTCCTACTATTTACCCATAGCTGGAGGGAGAATAATTGGATTCATACCTTTCCCAAGGGTATTAGTGCTATGTGAAATGCAATCATTCTCGTCCAGGATTTGAACTCGAGTCACCGTGTCCATTTCCTACAAGGATAACCATTACACCACGGGCACCCCCAATATATATAAATGTATAATGAACGCAATTCCCTAAACTCCAGGTACAGAATAACCCTAGATGGCTTAACATGCCGTTAAAACCAGTCGATCAATGGTCACTGAATTTGCCCTTATAATGCCAGAAGTGTCCACATTGGCTCAGAGCAACCAAATTTTTGGAATATGGAATCACTGCCTCTATTAAGGTTGTTTGGTTGGTTGTTTGGGTTTTATGATATATCAACCTTTGTAGGTTATTTAACGCCAAATCCATTTTTATGCAAATATTCAGTTCTGTTTCAAACAATTCAGTTTAACATGAGTACACTATTCAATTGTCAAAAACATTTCTATTTGAAGCTATTCAGTTTATTCAAACTGTTCTAATTCAGTCAATTCAGTTTAGTATAAGTATAGATTTTGTTTACATACAGTTAAATGTCAAAGCAGTTCTATATCAAACAATTCAGTTTAGCATAAGTACAGCTTCAATGTCAAAAACAGTTCCATTTCAAACAATTCAGTTTAGCATAAGTACACAGTTTAATCATCAAAAACATTTCTATTTCGAGCAATTTAGTTTAGTCAAACAGTTCTAATTAAAACGATTCAGTTTAGCGTAAGTACGCAGTTTAGTTCTATTTGACCAATAAAGAATACCCTATCAGGTGCTACTACTCCGGGCCAGAGTGGACCTGGGAGTAATGACAATGAATGGGTGCTTTGTATTCTCCAAAGCTCCAACATCACTGGAACCTCACCATCAGATTGTTTAGTGTCATAAATCAGGACATTCGTTGAGGGGTTCTTACCCCTCTTCAGAGAAGCAGTCGGTGTATTCCACTGCACCTGCCAACTGGGCAAGCCTTTATTGTATGGTAACATCAAATTCATTGTCAGTATAACTTTTGTATTATTTCATGTTATCAGATCAAAATGTAAAAATGTCACAATTTAAGTAATTGATGTTTTGAAAGCTGTGTTGTTGAGGAGAAGATTGATTTTTTCTTCTCCATTGTCGATCGGACTGATGGATTATTCAAAGCACTAACCGAACCGAAAACTGATAGATAGGCTAAGATTTGCCTGCTTATCGTTTGGAATTAAACACTAAATAACTGTGAAATATGAAGACAACGAACAAAAGGAAATGTTATTAATCGTAAAAAGTAGGTATATTAGTAGTTGAAATATAATTCTTCCTATCTATCTATCTATCTATCTATCTATCGTAGCCATAACACGATTAATTATAAATATGAAAGCAGAAAAAAAGCTAACCTTATCAAGGCAGATGTAATAGCGAAAATATATAATCGCATTAATATTGATTAAGATATATATTGATTTTCATATCACTAACAATAGCATAAACGTTAATATGGATGCTTTTACGATCTACAAAAAACAAAACAAAACAAAACAAAAAGAAACTATGCTGAAATATAAATAAGTACTCTTGTAAAATCTCAAACTTCCCTAATTGCAATAATTTAATTATTCATTCTGACTACTATCAATGCAGCGATAGAGTTAGGGTTTGAACATATTTTTTCCATTGGTATGCATTATTTTCTTCATGTATTGTCTCTGGGCCTCAGAATACGAAGGGTGAATCTTCTGTAAAAGCGTAAGACCCCCACCGGAAAAAAGGGATGTTCTGGGTATGACACTAAAATGGAATCTGATGTGGAGTACCTCTTGATTAACATTACTCCAAGGTTCACTTTACTGAACATATAGATGGGATCCTTTCAGATACTAACACTCCAGTCAGTGTAGGGGGTGTCCTTGTGGTGTAATGGTTAAAGCGAGGGACTGCGGAATTGTAGTAAGCGAGTTCGTACTCCAGTCGCGCTATTACGTTCACTTTCGGGCAAATACCCTTGGGAAAGGTATGAACCCCCTTATCCTCCCAGCTATGGGTTAAATAGTACCACTACTGTTCTTCTAGGAGAATAGATTTGGCATTAAATAACCTACAAAGGTTGATATGCCATTAAACAAAGAAACCAACCAATTTGGTCAGTGTAGACCAGAGAGTAATGGCAATGAAAGGGTTCTCCAAACTTTCCAGATCTTAAGAACAATAGCCTCATTATCAGAGACTGTTTAGAGAATATGTGTGTGTGCCTGTGTATGTGTGTGTGTGTGTGTGTATGTGTGTGTGTGTCTGTGTATGTGTGTGTGTCTGTGTATGTGTGTGTGTGTATGTGTGTGTGTCTGTGTATGTGTGTGTGTGTGTGTATGTGTGTGTGTGTGTGTGTGTGTGTGCACGCATGTGTGTGTTGATACTAGGTTCACATATATAATATCAATTCATATTGATAATATTTACTCCTAGTTAAATGCATTATTATTATTATCATTATTATTATTATTATTGCTTTGAGAAATTTTTACAACAGTGTTAGCCGATGGTTTCTCACTTCAGTCTGAGTAACAGCAAGTCTCCTCAAGTCTCCAGGACTCTTCTCGGTATTCTGGCCGATCTTAACAATGCCATAATTTTGATGGTCCCTATTTGTTCTCTTATTTCCAAGTACTCTAGTCTCTGAAACAATCTTTTGGTGAATGTACCGAGTGCGCCAATTACAGCTGGTATCACTGTCACTTTCATGTTCTATAGTTTTTTCCGTTCTCTAGCAAGGTCTAGTAACTTACCTCACTTTTCACTTGTTTTCAATTTTACTCTGTGGTCGGCCTGGACTGCAAAGTCCACAATTCGGCAAGTTCTCTTTGTTTATTGACTATCACTAGATCTCGTCGTCTGGCAGAGATTAGGTGATCTGTTTGTATCTCAAAATCCCAGAGGAGTTTGAGCGACTTATTCTTCAGGACAGATTCTTGGTTGTACATAAATCATTTGTTCGTGTCAAATTTCAATCTCTTGCACATTTCCCAATTGATCACCTTCTTCATCCAGTCGTGTCCAGTCTAATACCCTTTCTGTGTTAATTTGTTGCATTCGCTTATTATGTGATTGATCGTTTCGTCTCAATCTCCATATAACCTACATTTGCTATTTTGTTGCGTCTTATTTATTCTTATTTTGATATAATTGGTCCTTATTGTGTTATTCTGTGCTGTTTTTAGAAGAGATTCAGTTTTTCTCTTAATGTTTCCCTTTCTTAGCCACAAGATTTCTTGTGTGAAATTCCATTTATTTGTCATTTAAAGTATTCATACAGATGTTTTTCTTCCCATTTTTGTTTTCTAGTTATTTTTGCTATGTTCATCCTCGCGCTGTCTGTATCGTTTCTCGTGGATGTTTTCAGTTTTCCTCCGCACTTTATTATTATTATTATTATTATTATTATTATTATTATTATTATTATTATCTCCATTGGAGTTTTTCACATCAGCGTAAGCTGATGGTCTTTCACTGGAGTTTGAGTGACAGCAAGTCTCCTCAAGTCTCCAGGACTCTTCACAGTATTCTGGTTGTTCTCAATAATGTTGTTGTTTGGATGGTCTCCACTCGTCTGCCAACTTCCAAGTCCTCCAGTCCCTTTAGTAATCCTTTAGTTACTGTACCAAAAGCACCAATCACAATTGGTATAATTGTCACCTTCATGTTCCATAGTCTTTTCAATTCTCTAGCAAGGTCGAGGTACTTATCCTTCTTTTCATATTCTTTCAGTCGTATTCTGTGGTCAGCCGGAACAGCAAAGTCTACAATTTTGCAAATTCTCTATTTTTTGTTGATTATTATAAAGTCTGGTCTTCTGGCCGAGATTAGGTGATCCGTTATTATTATTATTATTATCATTATTATTATTATTATTCATTTAGAGTCTTTCACTATAATTATTATTCCTCCTTGGGCATCTTCCTTTTTTATTATTTTCTCACGTAAACTTAAAAAAAAGGAGAATCTTTGCACAGAATCCATACAATATTCATACACTATCTATATACAGATCAAATTCTGTTTAGAATTTCATCCAATAGTTTTCAAAAATGCCTTAATAAAATCTTTTTCTTATCAACATTTCTGAAATCACCAAATTCATTCTCATTTTTTTTTACACTATTGCTGTTTTTGATCTGATTAGGCAATTTTTCTATGTTAAATTTTAATTTCCAAATATGACGATTTATTTTAGATTCATCTGAGTTATTTAATTTGATAACGGTCTAACAAGTAGTTTAACATCAGCAGCAAATAGTTCTATTTTTGATTATATATCATTAGGTAAAGCATTTATGAATATTAAACATAACAATGATCCCAGTAATGATCTGTGAGGAACACCAGAGTTGATATTCTATTTCAGAATAATTGTTACCAATTTTTTCTTTCATCGTTATCTCTTTCAAAAATATCTTACAATATTTACTATTTTCTTTTACAAATACTTTAGTCTTTCTTTTTCACGAGTAAAAGATAATGAGATGCCGTAACAAATGTCTTGCTAAAATCTAAATATGATATCCGCATAATCCCCTTCCAGCAAATATTCAATTATGATATCAATATTTTACATCAGCCGACATATGAAGTCGATTGTTACTACTACTACCACTACTACTACAACTACTACAACAAAAACAACAACAACAAATACTACTACTACTACTACTACAAATGCTACTACTACAAAAACTACTACTACTACTACAATTACTACTACTACTACTACTACTACAAATATTACTACTAGGATTCATCGTGGCGGAATGACTAAAGTGCCGGACTGCAACACTGAAGTAAACTAGTTCGAACTCCAGTTGCGCTTTTACATTTGCTTTCGGACTTATAACCTTTGGAAAGGCATGAACACCCCTATCCCTCCAGCAAAGGGTTAAAATCGTACCAATACTCTTCGTCTACAAGGATGGTTTTGCTACTAAATAATCCACGAAGGTTGATATGCCATTAAAACAAAGAAACTGAAACCGACACTACTACTATTACAACTAATAATAATAATAATAATGATAATAATAATGATGATAATAATAATAATAATAAGAAGAAGAAGAAGAAGAAGAAGAAGAAGAAGAGAATTTATACATGACTGTGACAAGCTCTGATATTTGATGACATTGCCGTAGAGAAAGGGATTTTTCGCAGGTTATTGTAGCATTTTAGCTGAAGATCACAGCCAATTGCCATAACTGACTGAATGTTAACCGTGACAAAGAATGGAAAATATGTTGTTGAAAGTATAGATTGGAAGTTGACAAGAGTAATTCGCTAATGAGCTAAAACGAGATGCATTAAGAGAGCATCAGAATGAAAATCCTGAATTCAATCTGCGAGTGAGAGAAGGTAAAAACATCCATTGTACTGCTGTCTCTAATCTTTTGGTAATTCCATTATTCGAAAGTAACAAAATGTAACATCAACTTAATGGCCAATCGAAAACATTAGCATTTAGTTTCTAAAAGAACGTTTTATAACATGGCATAGAGAAAAGTGAGAATAAAGAAACGCAAGGTTAGTTTGGCGTTCAAAAAGCACAACTGGTCGGCAGATATTCGCGTTTGAAATTCATTTGGATATCTTAAATAAGTTACTTAGAAAAAAAAATCCCAAAAAACTAAAGACCAACCAACCAACCAATCAACCAACCAACTATTAGAAAAACTATGTCCAAATACGTTTTCGGGGACAATGATAGAATAGAACTAAAACACTCCCACAAAAAAAAAAAAAAAAATCTTGTACAGCACACGAAAGAAATGAAATGAAATTAAAAGAGACCAGAAAAAAAAAAAGTTCTGTCTTTTTAAGTCGCACTGACGAATGACTTGATTCAAATTTGATCTACTTAAAAATTAATATGTATTTACCCAACCCCTCCGCTACGGATTGGATGTGACAATTTTTAAGCGGAGTAAAGTTGGTTTAAATTCAGAATTTTCTTTCTCCTAAACTAGTTGACTAACTAAAGCAAAAGAACTCAGTATGCCTAATTACTTACCCATAGCTGGCATTGAGAAGATTCATCCCTTGGCCAAGAATATTAGCGCGAAGTGAAACGCGAACAGCCTCGTCCTGGATTCGAACTCGAGTTGCTGATTTCATTTCTTGCGACGATGATCGTTATGTTAAACCTATCTTGTGTGTTAACGTAGGTCTGTATTCCCTCATGCATATAATATAGTACACAGATATGAATGAGTCTACACCACAAAATGTGGGAATGTATCCGTACCATCATGGTTAACG
The DNA here is from genome assembly GCA_963585895.1 of Sepioteuthis lessoniana. NCBI lineage: Eukaryota > Metazoa > Mollusca > Cephalopoda > Myopsida > Loliginidae > Sepioteuthis > Sepioteuthis lessoniana. Next base: position 101,062,956 of record OY757915.1, read on the forward strand.
TATTGGACTGCAACATAGAAGTAAGCAAGTTCGAACTCCAGTCCCGTTATTACATTCACTTTCGGACTAATACCCTTGGGAAAGGTAAAAAATTCCCCCTTATCCCCTCCCCAGCTCTCATATTTACCAACCCCTCCACTCGGGCAGGATATGCCGCAAGGTCAATTTTTAAGCTGAGTTTAACAGGTTTGAATTCAGAGTTTTCCTTCTAGACTAGTTGCCTAACCAAGGCTGAAGAACCTAGTCTGCCCTTCAATTTACCCATAGCTGGAGAATAATTGGATTCATACCTTTTCCAAGGGTATTAGTGCTATGTGAAATATAATCAGTCTCGTCCAGGATTTGAACTCGAGTCGCCGTGTCCATTTCCTACGACGATAACCATTACACCACGTGCACCTCCTAAATCCCCTCCCTAGCTGTAGGTTAAATAGTACCACTACTATTCTTCTACAAGAATAGTTCTAGCGTTAAATAACCTGCGAAGGTTGATATGCCATTAAACCAAAAAACACAACCAAACCAAAAGATGACCGAAAAGTTCAAACATTTTATCAATCTACTATTTATGGAGGTGGCTTTCAGACAATCATTAATGGCTTTGATTCTCACTGAGTGTTCTATACTCATGACCTTACGCCAAACCAAGCTACGCAAACAGCCGTAGAAACTATCACGACTTGTTTAACTTTTTTGTAATCAGATTTAAAGCAATTATTGACTTGATATGATTTATAAATAATAATTTGAAAAATCGGTCATAAAAGCGGACCAAGATTTAATTAGTTTACAAGAATTGCTCTTCAAAGTTAAGTTCGTTGAATAATCATGAGTGTGTGAGGGAGGTTAAGGGCTAGCGGGTACAATCAAAACATGATACAAAAGTCGGTTACAAATGACCTTACCAACACGTGTTTAAAACACCTATTAAAAAATTTCTGAAGCTGCTAAATAAGACCATACGTCTCTGGATTTCAAACACAACATAACATTAACTTATGTACTTAATAAGGACCAACGATGGTCAAAAAAGCTTTGTACATTTTTATAGAGCTTCCATCCATATTTGAGACACGTTACTAGTCGGCTCATTGGCCTAGTGGGTAGAGTGTTCGCCAATGATCCGCGAGACAAGGGTTCAATCCCAGGTCACGTCATACTAAAGACTTTAGAAATGGTAGTTGATGCTTCCTTGCTTAGCACTCCGCAATATAAGGTACGTATCAAGGGTAAAGTAGAGCAATCCAGGGAAAGGAGTAGCGCCCTCCCCTATACCTCGGGAGCCTTCTGGTCCCCCTCGACTACGGTCGCCAACTTTACTTTATTAGTCGGCTGGAAAAACTTGATAAAAAATTTGATAAACAATCCTCATCTTTAACATTCAATGAATCATGTCTAAAAGAAGATTTTCTACCTAAGTGCCCACTATATATATTGTTCGCCAATGATCCGGGAGGCTCGGGATCAATCCCAGGCCGAGTCATACCAAAGACTCAAAAAATGGTATTTGATGCTTCCTTGCTTAACACTCAGCATTATAAGATATGGATCAAGGGTAAGTGTACCACCCAGGAAAAAGAGTAGTACCCTCTCCTACACCTCGATGTAGTAGCGATTAAAAAGGCAGCCTTCGGGTCGCCCACGACTACGGTCGGCCAACTTATATATATATATATATATGTGTGTGTGTCTATGTGTGTGTGTGTGTGTGTGTGTTTGCCCGTGGTGTAATCGTTATCATTGTGGGAAATGCACATGCCGATACGATTTCATATCCTGGATGAATTTGATTGCTTTTCACATAGCCCAGATATTCTTGAGAAAGGCATGAATCCAATTATCATAACTCCAGTTATGAGTAAATAGTAGGGCAGACTGGGTTCTTTCGCATTGGTTAGGACCAGTCTCGGTGGAGGAAAATTCTGAATTCAAACCTGTTACATTCTGCTTAAAAAATGATCTTGTGTCACATCCTGCTCGTGCGGAGGGGTTGGGTAAATACGTATATATATATATATATATATATATGTCATCCTTATCGTCATTAAGTCGTGCAAGACAGCACGGACTGCCTTGACTTTCTCTTGCGATACGTCTCTCTTACGATGGCTCTTGGCAGGTACTCTACACAGCACCCAGTGTTCGCACAGAACTGATGAATATAAGTTTTTGCTAGTCGACCGACACTGGTGTGTCCATGTGTTGGGGTCCATTGGAGAACTTCGCTTATGTTTTCGTGTTAGGTGAGCCCTAACAAAAATAGAGAGTTGCTCCTCTTTGAACCATAGGGGAAAGTTACCTCCTGTGACAGAGAATTGTGGGAGTGAGTGACCGGAAATGGGAATACAGCCATGATACCCAGGGATTGAAGACAGGAGATTTCTTGATCGCGCACAATTTGATCTAAAGTGACTGTTTTAGGGTAGAAGCATTTCTCTACCTTAAATAAAACTCTTTCTCCTTTTTTTCATTCATTTTTTGGTTATTTTTTCATTTATTTGTTACGTTAAAAACGTAACAGTGCGTCCCTGTTTCTCTAGCAATGCCCAGCATGTCTTGGTCGTCTTCATTGGATAGTTTGTGCGATAGGAGGCTTCCGGTATTACAGTTGTTGTTTTGTGGATTTCTTCTATGTGTGTATGTGCGTGTTTGTAAAAGAGAGAGAGAGAGAGAGAGAGAGAGTTTTCTCATCTCCTTATATGAGTAAGTAAGTAAAGTTGGCGACCATAGTCGAGGGTGACCCGAAGGCTCCTTTTTCAATAGCTACTACACCGAGGTGTAGGGGAAGGTGCTACTCCATTCCCAGGATTGCTTCACGTTACCCTTGATCCTCACCTTATAATTCTAAGTGCTAAGCAAGGCGGCATCAAATACCATTTTTTGAGGCTTTGGTATGATACAACCTCTCTTGAACCCCGGTCACCCGGACCATTGGCGAACACTCTACTTATTAGGCCAATGGCCCGGTTTTTTTTTTGTTTTTACTTATATCAGTTGCATGACTAAAAGTTTCACGTATTAAAAAAATACAATCTTCAAAGGAAAAAGCGTATGTTTCATCAAAAGACTACATCTTTTTAAATTCATGAAGTTTAGTCATGAGACTGACATGAAAAAAAGAAAAAATATTTGTTTATTTAAGGTTTTATCCTGCTCCACTGACCAGTATTTGAGCACTTTTATATTGGATAAAAAAAGAGACAATACAAATATTGTATGATTTAATTATTTTCTTTTTTATTGTTCTAAACCAGTTTTGGTCTTAGATATCACCAGAGAGCCACAAAAGAAGCGACGAAAAATGAACCAACATGGTAAATCTATAATTTTTATGCGTGAATATTTCGATTAAATTAAGTTATCCAATTAGTTATCGATGTACTTTTGGCATATCCCGAAGTAATTTAGCTTACTTGACGATGCCCATCTCCTCTCTAAATGCTTATTAATAAAGCTGTATTTGGTTGCACGTTGAAAGTAGCAGAAAGTAATCTCTGACATAATAGATTAAGGAGAGTAGTAATTTACTAAGGCCACATGAATAGGAGCACCCAATGAGTATTAGATTAGGAGAGTTGTTTACAGGTTTAGGGCAATGGTCATTAATACGAAAAGAGCTAACTTTGTCGAAGTTTCAAGTCTCCGGACAGTTAACTATAGAACTGCTAACCCCACTCTTCCTCTCACTCACTCATTATCTCTCACGCTCTCTCTCTCTCTCTCAAAGTTTATTTTATACATACATATATATATATTTCTTGTTTGTAAAAGAACACATGATATTTATTTCAATTATTACTGAAAACACATTAGAAAACCTTGGGGATATTAAGATTTTTCTTCTCTTATGTTGATTGCCCTAATAAGGCTACACAGCAAAGAAAAAAGTCCTCACCATCATTTAAAACAAAGCTCGTCGATTGCATTTCCGACGCCGAAGACCATTACTCCACAGGCATCATATATATACATATTTGTGTGTGTATGTGTGTACATTGTATGTATGTAGGTATATATTATAAGTGTGTATATGCATATATATGCGTGTACGTATGGGTGCGTACATGTACATATATATATATATATATATATATATATATATGCATATAAGTCTGTATATATATATATATGTGTGTGTGTGTGTGTGTTTGTGTGTGTGTGTGTGTGTGTGGACATATATGTGTGTTTTTTCTATGTATATGTGTGTGTGTGTGTGTGTGTGTGTGTGTGTGCGTGGATGGACGTATATAGACGTGTGTGTATGTATACGTGTGTATATGTATGTACGCATGAATATACATATATGTGTAGGGTAAATATGTGTGTATGAGTATATATATGACTTCATGTATATATATATATATATATATATATACAAAGTCATATATATACTTATATATATATATATATATATATATGCGTGTGCGCGTGTGTGCTTACTATCTTAACGCCTTTTGGAAAACTCGAAATAAGAATAGAGCTAGAATCCATATATATATATATATATATATATATATATATATATATATATATATATATATATATTCTTGACATTTTTTCGAATAGAGTCATTGTTCGAGATCTTTTTTAATTTTAAACTCTTCACTTTTTAAAATTGTTTACATTCGTGTTTCCTCATCGCGCATTGCTTCCATTTCTACAATTTAAATACATATTGTCAGGAATATTCATCCATCCGTCCACACACACACACACACACACACACACACACACACACACACGTATATATATATATATATATATATATATATATATATATATATATATATATATAAGGAGTTCTTTAAAATCTACTTTCATGGATATTTATATAAGCTCATACCTTTGCTATAATTTATCTGATGTTTTAGTTTTCCTCGTCGTTTAGTAAATTACTTTTTTTCGTCATTATATTACTCTAGTCACGCTGTTAAATTCACGTAAGGATTAATACCCTTGGGAAAGTTACGAACCCCTTAATCCCTTGTACTATAAGTTAAATAGTGTCACTGTTGTTCTAATAGGATGGGTTTGGCATTAAATAAACAACGAAGGTTGATATATCATTGAACTAAGAAACAGAATCGTCATTATTTGCTATTTTTAATGGAACCAATAAAACTATCGATAAACGTATCAATCAAAATATCTTAAGCTGTATAAAACCGTCATTATTAGACAACAAATACGCCCTCGGTATAGCTGCTAACAATATTTTCATCATCATCATCATGTCGTGCTATCAGCACGGATATTCCTGACCCTCTCTCGCCACACCTTCCTATCGTCCATTGCTTTCGGCAGATCCTCAGGGCTACATCCCATATCGGCACAGAGCTGCTGTATGTAGGCTCGAACTGGACGTCCTGCCTTTGCTCGTCCATGTGAAGGGGTACACCGGAGTACATCACTCACGAGCTCATCCCTACTTCTCCAGCAGTGTCCCGCGTGTCTGGTTCGTCTAATTTTGATAGTTTTCGTGATGGGTGGTAGGTGGTCGTATAGCTGCTGTTTTGTGGGGTGCTTTAAAATGTTTATTTTGTTCTTAAGCAAAGATACCAGGATATAATTATTTATAGTAAAACATTGTTTAATTAATAGGGATATTGATTGGTATGATTTAGTTTCAAATCGTCCAACGTTCAAACTCTGTGACTAATAAGTATGAATAAGAAGTTCAAAAATGACGATAATCGTTGTATATATTTATACAATTTTATTTTTGGCTAAAGAAATATTCCAGTCTTATTTTCGGTTAAATTCCATGCTGTAAGTATATTTTCGAACTAAACTTGATTCTTTTTATTGGTTACCGTGTCTCAATGCAATAGAGTAGTGTAACAAATGATAGTGTCTGAACATATCCATTTACGTTATATAATTCTCACCAAGAGATAATATCTTTGATTTAGGAGAAAATCAACTTTTTTTTTAAAATGATAGATATGGACTTATTCATGAGTGGTACTATATATACATATATAATGGTTTGGTTTATTGGGTTTTGATAGCATATCAATCTTCATGGGTTTATTTGATTCCTAAACCATCTTTGTACAAGAACAGTAGCGGTACTATTTAACACATTACTAGGAACGATAAGGAGTTCATGCCTTTTGCAGGAATATAAATCCGAAAGTGAATATATTAGCGCGACTAGAGTTCGAACTCGCTTACTATGATATCAAGGTCTTATATTTTAGCCACTACGCCAAGAAAACTCTCTCTCTCTCTCTCTCTCTCTCTCTCTCTCACACACACACACACACACACACACATATATATATATATATATATATATATATAGTCGGTTGTATATGTATTTGTACATATAAATCACTAACAAGTTTAAAGAAATACCATTCGTTTCAACACTTCAGAAAAAGTCAGTTTAAAGAATGAAAGGACAGCGACAATAGCTATGAATAAAACAGTGTTCAATTCAAACACATCAGAGAAACAATATAACCATAATATAATCTCATTAAAAAGAAAAATGTAATAAAATCACTCAATATATAACACATACTCTTGATCATCAGGTTAGTATTGATGATCAAACATCCATTTGACGGTAATCAGATTTTATATGACCTTCTCCTCATGAAACGCCGTGGCGTAATGGCCAACGAGTTGAATTGGGACACCGCAGTAAACGAGATCGAACTTCGGTCTCGCTGTTACGTTGACTTTCGAACTAATATATTTGGGAAAACTATGAAATTCCTTATCTCTCCAATTATAGGTTAAATAGAACTACAACTGTTCTTCTATTTGGGTGGCTTTGGTATTAAATGACCTAAGAAGTTTATTATGCCATTAAACGAATAAAAACTAAAACCTCTCCCTCATATGTACCCTTTAGTGATAGATGGAGGGTACTTATACTTACCTAATTATGATGAAATTGTATAGAGTTAGGAGATTTTATTCATTTTTCTTATTTAGTATATATATATATATATATATACTCACTCATACACACATGAAAATGTATCAATAAGTTTCTAGTCTGTGACAAGTAATAATTAGCTGTGATTAATTGAATAAGAAAGAAGATTTTGTTTAAAATTTGTGCAATATAAATGCGAAATCTATCTATCTATCTATCTATCTATCTATCTATCAGAAAAAGATGGGAGAACTTGTACACTGTATTAGTCGTATTCACATTAACTAAACGAGTATATACTTCATGTCACGTCCAGATTTTCCACTCGAATATATACAGGCGAGTGTTGTTTAAAAAGTTCTAAGTCTCATCAAGTAAGACGAGCCATAACTGAACATTTTTTTGTGACAAGAGACTACGATTTTTTTTTTATAAAACTAGAAAAAAATAATCCACATTTCTGTTTTAATTTTTGTTCAGGTGAGGCCCATATAAAGGCGAGGAGAATGCGACAAATCTAAAATCTGAATGAGGCTTAAAACTTTTTTGTTTGTTTATAGTTTAATAACATATCAACCTTTGTGTTGAACAACCGTTGTATATATATTATTGTGTATGCAATAGATAGATAGATATATATAGAGAGAGACATACAGAAAGAGAGAGAGAGAGAGAGAGAGAGAGAGAGAGGTTTCTACTCGCCTGGTTATTGTGAATACGACTATCACACAACAGCGTCTCTCTAGCGACTGAGCAACCCTATTGGAAAGTGTCTGTTCACCCGAACTATATAAGGTTCTATTTGGTTAGTTTCTTAGCTGTATTAAATCTATGCCACATATTCTCGAAATATCAAATAAGATTTGATACGTTTTGAACAGACCACGTATATAAATTCTATTTTCACCTCCATTAAATGTTTTCTTTTGTTAAGTTACGAACTCAATAATGCACAGTGTTTTGTTTTTTTTTTATTCGGGATATCCAAGTTATTTTGACAATAAAAAGATTATAAAAACACATTTTTAAAAAAGAGAAAATAATTGCTATTGTACAAAGAAGTATTTTAATTCCCTCTCATAGACGTGTTAGAACGAGTGTCATCGATCTGGCACCAGCTATACAACTACAAATGACAATTCTTTTTTTTTTTTCTTTTTTTGTCTCTGTGATTGTTCGAGTGTCAGGGTGATGTTACAGGATACAGAAGCCAAAACGAATTACCAGCTTCTCTCGGAGTGGCATAGGACAGACAGTATTAGTTTACATGTTATCAACAGGAAGGAATCTTAGACCTAACAGTACCATTCTCCGTCTAACATTGTGGTATACCAGTAACGAGACAATCGTGATGGAAAAAAGAGCAAAGAGAAGTGGGTTAATTGCTTTTTTAAGGATGTTAAAACGAAGTCAAAACACAACCCCAAAGTGAAAACATTTAGTAATATAGATCAATGTTCACTTCCCGCTCTCTTTATATAAACACGTACGCATACGAATACAATAACGCACGTATACAGCCCTACTATAGTTTTCATTTATTGAAAATTAATTTTCTTCTAAAGCAAAAAGAAGATTTTATTATTTTTAGTGAAACATCATACAATTAAAATGGATATTATTGAGTAACGCAGTTTCTTCCAGGCAGCGGTCACATCGATACTGCTATATGGATGCACTACATGGACGCTAACAAAACGGCTGGAGAAGAAACTAGATGGCAATTACACAAGAATGCTGCGTGCAATCCTGAACAAGTCCTGGCAGCAACACCCCACAAGACACCAACTGTACGGCCACCTGCCCCCTATCACGAAAACTATTCAAGTTAGGCGAACCAGACATGCAGGACATTGCTGGAGAAGCAGAGATGAACTCATAAGAGATGTACTCTAATGGATCCCCACACACGGCCGCGCAAAAGCAGGACGACCAGCACGAACGTACATTCAGCAGCTATGTGAGGATACAGGTTGTTGTCCTGAAGACCTGCCTAGGGCGATGAACGATAGGGAGGAGTGGCGAGAGAGGGTCAGGGATATCCGTGCTGCCAGCACGATATGATGATGATGATGATGATTATTTATTACCAAAATCTCTGATATAACAATACACTTCTTCATCTATCACCGAAGTCTACCACTAACGAGACCATGAAGACACCATGATAAAAAAACAAAGTTGGTAAATGCCTCTTTAGGGATTAAGTATAAAGTAAAAACACATTAATCCTATTTACCCAACCCCTCCACTCGGGCAGGATATGACACAAGGCCAATTTTTAAACGGAGTTTAACAGGTTTGAATTCAGAGTTTTCCTTCTCCTAGACTAGTTGCCTCACCAAGGCTGAAGAACCTAGTCTGCCCTACTATTTACCCATAGCTGGAGGGAGAATAATTGGATTCATACCTTTCCCAAGGGTATTAGTGCTATGTGAAATGCAATCAGTCTCGTTCAGGATTTGAACTCGAGTCGCCGTGTCCATTTCCTACGACGATAACCATTACGCCACATTTATTGATATAAATCAATGTTGTTTTTTTTTATATATAAACAGGTAAACGCAAATACAGTATCCTACATAAACAAGCATACCCCGATTATTTTCTCTAATTGATAGTTTTCTCCTAAACCAAATATACCAGGATTTTATTGTTTCTAGTGAAACATTATGCAATCAAAACGAACGTCATTAGGTATTATTATTACTAAACTCTCAAACCTAACAGTACTCCTCATTTGATATTTGAGTAAGATTTTTATGAAGATATCTAATGATGGAAAATAAGGAAGTGATCAGTTGCTTAATGTCTTTTTTGAGGGTTTTAGGACGAATTGAAATCAAGCTACCTCGGGAGAAATTCGAACTCGCATTAGTGAGTTCATTATTTATCAAACAAATAACATTTTTATTTTTTTTAATGATATTGTTCTCTTTACTGAATCTTCTCGTTCATATTTACTTAGGTTAGCTTAGAGTATGGCTCAAATTATGACACATCCAATAAAAAAATCTTCATATTTATAACATATAACTTTTATCGCAAGTATTTGGAATTCAAAGAGAATTTATCCGATGTTCAAAGCTGGAAAAATTCAACTTTCTAATCTAACGTATGCAAAAAGGTTACTCTAGTATAAGTGTCATTCAAAACTTTCTGGCGACCTTAGTCGAGGGTGACCCGAAGGCTCCTTTTTCAATAGCTACTACACCGAGGTGTAGGGGAGGGCACTACTCCTTTCCCTGGATTGCTCCACTTTACCCTTGATCCTTACCTTATAATCCTGAGTGCTAAGCAAGGAGGGATCAATTACCATTTTTAAGTTTTTGGTATGACTCGACCTGGGATTGAACTCCGGTCTCCCGGGCCATTGGTGAACCCTCTAACCACTAGGCCTAATGGATCGGTAAATAATGGACCGGTAAATGAATATGTAACAGTTTTAAAATAAGTGCACCCCTTTATTTGGTTAAAGAAGTGCTTTAGGTTACAAGGTATCATGGTGGAGGTGCTCATGGCTTAGTTGCTAACGTTGTAATATAATTGCGGAGGGATTTTTGTTATATTATCATTTTTCCTTTTATATATCTTGCCTTTCGATTTAGTTAGGCTGAGAACCTTTCGATTAGTGCATGGGTTAGTTAGGTGCACACATTGAGTGCAAGTGTTCACGCGCGTGCGGGGCTAATGTGACAATCAGAGATGTCACATTAAAAACCCCAGATAGAAAATATGATCGGGGATGTGAATGCCCGAAAGCAACGAGCTGAGGATTTTGGGATTTGAAAAAAAGCAGTTAATTGAGATTTAAACTCCGAATGAGTTAGCTGAGATTCGAGTCTAGCGGAAGGTAGTCGATTTTTGGTCTCGCCAAGGCGATACCAGTTGGGATCTACGAAATGTGCTGCACGTTTGTTGAAGAAATTGTGTCTCTCTCCCCCCTCGTGTCGAAAAACCATAAACCCAAAAAGGCACATAAGTTTCGTACCTGAACCAATTTCGTGTTTTTTGGATTCCTATATGTTTATGAACATATGTACATTTCACTTATTCGTAGATTATGGCTATGTAACAACGTGCTGAACTGAGACATCGTAGTAAGTTCGAACTTCTACCCCGCTACTTTTACTTTCGGGCTAATACACTTGGAAAAGGTATGAATCCTCTTATCTTCCCAGCCATCGGTCTAATAGTAGGAGTACTGCTCTTCTACAAGGATGGCTGAGGCATTAAATAACCCACGAACGTTGACATACCATTAAACGAAGAAACTAAACCAGAACGAGCCAAACCAAAGTTTCATTACTTAAGCAGAAGGAATTTTTTTAGAAATCATTCATATTTTGCGAGCAAGTCGGCTGGGGCTGTAGAATACACCGACTGCATCTCTGCTGAGAGTAAAACTCCCCCAACGAGTGTCCTGATATATAACTGTTGTGGTGTTCAAATAAGACCGGTGGATGAAGAACTCAAACAACGGGTGATAGGTAAACGTTATTGTATTAGCAGAAAAAGGAAGTCATACAAAGGAAGTACTCGCCGTGCTCGGCTTGCAGTCCGTCTGTCAAATGTCTCGTAAGGAACGAGAAGGTGTGTTCTTCGAGCGAGCTAAGCTCGGAGAATATGTTTAGGTTGGACGAGTCCATCTTTGGGGTATGGTAGGATATGTCCCCATAACAATAACCCTAAACAATCTGATGGAATTGTTAGCGATCCATAGAAATACTTGAAGATATCAAACTATGTGCAAACAAATGATTAAGAGTTAATAGAATTTTTTGTATTTGAAATAAAGTGAAACCATTTAACCGAGTTTGGAAGACTAACAGTTGTCCATGTTCTCCAAGGAATGGGCAAAGAACCATAAAACTTAAGATCAGTCTCATCACAAGAGTTACCAGAACGAGATTAAAGACAACCTGAGACTCCATTATGTATTCCAGCTTTTGGTTTTTAATTCTGTGTAATCTTTATCGTCATTTTCAATTCAGTTTTCTTTATTGTAGACTGGTAGCCAAGCAAAGCTATAGAGCCCAGTTTATCACTCTTTCTTTTTATTACCCTGTTACGGTGATATTTTGTTAAGTGGTCTGTATTCAGTTTTCCTCCTCTGAGACCAGATGTTCTACAAAAGATAATGGCACAGGCTGTCCTACTATTTACTAATAGCTGGGAGAGGAGATGAATTCAAACCTTTCTAAAGGACATTACTAAGAAGTTAAATGCAAACGGCCTGGTCTATAATTTGAACTCGGCTCGCCATGTACATTTTCTTCGACGGTAACCATTACACCATATGCAGCTCCAAGGAAAAGGAGTGAGAAGGAAAGGGATGAACAGTAACAACAACAACAACAATACCAACAACAACAACCAAACAAACAAAAACAAACAAATAAACAATAACAAAACAACTACAACAAAAAACAAACAAACAATCAATTGGTCACGAAATAATTATATTTAGCGGCGAGGGTAAGGCTACTTTATTGAATTAGTTGATTTGTAATCCGATCTGCTCAGTGAAAAAAATGCGATGTGTGGTTTAGTCTAAATGTGTTCCTGGAGGACATAACTTATTTTTTCTTTTATAATGAAATTGGAAACTCCAGTAAATTCTCTTTATAATTATGTGAATATTTTCTTTCCCCTAGGAAAACTTTTGAGAGGACATAAAAAGACCCTGAAATATTTTATTCACCAAGGAAACCTTAATAAACTGTTACGCGCAAATGCGGCTCTAGACGATAAAAGTCGACCAAATGGATAAACACGTGGTTATATATATATATATATATATATATATATACAGGGTAAGTCAAAATGATCTGACACATTTGTACGTTTAATAAAAGACAAATAAAGTAAAGAAACAAAAAAAGTTTTTATTTTAGAAAAGTACATATAATGCCACTTTTATTTCATATAATGTTTTTTTGTTTTGTTTCTGTATAGTGCCATTATTTTTTGTTTCTTTTTCAATTGATGCCATGAATTGGACTGGTGAACATCGCCCTTTCATTGTGGAAACGTTTATCAAAACCAGCGAATCTGTAACTGCAACACAACGAGCGTTCCATTTGCATTTCAAACTTGGTCGGCATTTGGGTTCGTGAAACTGCTTGCCTCATCAGGCTCACATTGCACTAAGTGAGCCGATGAGCAGCACTAACAAGCAGGGTTCGAGTCTCGGCTCGTTCCCGACCTCCCCTCCCCTTTATCCCCACTTTAATCGGCCTTCGGGCTTTTGACCTTGTGTCAAGTCGTGTCTGGTGGGAGGCAGCGACAAATACTCGGCATGATTCCGTGCATTGAAACGAAAATCCACATGAAATGACCCGCCGAGTTACAGATAACTTTCGGGAACTCCTTCGACAGTGAGTAGAAAATATCGGATCCCATTTGACTGATTTAATTTTTAAAACCTAATGAAACAAAATGGCATTATACGCACATTTCGAAAATAAAAAACTTTTTTATTTCTTACTTTATTTGTCTTTTATTAAACCTACAGATGTGTAAGATCATTTTGCCTGACCCTATATATATATATATATATATATATATATATAGAGAGAGAGAGAGAGAGAGAGAGAGAGAACTGTTCGAAGGAAACCATGCCGTAAAATGGTTTAATCAAAGAAAGAATATATGAATATATTTACAAAAAACCTACAAGTAAAAACTCATGCAGCCTTTATTGTAAAAGCGAATGCCATGGAAAATGTAAATAATCGAGCCAAAATATTGACATTAAACAAATCGTTATCAACAATGGATTTCCCCAAAACATTATTGATAATAAATTTAAGTCACTTTGACTTCTACAATCAACGATACTCATTGAAATAGTTCCAATTATATAAATTGATTTTATCGAAACAAAATACACCTTGATTACCTAATAGACGAAAAAGCTATTAAAAACATTATTCAACGACATATTACACTTCAGACAGCAAGAGATGTATACAATTATATATATATATATATCAGTGACGAGCTCATAAGTAATGTACTCCTATGGAGCCCCACATATGGCCGAGGAAAAGCAGGACGACCAGTTCGAACATACATTCAGCAGCTATGTGAGGATATGGAATGTAGCCCTGAAGACCTGTCGGAGGCGATGAACGATTGGGAGAAGCGGCGAGAGAGGGTCAGGAATATCCGTGCTAGCGGCACGACATGATGAAGATGATGATGATGGTTATATATATATATATATATATATATATATATATATATATATATATATATGGAGGTGCGGTTTTATGTTTAGGAACTTAAAAAAATGATTCCCGCAAAAGAAAGAGGGAAATGATATAATATGTGGTCCTTTATTTCATGCTGAAAATATGTTGATAGATATGTGAATAATCCTGCAAAACACAAAAACCCTGGAGACTTAATCATTTAGCTGATCGATCTGTTTAGATTTGCTAAATATAACAGTAGCCCTTCCTATCTATCTATCTATCTATCTATCTATCTATCTATCTATGTTGTTTTTTTTAATCTAGTGTGTGTGCGTGTATGAAAGTACGTATGTATGTATAGTTCTAGTTGAAAGGTCGTTGATAGCTATATGAATTGTCTTGCAAAACATAAAACCTCTGGAAACATAATCGATGAATTGATCGATCTGTTTAAATTTGCCAAATATTATCGGAGCACTTCGTATCTATCTATCTATCTATCTATCTATCTATCTTTTCAGATATTGTGCACATATCTATCTGTCTATCTATGTATGTGTGTCATATCGTCAATATATACATGCATGTGTGTGTGTTCATGAGCGTGTGCGTATGGGTGCATGTACACACACATACACATACACATAGTCACTCACATATATAAACACACGTGGTTTATATATATCTAAATGGGTACAAATAATTTGTGATTGTCATACATGTATATAAAGATGGATAATATATTTGTAAGTATTTTATTTACGTACACATATACACAAGCTCAAATAGACTAATGATCGATACGTAATCTTCAAGATGTTAGTACTTTATAAAAACCAAATTCATAAACGTAGAGATACATGCTGATGTATTTAAATATGAACAGATGTAAATATATAGACTTGTATTTGTATTCGTACGTGTATGAGTGTGTTTCAACATGTTTATGTGTATGATTGAGAGTACCGTATTTGACGGCATATAAGACGCACTTTTATTTACTAAAAATATCGTTTAAAATTCCCCTGCGTCTTAAGTGTCATATGTGGGTTTAAAATTCACTACAGAGTCGAAATTAACTACCTGGCAACTTCTATTGGCTTAGACTTTAGAGTAACTATCATATACCGACTGTCATTATTTAAAAGGCTATTATGCAGATTGAAAGTTTTATCATTGATAATATTCATTATATAAATTTCATCACATTTAACATTCGTACTTTGCTTTTTTTCTTGATTTTTCCAGCTGAAATTGGGGAGCGTCTTCTACTGCCGTGCGTTTTAAATGGCGTCAAATATGGTATATTCAGGAAAATTCAGATATTAAATCTAAAATCTTCTGACGACATGTACGTAAGATTTTAAAAGTCCTTTACGAATCTGTATACTAAAAAGCTCCCTTATAAACGTTTAAAAATTCTTTGTATTCCAAAGCAATATTTTGCTTATATATATATATATATATAGTCATCCACACACACACACACACACACACACACACACACACACACACACATATATATATATATATATATATATATATATATATATATATATATATATATATAAGATATTATTTCATCCAGCAAATCCGGGGTTGGGAACGATTCCAAGCAGGACCAATAATTTTAATGATACAAAATTGATGTACTAAAATTAGATATGTTTAAATAACACACACACACACACACACACACACACACACACACACACACACACACACACACACACACACACACACACACACACACACACATATATATATATATATATATATATATATATATATATATATATACAAATGTTTGAATGTTTAGACATGTAATACATTTAAACTGTAAATTTTTCCAGTGTTGAATTTGAAGTATGATGAAACCGGATGTTCCTTTACATGCCGAAATAAGTTGATACTTATTGCTACTTGAATTTGAAGGGTTACTTTAATATTGGAGAAATAATGTTTTTTAGTCTGGTTGTGAATGTTAAAAAATAATTATTCTCATCCATTTTCTTATTTGATCTAAAGAAGTCCTGATAATTGTTTGAGCATTGATTTATATCAATGCTTTTTAACAGGATGGAAATAAGTTTATTATCTTAATGTGACCGATTGTTGTTTTTAAGAGAATGAATATATATATATATATATATATATATATATATATATATATATATATATATATATGTGGGGGGGGTGCATTTGAGCAAAAAAGAAATATATTAACTACTTACCACTTTTGTTTGTCGATCAAAATTTGAGTACATTAAAAAAGGTTATATGCAATTTTCCACATCTACACCTATACAATAAATAAAAAATTATATATATATATATATATATATATATATATATATATATATATATATATATATATATATATAGAGAGAGAGAGAGAGAGAGAGAGAGAGAGAGAGAGAAACGATAAATCCTTATATGCAAGCAAATTAAAATATTTGCCTAGGATATTGATCACTTTGTGCATTCAATAAATTTGGTCATAAATTGTGGATAACTTCATTTAAACACACGCACTCACTTACACACATCTATCTATCTATCTATCTATCGATGTGTTCTTATAAAGCGAACGGAAGACGAACATGTATGTATATTATTTTATTGAAAGTATAACATAAAAAAAAATCTATATATAAAAACACATGCACACACTCGCACACACACATACACCGACACGTATATGTATATAAATATATATACATAAACTATTTAATATTGTATAAACTATTGAGTCTGTTACCAGCCCATTTATAGTGGCACATATATGGTAAATAGAAGAAAACCTTTCTATTCGAGTAAATTACACCCGTAAATTAATTACTCTCGATTTTTATTATATATATATATATATATATATATATATATATATATATATATATATATATATCAATCATACTCAATTCTTAATATATATGTATATGTGCTTGTGTGTGTGTGTGTATGTGTGTGTATACATAATTTGATAATGAACTTGACGCTAACATTTACATACATACGTACATACATACATCCATAAAACACAAGAAAATGTTTGGAATGTTAATCATTTTGTAGAATAGTTTATATGCCCAACATATAGAGACATAACTAGCAAACACAACGTTAATATTACATAAATAATTGGAAAAAATCCTTTTTTCAAGAGTAAATCCGATCTGCACACAAACAAACCACATATGTTTGTATGCGTTGTCTCACGAGAGGCCTTTCTTAAAATAATATATAATTGACCCATATCGTACTTATTGGCACGTTATATGTATATATGGAACTCTCCCGAGATATTTGACGCTATAGAATTCCAAACCTGTGGAATGAAAACTATCCCCGCCAGCAAGAAATGAGGGGGGGGGCGGAGGTGACAAGTCTTTATTGTTTTTTTTATTTTTATTTTTATTTATTTATTTATTTATTTATTTTATATCACATTATTTGTTAGATTGGATAAATGCCAAGTTTTGATTTATTACAAAAAATATGTATTAAATTGGGAGAACAAAAAGCAGGAAGAAAGATAGGGGTTTAGGAAAAGATAATCTTTGCAAGTGTATATTTAATCTATACTGATTGATTATCGCGGATTTCACACGTGTATACGATTGATCTGAAAAAGAAAATCGATATATTGAGAACCAAGTACAGGCGCTCGAAGAAGCATGAGTGCCGCGTTCATTCATAAAAAAAACCCTCCAATAATTAATATTGAACATCAACTGGATGAACCAATCAAAATTCGTGAATTCGTCAGAGACTGAAATCGGATAATAAGCGCCAATAATCTAGAATGCACATTGTTTGGAACGATAATGCGTCGACATGTTTTTTGTTTGTTTGTTTGTTTATTTATTGTTTTTTTTTGTTTTTTTTTTTTTGGTTAATTTTTTTTTTACCCTGAATTAATCAACCTTAATATGCTTAGTAACAGGAAAATGAACATTTAATTAATCGCATTAAACATGCAAGTAGGGAATTCGGTAATGTTTCTTGATTTATTAGAAGAAGAATTATTCAGATCACTGTACAGTCTAGTTAAGCTTCGTTCTTTCTTGATTTCCTCTTTCGTCTCTCGCTCTCTGTCTCTTTCACTCTCTGTCTCTGTCTCTCTCCCTCTCTATCTGTCTGTTTATACACATGCAAATTCACACGCAAATATGAAAGTGTGAATACTCACCAAATTTCCCTCTATAGATGATACTGACTGTATTTTAGAGTATACATATATATCAGAACTTTAAAAGTCTGTTCGATTCTCACTGCATGCTCAATATTTCTGGCCTAAGCTGCTAAACTTATAAAATGACTCCTTCTCTCTCTCTCTCTCAATATATATATATATATATATATATATATATATATATATATATATATATATATATATATATATATAGTGCAATTAAATGGAGACTACCTGTGTGTGTTGTATGTGTGTGGCAACTGTCATTCTCTCGCATAGGTGATCATTGAACCAAATATACGGTTTATGAGTGTATGTGTACATTAAGAAGGTATAGCGCCAAATAGATATATGCGTTGGGATTCTTAATAATCTCTTCTACTATTCCTAATAAGCTGTTTCATTCAATTTAATTTTCTGATTTAAGAATGAAGAGTTGTCTATAAAAAAATGCTCTTCCACACATTCTTGTGGAATAGTAAGTAATTTCAAGTGAGTAGCCATTTGGAAGATACTCGGTACATTATATATATGCACGTGTGTGTGTGTGTGTGTGTGTGTGTGTGTGTGTGTGTGTGTGTGTGTGTGTGACTGTTTCTCTGTGTGTGCTTTGATGTTTTGGGCAAGAGAGTTATTTGCGGAAGTTACGACAGAAAATGGCTTCATCAAAGAATGAAAGAAAAAAATCGAAAAAAAAAAATCAGGTTCTTTAGTTCTAACAACCGCAGGGTTAGTTGAAAGATGAACAGATTGATTATATATATATATATATATATATATATATATATATATATATATATATATATATATATATATATATATATATGGCTCTGGGTGTGTGTATGTGCGTGTGTGTTTGGATAATTATATCATTTTTCAATTTGAAAATATGAAAAATAAAATAAGAATGGGAAGATTGTTTAATTTTTGAAAATGTGCCAATTAAGTATAACAACAAATGATTTTCGTGTTGTTAATTCAATTGAATTTTCTGTACATAATTTTTTGTCAAAAACAGCAAAGATGATTGGCGTAAAAATATGAAAATAATAAATAAAGCACGCATATAGTAATGGAGCTGGCCAATTGTGCATTTTGTGTACAGAGAAATGATAATATTGATAATATAATAAACAACAACAACAACAACCACAATAATAATAATAATAATAATAATAATAATAATAATAATAATAATTATTATTATTATTATTATTATTATTATTTTTATTATTATTAATATCTCTTTCTGAGAGTTTTTCACACCAGCGTTTATGAATAATAATAATAATAATAATAATAATAATAATAATAATTATAAGAAGAAGAAGAAGAAGAAGAAGAAGAAGAAGAAGAAGAAGAAGAAGAAGAAAAGAAAAATAAAGTTTTTATTTCCAGTAACCGCAGGATGAGTTGAAAGATGAACGGATTGATTATATATACATATAATTATCAAGCTGTCTTTTTTTTTGTAGATTATTATTATTATTATTATTATTATTATTATTAATCTTATTATTATTATTATTAATCTTATTATTTGATTTTCAGTTTTATTTTTGGTTTCTTATAGTCCTTCTCCCTGTCTTTACCCGAGACCTAGCATGAGGGAAGGTAATGATTATAGGCAATCTCAGTATTTATGTTTTTTGCTACCTCGTTTGAATGATATTTTTCAGCCCCATTAAAAGTACTTTTCTAAGGAGAATGGGCTGTTCCGCAAAGTACGACTTTTTTTGCATTTCATACAGGCTCGGTCTGCCAGGTATCTTAACGTGTTTATCGGTCCCTTTCTTGATCATACTCAGAGCTCCTATCATTTCTGGTGGTAGTTTTAACGCGCCATATTTTCTCAATTTCTATTTCCAATTCTTTGTATTTACTTGTTTTACTATATTATTTTAGTATGTTATTATCCGTTGGCACTGGCATATTTAAAAACATGTTTTTCTTTCATAGTTCTCACAACAACAATAACAACTACTACAACAATCATTTTACACTTTTGAGAGTTTTTCACCCTAGTGTTAGTTGATGGCTTCTCACTCGTATTTAATAGACAGCAGGTCTCTTCAAGTCTTCAGGACTCTTCTCAGTATTCTGGCCGATTTTAATAATGCTGCAGTTTGGATGATCTTTACTCGTGCTGTTATCTCCAAGTCCTCCAGTCCGTTTCCCAATCTTTTGGTGACTGTACCGAACGTGCCAATTGCAACTGGTTCGACCGTTACTTTCATGTTCCTCAGTCTTTTCACTTCTCTGGCAAGGTATAGGTACTTATCTCTCTTTTCGCTTTCATTCAGTTTTACCCTACGGTCAGTCGGAACAGCAAAGTCCACTATTCGGCAAGTTCTCTTTTTTATGATTATCACTAGATCTGGTCATCTAGCCGAGATTAGATGATCTATTTTTATCTCAAAATCCCAGATAAGTTTGTGCATTTCATTTTCCTGGACGTGTTCTTGGTTTTGCATATAGAATTTGTTCAAATACGTTCAAATTTAAACACTCTTGCACAATTCCCTGTAGATCCCCTTCCGCAGCTAATCGTGTCAAGTATTATACATTTCTTGCCTTGATTTACTCCCTACGCTTATTTATTATTACAATTATTTATTATTATTATTATTATTATTATTTACTCCTTGAGAGTTTTTCACGTCACTTTTAGCTGATGGTCTTCCACTGGAGTTTGAGTGACAACAAGTCTTCTCAAGTCTCCAGGACTCTTTTCAGTATTCTGGCCGTTCTCAATAATGATGTAGTTTGGATAGTCTCCAATCGTCCTCCTATTTCCAAGTCTTCCAGTCCTTTTAATAAACCTTTGGTGACTGTACCAAATGCACCAATCACAATTGGTATAATTGTCACCTTCATGTTCCATAATTTTTCAAATTCCCAAGCAAGGTCGAGGTACTTATCCTTTTTTTCACTTTCTTTCAGTCTTATTCTGTGGTCAGCCGGGACAGCAAAGTCTACAATTTTGCAGTTCTCCTTTTTTTTTTGCTAATTATTATAAGGTCTTTTCTTCTGGCCGAGATTAAGTGATCCGTCAGTATGTCAAAGTCCCATTGGAGATTATGTGTGTCATATTCCAGGACAGATGCTGGGTTGAGAATATACTATTTGTTCGTATGGTCAAATATGAATTTCTTGAACATCTCTTAGTGGATCACCTTGCCCATCCAGTCGTGTCCACTCTTTCTGTGTGAATTTGCTGCATTCGCTTATTATGTGATTGATGGTTTCATCTTTATCATCACATAACCTACATTTGCTATTTTGTTGCGTCTTATCTATTCTCGTATTGATATGAATGGATCTTATAGCGTTGTTTTGTGCTGCTATTAGGGGAGATTCTGTTTCTCTCTTAAGGTTTCTATTTCTTAGATGTTGTTTATTCGCTTATTTATTATTATTATTATTATTATTATTATTATTATTTTACTCCTTTAGAGTTTTTCACATCAGTGTTATCTGATGGTTTTTCACTGGAGTTTGAGTGACAGCAAGTCTCCTCAAGTCTCCAGGACTCGTCTCAAGATTCTGGCCGTTCTCAGCAATGTTGTCGTTTGGATAGTCTCTACCCGTCCGCCAACTTCCAAGTCCTCCAGGCCTTTTAATAATCCTTTAGTTATTGTGCCGAACGCATCAATCACAATTGGCACAATCGTTACTTTCATGTTCAACAGCTTTTTCAATTCTCTAGCAAGGTCGAGGTACTTATCCTTCTTTTCACTTTCCTTCAGATTTATTTTGTGGTCCGCTGGGACAACAAAGTCGACAAATTTTCTTTTTTTTTTGTTGATTATTATGAGGTCTGGTCTCCATTATTATTATTATTATTATTATTATTATTATTATTATTATTATTATTATTATTATTATTATCTAGTTACAGAGAAAGAAAGACAAAGATTGTACGGACATATTTTTTGTGATATTAACGTTAATCGATTCAATTTCCATCATTAACATAATTAAGTACTTTTTCTAAAAAAGTATTATAAGTTTATAAGAAATATTGCTATCACCGTAACTTATAGAAAACTTGTTATTCTCATAATGAAGTTTTCATAATTAGTCTAAAGAAGTTCGGTTTACGAGACTTTTTAAAGGTCACAGTAAAAACTTGGGACCACAGGATGTAAAACCTGCGAACAGATGTGAAATGTTTACGTTCCAAGCAGTTATTTTAAAATTTCAACTGAGGGACAGAGGATTCTCATGCACGCATATATATGAGGTTGTGGGAGGTATCCGTGGTGTAATGGTTATCGTCGTAGTAAATGGACACAGCGACACGAATTCAACCCCTGGACGAGGCTGAGTGCATTTCACATAGCACTAATACGAATTTGAATTCAGTTATCCTCTCTCCAGCTACGGATAAATAATAGGGCAGACTGGGTTCTTTAGCCTTGGTTAAACAGCCAGTCTAACTTGTTAAACTCTGCTTAAAACCTGACCTTGTGTTACACCCAAACCATGCGGAGAGGTTGGTAAACACAAACATATGAATATTGTGTCGTTTATTTTAGCAAATGCATTCGCACCTGTCGTAGCTCTTCAGTGATTGAGCATTAGACAGTAATTGCCTCGTTACGCAAGATAAAAAAATCTCAAGGGCAGGTGGATCTCCTTAACTGGGAATAGCATCCAACTGGTGTGGTCAACAGTGAACTATGTTAATAAGTCTCTGGGTAGATTACGTGAGTCAGCCTTCGAACAAATTAATGAATAAATAGATAAAACTGACAGACAAGTTATGAATTGACTGAATACTAAACAGTTGTCTTTTTTTCTTCTTTTGCTTTGGCACAAGTCAAGAAATATGGAACACTCAGTGAGAATCTGACTCATTAACAATGGTATGCTAACTAAGTAAGTGTAGCGTAGATTTGGCACAAGGCCAGAAGTAAAGCGACATCTTGTGAGGTTTGAACTCAGTATCTAGTAGTAATTAATCTGTGAGAGTAGCTCGTTGATCACTGTACCACGACCTGGTGCCCCTAAACTTTGCGTGGAAGGCAACACAAGCTTCAGTTTGCCTACAGTACCCGCTGTTTTACTCATCTCAGAATTGAACAGATTCATCGCTACTTAACTTAAGTGGCCTGACGTGAACCAGCGCTTTCAATGTGACTTGACAGCAAATCCAAGCTTGCTTGATAATTAATTTGCGTTCAAGTCTAGATAAAGTCAGGAATTCAATTGGTGATATTCAAGGCAGATGTAAGTAAAAGTAAAGAAGGTTTCCTTTTTAATCGCTACTACTCCGAGATGTAGGTGGGGACGCTACTCCTTTCCCTGGATGGCTCCACTTTACTCTTGGTACGTACCTTATATAGCTGAGTGTTAAGTAAGGAGGTATCAAGTACCATTTTAAAAGTCTTTGGTATGACGCGACTTGGGATTGAACCCAGGTCTCCCGGACCATTGGCGAACACTTCTACATATTGTTCTACTTCCACTTTCTTCCAGTCTGTCTTACGTGAGACTCGGCTAAAGTTAACAAATATCATGTGATTTGCCTCGTGGTTGAGATAGTTCCGGCGATTATTAAGGGTTGATGTTCGATCTCAGTTGTGAGTTTAAAATTTAAGAACAAGCAAAACATTTTCATTACGAAGAGTGGCACATCAAAAATCTCTTTTGATTATTTTCGCCCTCCGCTTTTTTAAACTTGTATCACAAAAAACTAAACTTGCATATAAAGAGGATGGAAGTAAATAATGGAAAATAATCCGACAATGAGGAGAAAAATTTTGGAAAATAAAGTAATCTAAAGTGAAGAATTTGATGTGAATTTTGGTTTCAATAAACCATCATCAAGACTTAGAAAAGATGTTATGAAGTGTCGTTAGCTCACCACTAGATGCTGAATGAAATACAAAGCAAAAGAAAGGGAGACGCGCTAACCGTCCGATCAATAAGTTAGCGTTCATATTTCAAAAATATCATGTAACTGTGTAAGGTAATGATGTAAAACAAATGGAACTATCAAGAGATACAACGGCTTAGAAAGAAGAAGAAGAAGAAGAAGAAGAAGAAGAAGAAGAAGAAGAAGAAGAAGAAGAAGAAGAAGAAGAAGAAGAAGAAGAAGACAGATAAAAGAAGGAAGCGATAGAAGAAAGAAAAGGAAAGAACAGAGAAGAGAGAGAAAGGAAGAGACGAGAGAGGAGAAGTGGAGGAAAGAAAAAGGAATAGAGTGATGGAAAAGAGAAGAAAAAAGTGAGAGAAAGTAGAAACATACAGACATATCATTCGTAAATAACTGAAATGGTTAAATCATAATAAAATCAAACGTATGTGAAGTGAGGAACGTTATGTGGTGACTAACAAAAAAAGATCATCCCATAATAAGCGAATCCAGCAAACTGGAACATCAAGGAATACAAAAGTAAGCATGAATGGGTAGGAAAGGTGATCCACTGGGAATTATGTAGGGGATTAAAATTTGACCATGCTGACAAATGGTACATGCCCAAACCAAAATCCATCAGAAAAAAACGAAATGCATATGATTCTCATCGATTTTGAGATACAAGCAGATTACCAATTCCAGAGTAGACTGCATGTTAATTAACACGAAGAAATGTACTTTTCAACGGGAGGATTTTGTCGTTCCAGTGTATCTTTGAGGGAAAATTAGGCGAAAATATAAACAAATATCTCGACTTTGCCGGAGAGCTGAAAAAGTTGTGAGATATGAAGGTGACGCTGATGCCAATCGTAGTGGGAGCCTTTAGAACAGCCTCTAAGAATTTGGAAAAGAGATTAGATGAAATGGAAATCAGAAGAAGAACGTAAATTCTCCAGTAAACAGTGGTGCTAAAATAGCAAGGATTGAGTGATAGCAAGTCTTTTCAGCTGTCAAGGATTCTTCTAATTTAGAAGAATACAAGGATTCTTCCAACTTAGAAGAATCCTTGAGATCTGAAAAGACTTGCTGATACTTAAAGCTGGTGTGAAAAACTCACAAGGAGTGAAATAATAATAATAATAATAATAATAATAATAATACAGATATGACTGAGCGGGAAAGGTAATCCACTGGGAAGTGTGCAAGAAATTGAAATTTGACCATACGATCAAATGGTAAATGCACGACCCAGAATTTGTCCTGGAGAATGAAATGCACAAATTCCTCTGGGATTTTGAGATACAAACAGATCACATAAATTCGGCCAGATGCCCTGACCTTGTAATAATCAACAAAAAAAAAGAGAACTTTAGGAATTATGAACTTTGCTGTACCACAGAGTAAAACTGAAAGAAAGCGAAAAGAGAGATAAGTACCTGGATCTTGCTAGACAATTAAAAAAATTGTTGACCATGAAAGTGACGGTGATAAAAAAATATGATTGGTGCTCTTGGTACAGTCACCAAAGGATTAATAAAGAGACGAGAGGACTTGGAAATAAGAAAACGAATAGATACCATCCACAATACAGCACTATTAAGATCAGTCAGAATACTGATCATGGAGACTTGAGGAGACTTGCTGTCACTTAAATTCCAGTGAGAAACTATTGGCTAACACTGGTGTGAAAGGTGGGGGGGTCCTCGTGGTGTAATGGTTAAAGCGATGGACAGCAGAATCGTAGTAAGCGAGTTCGTACTCCAGTCGCGCTATTACGTTCACTTTCGGGCAAATACCCTTGGCAAAGGTATGAACCTCCTTATCCTCCCAGCTATGGGTTAAATAGTGCCACTACTGTTCTTCAATGAGAATAGCTTTGGCATTAAATAACCTATAAAGGTTGATATGCCATTAAACAAAGAAACCAAACCAAACTGGTGTGAAAATCTTTCAAAAGAGTTATAATAATAATAAAGAGAACGTGCGGAACAATGGACTTTGCCGTCCCAGTAGACCGCAGAGTGAAAAAGAAAGCGAAAAGAAAAACAAGTAATTGTACCTTTCGAGAGTACTAAAAAAAGTTATGGAATATGAAGGTAACGGTGATACCAATTGTAATTGGTGCACTCGGAACAATCCCCAAAGGCTTGGTCAAGAGGTTGGAAGAGTTAGAAATCAGAAGACAAGCGTAAACAATGCAAACTATAGCATTTTAAAGTTCGGTTAGAATACTGAGAAGAGTCCTGGAAACTTGAGGAGACTTGATCTCACTCATTCTCCAGTGAAAGACCATCAACCAGCGCTGGGGGAAAAAAACTCGTAAGGAGTAACAATGATAATAATTATTGAAACGGACATTATCAAACAAACGGAGATATAGGGAAAAAATTAGAAAAAAGTACTCCAGAAGAACGAAAACGTTTCTCGAAAACAAGCTCTGATGCAGAAATCTCATCAAAAGGATAAACACTTGGGCACTTCAGCCATGTAAGATACTCTGGACCATTCTTAAAATTGACGAGGAAGGAACTCAGACAAATGGGCTAAAGAACAAGGAAATTGATGATTATGCAGAAACCGTTACATCCCAGAGATTTAATGCGTCAAGAAAACCAGGAGGAAGAGGACTCGCTAGCATTGAGGACTGTGTAAATACACCCATACAAGGATTCGAGGAAGAGCAAAGAAGAGCAAAGAAAGACTAATTACAACAGTCAATTGCAGCAATAGCAACATAAGTACTAAGTACGGACAAAAAACCCCAACAAAAACAAAAACTAGGAAGCAGAACTGGAAGAAATGACTGCCTGGATATTTCAAGCAAAAACATTGGTAAGATTACACACGAAAAGGCATGGTCATGGTTACGAAAGGAAATCTTAAAAAAGAAGCTGAATCTCTCTTAATAGCAGCACAAAACAACACTATAAGGACCAATCATATTAAAGCCAAAATCGATAATAAGCAACAGAATATTAAGTGGATTTTATGCGGTGACAAAGAGAAAAAGATTAATCACATAATAATCGAATGCAGAAAGCCAATACATACCGAGTATAAGAGTAGGCACAACTGGGTGGGATAAATCATTCACTGGGAATTGTGCAAAAGACTGAATCTTGACCATACTACCAAACGTGATATGCACAAACCAGAATCCGTCCAAAAATCAGACGCATAAAATTATCTGTGATTTTGAGATAGAAACACATCACCTAATCCTGCTCAGAAGACCTTGTGTTAATTAACAAACAAACAAACAAACAAAAAATGAAAAAAAGAAAAGAAAAGAAAAGAAAACTTGTCGTCTATAGGATTTTGCCATCCCGGTGAACCACAGAGCGAAAATGAAAAAAAAAAACCAACAAAAAACGAAAAGACGGACAAACATTAAGACCTTACCAGAGAACTAAAACAGCTGTGGAACATTTAGGTGATATCAATTGTAGTAGGTGCACTTGGAATAGTCCCCAAAGGATTGAGAAAGAGATTGGAACTGGAGGAAATCAGGGGAAGATTCGAGTCTATTCAGACTACAGCATTGTTGAAATCCCCCAAAATACTGAAAGAAATACTAGAGACCGAGGGAGACTTTTTGTCACTCACACCTTAGTAAAAACCTACCACCCAATGCTTGCGTGAAAAACACGAAAAGAGTGAAATAATAATAATATGAACAACCCAGGACCTGTCCTAGAAAATGACACACATAAACTCCTATGGGACTTGGACATACAAACGGATCACCTAATCTCGGCCAGAAGACCAGACCTTATAACAATCAACAACAAAATAGAGAATTTGCAAAATTGTCGACTTTGCTATTCCGGCTGACCACAGAATAAAACAGAAAGAATGTGAAAAGAGAGATAAGTACCTCGACCTTGCTAGAGAATTGAAAAACTATGGAACATGAAGGTGACAATTATACCAATTGTGATTGGTGCTTTTGGCACGGTAACTAAAGGATTATTAAAGGGCCTGGAGGATTTGGAAGTTGGCGGCCGAGTGGAGACCATCCAAACAACAGCATTATTGAAAACGGCCAGAATACTGAGAAGAGTCCTGGAGACTTGAGGAGACTTGCTGTCACTCAATCTCCAGTGACTGATGTGAAAAACTCTAATGAGTAAATGATAATAATAATAATAATAATAATAATAATGATAATAATAATAATACGGATCACCTAATTTCAGCCAATCCACCAGACCTAGTGATAGAAAAAAAAAAAAAGAAAAAAAAAAGATAACTTGCCGAATTGTAGACTTTGCCGTCCCGGCTGACCACAGAGTAAAATTGAAAGCGAGTAAAAAGAGAGATAAGTACCTGGACCTTGCTAGAGAATTGACAAAAATCTATGGGACAAGAAAATGACAGTGATACTAATCGGTGCGCTCGGTACAGTCACCAAAGGATTGGTAAAGGGACTGGAGGACTTGGAAATAAGAGGCCGAGAGTAGATCACCCGAACTACGGTGTTATTAAAATCGCCCAGAATACGGAGAAGAGTCCAGGAGACTTGAAGTGACCTGCTGTCTCTCCATCTCCAGTGGAAGACCAACAGCTAACGCCGGTGTGAAAAACTTTCTAAGGAGTAAAATAATTATAATAAACTCCTCTGAGATTTTGAGATACAAGCGGATCACATAAACTCGACCAGACGACCATACCTTGCAATAATAAACAAAAAAAAAAAAAAAGAAAAAAAAAAGAAAAGAGAACTTGGCGAGTTGTGGACTTTGCTGCCCCGGCTGACCACCGAGTAAAATTGGAAGAAAGCAAAAAGAGAGATAAGTACCTGGGCCTGGTTAGGGAATCGAAAAAACTGTGGAACATGAAAGTGACGGTTATACCAATTGTAATTGGTGCTCTTGGTACAGTCACCGAAGGATTGGTACAGGGACTGGAGGACTTGGAAACAAGAAGACGAGTAGAGACTATTTAAACTACTGCATTGTTGAGATCGGCCGGAATACAGAGAAGAGTCCTGGAGACTTGAGACTTGGTGTCAATCAAACTCCAGTGAGAAACCGTCGGCTAATGTCAGTGTGAAAAACTCTCAAAGGAGTATAATAATAATAATAATAATAATAATAATAATAATAATAAAAAACCCAGAATCTCTCCTGAAAATTAAGACACAGAATTCTCTGGGAAAGAGATAAAAACGGACCACCTAATCTCGGCCAAAACACAAGGCCCAGTTGTAATCAATAGGATAAGGTGAGCATGTTAGTTAATGGACTTCGATATTCCCGCAGATCACAATGTAAAAATGAAGGCAAGCTCAGAAATTGATTTCTAGAAAACTAAAAAAGATGTGAAATAGGGAGGTGACACTGATCCTATACTATCGGGAGCATTTGGAACAGTCCCTAAGAATTTGGAAATGAAACTGGGAGAAGTAGAAATCCGAGGAAGAATTGAGACTGTCCACATTACAAAACGGCTCGTATACTTATAGAAGTTCGACTAGAGATCTGAGGAGACTTACTGTCACACGGAAAAAAAAAACACCAGTTACTATTACGAGTGAAAAACTTGCAGAGTAAAATAATAATAAAAGGCTCGGTAGTATTGAATTACTGCAGAGTTGCAAAAATGAATTTTTTTAGTAATATTTTTATTATTTTTGCTCCTTATTGAAAGGTGGTTTATTAGAGCTGTAGTATATCCTCTTATCTCAGTAAGTTCTAAATAGTCGGTATGATAAAACGTTTAGTCTGTTAACAAAAAGTCGTTCAAAAGTATAAAAAAAAGAGTAACATTTACAATTAATCATTCACTCCCATATCATCTTTGTATTACTTTATAGTAATATATTTATATATAACGAATACTCCGATTAAGTCTCTCTCACTATATATATATATATATATATGTATATTCGTAACCCAGCTAAAAACAGTACATATGAGCAGATTTTTATTTTGCAATACACATGAACACATGAAATACTTTAATTAAGCAATTTGCAATTTCCTGAATAATTTTCGACTGAGGAGAGGGTAGCTTGGCTCCTTCAATATTTCGTTAGAGTAGTTATTGTATCCTGTCTGTAGACATGCAGTAGGCGAATTACTATATAGAATACTTTTGGAGAAATCCCCCATTAAGCCCCCTGTTTGGGAGGGTGCGTAAAACCCAACTTCCTTCCGCTTTAGTCACACCTATGCTCATATATTCAAACATCGATATATATATATATCCACACACACACACACACACACACACACACACACACACACACACATATATATATATATATATATATATATATATATATATATATATATAGTGTAACCCGGATATAAGAGAGTTGTCGGGACCGGCGAATAAGTCTCTTATATTCGGGTTCGGTCTATTTTGTTTAGATAACACAGCCTCTAATTTGGGACCAGACAAGCTCTCTTTTATCCGAGTTTCTCTTATATCAGGGTCTCTTATATCTAGGTTACACTATATATATATATATATATCGGAGATTATCGCTAAAAATGTTTGTTATAGTAACACACTACCACTTCTTATAAAATTAGAAAATCCAATTTTCTAGTTTTATAATAAGTGGTAATGTGTTGCCACGATAAAAATATTCGGCTATGTTCTTTCTGGGTGAGGCTTAGTTCTTTTTGAACGCCCTTCTTAGATATATTATACAAAGAGAAGGGGATATGAAGAGACTGAAATAGAAAGATATTAACAGATAGATAGATAGATAGATATCAAAAGATTTAGATAGATAGATAGATAGATAGATAGATGTGACAAGCATTGTTCGTTTTTCATTACAAAACCCTTTGGGCATATATTTTTGTTAACAAAGAATACATTTGGTTTAATATATATTATATATATATATATATATATATATATATATATATATATATATATATATATGTGTGTGTGTGTGTGTGTGTGTGTGTGCGTACATATGCGTATATATACAGGTGTATGTGTCTGTACATATGTGTAAGTGTGTACATATATGTGTACGTGTGTGTGTGTAAACGTATGTATGTGTTTGTGTGTGGAAACATGTAAACTCTTTAGGAAAAATTCCCCTTATTTACTTAATAACCTTTGTATATATATATATATATATATATATATATATATATATATATATATATATATATATTGCTTCCAAGGCTCTAATATTCCTTCTCGAGACAAAACGAGACGTACTACTGGAAACTTACCCTTTATTCTTGTTTTTTAAACGAGCTATTCCTCGCTGCTTGAGTAAGTTATGATTAAAACCAACTAAAATAAATAAGATAGAGACAAATATTAGTTTTGAATATGAATAATGACTAATAGTCATGTCCTCACCCCAAAAGACAGCAGTTGTACAGCCACTTGCCTCCCATCCCTGTAGGACGAACGAGACATGCTGTGCACCGCTGGTGAAGTAAGGTCGAACTCATAAGCGACGTTCTCCTGAGGACACCTACACACGAACACACCCGTGCTGACCGATTATCCATTACTTACATACATCAGCTCTGTGCGGACACTGCATGCAGTCTAGAGAACATGCCAGGAGCGATGAATGATAAAGAGAGAGAGAGAGAGAGAGAGAGAGAGAGAGAGAGAGAGAGAGAGAGAGAGAGAGAGAGAGAGAGAGAGAGGTGTCTCCGTGCTATTCAGATACAGTTCTATTCCTACCAATAAAGATAAAAAACAATTGAAAACTCTTGTTAAGTGAACACTTCGCCAGAGAAATTCATATATGTGATAAGTGTAAATAACTTAGGACAACTATTGAGGCTGAATCTGGTTTCCTACTTTCACGTTTCTCTCAATATATAACTGTCAATCAAGCATAAAAGTCAGGTCAGGTTAAGTCAGGTCAAGTCAGGTCAGGGATCGTTCCTTATTGCTGGTGTCATATAAACCGGTACAAACTGTTACATATAACTTGGAGAGAAGATGGGCACCGCCATGTAATCCTTATTGCTTTGAAAGATGCCATGAAGGGAAAACCTCAACATGGTACATCGATGCCCTAATAAGTTATGAGAAACGTTCGGACCGGAAAATCAAGTACATCTATCTATCTATCTATCTATCTATCTATCTATCTATCTCAGTTTGTCCATATCTATCTATCTATCTATCTCAGTTTGTCCATATCTATCTATCTATCTATCTATCTATCTATCTATCTATCTATCTATCTATCTACATGCTTCTTATCTTGTATGTCTGTATGAATGTATGTATATATGTATGTACATTTCTTGCTTGATAGACATAATTATGTATAGTTCTTGTTGGAAGGATATTGATAGATATGTGAATAGTCCTGCAAAACACAAAACCCCTGGAAACATAATCAATGAACTGATCGATCTGTTTAAATTTGCCAAATATTACCGTAGCACTTCGTATCTGTCTATCAATCAATCTATCTATCTAAGGTTTTCTTAATATAAGTATGCATTTATATATATATATATATATATATATATATATATATATATATATATATATATATATAAACACGTGTACAAATAATTGGTGATTGTCATACATCGACATGAAGATTAATGATAATTCGTACATCTACACACGAATTCATTATAGACAAGTAGATCGATAAATAATCTTCAAAATATCGGTACTTTGTAAAAACCAAATTCCTAGACAGATACATGTTCATACGTTTATAACTATTCAGAGGCACACACACACACACACACACACACACACACACACATATATATATATATATATATATATATATATATGTGTGTGTGTGTGTGTGTGTGTGTGTGTGTGTGTGTGTGTGTGTGTGCCTCTGAATAGTTATAAACGTATGAACATGTATCTGTCTAGGAATTTGGTTTTTACAAAGTACCGATATTTTGAAGATTATTTATCGATCTATATATATATATAATTTGGTTTTTACAAAGTACCGATATTTTGAAGATTATTTATCGATCATATATATATATATATATATATATATGTGTGTGTGTGTGTGTGTGTGTGTGTGTGTGTGTGTGTGCTAACGCATGTGTATGTTTGTGTGTATATCCATAAAAGTTCAAAAATCAAATCTAAAAATCTGTTGAAATGTACCGGAATCTAAAAAATCTTTTACGAATCACAGAAAAGTTTTTTTTCAAAATCTTTTCATTACAATGCATCATTTTACTCACACACACACACACACACACACACACACACACACATATATATATGAATATGTACTAATAGGACGCCTCCGGGTCCAAACGTATATATTAGTGTAAGTATCGAGACTAGTAGACCCTCTTTTTTATTCTTTCTACCTTCCAAACTAAGCCGTTTTCTACAATTTCCCACATGCAATACACTTTATATTATTTTCGGTATAAGAAAAAGAAAAAAATAACAACACTAACCTTTGTACCGATAATAGTAATTATAGTAGTACTAATGGCAGAGGTAGTCAATCGTATACATGTAAGAAATACAGTCCGTCAGGATAAAAACAAACTGATTCTTTTTTTTCCTTTTTTTTTTCGTCGTCTGTTGCTTCTTCAAGGTGTCAATAAGGTAACTCCAGAGTTTTTTTGGTAAGTAATAAAAAATCGCGAATTGCAATAGTGGTAAATAAAAAAATGATAATAAAAAACACAGATCTTGCTTTTTTTCTTTCATTCTTTCGCTTAAAGTTTTTTGTACTCGTCAGCTGAGAGCCTGACGAGCGGTGGTTCGATGTCGGGTAAAAGCGGTCCCCCGACTGACGGCTACAGGAAGTAATCAAAGCTACTCCCTCACCACTATACCCATAACTCCCTGCAAAAATAATGGCGGAAGAAAAGATGGGGGATGAAGAGAAAGAAAGAAAGAGAGAGAGAGAAGGAAGATTTATTGCGGAAGAGGGAGAACTGTTTCTTCAAAACCACTAAATGTACTGCCTTTACAGCGTCTCTTGTTTCTTGACACTTTTTCATGCTTATTTTCGATTTTTCAAGTCCGCCCTTGACAACAACATAAGTGTACTTGTTTCAGTCACCAACTTTGTTTTCTTTTCGATTCCCCCCTTTTTTTCCTTCCTTGATCACCGTTCTCTTTCTTTTACGCTTTTCTCCTTCGATCAACTTTTGAGGTTACAAAGAAAAAGAAAAAAAAAGTATTCTTTTTATAAAAAAAGCAACAACTAATTCTTTTATCCATATATGCCTTCTTTTAGCTCCTTCATTTTCTTTTCCTCTTTCTTTTTTTTTTTTGCCTTTTCTCTCCTGTTCTTTCTCTCTTCCTTTCTTTCTCTATTCTTCTCTCTTAACAATCCTCTGTTTCATTCTCCTTCCTTTTTTTCTTCTTCCTTAATCAATTCCTACATTCTTTCCCTTTTTCTTTTGTTTCAGTTTCTTCTCTTTCTCCATTACTCTCTACACTTTTTCTGCATTCTCCTTATCCTTACCCTCTATTCCGTCTTCTTTCCTTTCTCACTCCTCCCTTCTCTTTTTCTTTCTTCAACACACTCTCTCCTTCTGTTCAATTATCTCTTTGTGTTTTTTTCTTTCTTTCCAACTCTCTTTCCTTTCCTTTTCATATTATTTCTTTCTCTCTGTCTATCTCTCTCTCTTTCTCTCTACCCTTTTGTTTGCTTCTCTCGGCTTCTCTTTGAGCATTACTCTCTCCTTTCCGCTTTCTTTCTCTTTCTTTTACTCCTCTCTTCTCTATCTTTTTCTTTCCTTTTCTCTTTCCCTTGCTTTCTTTCTCTTTACTCCCTTTTGTTTCTTTCTTTTTCGTTTCTCTTTCACTTTCCTCTCTCTCCCCCCTCTCTCTCTCCTCCTTTCTTTCATTTTTTTCTCTTCTTTTTCATTCACTCCTATTCTTATTTCTCTTTCCTTTGATTAACTCCGACTCTTTGTTCATCATAATTTCTTTCTCAAAATTCTTTCTTTTAATTTTTTTTTTTTTCAGATTTAACTTATTTGTTTATCTATTTATTCATTTTTGTTGTTGTTTTTGTTGTTTCTATTATTATTATTATTATTATTATTATTATTATTATTATTATTATTATTATTATTATTATTATTATTATTTCTTCTGTTGTTGCCGTCATCCTTTTCTGATTTTCTTTCATTTTGATTTGATTTTAATTGATTCCATTTTTTATAAATATTTCTCTTTTTTTTTTTTACTTGAAACTTGTGTTTCGTATTCTTTCTTTTCCTTTTTCTTTGATAAACTCCTTCTATTACACTTTTCCCCTTCAATCCCAACTTCCGTTATTTTTTCAAATTAGAAAAAAAAAATTATTATTAATTTTTTTGTTCTTTCATCCATCTTCACCTTCTAATTTTATTATTTCCTTTTTTCTTTGTTTCATTTTGGTCTTCTTTCTCTTTCTTCCTTTCTCAGTTGCCAATTCTCTCTATTTTTCACTTTCTCCCCCCCCGCTTCCTAATTTCTATCCTTTCTCCGTTTTCTTCTCCTTTGTCTCACTTTCTTCTCTTTCTCCATTTCTCTTTTTCCCTATCTCTCTTCCTTCTTTCGTCTTTTTTTTCCCATTTATCCTTCCTCTCCTTTCTCAGAATTTCCCTTTTCTTTTTATTTCATCCACACCCCTTTTTCTTCGGCTCATTTCTTCCCCTATCTCTTTCATTCGCTCTCTCCTTCTGTTTCTTTCTTTCCGCTTCTCTTTTAGAGTTTCTTTCGTCTTTTTCGCCTTTTTTTTTTTTTTTTGTATTTCTTCCTCTTTCTGCATCTTTTCTTATCCTTCTTTCCTCCCCTCACTCTCTTTCTCTTTCCTCTATTTTTTCTCACTCACTTTCTTCTCTCTTATCCTTTTTATCATGTCTTCTTTTCTCTTTCATTCCCTCTTTCTCTAATCGCATTTTCTCGAAATTAACCTCCACTTTTTGTGCGTCTATTTTTCTTCCCATTAAATTTTCTTCAAATTCTCTATTTCTTTTTGGTTTATCTTTTTGTTTATTAGCAGCCTCTTTCTTTCTTTCTTTCTTTCTTTCTTTCTTTCTTTATTTGTATCCATCTAGTTCTTTCTTTCTTTCTTTCTTTCTTTCTTTCTTTCTTTCTTTTTAGTCTTCCATTTTGATTTGATTTTAATTTCTCTTTTCTTTTTACTTTTTTAAAAAATGTCTCTTTTTTATTTTTATTATTTCTCATTTTCCTCACATTTTATCACAACGTTCTTTCTTTCTTTCTTTCTTTCTTTCTTTCTTTCTTTCTTTCTTTCTTTAAATTCGATTTAAATTTGATGGGTTTTTTCTCCTTTTTTACTTTCTCTCTGTCAGACTTTTTCTGTTGTGATTCGGTCACTTTTGCTTCTTCAACTATTTCTTTCCATATTTTCTTCTCATTCTTTTCTTTCCCCCCATTTTTGTTCACCTCTCCTAATTTTCTTTCATTTTCGCTACATCTTTTAGTTTTTTGTCCATAATGACTTCAACTTCACTCTCTCTTTCTGTATTATATAGTTCTGTTTTTTTTTTTCTTTTCTTTTCTTAAATCATTCACCATTTTTTTCTTTTTGTCGATACTTCACCGCGAGGCGCCATCCAACTTTCACCTGTCACTCCGGAAAATCATTCCATTGAATCCACAATTCGGATTCGGATCATCTTACCACCGCACGCAGAGACACAATCGGGGAATCTGGGGGAGATTCTTATATCTCAGCTGCTTGATCCAGAATCACAGAACAATTAATTAAAAAAATACAAAAATAAATAAAATGAAATAAATAA
The DNA here is from genome assembly GCA_963585895.1 of Sepioteuthis lessoniana. Classification (NCBI taxonomy): domain Eukaryota; kingdom Metazoa; phylum Mollusca; class Cephalopoda; order Myopsida; family Loliginidae; genus Sepioteuthis; species Sepioteuthis lessoniana. The sequence continues at coordinate 101,099,833 of OY757915.1, forward strand.
ATAAATAAATAAATAAAGACGGGTCACATCTTTACAACGATATAACAAAGCGACATTTATCAGCGAGAACGTGGGAGGAATGTACTCTTTATTATTTTTTTTATTCTTACCCTTATTTATTTATTTATTTATTTTTTCTCATTTTCTTTCGATTACACGGCCTACACCAGCACCACCCTGTTCCTCACTTCTCTGCCACCTCCTCTCTTTTTATTTTCCGACTTTTATTGAATAGGTACCAAATTCTTACTGACTTTCACACAATGCCTCTACTATGCACGGTTCAGAATAATTCTTTTTAATTTGGAACTCAAATAAATACCCTTCAATCAACTTCGTAAAATGACTCCTTTTACAATTTATTATCATTTATCGTAGGTTTCACACTCTCTTGTTTAGCTTTGTTTTTTCGCTAATATCAATACCAGCATCACGACTACGATAATCATTAAATTGTCTTCATCTCGAAATAAAGACTACTACTACTACTACTACTACTGCTGCTGCTGCTGCTGTTGCTGTTGGGTTTTAACACCGGCAGCAACTGGTGATTTAGAGCTGGGATCAAGTGACAGCAAGTCTTCAAACGAATCCAGTAATCTTTTCAGTATCCTAGCTTTTTTCGTTTTTCATTTTTTTTTTTTCAAAATAAACCCGGCATCTGGATACTCTTGATACTTCCACGGGTGCTTGGTTTTTCCATCTCTTAGGGACAATTTCAAAAGCTTTAACAACTATGGATACACGACTGTTACCTTTGTGTTCCAGAATGTTTTCATTTTTCTTCAAACCTGTAGATATTTGCTTTATTTATTTGTTGATTAACTTTTTCGCTTTCTTTCATTTTTACTCAGTGGTCTGCCGATACAGCAATATTCAATTATCTAAAAAAAAAAAAAAAATTCCTATTTTTTTTATTCATTATCTAGATCTTGTCTTCTAGCCTGGACAAGGTGATTCGTTTAAATTTTAAATTCCCATAAATCATTATTATATTACTCCCTGCGAAATTTTCACACCAGCGCTGGCTGATAGTCTTTCATCGGAGTCTGAGCGACAGCAGTCTCCTGGAATAGGTTGGTTGGTTGCGTTTTATGGCATATCAACCTCTGTAGGTTATTTAATGCCAAATCCATTTTTATCCAGATAGTCAGTTCTGCTTCAAACAATTCAGTTTAACATGAGTAAACAGTTTAATTGTCAAAAACATCTCTATTTCAAGCTATTCAGTTTAGTCAAACTGTTCTAATTCAGTCAAATCAGTTTAGTATAAGTATAGATTTTGTTTACACATAGTTAAATGTCAAAACAATTCTATATAAAACAATTCAATTTAGCATAAGAACAGTTTCAATGTCAAAAACAGTTCCATTTCAAGCAATTCAGTTTAGCATAAATATGCCGTTTAGTTCTATTCAACCCATAGATAAGGTCCTTATCAGATCCTACCACTCCGAGCCAGAGTGGACCTGGGAGCGATGGCAATGAAAGTGTACTCCGCATTTCCCAAAGCTCCAGCATTATTGGAACCTCACCATCAGATTTTTTAGTGTCATATCTAGGACACTTGTTGGTGCGTGGCTGGGGGGTCTTACCCCACTGCAGGGAAGCAGTCGGTGTATTCTACAGCCCCAGCCGACTGGGCAATCTCCAGTGATATTCTTAGTATTCTAGCCGACCTCAATAATGCAGTAGTTTGGATTGTCTCAGCTCGTCCTCAAATTTCCAACTCTTCCTGTCCTCTTATCAAGCCTTTAGGGATCGTTCCATGTTCACCAATTACGATTGGTACCACCGTTATCTCTATGACCCATAGCCTTTTCTAGTTCTCTGGCAAGGTATAATTATCTTACTCTCTTAAGAGTTTTTCCCTCTAGCGTTAGCTGATGGTTTTTCAAGCAGTTTGAGTGACAGCAAGTTTCCTCAAGTCTCCGGGATTCTTCTCAGCATTCTGGCAGATCTTAATAATGTTGTGGCCTGGATGGTCTCCACTTGTCCTCTTATTTCTCTCTGTCCCTGTATCAACCCTTTGGGGATTGTTTCTGAGTGCACTAATAACAATTTGTATCACCATCACTCTCATGTTTCATCGGTTTCTTTTGTTCTCGAGCAAGGTCTAAGTACTTATCTCTATACTAATCTTTTAGTGAGTGTACCGAGAGCACCAATTACAATTAGTATCACCGTCACCGTTTTTTCAGTTCCCTAGCAAGTTCAATCCAGGACAGCAAAGTCAACAACTCAGCAAAATCTCTCTCTTTTTTTTTTTACTTTAACCATGTCTGGTCATCTGTCCGAGATTAGGCGATCCGTTTGTATCTCAGAATACCAGAGCAGATTGTGCGTATCATTCTTCAGGACATTATTATTATTATTATTATTATTTACTCATTAGAGTTTTTCACATCAACATTAGTTGATGGTCTTTCACTGGAGTTTGAGTGGCAGCAAGTCTCCTCAAGTCTCCAGGACTCTTCTCAGTATTCTGCTCGTTCTCAATAATGCTGCAGTTTGGATGGTCTCCAGTCGTCTGCCAACTTCCAAGTCCTCCAGTTCCTTTAATAATCCTTTGATGACAGTACCAAAAGCACCAATCACCATTGGTATAATTATCACCTTCATGTTCCATAGTTTTTTCAATTCTCTAGCAAGGTTGAGGTACTTATCCTTCTTTTCACTTTCTTTCAGTCTTATTCTGTGGTCAGCCGGGACAGCAAAGTTGATAATTTTGCAAATTCTCTTTTTTTGTTGTTGATTATTATAAGATCTGTTCTTCTGGCCGAGATTAGGTGATCCGTCTTATTATTATTATTATTATTATTATTATTATTATTATTATTATTTACTCCTTTAGAATTTTTCACATCAGCGCCAGCTGATGGTCTTTCACTGGAGTTTGAGTGACCGCAAGTCTTTCAAGACTCTTCTCAGTATTCTGGCCGTTCTCAATAATGCTGTCGTTTGGATGGTCTCCACTCGTTCGCCAACTTCCAAGTCCTCCAGTCCCTTTAATAATCGTTTAGTTACTGTACTAAAAGCACCAATCACAATTGGTATAATTGTCACTACTTCTCGTGAGCTTTTCACACCAGCTGAAGTTGAGGATTTTTCTCCATCTTTTTCGGTATCCTTGCAGATAAAATCAATACTGTGGTGAGGGTCAGTCTCAACACTTCCCCGAATATTTTATCTATCCACTGCAAACTTCACTTTTCTTTCTTTTTTTTCTTTTTTTACTGTTCCAAATGTTACAATCATTATGAACCCGATCTAAACCTTCATGTTCCATAGCTTACGCAGTCCCTGGTGACGTACTGTTATTTTTCCCGATTATTTTGTTCATCTTCTTTCTGTTTGCTCCGAGGGTCAGTCAATAAATAAAGTTTTTTGTTTTAAAAAAAAGAAAAATAAACTTTTTTTTCCATATTTTTTCAATATATGTAAACTCTGCAATGTTTGGAATTCGTTCATTGCAAAAATTATTTTAATCTCACAAAAAATATTTGTTTTGAAGTTATTCCAAATGAAGGAAAATCAAACATAGTGCTCTATTCTTGAACAGAGGTCTGTCATGAAATATTTGTTAGCTGAGAAGTGCAAACCATGTGAAATTTACAGAAAAATGTATGATGTGTACGGAGAAGAATGTTCTAGACCCCGAAATTTTTACAATTGTACTAAACATATGTTGGGTACTGCGAGCCTGAGTCGAAAAGACATTACATGGAGAGGAAACACACTGACTCTCCAGTAAGGGAAAAGTTCCGGGTGCAGCAGTCAGTAAAGGCGGTTATGATGACAGTAGTCTTGGGCATAAAAGGACCCATCACTGTTGATTTCCTGGAAAAATGTGCAACTGTAAACAGTGCTTCCCATTGAAACTCCTTCGGCAAAATTCGCCAAATGAACTTCGTACACCTGTGATCTAAAAGAATAACTTTTTCTAGTTCACAGCCTCCTTGACGGTAAATGCTGTAGAATATGCTAAGTGCACTTCTGCGGAGGGGTAAGCCCGCCCCCTTCCTCGTCAACGAGGTTACCTATAGGCTGTGGGTGGGCACCCGTAATGCTTCAAGACGAAATTCTGGAGGTTGAGCAGTCTGTGACCCTGCAACCAAAGTGGTCACGTGACTTGTAACACTCCCCTTTGGCCCTTACTGAGTTAGACGAGAGGTCGAAGGAGACCAATCCGATCATTCCTCTGGTCAACCCCAAGCACCAGCACGATTGTCCCGATCGTATTCTTCAAACTGTTCTAATGGTGTTGGAAGGTGGTGCCTGAGGCTCAACTGCGATGAGATAGCAATACTTCAAACTATTTAACAGTGTCCAAACATCATCATCATGACGTGCGGCTAGCATGGATATCCCTGACCCTCTTTCTCCACGTCTCCCTATCATTCATCGCCTTCGGCAGGTCTTAGGGGTTACATCCCGTATCATCACATAGCTGCTGTATGAATGTTCGAGCTGGTCGTCCTGCTTTTGATTGACCATATGCGGGGGTCCCCAGGAGCACATCACTTACGATCTCGTCTTTGCTTCTCCAGCAGTGTCCGGCATGTCTGGTTCGTCCAGCTTGTATAGTTTTCGTGATAGGTGGTAGGTGGCTGTACAGTTGGCGCCGTGTGGGGTGTTGCTGCCAGGACCTGTTCAATATTGCTCGCAACATTCTTGTTGTTGTGTCCAAACAAATGATTAATATTAGATAGAATTATTAGTCTTAATTAACAATATTTGAAACCATGTAACTTTGTGCAAACAAATGATTAATAGCAAAAATAATTAGTTCTCTTAAACTGAAATATTTGAAACCATTTAACTGCGTGCAAACAATTGAACTTTAACACTTCGTTTAAAAATAAAGTTACTTTCAAACTATCGCTAACAATCATTTACCTACTTGTATAAACAGGATTCGACATTAAATAACTTCTTGCTCAGGATTTACTTCCTTGGATGGGTAGTCGATCAGGATCTCAAAATCCCAGAGTATTACCTACAAGGCTGTATGAGAATTTCATTTGTTCAGTATTTGTTTCGCTTGATCTGCGGGTCCCTAGCTTGATGTATCTAGTTTGATCTTTTCAGACGGGTAAAATTAACGAAACAGTTCTTTCTTTCTTTATTTCTTTCTTTCACCGCTCTTTTTTTTCTTTGTCTTGATTTAATTTCTTTTTTCCATTTCCTCGACTTTCCCCCCTCTTTCCCCTCTTATTCTCTCTCAATTTCCTCTCTTTCTTCATTTATTTATTTTTTACTCTCACTGTTACTTCTCTCTCCTTCCTTTACTCTCTCTCTCTCTCTCTCTCTCTCTTCATTTTCCTTTTTCTTCTTTTTTTTGGCGGGTGGTGAATATCTCCTTGGCAGCATGTATTTTTGTGGTCAGAAAGAAATAGGTTCAGATTCACTACTGACACTTAAGTTCGTACTGCCCACTGGTGGCGAGTGGGGGTATCTCCGCTAAAACTCCCCCCAACAAAAACGACCTTTTTAATCCTTCTCTTTTCTCTTTTCTAACTCTTCAATCCTTCTGTTTATTTCGTTTTGTTTCTTTGTTTAAAGGCATATTAACCATTTCTGCAGGAGAGTAGTGGTACTATTTCACCCATAGCTGGGGAGGGGATAAAGGAGTTCATGCCTTCCTCAAAGTGAATTCAAACGCGTTTACTACAATGTCAGTCATTAGTCACTACGCCACAGAGACTTCCTCCAAATTTCTTCTTTTTCTTTATCTCTCTCTCTCTCTCTCTCATCCTTTTTCTCTTTCCTCCCCTTTTTTTTCCAGTTTTCTTTTTTCTTTACCTTTTTTCCTTCTCTGTCCCTCTCCTTCTTTGATTCTTTGTTCTTTCTTTCACAGTTTCTCTCTTTCTTTGTCTTAATTTTTTTCTTATTCCTTTTCTCCCAACTTCCACCTCTTTCCCTTTTCTCTTCTCAAATTCTCTCTCTCTCTCTCTCTCTCTCTCTCAATTTATTACCTTCCTTCATTTCTTTGTCTTTCACCTTCTCTATCCTTTCTTTCAAACGCTCTTACTCTGTCTCTCTCCCTTTTTTCCTTTTTTTCTTTCTTTTTTATAGTGGATACCCAATACCCCCTCCTCTTGTTTGAAAGAAGTTGTATCAGGTTGATTGCTTGACGCCTGAGTTGGTATTGTCCACCGATAGCATGGGAGATTTCCGTTTTTAAAAAAACGACAATAAAAAAAGAAAAGAATAAAAACATTGTATCGAACCTGTCTTTAGTGGGAGGCAAGGTTAATAACCTTTTCTTTATAAATTGTTAATATTCATTTCCTGCAGCCCTTGTTAAAGCTACAATTATTCTAGCGTCTTTTTATCAACTTAGCTGTTGATGATGTCATCACTGACATGTTTATTCTACAAATTGTATTATCCGCATTATTAATGATAATATTGACAGTTGTTTGCTTTCTTCAGTTTTAATGGCGATGGCCGCGAAGGCGGTGGTGTTTTTAATTCATTTCTTCTTCTTCTTCTTCTTCTTCTTCTTCTTCTTCTTCTTCTTCTTCTTTGTATTATGCACATTCTTCCGCCTGAGGTAATATTGATTATAATAGATTTTCATACCAGTTTGATCTGATGAATAAAATTCTCTGGGATTTTGAGATACAAACGGATCACCTAATCCAGAAGACCAGAAATATTAACAAGAGAAAAGAAAAATTGTCATCTCATGGATTTTGCCGTCCTAGCGGACCTCAGAGTGCAAAAAATGAACAAATACTTGGATCTTGCTAGAGAACTAAAAAAAATTAAAAGAAACAAAAAAACAAAAAAGAAAACACCCAAAACTGTGGAACACGAAGGTGACGGTGATACCAGTTGTAGTTTTGTGCACTTTGAATGGTCCCCAAAGGCTTGAGGGGTGTCCTCGTGGTGTAATGGTTTAAAGCGATGGACTGCGGAATCGTAGTAAATGAGTTCGAATTCCAGTCGCGCTATTATGTTCACTTTCGGAGAAAATACCCTTGGGAAAGGTATGAACCCCCTTATCCTCCCAGCTATGGGTTAGATAGTACCACTACTGTTCTTCTAGGAAGATTGGCTTTGGCATTAAATAACCTACAAAGAGTTGATATGCCATTAAACAAAGAAACCAAACCAAACCAAAGGCTTGATAAAAAGACTGGGAGAACTGGAAAAAAGAAGAAGAATTGAGACCTTGTAGACTACAGTATTGTTGAGATTGGTTAGAATACTGAAAAGAGTCCTAGAGACCTGAGGCGACTTTCTGTCACCAGATTCCAGTAAAAGATTACCCCGGTGGTGTGAAAGACTTATAAGGAGTAAAAGATACAATAATAATTATTATAATTCATTAAAAGATCACGTTTATTTAACCACGATATCGAATTATATCCTTTCAGTAGATTTAGTTTGGTTTGGTTTTATGGCATATCAACTATAGTTGGTTATTCAATGCCAAAATCGGTTTATCATATTTACCAACCCCTCCGCCCGGGCAGGATATGACACAAGGTCAATTTTTAAGCGGAGTTTAACAGGTTTGAATTCAGAGTTTCCCTTCTCCTAGTTGCCTCACCAAGGCTGACGAACCTAATCTGTCCTATTATTTACCCATAGCTGGAGGGAGAATAACCCTTTAGCCAATAAAGGGTATTAGTGCTATGTGAAATTGATGGTGAGGATTTGAACTCGTATCGTCGTGTCCATTTCCTACGACGATAACCATTACACCACGGGCACCTCCAAAATCGGTTTATACATATATATATTAAATATAATTTGTAAACATAAGTCAACAAAAATAAACAGTTTCAAGTATTGCTATGCATAACGAACAATTCAATGAAACACAGTTAAATGATTTCAAACAAATCGATTCAACAGTTAATAAATTCCTTCACACAAAATGGCAACAACAATGGAGCAATAACATCCATAATTAACTTTTTCAAATTCAGCCCCCCCCTTAGGAGAGTGGAGACCAGCATCGAGAAAATCAAGAAGAGAACAAGTTGTTATATCCCGATTGCGAATTGGTCATACAAGGCTTACTCACTCTTTCATTTTGAAACAGGAACCACAACCACAGTGTTCAACCTGCCAGACAACTTGCACGGTTAAACACATTCTTATAGAATGCAGAACTTTCGCTGTCATCAGAAAGCGATTTTTCAAAGTAAATAACTTAACCGATCTGTTCGAGAACGTCTAAATAGATGACATTCTGTCCTTCTTGAGAGAGACAGAGTTGTTCCAAAAAATATGACAACTTAAAACTGGTTAATCTTGTGCAAACAAATGAAATCCAGCTAATAGAAAAGTTTACCTACTTCAGTATTCGTTTTGAAATCTTTGGTTGAATATGTATGTATATATAGACAGAATTTGGCGTTAAATGACCTACAAAGGTTGATATGCCATAAAACCCAACCAAGCAACCAACCAACCAACGTAAGTCATTTGTTTGCACTCAGTTTAAATGTCAAACAGTCCTATTTAACCCATAGATAGGACCTTTTCATGTGCTACCATTCTGATCCAGAGTGGACCTGGGAATGATGGCAATAAAGAGGTACTCCGTATTCCCCAAAGCTCCTACATTAATAGAGCCTCACCATCAAATTTTTTAATGTTATATCAAGGACACTGATTGGGGGAGTGTTACCCCTCTACAGAGATGCAGTCGGTGTATTATTCAGCCCTAAGTGACTGGGCTTCTGTCAATAGAATTTATATCATAATTAATTAATGAATAAACAGGGAGAGTTCTTTGTAATTAACATGTCCACTGAGAAATTATAATGATCAAAACAAATTTGAATGCAGACTCCCTCATGTTCATATTCTTATGATGCAAATTGAATTGGAAATTAGCTTATTATCTAAATTAGAGCATTTTAACGCTACAGCGCTAACAAAAATCTCGCAATACTGTGTTATTTTTACTGCGTTTCCGTAATATAGAAAGATACAAATCCCCGATGCTTAGAATATACTACTAAAATTTGTGGAGCCTCATCACATCAGCGATGATGGTTGGTTGAGTTTAGGGCATGTCAACTCTTGTTTGGTTACTTTATGCTGCAATATGTTTAATAATCCTGGTCTCCAATTATATACTGTACAAAAATTCATTTTAAACGGTAAACATTTCATTCTTACGAGGATCATTAAATATGTTTCCAGCCTTTTTTCGCATGGGCACTTTTATTGATAGTACACACACGAAACTCTAGTCCCCTTCGAAATAATCTCCTCCAGCTGCAATCTACTTGTTGTACCGTTTCAACAACTTCTGGAAGGCCTCATGGAAGTCCTCTTGCGTGAGCGTGTCATTGACCTTCGTCACAGCCTCTTTCATCTCCTAATTTGTCTCAGAACGACACCCTCTGAGCTTAGGGAATAACCAAAAGTCACAGGGAGCAAGGTTTCGATTATAGGGACGGTGAGGAACTGTTTAATGCCCATCTTGGTCAAATAGTCAGTGACAAGGATGGAGTTGTGGACTGGTGCATTGTCCTGGTGGAAATGCCACTGACCCGATTTGAAGAGTAATAACCTCTTCCGACGGAATCTCTTCCTGAACTCCCTTAAAACCTCAACATTCGTAGTAAGCCTAACCCTAACCCTTTGGCCAATCAACTCTGGTGTATTGACTTCCTTACTTCTCCCACACCTCTCATCATCCCTCACAGACTCCCTGCTTTCCTTGAATCTCTTATACCACTCAAAAACTGATGCTCGATTCATGCAAGATGCTGCAAAAGCAGTCTGAAGAATTCCATACGTTTCTGTTGCCTTTTTTCCAAGTTTAAAACAGAATTTTATTGCATATTGTTCTTCTAAAGTGTCCTCACGTCCAGATTGCATTTTTGAAATTCACAAGCTGAGACAATCAGGATTTAGTAGGGTGTATTCCAATTGCTACTGTAGCTGTTCATTTGAAGCTGAAATCATAAAAATTGGTCAGTCATCTCATAAGATGTATAGCAATTTGATACTGAATTGTCAAGAGTCTATGACAAATTAAATGCCTGTACAAAAAAGTCTGGAAACCTATTGAATACACCACGTAGTTGTACAATCAATGTTGATTTTTTAGATAGAAAAAATAGTCTAACATCATTTTAAGCATTATAGCAAACGTATTATTTTACCAATTTGATGGAACTCTTATTGGTACGATTCGCATTCATATACCATATACTGCTTATCCCAACGGTTATCGCCATTGGAAATGAAATCGGCAACCCGAGTTCAAATCTCGGGTAAGGCTGTGTTTCATTCGCGCTAATACCCTTAAGAAATACATGCATCCTTCTTTTCTTCTTCCAACTTGGGCTAAGTAGTAGGGCAAAATGACTTATTTATCTTTGGTAAAGCAATGAGTCTAGTAGAAGGAAATATCAGAATTGAA
>OY757915.1:101115237-101162737 GCA_963585895.1 Sepioteuthis lessoniana
ATTACAGATAAGAGAAATGTTGTCAATTTTCCAGATTATCTCCTTTTTTTTTTCTCATGCCGTCGGATTTCATTAAAAACATTCTCCTTATATTCACTCTTCCCACTCTCTCTCTCTCTCTCTCTCTATATATATATATATATATATATCTATCTATATATATATATATATATATATATATGTGTGTGTGTGTGTGTGTACATTCGCACATATATATATACTGATGTATGTGTCTGTGCATATGTGTAAGTGTGTATATATATGTGGATGTGTGTGGATGTGTAAACGTATATATATATATATGTTTGTGTGTGTGTAAAGATGTTAACTCTTTTGGAAAAATTCACCTTATTTACTTAATAACCTTTGTATATATATATATATATATATATATATATATATATATATATGTGTGTGTGTGTGTGTGTGTGTGTGTGTGTGTGTGTGTGTGTGCACGAAGGTCATTAAATAAAAAAGGTGAATTTTGCCTTAGAATTTGGCAATAGGAAGCACTGTTTGCAGTTGCACGTTTTTCAAAGATATCAATAGTGATGGGTTCTTTCATGTCTCAGAAGACTGTGAGCTGCACCCGGAACTCTTTTTTTTTACCAGAGAGTCAGTGTGTTTCCACACCATGGACTGTCTATTCGATTCCGATTCATTGGGGGAAACCCATGTAAAGTCCGTTTGTAAACATTTTTTAACTAAAACAGTCTTCTCCGTCGACATCACAGATTCTTCTGTAGATTTCACATAGTTTGTACTTATCAGCCATCGAAAATTCGATGAAAGACCTCTGTTCAAGCTTGATGCATCCTATTTGATTTGCCATTATTTTTAATAGGATCAAAAGAAATATTTTTGGGAGATTAAAATAATTTTTGCGATAAATCAATTCATAACAATGTAGCATTTATACTTATGAAAAAAATTCTGAAAAAAATAGTTTATTTTGCTTTCTTTTTTTAAAAACCTCCTTATTTATTGAATGACCTTCCTATGTACATATTTATTAATATATTAGTTACAGCTTATGTTACTCGTAATATCGCAGGTTACGTAGATAATAAATACCACCTGTGGTAGTACAGATTGCTTAAACTGCAAGTAATATATTAAGAAATATCGATTTGATATTTTTATCAAAAATAGATCTATATCTATAACCGTCATATATATATATATATATATATATATATATATATATATATATATATATATATATATGATTTTTAAAGTCATTTTTATCATATATTTCACTATTTTGATGATTATTTTTCCTTTATCATTTTCCATATATCATATATAATTATTTTTATGCGCGTATATATTATTTTTATATCATTTTTATATTATTTTTATATTATTTTTATTATATCTATAGTTATTCTAAAGATTAATTTCCTATTATTTTCACACACACACACACACACACACACACACACACACACACACACACACACACATATATATATATATATATATATATATATATATATATATATATATATATATATATATATATACTTATTTAAGTGATTGATTGATTTTAAGGGCATATCAGACTTTCTAGGATTATTTTATGCATCTTGAGTAAAGAATAGCGTTCATTGTATGTTTATATTTACAGTTTTTGTTTAGTTGTTTCTAACGAGTTTTGTTTTGTTTTTTGTTGTTTTTTTTTTTGCATGGTACTATCGGATACATATAATTTTCATACTGATATCTTTGACCTATAAATGAAACAGCGGGCTAGTATGTAATTTGGAGTAATAGAGATGAAGAGGTACTCAAACATTCCACGTCTCCAGAATTGTAAGTTCACCATCGGATGCAGTTTAGTGTCAATACTCAGCCTACCCCCCCTTTTTGTGGGGGAGGAATCTTATTTCTCAGCAGTGTATACAGTTCAGTTTATCTTAAACTTCAACTCCAGTCATAGCGTATTTAAGTGAGTAATAGAAATTTACTAAAAACCATTCCCGTATATCAATTGATCAATATTGAAAATTTAACGTATTGCAAAGAGGATTTTTTTTAATAATACATTATTTATCAACCTGAAACTAATTCCAAATCAACTTTTACATCAAACCATGGTAGGACGCCTCCGGTGGTGTAATGGTTAGCAAGCTAGACTAACAACCTTTCACAAGTGAGTTCGAGGAGTCTCACTGCGTGTCCCTTTCATACAGCCGTATGCCGCATCTAAGCAAAATGTTTAGTAAATTACATCAATAGCTAGTAGGGCGCCTCAGATGGTGTAATGATTAACAAGCTAGACTAGGAAACTTTCACGAGTGAGTAGGAGTCTCATTGGGTGTCCATTCATATGGATTTGTGCCATATCTAAGCAAAAGGCTTAGTAAATTGCCACTTCAATACATAGTAAAATATTTTCTAAAAAATCTATTATAAATTGTCAACGAAAAAAAAAAAAAAAAAAAGAAAAGGAATTCAGTATACGTTAAAATACATTACCAAGAATTTACTATAGAAAATTATTACATTTGGTTTCAAGTCTTTGTTTGGGGGTTAAGTTTTCACAAGTATGAACACGTCTAGGCAATGTTGCTGAGTGTTTCTAGGCTCGAACCCAAACAAGCCAGGCAATATAGAAAGAACGATGTTAACGCCACGCGTCTCTCCTGACTTTGAGCTGCATAGTAAATAAGACTGGCCCAAAGAAAAGAGACTTTAATACAAACAGAGAAATAGACACGCGTCAACACGTTTTCTAAATGTCAACGAAGAACAGGAAAAACAAACAAACAAAAAAATTATTGAAACTGGGCATAAATAAACGATAACACCTGCAAAAGAAAACAAAACAAAACAAAAAAACACCGTTTGAACGGTGAATCTTCGTTTTTCTTATTTTTTACTTTTTTTTTACTTTTTTACTTTTTTATTTTTATTTTGGAACGCGCCTAAACAGATTAAGACGTCGGGTGACAAGAGGAAACTTCTGAATAGCGCACGGCCACAGGCGTAAACATATGATCAGACACACGCTGGGGTATGTGGTCGAAAAAAAAAAATATGTAATCGAGCTTATTTTGGCTTTACCGCAACAGAATAAATTCATCCATTAGGGACGCACTGAAAAAGTAGCTGTTATATTCAGGATCCCGCGTGGGACTGTTTCAAACTCTGATACAGTTCGATTATGAAATCTTTTAAAAATAGGTTTTTGTTTTTCTTTTTACTTTTAACATTAGAATAATATCTTCGTTGTTGCTAGTGACGTTAATTGTTTGCTGTTTAAAATATTTAAGATACACTTAACAGCTTGCGTGGTCTCAGGAAAATTATTAACCAACTAGCTGACGATGGAAAGAGTATTATCATTGGTAGGATTTATAAAAGAAATCGGTCAGCATTTTCATTTGCTGTAATAATTAATGATACAGCAAACTGTATAATCATGCTATAATTATTTAGAACTATAATCACTCTTCTCAGCCCTGGAGGCATATAAAATTATCATAAACTTACTTCCAGGGGGTGCTTTCACCCTCTCTCCCAAAAGAAGTAAGAGTTAGGTTTATTGTCCGGTGCCTGAGGGATCCCTGAAAGGAAATGCCGACGGAATCTTTGCAATTTTTTAAATTGTCCCACTTTAAACCGACCTTGTGGTCTTGAGAGGAGTCGGATACAAAGCTTTTTCGGACTTTTTCGTTGAGGAGAGCAGATTCACTAATGTCCAGTCTCAGAGGATTATCCTTCCACACAGCATTTGCTCATGTGGCTCAAACGGCTGAGAGTTGGGTTTATTGTCCAATGTTTGGGATACCGACGTGACTAGGAAATTTTTTGCTCCTGTTGCTCTGTAGATTCGCTTCCTGAGTGGGATCCGCTCTCAACTGACGTTATCTTACTTCCTGAAATTACGTGGGTAAGGGGAACCATCCAATATATATATATATATATATATATATATGTTTGTGTGTGTGTGTGCGTGTGTGTTTGGAATGATTATACATGTGAGAAAACTCAGCACTATATATATATATATATACTATTGAACCTCAATCGCTCTTGGAACTTTATGAGCGAAGAGACGTCCTCAAAGAAAGAAGTTGATAAAAAGTAAATTCTTTATTCATGGGTAGAGAGATTTGGAAAATATCCAGTAAGATATGGGAAATGTTAGATCACCGGAATATAGTTATCAATGTGTTAAAAGATAAAGAAATTTTTTGAATCAATCACTGTAAATTTTTGTGTAAATTATATTTGAACTCTGAATAAATCCATTATGTACATTTTCTTGAATTGACATAACCGGAAAATCCAGCAAACACTGCGCACGACATGCGGAACCAATGAGGGAGATCACGGTATCCACTGCTGATGAGACCAAATAAGGACGAAACAGCTGCCCAGTGGTTCCGTATATCGTGCGCAGTGTTTGCTGGATTTTTTGGTCACGGTAATTCAATTTATAAAATCCCTTATTTTCAGCTTTTTTTATCACTACTTACTGATTTGTACTTGAGGACTTCACTTACATTATTTTGGGGATTTTTTGAGCCAACTAAATATTTCTGGCGGCAGATAAAAAACCGTTAATGAAAGCTTTACTGACAATAGGAATATCAACTCGCTGTAATTTACCTAATATCATTTTTGGGGGTCTGATGGAGATGCTCCAGTTCTGGAACTTTTAAGGGTGTGGAGTCACGCCTTTGCTGCTATTAATCTCAACTCTGACCCAGAGTGATAGTACTCTTTAGGGTCCCATTTATGGATAAAATATATCCGTTTTAGAAAATGAAGTATTTACCTGTTTAAAATGATTGTGAATATACATTTTGTTCCGGATTTGGAGGCGCACTTCTCATAATAATTATCGTCGTTTCACCGGTGATCCAGGTTCAAATCCTGGAAACGACTGTTTACATTTCACATAGCCCTAAAACTCTTGAGAAAGGCACGACTCCGTTTGTTCCTCATCCAGCTATGAGTAAACAGTAGGACAGACTGTGTTCTTTAGTTTTGTTTGGGAAACCAATTTAGAAGGAAAAGCCTAGATTCAAACCAGCTTTACTCCACCTAAAAACTGATCTAGTGTCGCCTCCTACCCGTGACGGAGGAGTTGGACAGAAACATACATACCATATGCTATGGCACTTGGAAATATTACTGTGGGTCGTATGTATTCAACTAACCACCCTGCTAGTATTTTTCTCCCATAGTTGGAAGGGAGATCCATGTCTCTCCTATGGGCATGTAAAATGCAAACATCTTTGACCAAGATTTGAATTCAGGTCGCCAGTTCCATTTCCTTTGAGGATAACCGTTACGCTAAATAGTGATCAGTAGTTCTCCAAATACCTTTGGAAACCATGGGTCTTATATGTTTAGAAATACAGTATATATGCACATTAAATAATCATCGTCAGTCGCCTCCTAATGGAATTATACAGATGCATGAAGTGAAAAACTTATATCTTCTATTAAATTTTAATACTTACTTTTAAGCAAACTTCAAAGAATACAGAAAGAAAACAAAAAGGGAAATATAAGCCAAGCGATATTTTTGAAAATATGAAAGATACTGTTTTTCTTTGCCAGGTACTGATCCAAACAGATCTCTTGTCTGTAGACGTATACAGTTTCGTGATTTTTGATTAGCTAATGTAGAGATTTGAAACTGTATATCTGTTGAAAATCAGAATAAGGTTTCTATGAAACTCTCTAAATAAATAAAGGAGATTATTTCATATTATTTATATCTTTAAATTTAATAAGGTTCATTGATAAAAGAAAAACCAACATAAATATACGCTGAGGTAATTCTAGCTTGGCTATTGGAAAAGAGTTGTTTTCTCAAATAATATAAAAACAAAAATGTTATCTTAGAAATCCTATCAGTTTCAGTAGGAAATAATTTTTAATTCTTTAAATTATATTTTACGATATAAAAGAAAAATCTTTAGGAATTAAATTGCATCGAAATTCGTATCATAAAGGTAATAAAAGCCTCCGCCGATCACACGGGAAGTCGACCATTTTATCAACTCTTTTAATCAGGAAATACACAGTGAGAGGGCCTTTCGGATTCTTTTGAACTTCTGACTATTTAACGAGGAAGGCACAGATGTTGGTCTTGGCTCGGTATCATTCGAGTTGTTTTCCCAGACAAGTTCGATATCAAACTGAGTTCGATTCTGGCTAGGACTACTATTTCGATCTTCTGAATCAGCTCAATTTACTAAATATCAAGGTGTATCAAATCTATTTTCGTTTTTTACAGCTAAACTTATTTCATGTGCACATCTAAAGATTGACTATGATTCCATTAAGGAAACGTATTGCTCAATCAAGAAAGCGTCGGAACACTTAAAGAACACTTAAAGAAAAAGAAGCGTCGGAACACTTAGAGAACACTTAGAGAACTATAAATACCTGGGAATTAAAAAAAAAATCAGCATGATGGCTTTTACATGAATTCTGACACTTGACCACTGTTAAGGCATTAGCGCGAGGATTTTATGCAACAACCTCGTCCAGGGTTTCAACACGAGCCACCGATTCCATTTCCTTTGATGAAATACACCTTCAATGGGAATGAAGGTTAAAAGTTTCTGCTATGGACGTTTTTATGACAGAAATAACTGACTTTATTTTATTTAATTTCAAATGTGTCGTTGGTTATTCATAAGTTTATTCACTGTCTCCCCTTCTCAAAATAATGATGATTATTGCAACACGAATTTTGGGAAATGGATTTTTATGGCAAGGAATTGTTGAATGATAAGAAATCCAGGCTTGAATTTTCTATGATTTGATTTGGTTTGTTTGGGTTGTGTTTTATGGCATATCAACCATTATAGGTTATTTAATGCCAAATCCTGTTTATCCATATATATTGAATATATATGATTTGGTTTGGTTGATTTTTACGGCAAATTTCTTTCCCTTTTTTGAGGTGGGTGGTTGATTGGTTCGTTGGATTTTATGGTATATCAACCTTTGATAGTTATTTTATGCCAAATCCTCTTTATACGTATTGCCCAGTCAGCTGGGGCTGTAGAATACACCGACTGCATCTCTGCAGAGGGGTAAAACTCCCATAATGAGCGTCCTGATATGACACTCAACGATCTAATAGTGAGGTTCCAGTAATGTTGGGGCTTTAGGAAATACGGAGTATCCCTTCATTACCATTGCTCCCAGGTCCACCCTGGTTCGGCGTGGTAACACCTGATAGTGTCCTATCGATGGGTTAAATAGAACTAAACTGTGTACTTTTGTTAAACTGAATTGTAAGAAATGGAACTGTTTTATACTTAACTGAATTGCTTGAAATAGAACTGTTTTGACTTTATTTTGATTGTAAATAAAAAAACTTTACTTATACTTAACTGAATTGTTTTAAATATAACTGTTTATTTGTATAAAATGGATTTGGCATTAAATAACCTACAATGGTTGGTATGCCATAAAACCAAAACCAAACCAAACCAAACCAAATCTTTATACGTATATATTAAGTATATATGATATGTAAATCATATTTGTTGATAATATTTTAAAATGAGCCTCAGTTCATTTTTTTCACAAAGTTAAATGGTCGAGAGTATTGCTATTTAACTCTAATAATTGTATTCAATATACTCATTCATTTGCACACAGTCAAATGGTTCCAATTATTGCTATTTATCACTAACAATTCAATTAAACATCATTCATTTGTTTATACAGTTAAATAATCACACAGCTCTATTTCTAACAATTAGGCATAAGTCATTTGTTTGCACTCAGTTTGAATGTCAAACAATTCTATTTGATCCATACATAGGACCCAATCAGGTGCTACCACTCTAGGCCAAAATGGACCTGGGAGTGATGACACTGAAGGGGTACTCCGTATTCCCCAAAGCTCCAACACTACTGGAGCTTCCTCATCAGATTGTTTGATGTCATATCGAGAACAATCGTTGGGGGAGTCTTACTTAACTGCTAAGATGTAGCCAGTGTATACTACAACCCTAACCGACAGGGGAGACCTTTTTTAATATAGAATTTGCTCAATTTTTAAATGGTGAGTAACTTATGCACCATTCTGATGTATTAACCGGCTTGTCAGGATTACGCCAATATCATCATCATCATCATCATCATGTCGTGCCACCAGCACGGATATCCTTGACCGTCTCTCGCCACTTCTCCTTATCATTCATCGCCCCCGGCAGGTCTTCTGAGTTACATCCTGTGTCCTCACATAGCTGCTGTATGTAAGTTCGGGCTGGTCGTCCTGCTTTTGCTTGGCCATATGTGGGGGTCCATAGGAGTACATCACTTACGAGCTCGTCCTTGCTTCTCCAGCAGTGTCCAGCGTGTCTGGTTCGTCTAACCTGTATAGTCTTCGTGATGGGAGGCAAGTGGCCGTACAGTTGGCGTCTCGTGGGGTGTTGTCGCCAGGACTTGTTCAATATTGCTCTCAACATTCTTGTGTAGTTGCCGTCAAGTTTCTTCTCCAGCCGTTTGGTTAGCGTCCATGTAGTGCATCCATATAGCAGTATCGATACAACCGCTGCCTGGAAGAAACTGCGCTTCATTTCATCGGTCAGGTCTGATTTCCATATGATTGAGAGTCTATCTATAGCCGTCCATGATTTCGTCAGTCGTGTGTCGATGTCGTTTTCCGTTGATGAGACGCTACTTCCTAGGTATGTGAATTTGTCCACTAGCCTCAGAGAGGCTCCGTCTAGTGTGGTAATGTTGCCCGTTTGGTTGTAACACAAGTAACGAGAAAAAGAGAAGACAAAACAATTTTCTAAGGATAAGCTGGCAAAGGAACAAAAATTGTAGGGCAATTTTATCACACCAAAAGTATCTAACACCCGATATTTTCTTGCACCGATACAAAAGCTAGATTAGCTCTGGATTAGAATACTGCTTTCATGTTTGCACAGGTTCCTTTCAACTTATTTTGGCAATTTCGTATAAGTTCCAGAACCGGTTTTTACGTGACCTTGTGAGAGAAGATCGCTTCTCGTCACTTCAGCCACCTTACCATCACTGGAACATTGTCTGTGTGTCCTGTTCATTCTAACCCTCCACTCCACCACAGATGGTCCAGTGAGCTGTGTTCATTGGCCCCAACTAATTGAGAATTTCCAATAAGAACTCGTTTTGTTATCTCGAGCGAGCAGAATCTGTTCTTTCTGAATCTTTTCCCACGCCAGATGCATGTTCCATTGTTCTTCTTATCTCGCATGTCTGCATAGTAGATGAAACTCATTCATGAATGGTTTCCTCCCAGTAATAACCTTGAACATTTTAAAGTCCAAGGTTAATAAGTGTCCTTCTCTGCCTCGGTTTGGATTTCTGCTTTGTTGTCTTTGTGATATTCTTTTGTTACATCCAGTCTTCATAAGTCATTTTATAACCTTTTGTTACATCCAGTCTTCATAAGTCATTTTATAACCTTTTGTTACATCCAGTCTTCATAAGTAATTTTATAACCTTTTGTTACATCCAGTCTTAATAAGTCATTTTATAACCTTTTGTTACATCCAGTCTTCATAAGTAATTTTATGACCTTTTGTTACATCCAGTCTTCATAAGTCATTTTATAACCTTTTCTTACATCCAGCCTTCATAAGTCATTTTATAACCTTTTGTTACATCCAGCCTTCATAAGTCATTTTATAACCTTTTCTTACATCTAGTCTTCATTAGTCATTTTATAACCTTTTACTTGCAGTGGCAAACTGAACTTACTTAGGCTGATTTCGATGGTTTAGTTTGGTTTATTTGTTTAATGGCATATCAACCCCTCATTCGTTATTTGATTGTTATCTGTTATGGCGGAATCACCCACTAATAGACACAACCACTCTCCATAAATACCGGAAGAAGTAATAATACGAACTTCTTAATAGATCCGGAAGCTAACCTCGCCCCTGCGTAGTTATGCGAACCAGCTTACCGTCCTATGTTCTTGTAACCAACCTTTGTTCTTGTAAATATATGTCTATACTATAACCGTGGTCTTCTGTTTTCTTTGTGACCCTTTTTCAGGGCCATAACATTATCAATTATAGTTTCAATGGTACATGTCACTTGTAATGGAGCAATGGTTATCGTCGTAGGAAATGGACACGGCATTTTGTTGATAATATTTTTAAAACGAACCTCAGATCATTTTTTTTCACAAAGTGTTCATTTCCTCTATCTTTGGGTAAATAGTAGGGCAGACTGATTTTCTTTAGCCTTGGTTCGGCAACTAGTTTAGGAGAAGGAAAACTCTGAATTTAAACCTGTTAAACTTTGCTTAAGAAATTGACCCTATGTCACATCCTACTTGAGCAGAGAGTTTGGGTAAATACGTAAGTTTGTTTATAATCATTTGTTTGCACACAGTATCAAGTTTTACAAATACAAATCATTTGCATACAGTTCTATGATTTCAAGTGTTCCTTTGTAATACTAATAATTTATACAATGATATGGTTTCAAGTAACCATTTCTATTTAATAATAATCATTTTTACACACATTTATATAGTTTTAAGTAACTAATAAAAATGCTTAGTAAATAATAATAGCTTCAAGTAACTATTCTAACTACAAATAATTTATATGGTATTGAGTATTTCAAATACAAATCATTTTCAAACAAATCTATATGACCTATAGATGGAACCATAACAGGTACTACCATTCGGTTTCAGAGTGGATCTGGGAGTTATGGAAATGAAAGGGTACTCCACTTTTCCCAAATCTCCAGAATTGGAGTTGGACTATCATATGCAGGTTTGTGTTATACCTAGAACACCCCTCTTTTTAGGGGGTCTTACTCCTATGCAGCGTATACTGTTAGCATAATGCAAGGCCCTTATACAGGTATAGATGATTTTGAATATCAAAAAACCTCTAATGTGATACAGCTATAAAGGATTGAACATTCCATTCATTAAGAAAAGTCTAGTGAACTAGTTTCCTGACTAATTACCGATGATTCTGCAAGAGCAATATAAACCTGTATGATCAGCTGGCTGGTTTCAAAAACCATAACCCTTTTTTGATACTCGCTGAGTAACCTATCCTCGTGGCATTGTGCCGTGCAAATTTAAACTTAGTAATTAGTATATACCTCGCCATTGGGTAATGGTTAGGAAGCTAGTTTCTCAGACAATTACAACTACAGTGGGTTCAATTCATCCAAGTTGATTCACACTTGTATTTTTGTGCCGTACTAAAACAAGCTTATGAAACATCAAAAAATATGATGGCGTAGTGTAATGATTAAGAAGCTAGTGTTACACTCTGTAAGAGCTGTTGTGGGTTCAATCCTCATTGATAGTATCGTACTTAGGGACGTGTGATATACTCCATTAAGCTTATTAAAAATCGATATTATGCAGCGATATAATGGTTAACGAGCAACTGTCACATATTTAAAACTGTAGAGGCCCCGATCCACATAATATCCTAAGTCTGACACAAGACTGTATCTAGCAGTGAGGCTCCAATTCTGGAGCTCTGAGAAGCGAGAAATCACTTTTTCGTTGCCATTACTCCTAGATCCACTCCGACACAGAGTAGCAATGCCTGTTAGTGTCACATCTATGGGTAAATTATATCTGTCAGAAATAATATTTAAAATAATTATGAAGTATATACGTACAACATTGTTATTGCAACTAATTGTGAAATATTTACCCGTCTAAAATGATACATTTTTGTAGTGTGTACAATTAGAGACCATAATATTTAAACTGAGTTTGGCATAGAATAACCTAATAAGAGTTGACATGTTATAATCATAATCTAACCTAACCAAAATATCCCCGTAGTCTTTTTTAAATATTTATTGTAATATCACATCTTTAACTGTTAACACAATATTAATTCTTCAATATCTCAGCGGTCACTGAATTGAACATAAGTGTCCACAGTAGCCAAGGGCAACCAAATTGTTGAAGACGGAATCACTGCATTAAAGACAGTATATTCAGCATATTATACGGTATCATCAAATTCATTGTCATTATAGCTCATATTTATGAAACATAAAACTTGTTTTTAAAAATTATGCAAATTAGATATCTCATGACTGGGATAAACTGTATTGTGCGTTTATCATATAGCCCAGTAGACAGGAACAGTAGAATACACCGTCTGCACTTCTGCCGAGAGGTAAGAGCCTCCTGCTCAACGAATGTTCTGGATATGACACTAAACAATCTGATGCTGAGGCTCCAGATCCTGGAGCTCTGGGGAATGTGGAGTACCCTTTCACAAACGTTGCTCCCGGGTCCTCTCTGACCCAGAGCGACAGCACCTGATAGGGTCCTTTCTATAAGTCAAATAGAACTGTTCGAAATTTTAACGGAGAACAAACTAATGACTTATGTTTAGTTGAATTGTTCGAAATAGAACTGGTTGACAATCTAACTTTGTGTAAACAAATGATAGTCTAATTAAATTATTTGGTATACATTGCAATACTTGGAACTGTCTCCCTTTACCTGTTTAAAATGATTGTGAAGATACTTTCCGTACTGTAAATAAAAAGTAAAAGTAAGGTTGGCGACTGTAGTCAAGGGTGCCCCGAAGGCTCCCTTTTTCAATAGCTACTACACCGAAGTGTAGGGGAGGGCGCTACTCCCTTCCCTGGATTTTTCCACTTTACACATGATCCATACCTTATTATGCTGAGTGTTAAGCAAGGAGGTATCAAGTACCATTTTTTAAAGTCTTTGGTATGACTCGAACTGGGATTGAACCCAGGTCTTCTGGGACATTGGCGAATACTCTACCCACTAGGCCAATAAATTTGACAATTATGTCTTAGAAATAGAATAGCTCTACAAGGACTGACGGGCCGTAAAACCAACCAACAAACCGACGCATTGATTCCCGTTAAAGTCTGGTCCTTGAAGTCTTGTGTCATACATAACTAAGCTTAATAAAAATCAACATCAATGTAGATGTCTTGGAAGTAAAAACAGCTGAACATCTTTGACTTGCGGAAAAAACATCAACATAAATCTGGAGTCATTTCATATTTTGGGACGGACCACCTGGGCGAACGTTCCTCCCTGGGCAAATAAAACAAGCATTAAATTCTCCAGCATCTGGTATTGCTATTAAAGTGTTAGTAAATCGCAAAGATGTTTCAATGTGTGTTCACAACGATTTTTATTGCTGACAATGAGACCAAGTAAAAATATTATTTATAAACATGAGTATCATACATTTCAAAAATATACGAATTCATTCATCTCATTGGGTCAGAACAAATCATAGCAGCGATTTTGTCCTACCAATCTCCCTGTCAGTCGGGACTAGAATACACTAACAGTATCTCCTGAAGAGGGGCAAGTCCTCATTCCCCAACAAAAGTGAGTGTTCTAGGTTTGACACTTAATCCTGTGCAAAATTTCCAGTTCTGTAGAGTTACACTTTCACTATCATTACAACCAGGTCCACTCAGACCTGAAGAGGTAGTATCTGTAAAAGTCACATCTAGCCCAGTCGGCAGGGGCTGTAGAATACGCCGACTGCATCTCTGCAAAGGGATAAGACTTCCCCAACGAGTGTCCAATATATGACATTAAACAATCTGATTGTGAGGCTCCAGTAATGCTGAAGCTTTTGAGAATGTGGAGGACCCCTTCATTACCATCACTCCCAGGTCCACTCTGGCTTAGAGTGGTAGCACCTGATAAAGGTCCAATCTATAGGTCAAATAAAACTCTTTGGTATTTAAACTGAGTGCAAACAAATGAATATTGTCTAAATGAATTGTAAGAAATAGAACTGTTTGATCATTTAATTATATGCAAACAAAAGACTGATGTTTAATTGAATTGTTAGAGTTACATAGCAATACTTGAAACCAATTAACTGGGTTGACTTATTGTTGCGTTCTGGTGAGTGAATGCTTGTAATATTAAATAAAGGACAAACCACGATATGAGAGGAAATAGAGATATATTCCCAGGAAAAAGTATATACAATAGAGAGACTATTAGTAGACAAGAATATAGGATTAGTGAATACAGAATAAAGATATAGTCCAACGATAGTATTGGCTTCCGTTATTACAGTAGCAAGTAAGGTGATCTAGTGCGATCTCCAGTCTCCAACACTCTAATACTATTCCTATAAGAAGCTGCTCTTCACCTTCTAGTCTGCACTAGTATTAATAGCTACTGCTATATATGGCAGATGGACTAGCCCAGCGGTTAGAGTGTTCGCCAATGGCCCGGGAGACATGGGTTCAATCCCAGGTCGAGTCATACCAAAGACTTTAAAAATGGTACTTGATACCACCTTGCTTAACACTCAGCATTATTAGGTACGGTTCAAGGGTAAAGTGGAGCAATCCTGGGAATGGAGTAGCGCCCTCCCCTACACCTTGGTGTAGTAGCTATCGAAAAGGGAGCCTTCGGGTCACCCTCGACTATGGTCGCTAACTAACTTATGTTACATCACATTGTTAGAAATAGAACTATTTAATCCTTTAACTGTGTGTATCTACAAAATATGTTTACAAATCATGTTTTATTTGTAAAAGCTGGACTTGACATTAAATAACCAACAATGGTTGATATGCCATAAAATCGAAACAAACGAAACGAAACGAAACCAAACCCACATCTGTGGGTCAAATAGATCTTTGGTTTGGTTCCTATGTTTAATTGCATATCAACTATCGTGGGTTATTTAATGCTAAAGCCATCCTTGTAGAAGAACAGTAGTGACTGCATTTAACTTATAGCTGGGAGTCTAAGGGAGGGGGTTGGGGTTTCATACCTTTCTCTTGGGTATTCTTCCGAAATTGAACGTATTAGCAAAACTGGATTTCGAACTTGCTTACTAAGATGTTTCAGTCAAATGTGTCAGTCACAATAACACATGGATCTCTCCAAATATATCTGTTTGAAAATTATTAGTATTGGATAAGAATACTAGAAACTATGTCACACTGTGCATATTATTTGTATAAAAAAAAACAGTTACTCGAAAACATAAGTGTTAACAAATGTTTACCATCAGTTATTTGAGGTGCCCGTGGTGTAATTGTTATTGTCGTAGGAAATGAACACGGCGACACGAGTTCAAATCCTGGACGAGACTGATTGCATTTCACATAGCACTAATACCCTTGGGAAAGGTATGAATCCAATTATTCTCCCTCCAGCTATGGGTAAATAGTAGGACAGACTGGGTTCTTCAGCCTTGGTTAGGCAACTAGTCTAGGAGAAGGAAAACTCTGAATTCAAACCTGTTAAACTCCGCTTAAAAATTGACCTTGTGTCGTATCCTGCCCGAGCGGAGGGGTTGGTAAATAGGACCATTAGTTATTTGAAACTGTATAATTGCTGGCAAAATAAGACTGATAATGGCATTGAATAACTCTTTAAGGTCTAACATGTCGGAAAACGAACCAATCAATGTCCGACCAACGTCCAGCCAAAATGATTTTCTTTTAGACAAATTTAGTCATTGCCAGCGAATATCGGGGCGCTTTGCATAGCGTAATAGTCAGAGAGTTAGGTGGTTAATTAGTTTAAATCTCAAGGGGTGTCTGATACTTCTGACCTTGTGTCAAATTAGAAGAGCTCTTTATCTTTTGAAAAGCACAATTAAAACTCCTAGCTTAAGAACTAAGTACATCTTCAAGCGATACATACATATCCATTTTCCTTTAATAACAATTAAATTTCTGTACAATTATTCTATATAAGAAGAGGCTTCCTTTTACGGTTTGTACGAATCACCAACATTATATAAAAAGGATCTCTTCCTTTTTAACTTTGGCGTATATGTATCGACTAAAAATGTTTATTAATCAATTTCAGTAATTTTGTTTTGTATATTATGTATAATGCCCCAAAGGGTTGACTGATCTTGATAAAATCTTCAGGTTAAGTCAAGAACTTACGAGGATCATTAAATATGTTTCCAGACTTTTTTCGTATGGGCACTTTTATTGATAGTAAGTAAGTAAAGTTGGCGACCGTGGTCGAGGGCAACCAGAAGGCTCCCTTTTCAATAGCTACTACACCAAAGTGTAGGGGAGGGCGCTACTCCTTTCCCTGGATTGCTCCACTTTACACTCGTACGTACCTTATATTACTGAATGTTAAGCAAGGAGGTATCAAGTTTTTGGTAAGACGCGACCTGGGATTGAACCCAGGTCTCCTGGATCATTGACGAACACTCTACCCACTGGGCCATGAAACTCTAGTCCCTTTCGAAACAATCTCCTCTGGCTGCAATGCATTTGTTGTACCCTTCCAACAACTTCTGGAAGGCCTCATGCAAGTCCTCTTGTGTCAGCGTGTCCATGAACTTCGTCACAGCCTCTTTCACCTCTTCAATAGTCTCGTAACGGCAGCCTCTGAGCTTAGGGAATAAGCAAAAGTCACTGGGAGAAGTTCTGGACTATAGGGACAGGGAGGAACTATGTTGATGCCCATCTTGGTCAAATAGTCTGTGACAAGGATGGAGTTGTGGACTGGCGAATTGTCCTGGTGGAAATGCCACAGACCCAATTTGAAGAGTGCTGGCCTCTTCCGAAGGAATCTCTTCCTGAACTCCCTTAAAACCTCAACATAGTAACCCTAACCCTAACTCTTTGGCCAATCAACTCTAGTGTATTGACTTCCTTACTCCTCCCACACCTCTTATCATCCCTCACAGACTCCTTGCCTTCCTTGAATCTCTTATGCCACTCAAAAACTGATGCTCGATTCATGCAAGACGGTCGAAAAACAGTCTGAAATATTCCATACATTTCTGTGGCATCATTTTTTCCAAGTTTAAAACAGAATTTTATTGCATATCGTTCTTTTAAAGTGTCCTCACGTCCAGATTGTATTTTTGAAATTCACCAGCCATGACAATCAGGCTTTAGTAGGATATATTCCAATTGCTGCTGTTGCTGTTCATTTGAATCTGAAATCATAAAAATTGGTCAGTCATCTCATAAGATGTATAGCAATAAGATACTGAATTGTCAGGAGTATACACCAATTTTAGATGCCTGTACCAAAAAAAGGCTGGAAACTTATTGAATACACCACGTATAAATCTGATTGCTTTATTCTAACTTCATTGTTTGGTTGGTTTAGTTTCGTTGTTTAATGATATATCAATCTAGCCAATACTATCCTTGTAGAAGAACAGCTGTGGTTGTATTGGACCCATAGCTAGAGAGATAAGGAGTTTCATGCCTTTACTAAGGATATTAATCCGAAAGCGAATGTAATAGCACTACTGGCATTCGAACTCGCTTCCTATGATGTCGTAGTCAAGCGCTTTAGCCACTACACCACGAAGACTTCTTCTCGAACTTTATGGCTATCGGTATTGTGCAGGTTTAGTTAATAACATCATAGGTTAATATAAGTCGCACACTCTTTCTTCTGTTTTTTACGTTATCAGTTATATATTTCTTGAATTTTTTTTCACTTATTTCGTGATTTTAGAAATCAAGCTGTCTCGTTGTTATTGTTCTTTGGTGTTATTAATTTATCATTTTTGTTGCTGGTGGTTTTTCTAAATGCTTCCTCATTTTTGAGTTCTTTTCTTTTAAGGTATTCTTCAAAATCATCACAAGAATCTTTGCTAGTTCTATTCTCTTGTGCACCGGCCTATATTACATTGCCATGAAGTCTGTTCTTGCCACACACACACACACACACACAGAAAACTCTTTTATGTCTCTCATTCTTCAATCAAATATGAAAAGTATTAATAACTACAAGAAGACGATTACTAAGTGGGAAAAGTGAACTACTGGGAAATGAGCAAGAGATTAAAATTTGTCTTTACTACCAAATGGAACAAGAACTAATTCGTCCTAGAAAAGGAGACGCGTAAAATTCTCTGGGATATTAAGATACAAACGATCACCTAATCCCGGCCTAGTGTTAATTAATACGAAAAAAAAAACCAAACTTGTCATCAAGTCAGAATGAAAATGAAAGAAGGTGAAAAGATAGACAATTACTTAGACCTTGCCATAGAACTAAAACAGCAGTGGAACATGTGGGTTACGGTGGTATGAGCTATTGGAACGATCTCCAAAAGGTTTGAAAAAGATGGAGGAATCAGCGTGGGGGTCAGAGGAATAATCGAGACCATTCTGATTACAGCATTATTTTGTTCTGCGAGAATACTGAGAAGAGTCCAGGAATTTTGTTGTCACTCAAGTTTCAGTAAAGGACAACCAGCTAACACTGATGTGAAAAACTTGCAAGGAGTGAAATAATAATAATAATAATAATAATAATAATAATAATAATAATAATAATAATAACAATAATAATCAAACTGTTAGCAAAAAATGAAAAAGAATTGGAAGCTCTTACACACGAAGTGAGAATATACAGTCAGGACATAGGGATAGAATTTTGGCATAGAAAAATGTTCCATGATAGTAATGGAAAGTAGCAAACGACACCTGACGGAAGGAATTGAACTACCAAATCAAGACAAGATTAGAACGTTCGGAGAAAAGAAAACGTACAAATACTTGGGCATCTTGGAAGCTGACACCATCAAACAAGTGGAGATGAAAGAAAAAGAATATCTCAGGAGAACCAGAAAGCTACTCGAGACAAAACTTTGTTGCAGAAACCTTATCAAAGGAATAAATACCTGGGCTTAACCCTCGTTAGATATTCGGGACCCTTTTTGAAGTGGACCAGAGAAGAACCTAAGCAAGTGGACCAAAGAATAAGAAAAATAATGACCATGCATAAGGCATTACATCCCTGTGACGACGTTGAAAGGCTATATGTATGAAGAAAGGAGGAAGTAAGATGACTTGCCAGCACTGAAGACAGCGTTAATGCATCGATACAACGACTCGAAGACTACATCGAAAAGCACGAAGGAGAATTGATTACAGCCATCAGTACGAAGACCAACAGAATGACAATAACTAGAAAACAAAAATGGGAAGAAAAAAAAACACTCTTTGAACGTTTTAAACGACTAATAAGCAACATCTCAAAGAAAACCTGGACGTGGCTAAAAAAAGGAAACCTTAAAAGAGAAACAGAATCTCTTGTAATAGCAACACGAAACAACGCCATAAGAACCAATCATATTGAAGCGAAAATAGATATGATGCAACAAAATAGCAAATGTAGGTTATGTGGTGACAGACGAAACCATCAATCACATAATAAGCAAATGCAGCAAATTACCACAGAAGAACTATAAGACTAGACATGACTTGGTGGGCAAGGAGATCCACTGGGAACTGTGCAGGAAATCTAAATTTGATCATACGAGCAAATGGTACATGCATAACCCAGCATATGTCTTTGAGAATGACACACATAAACTCCTATGGGACTTTGACATACAAACGGATCACCTAATCTCGGCCAGAAAATCAGACCTTATAATAACCATCAAAAAAAAAGAAAAAAAAAAGAAAAAAATGAGAACTTGCAAAACTGTTGACTTTGCTGTTCCGGCTGACCAGAGAATAAAACTTAAAGAAAGTGAAAAGAAGGATAAGTACTGGGACCTTGCTAGGGAATTGAAAAATCTATGGAACATGAAGGTGACAATTATACCAATTGGGATTGGTGCTTTTGGTACAGTCACCAAAGTATTATTAAAGGGACTGGAGGATTTAGAAGTTGGAGGACGAGTGGGGCATTATTGAGATCGGCCAGAATACTGAGAAGAGTCCTGGAGACTTGAGGAGACTTGCTGTCACTCAAACTCCAGTGAAAAACCATCAGCTAAAACTGATGTGAAAAACTCTCGATTTTTAATCTGATTAGTTCAATTTTTGAAAAAAAAAATGTGATAAATCTAAATTTTAATGCTTAGCCCAATTATTTCATTGAGATTCCGCGCAATATCAGCGAGCAAGTAACGAAACGACAAAGAATCTATGCTTTGCTTAATGCCGAAACCAAGTGAAAAAAATTCCGAAATAATTGGCGTTTCTTTATGACTTCCATCAAGCTCAGACCGTAACCCCGTTGATTATGTTATTTGGGGTGTTTTAGAAAACAAAACAAATCAAACTTTCCATCCAAATATTAGTTCACTTAAGACAGCTATTGAGGAAGAATGGAATAATATGGCAGAAGAATTTATTTTGAAGGTGTGCAAATCTTTTCAAAGGCGTGTTGATACAATAACTGAAAAAAATGGCGGCCATTTTGAGTAAATTTACTCGTTTGTATCTATCTTCTATAGTTTTTGTTTATTTTTTAACATAAAAATTATTCTTGTTTTATAATAGAGCCATTTATTGTTATACGAGAATATTACTAATTTTGCTTCTGCACGCAGTATTATTATATGCACAAACCAGAATCCGTTATAGGACGGATAGAATTATTTGGGATTTTGAGATACAAGCGGATTACCTGACAGAAGAGTAGATCTCGTAGTGATTAACAAGAAAAAAAAGAACTTGTCACCAACAAATTTTGCCTTTTCTGCGAACCATAAAGTGAAAATAAAAGATCGTAAAAAGAAAGACAAATACTTGGACTTTGCTAGAGGACTGAAAAAAAATAAAACGGAACATGAAAGTGACAGTGATACCAGTTGTCCTTAATGCACTTGGAACGGTCTTCAAAGGTCTGAAAAAAAAGGACTGAAAGAATTGGAAATCGGAGGAAGAATCAACGCCATCAAGAACATGGCATTGCCAAGATTGGCAAAAATTCTGAGAAGAATCTTGGAGGCCCGAGGAGACTTGGTATCACACAGACCTCAGTGAAAGACCACCAGATAACGCTGATGTGAAAAATACGCAAGGATAATAATAATAATAGTAATGATAACCAACCATATTAAAGTGAGAATAGATAAGACGCAACAAAACAGCAGATGTGAGTTATGTGTAATAGAGAAGCCATCAATCACATAATAAGCGAATGCGGCAAATTAGCACAAAAGGACTCTAGAACTAGACGTGACTGGGTGGGTAGGGTGATCCACTGGGAACTGTGCAAGATATTCAAATTAGCCCATACGAACAAATGGTATATGCACAACTCAGAATCTGCCCTGGAGAATGAGAGGCATAAATTTCACTGGGATTTTGAGACACAAACGGATAACATAATCTCGACCCAATGACCAGACCTTACAATAATCAACAACAAAAAAGAGAGAACTGGCAGAATTGTTAACTTTGCTGTCACTGAGTAAAATTGAAAGAAAGCAAAAAGAAGGATAAGTGCCTCGACCTTACTTGGGAATTGAAAAAAAATGTAGAAGATAAAAGTTACGGTTATATCAATTGTAATTGGTGCTCTTGGTACTGTCACCGAAGAATTATTAAAGGGACTGGAGGATTTGGAAATTAGAGGGTAAGTGGAGACTTTCCAAACTACGGCTTTATTCAGATCGGCCAGAATACTGAGAAGAGTCCTGGAGATTTGAGAAGACTTGTTGTCTCTCAAACTCCAGTGAAAGACCATCAGCAAACGCTAAAAACTTTCAAGGAATAATAATAATAATAATAATAATAAGGACATAATTGATATGTAAATCAAAATATTAGATAATGCCCGTATACACACACATACACACACATAGTGTACGTAGGCAGCATATTTTCTTGTAGGCATATTTCATGACGTCAAAAAAATTCATTGATCATTGATCACAGAAAATATCTTTAATTTGATGGCATGGTCGTTCCCACATCCTCGACAATGACCAACGATAGTCGAAAGTACTTGTACTCGGGTCATAACATCAGAGATATCGTTCAGTTCTTTAATTGTCTTCATCTAGAGTTGCCGACATGAAAAGGCCAATAAAAAAACTCACCAAAAAATCCTTATCTTCTCATCTTTAATAAAATATGCCAACAAGGAATATATATATATATGTATATATATATAACGAGGTATTAAAAAGTTCTCGGTTCGATCAAGATTAAAATTACCCCCAGTTATAAAAGTTAAAAATCATTCTGCATATTCTGTATATTCGATATACTTGATACTTCATATATCTTGTCTTTTAACTTTTTTCTTCCAAAGATTAATTGAAAAAAGATCAGCTCTTTATGGCAGGGCCAAGAATCTCTCTCTCTCTCTCTCTCTCTCTCTCTCTCATTCTCTTTATATATATATATATATATATATATTAACGGGGTATTAAAAAGTTTTCGGTTTCATCAAGAATAGAATTACCCCCAGTTATAAAAGTTACAGTGGTTTGAGTGTGAGTCATGGTCATCTTTCGATGGCTGTGTTTTTATTCTCATCAATAGAGCCTCCCTTATAGATGAGCAGCAGTAGTTCCCGATCGAACTATTTGATTCAGGCCGTTGAACCGTAGGATTCATATGCTCAGAACCTGGCTAGGCATGGCGTTGAACCGTCATAGGGATTGTCCGCTCGCTTTTACGTCCGATGCTATATAAGAATACACAAGTAAAAGTTTGCTTCCCAGATGGAGACACAGACTACTTCGAAACTGTAGCAGGTGTGCTGCAAGGAGACATATTAGCCCCATACCTGTTTATCATTTGCCTTCACTACATGCTAAGAACGTCTATTGATATAATGAAAGATAACGGTTTCAAGCTGGCAAAGGAAAGAAGCAGAAGATACCTCTCACAAAGAATTACAGATGCAGACTACACAGATGACATAGCACTTCTGGCAAATACACCCGCCCAAGCCGAAACCCTGCTACATAGTCTGAAACGAGCAGCTGCTGGCATAGGCCACCATGTCAACGAAGACAAGACGGAATACATGTGCTTTAATCAAAGAGGTGACATCTCCACACTAAATGGTAGTTCTTTGAAACTAAAGGACAAGTTCACCTACATCGGAAGCAGTCTCATCAACCGAGACAGACATCAACACGTGACTAGCAAAGGCATGGACAGCCATCAATAGGATATCGGTCATATGAAAGTCAGACGTGAACGATAAAATAAAACGCAGTTTTTCCAAGTGGCAGTCGTGACGATACTGCTATATAGATGCATCACATGGGCGCAAACTAAACATATGAAGAAAAAGATTGTCGGCAAAGACACAAGAATGCTGCGAGCAATACTGAACAAGTCCTGAAGGTAGCACCCCACAAAGCAGTAGGTGTACGGCCACTTACCACCTATCAAGAAAACTGAATAAGTTAGACGAACCAGACATGCGGGACATTACTGGAGAAGTGGGGACGAACTCATAAGCGACACCCTCCCGTGGACCCTTCACATGGAAGAGCTAGAACCTATACACAACAGCTCTGTGTCGATACAGGATATAACCTTGAAGACCTCCTAGGAGCGATGGACGATAGAGATGGGTGGCGAGAGAAGGTCAGGGATATCCGTGCTGGCGGCGCGACATGATGATAAGGATACAAGTTACATATCATTCTATGGAAGTAAATAAGGAGATTAAATCTAACAGTGGCCCAGTCGGCTGGGTCTGTAGAATACATCGAATGCATCTCTGCAGAGGGGTAAAACTCCTCCAACGAGTATCCTGGATATGTCACTAAACAATCTGATGGGAAAGTTTCAGTAATGCTGGAGCTTTGGGAAATGCAGTGTACTCCTTTATTGCCATAGCTCCCAGGTCCACTCAGGCCCTTAGTGGTAGCACCTGATAGGGTCTTATCTATGGATCAAATAGAACTAAACTGCGTGCTTATGCCATACTGATTTGTTTGAAATAGAACTGTTTATCTGTATAAAATTGAATTTGGTATTAAAGCACCTTCAATGGTTGATATGTCCTAAAACCAAACGAAACCAAATAAATCTGACAGTATGAAGAAAGTATAATAAACAAAATAATCCTAAATTGGATAAATTTACTCCGATAGTCGATATTGAACGTTTCGGTTATATTAACCTTCTTGAGGACTTTAAATTCATGAAAAGTGTTGTTAAATTCATCAAATTTTCGATTATTTTGTTTTTTTTCTTTCTTCATATCATTCTATGTATTCCTTCCCGCTCTTCAACATATTTACAAATCCTTTATCTTGTCTTTTAACTCTTCTCACCCAAAAATTTAATGAAAAAAGATTATCTCTTTATCGCTGCGGCAAGACTCTCTCTTTCTCTCTTTATATATATATATATATATATATAGGTGTATGTACGTGTATAATGATCAAGTTGTGCTAACAGCACGGAGTTCCTTGTTTCTTTCTTACCATCCGTCTCTCTCATCTGTCGCATCTGGATGGTCTTCTAGACTGCATCCAGTGTCCGTACAACACTGATGTGTGTAAGTTTTTGCTGCTTGGCTAACAGTGGTATGTCCATATGTTGGAGTCCATAAAAGAAAGTCCTTCATGACTTTGTCTTTGCTTCTCCAATAGTATCACTCAGGTTTATTTCGCCTTGAATGATTTAGGATTTCTTTCAAGTTTTAGCTGTGGCCATACTACAATATAGATGCACCATATGGACCCTAACAAAACGCATAGATGAAAAGCTTGATAGGAACTTCACAAGAATTCTATATGCTGTCTTGAACAAATCCTGAAAGCAGATCTACGCTTAATATACATATATAGTCGAATGCATCCCGATGATCAATATATATATATATATATATATATATATATATATATATATATATATATATATATATATATATATATATACGTGGTGAATTCAATAAGTTTCCAGACTTTTTTTGTACAGGCATTTAAAATTGTTGTAGACTCTTGAAAATTCAGTATGTTATTCCTATACATCTTATGAGATGACGGACCAATTTTTATGATTTCAGGTTCAAATCAACAGCTACAGCAACAATTGGAATATACCCTACTAAAACCTGATTGTCACAGCTGGTGAATTTCAAAAATGCAATCTGGACGTGAGG
This sequence comes from Sepioteuthis lessoniana, assembly GCA_963585895.1. Lineage (NCBI taxonomy): Eukaryota > Metazoa > Mollusca > Cephalopoda > Myopsida > Loliginidae > Sepioteuthis > Sepioteuthis lessoniana. Next base: position 101,140,076 of record OY757915.1, read on the forward strand.
ACACTTTAGAAGAACGATATGCTATAAAATTGTGTTTTAAACTTGGAAAAATGCATCAGAAACGTATGGAATGCTTCAGACTGCTTTTGGAGCATCTTGCATGAATCGAGCATCAGTTTTTGAGTGGCATAAGAGATTCAAGGAAGGCAGGGCGTCTGTGAGGGATGATGAGAGGTGTGGGAGAAGTAAGGAAGTCAATACATCAGAGATGATTGGCCAAAGAGTTAGGGTTAGGGTTACTATGTTGAGGTTTTAAGGGAGTTCAGGAAGAGATTCCTTGGGAAGAGGCCAGCACTCTTCAAATAGAGTCAGTAGCATTTCCAGCCTGGACAATTCGCCAGTGCACAACTCCATCCTTGTCACAGACTATTTGACCGAGATGGGCATCAAAACAGTTCCACCCTGTCCCTATAGTCCAGAACTTGCTCCCTGTGACTTTTGCTTATTCCCTAAGCTCAGAGGCTGTCGTTATGAGACAATTGAGGAGATGAAAGCGGCTTTGACGAAGGTCATTGACACGCTCACACAAGAGGACTTGCATGGGGCCTTCCAGAAGTTGTTGGAACGGTACAACAAGTGCATTGCAGGCGGAGGAGATTACTTCAAAGGGGACTAGAGTTTCATGTGTGTACTATCAATAAAAGTGCCCATATGAAAAAAGTCTGGAAACTTATTTAATGATCCTCGTATATATATATATATATATATATATATATATATATATAAAGGTGTGTTTAAGCTCTAATATGTTGGAGAAAAGGGCATTTCGATCGTCATTTATTTTGATTTTGTTCGTAGATTCTTTTTCTAGATTGCGTTGGGTTTCGCCGATGTAATGTTTGTCACAATCTTTGCATGTGATAGAGTATATGCCCGCGTGAAAAGTGGTTTCGTTATTGGTTCGCTTTGAGATGCTTGTCAAGTTTTTAATGGATTGTAATGTAGTTTGTATGATGGATATTCCTAATTTGGTTAGTTTGTCGTAGAGCGCTATGTTATATGCGTTATTGGTTAGAGAGTTAGGTCTGTAGATAATGGGTATAGTGGGGTTGTTTTTCTTAGGTTTATTTTTCTCGGGTTTAACATGAAAAATTTTGAGTTACCCAAAGATCTATCTCTGTACCCACTCACACATAACAAATCACTCTACGATGACAATCAATATATATATATATATATATATATATATATATACGCCGTCATGTGCTTAGCGGGCTTGTAGGATACTGTTTGTTCCCGCCAAGTCAACCAGTTAAAGCAGGGCACACACGTTGGCTGTGGTTTACCGACGCTATTTAATATTACAGATATCACCAACTCCCGAGCTGAACCACATTTTAAAGCCACTAGGCGGGTTATTGCTGAATTATTAAAAAATCGATACAGCTAACTGGCTAGCTTTCCCCCTCAAATACAAGGCCTTCGGTAAATTCAATACTTCCACAACAACAAAAAAAAAGGGACTCTGAACTGCCTTGTTTGGGTCAATAAGATATATAACAATATTCTTTTTTTGAATAAAAGAAAGAAACAACGAAAAAACAATTCAGTTAAAAGCCAGGAGCGAGAAAGTCTTTCTTCTAAATGGCGGAAGATGAGAATACTGTTCGTCAGCAATAGATACGGCCCGCTTTGCTTCAGACTTTGCAATTGGCAGAGCCCGTTCTCCAAATCAAAAGTTTATCATTCGGGGAATATCCCCTCTTCTTCTCTCCTCCATCTCATCATAGGTATTCTTTCCTCTCGTAATTTGTCTTTTATTCACGTCAGCATGAATACAGCAAGATAAATTTGAATATACTTTTATTGTATGTTCTCTTACTTGGGATTTTGTAGAATCTTTTCTTTTCTCTTTTCCTCTCGTTATTGGGTTGCCATCACACGTTGATAGAGAGATGCACGTCTTATTTCAGATAAGACCAAGATTAATTATCATCTCTTTCCTCATGGACAAGTCTTTTCTTTGGGTATTCGTTTAACGAGGCTCGCCATACCTCGGAGTGCAAACTCATTCAAAGGAGAAGCTTTTTCTTTTCTCACAATGTTCCCTGCGCGGCATTATTTTGGAATTTGGGTTTCTTCCGTATCCCAAATTATGTGTCCTCACTCTCCGACGAAGAAACGACAACTAGTTAGTTTCCGTAGTTTGAAAAATTACCACATGTTGGCTTTTTGGCCGTTTATTCCTCCGCTGACGCATACGTGGCTATCAAAGAGTGGGGTTCTCTCATGACCATGTCACCTCGTGCTAATAGGGAGGGTTGAAGATAAACGGCCTTTCCACCTCCCCTATTCTTGATTACTACCATAGTCAGCTAACGGCCAGCATGTCGCACCTCCCTTCCCCACAACCCAGCGAATGTATGAGGGTGTCGTATTTCCACGTCACAATATATATATATATATATATATATATATATGTATATATATATATATATATATATATATATATATATATATATATATTACTCGATCTGCAATAGATATATGTACATATATCATTTAGTTTTTTTCTTAAATACTTTCAAAGAAATTAAAGAATATAAGTAATTTTTTCACTAGTAGCACGTAGATTGACTACACTACTTCATATCACTTCCTCCATCTCTCCCTCCCTCCATTTTCCCTTTTATTTTCCTTTTTTCTTTTCTATTCTCTCACTAGTTTATTCTCTTTCTTTTTTTCTTTCTTTCTTTCTTTTGTTTACGAGAATGTTTTGTAAGAATTTCAGTCGACTGAATTCCATAGTTTTCGACTTGCGAACGCGACTGATTTCATCATCTTGAATGTCACAGACAAATAGAATTACAGATCCATACGTAAACAATTCCGTCATTTATAACAGGAAATTTACAAGCAACGATAGTAATAATAACGGAAGCGAGAAATAAAAATGAAAGATAATAAAAGAGGCTTGGAGGTTTACAAAGTTTTATAGATTAGAAAAAGCAGCTACTTGATAAATATTTTATGACACTTCCGGATACCAGCAATTCTTGCTAAGATACTTTCGGTATATTTGTGAAAAAATAGAGAAATTGAAGACAGAAAAGAAATAGCAGCAGCGATTAGCAGAGCGATGCTGTATAAATTTAGGAGGGAACAGAAGTAACTAAAATGACGAACAAAGAGTTGGTAATGTGTTATAGGCACGAAAGCATGTCATACATCATAGCAGACTGTCATTACCATGGAGGTAAAGGAATAAGTTGCAATGGATTGCGCATGAGCAAGACATGGCAGAGGCGGTAGTTGGCTCCAGCCAGCAAGCAAAAGTATTCCTCCAAATATTTTAAATTACCTATTAAATATTTTTTGCAGTATATACTAAATACCCAATGAATTATATATTAGGTTTGGTTTGGCTTCTTTGTTTAAATGACTTATAAACCTACAGGGGTTATTTAATGCCAAAGACATCCTTGTTGAAGAATAGTAATAGTACTATTTAACCCAAAGCTAGGGGTTGGGATAAAATGATTCATACCTTTCCCAAGGGTATTTGTCTGAAAGTAAATTTAATAGTGTGATTGGAGTTCGGACTCCCTTACTTCGAGGCCGCAGTCCAACCATTACGCTACAGACTTCCTGAATTATATATTAGTTTGGGTATATACGGGTATATATGATATATATGTACTGTACTTGAGTCTCCCATGCCCTTAGGAAAGGTACGAATGAATCCATCTGTTTTATGTATTAGTTCGAGTATATACTGGTATATGTCATCATCATCATGTCGTGCCGCGGGCACGGATATCCCTGACTCTCTCTCGCCATTTTTCTCTATCGTTCATCGCCTCTGGCAGGTCTTCCGGGCTACATCCCGTATCCTCACATAGCTGCTGTATGTATGTTCGAGCTGGTCGTCCTGCTTTTGCCCGGCCATATGTGGGGTCCATAGGAGTGCATCACTTATGAGCTCGTCCCTGCTTCTCCGGTAGTGTCCTGCAGGTCTGGTTCGTCTAACTTGGATAGTTTTCGTGATGGGTGGCAGGTGGCCGTATAGTTGGTGCCCTGTGGAGTGTTGCCGCCAGGACTCGTTCAATATTGCTCGCAACATTCTTGTGTAATTGCCGTCTAGCTTTTTCTCCAGCCGTTTAGTTAGCGTCCATGTAGTGCATCCATACAGCAGTATCGACACGACCGCTGCCAGGTACTTACTTGAGTCTTCCATGCCCTTAGGAAAGGTATGAATGAATCCATCTGTTATCACCCCAGCTATTAGTAAATAGTAGTGTTTACTGAGTTTTTCCGCTTTGGTTAGGCAACCAGTGTTAGAGAAAGAAAACTCAGAATTCAAACTAGCTTTACTCATTTGAAAAAACTGAGCGTGCATCACATCGTACTCGTTGAGGAAATGATAGGTAAATACATATTCGAGTCTTCCATACAAAAAACTATGAACAATATGTCTTAAGTTGCTGGCGATCGTAGTCGAGGGCGACCAGAAGGCCCCCTTATGAATAGCTACAACACAAAGGTGTAGGAGAGGGCGCTACTCCTTTCCCTAGATTTCTCCACTTTACCCTTTATACGTACCTTTTATAAGGTACGTATCAAGGGTAAAGTGAAGCAATCATGTATCATTTTTAAAAGTAAAGTAGAGCAATCATGTACCGTTTTAAAAGTCTTTGGTATGACTCGAACTGGAATTGAACCCAGGTCTCCCGGACCATTAGTGAACCCTCTGAAAATCGTAAACTTGGGCCATATGGCCTTACTGCGCCCCTTTTCTCTTGCTTTCTTCATCCAGACTGGATAGATCACGTAAGTGAACTAACAATGGAGATGTTAAAATCTTCCACTTAGAGTTTATTGATATTTTATCAAACCTATAAAAGAATAAGCCTCGATTTCAGTTCATAGCACAACGATCTTTCTTCTAGTTTTCTACTTGCAAAGTCAGTAACGCTTACGTGAACTAAAACAATGAAAGAAATTACCCATTCGTGTAGGAAGTCAACAGCTGCAAACGCGGCAAGGGCCAGCCCCCCACCCACAGGAAAGCTAAGCTGTCGCTTGGAGTAACAACATCTGTTGGATCTCCATTAGAGACAATCTAACAACTGTACAAATTTGAAAGTCACGAGGGTGTCAAAATCTGCAAATTTAACAAGAAAGAAAAACATGGTTGGTTTAAGTTCAAACTATGAGATATAAAGTGTAGGCATGTGGTAAGAGAGACTTTTTTGTTTCGTACATTGATCAGACAAATGAATAGAAAACTTGTGCAATTCACAATGCTTAAGGCTACTGATTTCAAATCACTTATGGCTATCCTAACGAATTTAGCGAAAAGCTATTATTCAGCAAAAAAGCTGCTATTAAGCTTGGTACGTTGACATTACAGTACCTGTTGTTACTCAGTGATCAACCATATTAAGTTTGGTGATTTCACGGGCTTTGTTTGGTTTGGTTTGGTTTTATAGCATATCAACCATTGTAGGTTATTAAATGCCAAATCTACTTTATACATATATATCAAATATATATGATTTGGTTTGGTTGGGTTTTATGACATGTCAACCATTGTAGGTTATCTAATGCCAAAACCTCTTTATACATATATATTAAATATATATGATTTCGTTTGGTTGGGTTTTATGGCATATCAACCATTGTAGGTTATTTAATGCCAAATCCATGTAAGCAGTTCAATTTCAAATAATTCAATTTAGCAGAAGTACATTTTTTTTTAATTTACACACAGTTGAAAATAAAAACAGTTCTATTTCAAACAATTCAGTTCAGCATAAGTACATAGTTTAAATGTTAAAACTTCTATTTCAAACAATTTAGTTGAGCTGAATAGTTTTATTAGACCCATATATAGAACCCTAATAGGTGCTACTACTTCGGGCAAAAATGGACCTGGGAGCGATGGCAATAGAGAGGTACTCCGAATTCCCCAAAGCTCCCGTATTACTGGAGCCTCACCATCAGATTGTTTAGTGTCATGTATAGGACATTAGTTGGAGGAGTCTTACGCCTCAGCAGAGAAGCTGTCTTTTTACACACATAGCGTAACGGTTATCATCGTAGGGAATAGATTCGTCGACACGAATTCAAATCCTGGATGAAGCTGATGCGTTTTACTTCACGTTAATGCCTTTGGAAAAAGGCATAAATAGTCGAGCAGACAGTTTTTTTAGCTTCGATTTGGCAACCACTCTAAGAGAAGGAAAACTCTTAATCCTAATCAGCTGTAATCCGCCCAAAGATTGACCTTGTGTCCCTACTACACGTGGCGGAGGTATTGGGTAAATATATGCCTTCCTTTACTATTCATCCCGTTTATTACCTACCAGTTTGTTTAATCTTAGCAACTCCTTCAGGGGAAATCCCCGTTGTATCGTTGCGGTACCAAAGAGAATTTAGACCCCGCTGAGGTAAAAGTTGACGAACGCAAGAAACTGTGTTTAACTACCAAAGGTTTATTTACTCCAGCCACTTGTAGGTAGCTGCCAGGAGAAAGAAAGAAAGTGTGGAAACTGAGACGATCGCGTTAACTAGACAAAGAAAAGCAACATATCCTGGAGAGAAAGAGAGAGCAGACACGGACTTTTAATTTTTTTCCTGGTTCTAACATGCTTGTCCGCTGGGTCACGTCTAGTCAAAGGCTCCCTTCGGGGCACACTCCCAAAATTGGGGCTGGTAAACTTTCGTCTCCTTACATCTTCGTGGCCGGTGTTCAACTGTATGTTTTTACCCCATCGAGTCTCGTCATCCTCTCTCCAAAAATCACCAGTGGTCCCTTCCCTTCCATCTGGTGTCAGCGGTAGGATCATCCGCTTTCTCTTGCTCCACACATGCGTACACGATCTTCTAACCGCCAGTTATCCCACGTCATTTTTCATTACGGGTACTGTTTTTTTTAAATTTATTCAATTTCAATTTTCTATAAGCCATTCAATTACGTTACACCCGTGACATAATGGCTAAAATACTTGAGTGCGGCCTCGAAGTAAGCAAAATCGAAATTAAATCGTGAAATCAAATTCACTTTCAGACGAATACTCTTGGGAAAGTTATGAGATCTCTTATTCCTCCAGCTAAGGGTTAAAGAGTACAACAGCAGTTCTTCAACAAGGATGGTGTTGGTATTAAATAACACACGAGTGTTGATATGCCATTAAATAAAGAAACCAAACCAAACAAAACTTACTCCTTTTCCAGTCGACAGCAATTTACTAGTGTTTCTATGGTAACAAGAGTAGTGAAATTTAGTTTATTACAATGCAAACATTTTGTGACTAGTAAGTAAAAGAAAAGTTGCCGACCGTAGTCGGGGGCGACCAGAAGGCTCCCTTTTCAATTGCTACTACACCAAGGCGTATGGGAGAGCGCTACTCTTTTCCCTGGATTGCTCCATTTTATCCTTGATACATACCTTACATTGCTGAGTGTTAAGCAAGGAGGTATCAAGTACCATTTTAAAAGTCTTTGGCATGACGCGACCTGGGATTGAACCCAGGTCTCCCGGACTATTGGTGAACACTCTATCAATTAGACCAGTAACTTAATTCTTTTTTTACGAATAATTTGTAGCTGGTATTAATATCGTAAAAGAAGGTTGAAGATAAATTGCTGGTGATGAATTGTTACCCATGAATTGTCTATTGCTATAAATTGTTGCCTATGAATTGTCTATTGCTATGAATTGTTGCCTATGAATTCTCTATTGCTATAAATTGTTACTTATGAATTGTATATTGTTATAAATTGTTACCCATGAATTGTCTATGGCTATAAATTGTTGGCTATGAATTGTCTATTGCTATAGATTGTTACCCATGAATTGTCTATTGTTATAAATTGTTGCCTATGAATTGTCTATGGTTATAAATTGTTGCCTATGAATTGTCTATGGTTATAAATTGTTGCCTATGAATTGTCTATGGTTATAAATTGTTGCCTATGAATTGTCTATGGTTATAAATTGTTGCCTATGAATTGTCTATGGTTATAAATTGTCACTTATGAATTGTCTATTGCTATAGATTGTTACCCATGAATTGTCTATTGTTATAAATTGTTGCCTATGAATTGTCTATGGTTATAAATTGTTGCCTATGAATTGTCTATGGTTATAAATGGTCGCCTATGAATTGTCTATTGCTATAGATTGTTACCCATGAATTGTCTATTGTTATAAATTGTTGCCTATGAATTGTCTATGGTTATAAATTGTTGCCTATGAATTGTCTATGGTTATAAATTGTTGCCTATGAATTGTCTATGGTTATAAATTGTCACTTATGAATTGTCTATTGCTATAGATTGTTACCCATGAATTGTCTATTGTTATAAATTGTTGCCTATGAATTGTCTATGGTTATAAATTGTTGCCTATGAATTGTCTATGGTTATAAATGGTCGCCTATGAATTGTCTATTGCTATAGATTGTTACCCATGAATTGTCTATTGTTATAAATTGTTGCCTATGAATTGTCTATGGTTATAAATTGTTACCTATGAATTGTCTATTGCTATAGATTGTTACCCATGAATTGTCTATTGTTATAAATTGTTGCCTATGAATTGTCTATGGTTATAAATTGTCGCCTATGAATTGTCTATTGCTATAGATTGTTACCCATGAATTGTCTATTGTTATAAATTGTTGCCTATGAATTGTCTATGGTTATAAATTGTCGCCTATGAATTGTCTATTGCTATAGATTGTTACCCATGAATTGTCTATTGTTATAAATTGTTGCCTATGAATTGTCTATGGTTATAAATTGTTGCCTATGAATTGTCTATGGTTATAAATGGTCGCCTATGAATTGTCTATTGCTATAGATTGTTACCCATGAATTGTCTATTGTTATAAATTGTTGCCTATGAATTGTCTATGGTTATAAATTGTTACCTATGAATTGTCTATTGCTATAGATTGTTACCCATGAATTGTCTATTGTTATAAATTGTTGCCTATGAATTGTCTATGGTTATAAATTGTCGCCTATGAATTGTCTATTGCTATAGATTGTTACCCATGAATTGTCTATTGTTATAAATTGTTGTCTATGAATTGTCTATGGCTATAAATTGTTGACAACGAAATCCATTAATCCGTAATCCATAAATATCTCCATTAACTTAATGTACGCATATTTTCAATGAAGTGAAAAGCAGTAAAAGATACTCATTTGATTCTCAATAAAATCGTGAAATAACATTGTGGTACATGAATGGTTTCGTTGCAATGTTCTAAGTGAGCTATCCGATTGCAATTCGAGTTTGTGATCTGGGGGAAAAGGCATAAGTCAACTATTTCATTCATGAAGCTACACACCCTTAAATCGTCTTGTCGTAAAAAAAGTTATACATCTGGAACGTGGGAAATTAGTACTAGAGGCTAAGTCCGATGAGTGTTTTCATTTATCTTTAAGCTGTGACATTTGCATAGAATATGAGAGCATCCTTCAACCCACAGCGGTATCATGAATTTCCAAATACGGTTTGCACAGTCGGCTGGGGCTGTAGAATACACCGACTGCTTCTCAGCAAAGGGATTAGCCCCCCACCAATGAATGTCCTGGATTTGATACTAAACAATCTGATGGTGAGGTTCCAGTAATGCTGGAGCTTTGGGAAATGCTTTTTACCTCTTCGTTGCCATTGCTCCCAGGTCCACTCTTGCCCGGAGTGGTAGCACCTGATAGAGTCCTATCTATGGGTCAAATAGAACTAAACTGTGTACTTATGCTAAAATGAACTGTTTGAGATGGACTGTTTTGACATGTGAAGTGCGTACTTATGCTAAACTGATTTGTTTGAAATGGAACTGTTTTTGACATTGAAACTGTACTTACGCTAAAATAAATTGTTTGAAATAGAACTATTTTGACATTTGACTATGTGTAAACAAAAACTATACTTATACAATACTGAATTGTTTGAAATAAAACAGTATGACGAAACTGAATAGCTTGGAATAGAAGTGTTTTTGACAATTACACAGTGTTCTTATGCTTAATTGAATTGTTTGAAATAGAACTGTTTACTTCTATAAAATTGATTTGGCATGAAATAACAGACAAATGTTAATATGCCATAAAACACAAACAAAAAAACAAACCAAAAATACGGTTTTGATCTACAAAGATTGGTGTTTTAAAAACATTTTTATTTTATTTTTCTATTTGACAACTCTGATTGAAAACCAACTGATCAATATTGATTTTGAACACGTGTGAAAACGTTCAGTTCATGCTTGTCTTTCAGAATCCAGATTTAGCTGGATTATAACAAGTGTATTTGGTTGCATTTAGCGTAATGGTTATCGTCAGTTCAATTTCTAGACGGTGTTTGCATTTCATATCGCGCTAATGCCTCTTGGAAAGGCATGAATCCATCTCTTCTGCACCCAGCTATGAGCAAATAGTAGGTCAGAATATGTTCTTTAGCCTTGATAAGGCAATTAACCTTGGAGAAGGAAAACTCAAACCAATTGTATATATTTACCAAACTCCTCTACTACGTGCAGGATGCAACACAAGATCAATTTTTACGCGTATTACGGCTGTTTAAATCCAGAGTTTTCCTTCTTCTTGATTGGTTGCCTTACCAAGGCTAAAAAACACTGTTTAACTAATTCACTTATTCTGGTGTTGGAGACAGATCCTACGACGATGATCGTTAAGCTAAGAACGCCTTACAAACAAACTGTACTTCGTTTAAAAATTGACAAAGTGTCACATCCTGTTCGTGTCAAATGTTGGTTAAACAATTACCCCGCTACTAGGTTATGAACTGTTGCTTATAAATTTTTGCTAGATTTTGGCACAAGGCTACAAGTATTGAGCACTTTTTGAGAATCGAAGTCATTATTCAGTAATGATATTTTGAGAGTCTACTTTGCTTGCCAATCGCCCACAAGGAAACTCCCAAACGTGAATTTCTTTTATATACTCGTCGTTTGTCAAACTAAATTTGTGGTTGACAAACCTGTCAGTGCAAATATTTGTCTAACATCTCTGGGCGATTACCGAAGAGAAATTATTTGCTGTTATACCTCACTTAAATAACAACTAGCTGGCAAGAAAGGGAGAAACAAACAAAGAAAACATGTCACCTATTATTCATTTTTTTCTTCTTCTTGCTTTCGTTCCACCATTAGCTAATGCCTTATTTCATATGACACTTCTTTAGATATGAATGCTTTCCGTGCACATCTCTTTATGTTGATAAATACCACAAAACGACAAAATGTTGTAAGATGCATGATATTTTTTCTGTCGAAAAATATTTATGCATGTGTTCTTTTTTTATTATTTCTTTTTTTCTTTTTTTGCTTTGTCTTGTTTTTCTACGTGTAATTAACTCTATATACTCCTCAGACTTTTTATTATTCTTCTATATAGATTTTCATGAACAGATAAACGGGCAAATGCATATAAAGTTCTTGAAAATAAGGCCAGTCACGGAGTACTGTTTAGGAGGCTAGTTTTGTCGACTACAGTGATCTTTCTGAATTTGATTCTCACTGGGTGATGCATATACATGACCCTGTACCATACTAAGTAAAGCTTAGCAAAAAAAGTAACATGCACACACTGAGTAGCACACATATACATACTCATACAGATATATATATATATATATATATAATAAATTGAATAATAGTCCTTATGGTAAGAAAAAAACCCGGCAAGAGATTTGAAGATGAAAATATACAACGAATCAATGTTAAGAGGAAAAATATATATTGGAAAATATATATTGGAAAAAAAAGAAAAGGCCAACCTTGTCATATTAATTGAAAAAATTGGTTTTTGCATTTAGTATATATATATATATATATATATATATATATATATATTAGAGGCGTAATTGGTGTAATGGATACCGTCGGAGAAAATGAACAAAACATGAGTTCAAATCCTGTAAGAGACTGTTTGTATTTCATAATACCATTGAGAAAGCTATGAATCTAATTATTCTCCTTCCAACTCGGGGTAAATAGAAGGGCAGTCTGGGCACACTAACTGTGGTACGGTAACCAGTCTAATAGGAGGAAAACACTGCATTCAAACCTGTTAAACTCCTCTTAAAATTCACCTTATCTCGCTTCCTGCTCGTGTGGCGGGATAGGTGTATACATACACATATATATATATATATATATATTGAGAGAGAGAGAGAGAGAGAGAGAGAGAGAGCGGGGGCTGGTATTATTTAATCAACTGTGTGTTAATGGGTAATCTCTTAAGAGTTCCGTTATGCTTTTTAAAGCTTATGTAACGTTTTACATATGGTGTCTTTTGATGATCCTCGCTCCTGAAGGTTTTCAAGTGTTTGTGATCGGATTCTCCTTTACCTTGAGCACCAAAACACTAATTTGAAACTGATAGTCGTCGTTCCCTTCTGGACTTATTTCAAGAGTGCAGTCATTACGCTTAAAATGCTTAAAGAAATGCCAAATTGCGCAACCAGATAGTGTTTCGTTTTTTTCTACTTCCACTGCCAGGAGTTATAACGGCTTTGAGGCCCAGTTTAAAATAATGCTTCAAAATACACGTATCCCCTATTAGAAAAATTTGAAATAAAAAAGATTCTGCTAATGATAATAATAATAATAATTATTATTATTATTGGAAATCAGAGTAATAATCGAGACCATCCAAGTTACAACATTGTTAATATCGACCAGAATTCCAGGAAGCGTTTTGGAGACCTGAGGAGCCTTGCAGTCTCTCAGACTCCAGTGAAAGACCACCAACTAACGCTGGAGTGAAAACTGGAGTAAGAGAACTTGCAGAGTTGTGGACTTTGCTGTCCCTACTGACCATAGAGTAAAATTGAAAGAAAGTGAAAAGAAGGATAACTACCCCGACCTTGCTAGGGAATTGAAAAAACTGTGGAACATGAAAGTGACAATTATACCAATTGTGATTGGTGCTTTTGGTACAACCACTAAAGGATTGGTACAAGGACAGGAGGACTTGGAAATAAGAGGACGAGTGGAGACCATCCAAACTTCTGTATTACTGAAATCGTCCATTATACTGAGAAGAGTCCTGGAGACTTGAGGAGACTTGCTGTGACGTAAACTCCAGTGAAAGACCATCAGTTAAAACTGATGTGAAAAACTCCCAGGGAGTAAACAGAAATAATAAAAGAAATTGAAGAGAGCTATAAGTAACTCGACCCTGCAGGAAAACTAAAGCAAACTATGGAACATGAAGGTGACGGTGAAACTATTTGTAAGTGGTTCACTCAGAACGAATCCCAGTGGCTTGGTAAAGGCAGTGGAAGACTTAAAAATTCAAAAGACAAATGGATACCATCCAGACTACAGCATTTTTATTACAGAATACTGGGAAGAGTCCTGGAGACTTGAGGAGACTTGCTGTCACTCAAACTCCAGTGAAAAATTATCAGCTAACGCTGGTGTGAAAAACTCTTAAAGAAGTAGAATTTTACTGCGGCTACTACTACTACTACTAATAATAATATAGTGAAATAATTAATAATCTTTGGATTCGTACATTAAATAAGCTTCGAGTAAAGTTCTGTTAAAAGAGAAAATAGATTCTGATATGAAGTTCATGCGAAGGTTTTTTTTAACATTATTTTTTATGACAAAATCTTTTATTCATGCTTCAAAGTTTATGTCGTGACTTTTTTTCGGGATTTATAAAGATATGCCAAGTAAATTATTTAGTCTGTCCCCACAAAAAAAAAACCGTTCCAGTTTTCATGCAATGATTTCTTCGAGGAATCTTTTGATGTTTTGAAGTTGTTTGGACCGCTGCCGAGACATGCAGAGTTATATGATTGTCTGATGGTGACAAGTCTAGACAATGCACTATACGTAGAAAAATGCCCATCCTCGATCATCACTTGCTGCATCGCATTTGCAATTGTGTCATTCAGTGGAATCAATTGTAGCATTAATCAATATCAGTTTGTCCAAGTTTCAACAAATTTGGATCAAGAATTCCTTTTGAATCCCAACAAACAGTGAAAATTTTACTCTCGGTCGATTCTTTTTAGATGAAGATGCTGAAATCAGTCTAACGAAGATTTTTTGCCTTTTCGATTCTCATAATAAACCCATTTTTCATCGCCAGAGACTGTCTTGTCGAATTTATCTGCAGTGTCAAGCACAAAGTGTTTAAATGTTGCTGTGCGTTTCACTAACTTTATATGGATCTGATATTCGAATCTCCAGAAAATTTCCTGCCACACGCTGCCATCTTTGATCGATTGGACAAATAATGAAGAACTGAATAAACTTAAAAGACATTTCAGGTACTTTTCTGATATGGTGCAAAACATGGTGCTGGGAACTTTTCCATGAACATATATTTTATAATGAAAGAAGAAATAATCTGAGTAGTTATTTTACTAAGCTTTTGGGGAGGCGAATGTATCGTCGTAGGAAATGGGATCAGCAACTCGAATTCAAACCCTGAACAAAACTATTTACGTTACACTTAGCACTGATGCCCTTGGAATTGGTCTGAATCCGTTAGTTTGCACCCTCACCAGCTATGTGTAAATGGTAGGGCAGGTTGGGTTGTTTAGATTTAGATTTGTTTAGGCGACTAGTCTTGGAGAAGGAAAACTCGGAAATTAAAAATTGATCTTATGTCACGTCCTGGCGGAAGTGGTTTGTTGGTTGTTTTGTTTTATGGTGTATCAACCCTTTTCGGTTCATTTAACTCCGAAATGAATTTTAAACAATTCAATTTAGTATAAGTATACTTTATGTTTACAATCAGTTAAATGTCAAAACAGTTCTATTTCAAATAATTCAGTTTAGCATAATTACACAGTTTAGTGTTATTTAAAACTTCTATTTCAAACAATTCAGTTTAGTATAAGGACGCAGTTTAAATATCAAAACTGTCACATTTTAGTCTAATAGTTCTAATTAAAACAATTCAGTTTAGTATAAGTATAATTTTTGTTTACACACAGTTAAGAGTCAGAACAGTTCTATTTCAAGCAATTCAGTTTAGCGTAAGTACAGTTTCAATGTCAAAAACAGTTACATTTCAAACACATCAGTTTAGCATACAAAAACAGTTTTATATCAAGCAGTTCTGTTTAGCGTAAGTACGGAGTTTAGTTCTATTTAGGACCCTACCAGGTATTACCACTCCGGGCAAGAGTGGATCTGGGAGCGATGGCAATGGAAGGGGTACTCAGCATTTCACAAAGCTCCGGGTTTACTAGAACCTCACCATCAGATTGTTTAGTGTCATATACAGGACACTTTTTGGGGGAGTCTTACTCCTCTGCAGAGATGCAGTTGGTGTATTCTACAGCCCCAGCCGACTGGGCCACTAGGACACCCGTTGAGGGAGTCTTACCCCTCTGCAGAGATGCAGTCGGTGTATTCTACAGCCCCAGCCGACTGGCCCAGTAGGACACCCGTTGTAGTAAAAGGTCGGATTTATAGCTTGGTTTGGTTTCTTTGTTTAATGACATATTAACCTTTTTGGGTTATTTAACGTCAAATCCATCCTTGTAGTAGAACAGCAGTGATACAGTTTAACCCATAGCTCGAAGAATTAGGAGGTTCATGCCTTTCCCAAGGTATTAGTTCGAAAGTGAACATAATAGCTCCACAGCTATGGGTAAATAGTAGGGCAGACTAGGTTCTTCAGCCTTGGCGAGGCAACTAGTCTAGGAGAAGGAAAACTCTGAATTCAAACCTGCTAAACTCCGCTTAAAAATTGACCTTGTGTCATATCCTGCCCGAGCGGAGGGGTTGGGTAAATATAGTAATAGCTCGACAGGAGTTCGAACTCAGGACAATATTGCATTCTAGCATTTTAACCACAACGTTACGGAGACTCCCTCTGATGGATAGAGAACTTAGTGAGATTCGAATTCGCTTGTAATAGTTTGCCTGTCTAACTTGCAAACAATTACACCACGCGGCACATCCCTCGAAACTAAGCATAGATTAATTTTTTTAAGAACGCAAGTATGAGGGTATTTACTAAACCCACTGCACGGCCAGGCTGTGACACACGGTCAATTTTTAAGAGCAGTTTAACAGGTTTGGATACAGAGTTTTTCTTCTCCTAGACTGGTTGTCTAACCAAGACTGGGGAAAACAGTCTGCCCTACTATTTACACATAGCTGAAGGGAAGATAAAAGGATTCATACTTTTCCCAATGGGTATGAGTGCTTTGTGAAATACAATCAAACTCGTCCAGGATTTGAACTCGTGTCGCCGTGTCCATTCCCAACGACAATAACCATTACACCACGCGTACCTACTCAAGTATTGAGGCATCCAGTGAGGATCGAACTCACTATTAAGTATCAATGAATTTTGAGACTACTTTGCTAACCACAACATCACTATGGGACACCCTATACTACGCTTTTCTTAGTTGTGGCACAAGACCAGAAGTATGATGCACTCAGTGAGACTCGAACTCATAAGTAATGGTCTGTCCTCTAGATTACTAACCATAACACTACATGAGGCTAGCCTGGAATAATTTATGTACACTAACGCCCATAAAAAGCACAATCCTAACAAATCTCCATAAAAACATTTTAAAAGGATTTCATTATTTCAAATAGAAAATTGTGCTGAAAAAACGGACATTATTAGCTATTGAAAAAAATGGTAGTGGTGAAATTAATTATGGTTTTTACTTCACACGCACACACAAGCATATTCATACACACACACACATATATATATATATATAGAGAGAGAGATAGAAATATTTATGTATTAGTATATATATGACATAATGGTGTCTGTGAACCTGGGTTTCTTGCTTTACGCATTCATCTGCCAGATGTAATATATATATATATACATATATATATATATATATATATATATATTGCATATATATGTATATATATTCATAATATATATATATATATATATATATATATATATATATTTATTATATATATATATACATATATTCATTATATATATATATATATATAATGAATATATGTATATATATAATGAATATATATATATATATATATATATATATATATATATATATATATACTTTCTTTAAAGAAAAAAAACAAAAGCCCGGTTATTTTAGGATTATAAATTTATTTCCATCCTGTTTTGTGTTTCAAAAACACGAAGAAAAATATAACAGGAATTCTTCAGATCTTATGGATAAAATAACCAGGAAAATTTAAATGTTCAACTCTTGAATGATTTTCTTGTCCTGAAGGAATTACTCCAAACTCTGGTTTAACTGGACCGAATAATACTATATATATATATATATATATATATATATATGTATGTATGTATAACAGCTCTATCATTGATATTGAGCAGTGTTTAATGATACCGCAAAATTTGCTCCACCATTAACCCTCCAAATTTAGTTTTTTACTATTCGTGATATTTTAGTTAAGATTTTTTTTTTGTCTTAGGTTAGTTGGGATGTCTTTTCTTGAATGAGAAGGGCCAGAATAATCATAAAGATAATGATTGATTTTTGCTTTTATTTCTTTAATCCCATTCCTAGTAGCTCGGATATACATATGCACTTAGTATTTAGTTACATGGCTTTTGAATTGTTTAACTTGGATCAAACATTTTGATACGCTTCAAAAAGCTTATCACTCAATGCACCTGGAAATTGGGCTCATTTCTCGTGAAAAAAGATTTGTAACTGAGTCACTTTGTAGGAACATGTTTTTTTTCTCCAGGTCAATTGATTTTAAGGGCCCATCAACTCATCGAGGATTATTTTATACATAAAAGTTAGGGAATTACGTTCGTTGTAAGTTCATATTCATATTTTTGTGTTGTTGTTTCTTAAAAGTTTTTTTTACTCAATTGCAAATGGCCCGGGAGACCTGCGTTCAATCCCAGGTTGAGTCATACCAAAGACTGAAAAAATGGTACTCGATGCCTCCTTGCTTAACCCTCAGCATTATAAGGTACGGATCAATGGTAAAGTGGTGCAATCCAGGGAAAGGAGTAGCGCCCTCCCCTACACCTTGGTGTTGTAGCTATCGAAAAGGGAGCCTTCGGGTCACCCTCGACTACGGTCGCCAACTTTACTTTACTATATGTTACCAAGTATTCTATCTGTTACAAATATTTTGCACACAGTTGAACGGTTTCACGTTTTCCAATCTCGTTAATTCATACGTAATTTTAAAGTTTCAATTAATTATCAAACGTATCAATTTGAACCTAAATGAAACCCTAACATGTACAGGGTTCAAGTATTCACTGCTGTATGGATGCACTACATGGACGCTAACTAAACGGCTGGAGAAGAAGCTAGTCGGCAATTACACAAGAATACTGCGAGCAATATTGAACAAGTCCTGGCGGCAACACCCCACAAGGCACCAACTATACGGCTACCTGCCTCCCATCACGAAAACTATCCAAGTTAGACGAGCCAGACATGCAGGACACTGCTGGAGAAGCAGGGACGAGTTCATAAGTGATGTATTCCTAAGGACCCCCACATTTGGCCAGGCAAAAGCAGGACGACCAGCTCGAACATACATTCAGCAGCTATGTGAGGATACGGGAGGTGGCCCAGAAGACCTAGCAGAGGCGATGAACGACAGGGAGAAGTGTCAAGAGAGGGTCAGGGATATCCGTGCCTGTGGCACGACATGATGATGATGATGATGATATGGTTTCAAGTAATTGCTTTTGTTTAATGATTGACATTTGTGAGCAACACATTGATATAGTTTCAAGTAACTAATAATAAAAAGTAAAAGTAAAGTTAGCAACCGTAGTTAAGGGCGACCAGAAAGCTCCCTTTTCAATAGCTACTACTGTAGGTGTAGGGGAGGGCGCTACTCTTTTCTCTGGATTGCTCCACTTTACCCTTGATCCATACCTTATTATGCTGAGTGTTAAGCAAGGAGGTATCATGTACCATTTTTAAAGTCTTTGGTATGATGCGATCTGGGATTGAACCCTGGTCTCCCTACCCACTAGGCCAGTGAAAAAAATCATAATAATGTTTAGTAAACAAGTATAGTTTCAAGTGACTATTCTTAATAAAAAATATTTTGTTATATGGTATCGAGTATTCTTATCGAATACGAATAACTTTTAAACTGACCTATTTTATACCTGGAGGTTAGGGAATCACATTCATTTTACATTTATTTTCACAATTTTGTGTAGTTTCTTCTTTGGAGGTCATTTTTTTGCACACGCTACTATCGAGTATGAATAATTTTTAAGTAGATCTATTCAATTCATAGATGTAGCCCTTACAGATACTACCACTCCGGGTCAGAGTAGATCTTGGAGTGATGGTTATGAAGTGAACTCTACGCTCCCCATATCTCCAGAACTGGATGCTGACAATCGGATGCAGTGTCATACCGAGGACATCTTTTTTTTGGAGGAGTCTTACCATTATACCGGAGATACAGTCATAGTATTTAAAGGCATGCCAACAGGTAACGTTTTTTTCAGTGCTACCCACATATTTTCTGTTGGATTGAGATTTGGGATTTGTGATAGTATACAATAATCTGTTTCGTTTCCCTAATGCCAATGTGGGGTGTCCTCGTGGTGTAATGGTTAAAGCGATGGACTGCAGAATCGTAGTACCCGAGTTCGTACTCCAGTCGCTCTATTACGTTCACTTTGAGGCAAATACCCTTGGGAAAGGTATGAGACCCTTATCCTCCCAGCTATGGGTTAAATAGTACCAGTACTGTTCTTCTAGGAGAATGGCTTTGGCATTAAATAACATGCAAAGGTTGATATGCCATTAAACAAAGAAACCAAACCTAATGCCAATATACTCAAATTTTGGAAGTATGTTTGGGTTCATTGTCCATTTGAAATAAAAGCTAAAATAAATCAATTATTCTGTCATTTCATGTGTATTTGGCTAAAATGTATGTGAACATTTGACTTTAACTGTATTTCTCACCCTAAATGATATAGTCATTGCATCAAACGATTAAAATTTATGAGAAAGAAATCATTTATTTTTCTGATTGTCTATTTCTATCTAGTCCTGTGTTACAGTGCCAACTGACTATAAAAAGCGACGTATTCGTGTAAATGAACACTTTGATACATGTGGTCTACAAGAATTCTTTATAAGCCTTAAACACTTGAGCACATCTGGGAGACAGAAAAAAACCTAACAATATGGG
This sequence comes from Sepioteuthis lessoniana, assembly GCA_963585895.1. Taxonomy (NCBI): domain Eukaryota; kingdom Metazoa; phylum Mollusca; class Cephalopoda; order Myopsida; family Loliginidae; genus Sepioteuthis; species Sepioteuthis lessoniana. Next base: position 101,160,211 of record OY757915.1, read on the forward strand.
CCCCTAAAAAGAAAGGTATTTTTGAAGCACGTCGAAGAAAATTCAAAGACATTTGAAGAAGTGCATGTGACCGAATGACAGCTTTCTGTGATATTCCAGTACTTGACACCCCCCCAAGAAAACAGATAAACGAAAGAAACTGAAAGACGAAAAAACAACAAACAGAAAAAAGCTTCATGAGATCTCCAACGGTATTTTTTTCTTTCTTTCTTGCCTGACGAATATCTTTAAAAGCCGTAAAAAAAGGGCAGAAACGTCTGCAAAGGATATTAGTCCCGTAATCATGTCAGTAGAATTGGCCCTAAACAAAGACGAGAGAAAGACCTCTTGAAGATATGACGCAGATATACATCTGGCTTCTTCTGAGAACATAGTGAATTATGATAATGATACTTCACAACCAAACACTCTTTCTCCCCCACCACCGTTGCTCATAAATACATTCTTACCAGGCGACTGGGGTCTGGCCGATAGACGGCGTGCCATCTTCAAGCCCGGGAATTTAGACCCCGTCTGCCATCATACCGTGAGTTATGTCCGACGTTCTCGTTTGCAAAGAGTACATTCCAGTCCTAAAGGCACAAACATTCCGTCTTTGTTATTTATTGTCAATTCTTTGGTGTCCCTTAGCGGTGAACAAAATTGTTTTTACTTTTTCTGTCGGAGGTATAGCTTAATATATGTGTTTCTATGTCAGTATATATGTGCTTTCCTTGCCACTCTATGCTGACAACACATACATACATACATACATACATACTTAAATGTAGTAGGATAAGTAGTCTGAGAAACTGCTTATATATGTATATGTGTACATATAGAGAGAGATGTGTGTATGTGTGTGCATACTTAGCCTCATGCATAAGCACACACATTCATTGCCTAATGAAAAAAAAAAAAGATTTGTTTTATACGAAACTATTTTTCAACTCAATTTTGCTTGTCAATGCACTTAACCCAGTGCTTCTGCATTAATTAATTGCAGAGATGTAAGAGAGAAAATTTCAAATTAATCCTCAGCTAATAATGTAACATAATGTACTCATTGTTTCCTCATATATATATATATATATATATATATATATATATATATATATATATATATATATATGAATAGTGAGAACGAATTAGAAACACAAACAGACGTAGCAATTGCAGAAGTTTCACCACCGTACAATCATCATATATATATATATATATATATATATATATATATATATATATGGCCCAGCCGGCTGGGACTACAGAACAGACCGATTGCATCTCTGCAGAAGGGGTAAGACTCCCCAACGAGAGCACTGGATATGATATTGAACAATCTGATGATGAGGCTCCAGTAATGATAGAGCTTTGCAAAATTGCGGAGTACTCCTTCATTGCCATCGCTCCCAGGTCCACTCTGGCCTGGATTGATAGCACCTGATAGGGTCATATCTATGGGTCAGATAGAACTGTTTGACATTTAAACGGTGTACTTATGCTAAATTGAATTGTTTCAGCTAGAGTTTTGATCATTTGACTGTCTGTAAACAAATGACTGATGTCGCAAGAATTATCTAACACGCATAGCAATACTTGGAACAATTCAACTCAGTTGATATGCTAAACTGAATTGTTTGAAATTGAATTGTTTGATCATTTAACTATGTGTAAACAAATGACTGATTTTTAATTGAATTGTAAGTAATACATAACGATACTTGAAAATATTAAACTGTGCACAAAAAATGATTCATTGTTTAAAAAAAATATTCATGCCCTTCCCAACACTTCGGTGTTGTAACTATTGAAAAGGGAGCCTTCTGGTCGCCCTCATCTACGGTCGCCAACTTTACTTTTTACTTTTAGATAGAAATAAGTGAAACCATTTAACTATGTAAAAAATGAACACTCGTTTGAAAATGTTATCTATAAAAATTGTCTAGAAATTATATATCTTATATATATGTAAAGAGTTTTGGCATTAAATAACCAACAATGGTTAATATTCCATAAAACCAAATCAATATATATATATATATATATATATATATATATATATATATATATATATATATACATTCAGATCGTGAAACTGATACTTTGGCTAAAGGACTTGATCAGCCATAACGTTTAACGTTTTTAAATTTTTATTTTAAACATCTATTACTATTTAAATCCGCAGATTATATATATATATATATATATATATATAATATATATATATATATATATATATATATATATATATATATAATATATATATATATATATACATATATATATATATATATATATATATATATATATATATATATATATATTATAAGAGTGTTGGTCGTCAGTAAATCACTATGTGGTTATGTGTCGAACCAAGTGCAATATAATATGGAGAGTGCTCAATATCTATGATAGAGCTATTATAATAATAATAATAATGATAATAAATGGATATATATTATATATATATTTGATCCATGGAAGATATTGTTCTGCAACCTAAGGTTTCTTATAAAGTTGTTATAAGGTTGTTCTTATAAGGTTATTC
>OY757915.1:101165237-101182737 GCA_963585895.1 Sepioteuthis lessoniana
TTCCGTTACAAACATATTCGCTCTATTTGTGATTTTTTTAAATATATATCCTTATAGATCTATATACTAACAGCCATTCATCGAGCACTTCAGTGGAATCCTATGAATAATTTTCTTACATATTCTCTATGTGAATATTCCAAAGTGATAGTCTCTGGTCACTAACCGGATATAACTGATACATATATATATATATATATATCGATTATTTCGCCTTTCATCATGAACTACACAGGAGAAAAAGTTCTCTTTAATCAGTTGACCACAAAGGCCTCTCGTTTTTACTGCTTATCGTTATAGGCTAACTAGTGGGGCTCACCGTAAGATCAGATATGACCAAAAGCACACCGAACTTCTCTTCAGGAAGTTTCCATCCCAGTGCCTACTTCCTGAAATCGCCCAACACCTCAAGACCGATCATCGTCTTCAGAGTTCAGCTGTGATGCTTTTACAGAAGACCTGCGATGCTTATTTGGTTGGTCTTTTCGAAGACACCATGTTGTGCATCCTCCAGACCAAGCTTGTGATTACCATGCCTCAAAACATTCAGCTTGCTCACCGTATCTATGAGGAGAAGGCTCAAGTCAATCATTACAATTGATTTTTATTAACGAATGTATTACTTCAGATAAATTTGTTAATATTCGATAAAATGTTAAAAAAAAATAGAAATTGCAAAGATAAGGAATGCATTAAAAAGCTATTAAATGCAATAAACGAAGTTCAGTATTGTAGCAACATTTTTAATGACTTCCATTATTTTATATGTTGGTTCTGCTAAATCTGAAATTGTCCTTAAACGTTAAAAACGTATTTTCTGATAAATAGAAACACTACTCAGATAATACTGTGATATCTTATGATGGCTATTGTTAGCTGATGGAAGAAAATAGATTTTTCTCTGTGAAATAAGTTAAGAGGTCTGGGCTCCGATGATCAGTGTATTCATTTTTTATGAACAGTTTGTCGATATACATTTTGTAGCTGACAGAGAATTAGTCATCACTTACAAGACAATCTTAAAAAACAAAAACGATGCAAGAGTTGAAACCGACACGCTGCTGGCAAGTATTCCCCTTTTAAACATATTTAAAATATTTATACTGGTTTCTTATATTAAATGCTGTCATCAGTTCGTGAACAGTACTGTTTTATTACTGAATAGTAGTTCAATAAGTGAACACTTCAATAGCGATCTTATTTATTATCCCTACAACATGCTATAGTAGTAACAAATAGAATCGCTATTAAAAATGTAATATTCTAATTATGATATAAAATATTTAACAAATTGTATGGTACTTATGTCAAAAATATTGTGTTGTATTACATTTACAATTTTTTTGCGCAATAATTTATCAGGTTCGGTTTGGTTTCTTTGTTTAATGGCATGTCAACCTTTGTTGGGTATTTAATGCCAAAGCCATTGTCCTAGAAGAACAGTAGTGGTACTATTTAACCCATAGCTGGGAGGATAAGGGGGTTCATACCTTTCCTAAGGGTAGTTGCCCGAAAGTGAACATAATAGCTCCACTGGAGTACGAACTCGCGTACTACGATTCCGCAGTCCATCGCTTTAACCATTAAACCACGAGGACATCCCCATAATTTATCAATATGAAAGTAAAAACGAAGCCAAGGCAAAAACTATCTTCTGCAAAGAGAAAACTAACACTGTCATTAAATTATAAAATTGAATTATAAATTAATTAATTAATGTCTTGTTAATTTGTCCGGAGGTTAAGGAATCGCCTTTATAGTACATTTCTATTCTCCTAGTTTGTATAGATATTATTAGAGAGATTTTTTGGCACACGGTCCTATTGAATATGGGTAATTCTTAAACAGATCTATTAGACCCATAGATAAGACCCTAACAGAAACTACCACTCTGGGTTAGAGTGGACCTGGTAATTTAGGGTTACTCCATACTTCCCAAATCTTCAGAACTGGAGTCTTAACATCAAATGTTGGTTAGTGTCATACGTTAGATTATAGCATTTTCTTTTTCCAGTTTAAAATAAAAGGAAATAATATATGCAATAGAACACAAGGATCTGGTATAGAGCACATATAGGCATATTTATATATTGCAAAAATTCTCAATTTACACAACACACACACACACACACACACACACACACACACACATATATATATATATATATATATATATATATATATATATATATATATATATATATATAGGAGTCATATCTGTTTTGGTATGTACGTGTCAACTTATAACTCAGAAAAGTGAGCATTGAGCATTAATATCGAATACAAAATTTAGCTTTTGATTTTTATTGATTAAACGATTGAATTTAATAATTAAAAATTAATCGATTTTTGAACCTCTTCACAGTTCTTCATAAGTAAGTACCGCCCCCCCCCCGCAAAAAAAAAAAACGTGGAACTCTCCCATGTTTAAATATCACACAGATTCCATCTGCAAAATTTGAATTTAATGCTTTTTTGAAAATTGTTTTGTAATTTGCTACTGATTGTAAAAGAAATTCTTGATTTTTTCTGGTGAACTGAAAAAATCATGAAAATGTTTCCAACCAAGGAGTACCTTTTAAAAAATACGATTCTAAATGTTAAAAAATATGTAATACGAAAACTTCTACATTTTTAATTTTACGATTTTTTTTTATTGTAAAGACAAATTTTTATTTCTTTGCTTTTTATTGTATCCATCTATAATTTTATATTTTAGAGGGTAAAAAAAAAAAAAAAATAAACAAAAGCATTTTTTATCGATATCTGAAAAACTGATTTTTTAAAAGAATACTTTTCATATTTCTTTGAACAAAATTATCAATTTTTCATTAGAGTAACTTAATAATATTTTTAAAGAAATAAATTATTGATAGAATAAACAAATATTTTGCATTTGAATTAATATGTGAAATTTCCATAGAAAAATAAGGAAATATTTTTCATTCTTAGTTTCTTTTTATTCTTTCATTTTTATACGATGAAAAAGAAAATAAATCAAACAAATATATTTTTGTCACTGTAATTCAACAGGCAATTAAGAACTGATGTTTAATTTTTATCATATTTAAAAGAATGTCTAAGAAATATAAAATTATAAAGATGTTTTTAACCACTCAAGAGTTAAGGGTTTAATTTTTTTAAATAACATTTTAAATGTAAAGGAAAAATTTCCCCAAATAAATCCCCGCCAAAATATTTAATTCATGATTTCTTAGATTCTTTTATCGTTGAATTTTTAGAAAGCAAATAAAAACTTGAATTAAAACTCTCTTATTATCAACTAAAAAAAATTGTTCTGTAACTGAGAATAAATCGTAAAAATAAAACTTTATAGGAGACAAAAAAAAATGAAAATGTTTTAGACTTTTCACCAGTTTAGAATTACATGTTTTTACATATTTTGATTAAAAATTGCTAAAGAATAAAACAATTAGATTATAGAAATAAAAAATACTTTTCATTTGAATTGATAAGCGAAATATTTCAACTACAAATAAAGAATCTTTACGGATGTCTCTCTTTCACCTGTCTAACTCATTCACTGGTCATGTCCAGGGCACTTCTGATAATATATATATATATATATATATATATATATATATATATTATTTCTATCATTCATATATATATATATATATATATATATATATATATATAAGTATATATATATATATATATATATATATATATATATATATATATATATATATATATATATATAATTAAATGAATAATGCATTCTAAAAACGTTTTTGCTAAAATCTGAAAAGTGCTCAAGTGCTGACCAGTAGACCTAAAACAATTAAAAGTTTTCTCAACCTCTTCACGACAGTCTCATGACAATAGGTTTTATACATACATACATACATACACATATATATATATATATATATATATATATATATATATATATATATATATATATATGCACACCCATCCACCCGCCATGTATATATATATATATATATATAAAGACAGAAAGAAAAAATTCTCTTTCTTGGTATCCTTATAAATTTATTTCTGGTTTTTATAAGTTCTTATAAGTTTAACATAAGTTGTTTTTAAAAAAAAACCTTCTTCAGATGGGATATTCAAAATTTTGAATATCACATCTAAAGAATGTTTTTACAAAAACAAACTTATAAGTTAATCTTATGAGAACTTATAAGAGCCTGAAATAAATTTATATGATACCAAAAAAGTGATTTTTCTTTCTTTTTGTCTTTATATGAAAGATTTTTTAGCTCTACACGTTGGGCGTTGATGTATCATTAATCCCAAATTATTTATACATCAATAGCCGTTAATATTGGGCACTCATATTGGATACTCCTACCCCTTGGATTTCCTCCTTTGTTCATAAAAGAATATATATATATATAAAATGTATACATATATATATATATATATATATATATATATATATATATATATATATATATATATATATATATATACAATATCATCTACAGACTGTTTCATTGTATCACAATTCTTCAGTGTGGCTAGACACGCGAGATGCAACAAGCTGGGATCGAAACCCAGCTCTCTCTCTCTCTCTCTCTCTCTCTCTCTCTCTCTCTCTCTCTCTCACACACACACACACACACACACACACACACACACAAGCCACTACAAGCATGATATGACACTAAGTCAATTTGATAAGCTGAGAGAAGCTGGTTTTGAATTCGGAGTTTTCTATCTTCTAGACTGATTGCCTAAGCAAGGCTAAAGAATCCAGTTTGCTCCACTAGTTAATCATAGCTGGAGGAAGAACAAATTATTCATACCTTCCCCTAAGGCTTAAGCGTCAAAAGGAACTCAAACAGTCTTGTAAACTTTGAATATATGTATGTAGCATTATAAAAAGATCTCCACTCAGTGATATATTAGAAAAAATACTCAATGAAATATTAACTAGATTCCGTCACTCCTTCCTAAACAGAAAGATCAATATTCTAATGGATCGGTATTAAAGTTGGAGCATAATTAGGTTCCGAATCTTCTTATATGTGTAGAAAATGCACTTTTAATGGTGGTGACTATGAAAAATAGTATTTCGTTGCTGAAAACTTGCTCTATCCACTTAGTGGGTATCTTGTATCTGTTTTAGATAAGATGAAATAAATTGAAGGCGTTACATTCAGAGCACTCCTCGTATATTCAGAAGTAATGAAATATCATCTAATATGCGCCTTTATACACTAAAGCCACTTTTGAGATACTTAATTAAACCCTATTTTGTTCTCAAATCATCACTTTTGGGTTCTTAAACTTAAGCCTACTTACTCTAATAGGTAATCCGTCTCTTAGACAAAACTTTTGAAACCGATTTTCAGTTTTATAACATTAATCTGAAGTTTATAGAATCTCACTCTTTTATGGAAATTTTCTCCGCAAAGAGGAGACAAAAAAGATATCCAATCAAGGCTTACCAAAGTACTTGCCAGACTCGTAAGACTAGAAGTCTTGGGACAAAGATTAGACTCCACAACAGCAATGTCAAATTTATGGGTCAGAATGCTAAAGAATGGTAAAGAGAGACATGAAAAAGACAAATAAATGTCTTCTACAACGGATACCTGAAGGAATTCCTTCCATCTTCTGAATACTGAGACGCGTCGTAGATAGATGAGGAAACTTGCTGTCGCTTAGTCTTTAGAGAAAAATCAACAGTTCGAGTTAAAAAAAAACCCCGGAAAACTACAACTACTACCATTACTACCAATAATAATAATAATAATAATAGAAATAGGAGAATTACAGATCAGAGAAAGAATTGATACTGTCTTGACCACAGTATCGTTAGGATCAGTAAGAATACTGAAAAGAGCTTTGGAGAGAGACAAAGAAACTCAGACTTAAGCAAGCACATGTCTAAAAACTTGAAAGTAATAATAATAATAATAATAATAGTAATAGAGATGAAACCATCAATCACATAATAAGCGAATACAGCAAATTAGTACAGAAGGAGTATAAAACTAGACACGACTGGGTCGGCAAGGTGATGCACTAGATGTGCAAGAAATTCATATCTGACCATACGAACAAATGGTATATGCACAACTCAGCACCTGTCCTAGAAAATAACACACATAAACTCCTATGGGACTTTGACATACACACGGATCACCTAATCTCGGCCAGAAGATCAGACCTAATAATAATCAATAAAAAAAGAGAACTTGCAAAATTGTAGACTTTTCTGTCCCGGCTGACCACAGAATAAAACTGAAAGAATGTGAAAAGAAGGATAAGTACCTCGACCTTGCTAGATAATTGAAAAAACTATGGAACGTGAAGGTGACAATTATACCAATTGTGATTGGTGTTTTTGGTATAGTGACCAAAGGATTACTAAAGGGCCTGGAGGACTTGGAAGTTGATGGACGAGTGGAGACCATCCAAACTACTACATCATTGAGAACGGCCAGAATACTGAGAAGAATCCTGGAGACTTGAGGAGACTTTCTGTCACTCAAACTCCAGTGAAAGAACATCAGCTAACGCTGATATGAAAAACTCTAATGAGTAAATAATAATATCTGTTTAAGGAAAAATAAAAGAACATTTAGCAAAAGGACTCTTTTTTTTAAAGTTCAATCTGCTTTATTCATCAGTGAGTTTTCGAAGAATGATTTCTATATGTGTTTATCAAGATGTTCGGTTGTATTTTGTTACAAGATTTTTAGAAGAATTTCTTGGTTAAACCAACAGTGAAACTTAAATCTTTTCCAGAAAAATGCCATAATCTCATTTGTAATCTGTAATCTCATACCTGATTGACTAATTCGTCGAACGACACGAAAAACAAATTTTCTATTTAACATATGACCTTCTCAAATTTCTTTTGAGGCATGGTAGCAATGATAATATTCACGCATGCGCATAATATGCTAGTAGATATCTTCATCATTTAGATTTTGCAAATTTTATAAATACTTTGACTAGCCCTAAGGAGCAAACAGATTGGAAATAAAAACATGTACTGCAGGCTCAAAGAAAAAATTGTTTATCAATAGTGTTGCTATATTCTTGTGTGCAAATTTTTTGCCTGCGATTTTTTAATAACGTTTTGTTGATGCTCGATTTTTCTTTCTTATCTTTTCTTTGTTCTTAATGGCATAACAAGTCTCATTGGTTATTTAATCCTAATGCCATCCTGGAGGAGGGATACGGGTGTTTATACTTTTCCCGAGGGTATTTATCCGAAAGTGAACTTTGTAGCAAGGCTGGAGTTCGAATTCGTTTACTATGATGTCACAGTCCAGCACGTTAGCCACTACGTCATGGGGACTTCCCCACCTTACATTTTGTTCATTTTACAAGTTTTCTTTGATGCTTTTTCTAACCTTCTTTAGTTTAAAGTTTGTGCAATGAAGAGAACTTTTTTGGTAAATTTTACTTGCATAATCCAATCTCTATTAAATCTCTATCCAATCTCTATCTGTCAGGATATGACACAAGGTCAATTTTTAAGCGGAGTTTAACTGGTTTCAGTTCAGAGTTTTCCTTCTCCTAGACTAGTTGACTCACCTAGTCTGCCCTGCTATTTACCTATAGAGGGAGAATAATTGGATTCATACCTTTCCCAAGGGTATTTGTGCTATGTGAAACGCAATCAGTCTCATCCAGGATTTGAACACGTGTCGCCGTATCCATTTCCTACGACGATAACCATTACACCACGGGCACCTCCAATCTCTATTAAAGCCATATTTCCTTTTCATTTACTGAGCTTTGTTTAATTTGGCACCGAGACTGAAATATAGAGCGACCAGTGAGAATACGAAACATAATCAAAAAGTATCAAGGCTGAAGTTAATTTTTTTTGTTAAACTTTAAAATTAAAAATTTGAGTGGGGTGACCTCGTACTGACTAACGTGCTAGTAGTAAGAGAGTTCGAACCTCAGTTAAGCTATTACGTTCACTTTTTTCAATATCCTTAGGAAAGGTATAATCATCCTTATCTCCCCCTTCTATGAGTTAAATAGTACCACTATTATTCTTCTACAAGGATGGATTTTGCATTAAATAACCCACGAAGGATGACTTGCCGTTAAATAATGAAACCAAATCAAAATTCAAAATTTGAATGAAGGTGAGTGCACAACAGAGTAACTTATATAATAAAAGGATGATGTCTTGACGTCTAGACGAATTCGTGCCAATTTAGAAAATGAATAGATAAATAAATAAAAGCAAAGAAATGAAACCAGTCTTGATACTTTTTGAACAACTAGGTTTTGGTGAAACACGGGAGTGTGCAAGTGCAACAACTTCCATTTTCACCAGAACTAATCTGGAGCGATTTTTTTCACAAACAGTCTGACAACCCAGCTCACCAATCATTATTGCCTTGTCGACCGGGACTAGAGAATACACCAACTGCATCTCTGCAGAGGGGTAAGACTCCCTCAACGAGTGTCTTGGTAGCCCAATCAGCTGGGGCTGTAGTATACACCAACTGCATCTCTGCAGAGGGGTAAGACTCCTCCAACGAGTGTCCTGGATATGACACTAAACAATCTGATGATAAGGCTCCAGTAATGCTGGAATGAAGAGTATCCCTTTATTGCCATCGCTCCCAGATCCACTCTTGCTCGGAGTGGTAGCACCTATCTCTTGGTCAAACATTTGACATTTAAACTGTGTATTTATTCTAAACTGGATTGTTTGAGATAGGACTGGGTTTTTTTTACATTTAACTGTATGTAAACAAAAACTGTTCTTATTCTAAGCTGAATCGTTTGAAATAGAACTGTTTGTACATTTAACTGTGTGAAAACAAAAAAAACTGTACATTTGCCAAACTGGATTGTTTGCAATAGAACTGTTTATATGTATAAAAATGGATTTGACATTAAATAACCTACAATGGTTGATGTACCTTAAAACCAAATTAAACTTTCGACAGGAATAGCTTTGGCATTAAATAACCAGTTGATATGCCATAAAATAAAGAACCCAAACCAAACCTGTGAGTAGTGGTAATAAATGGGTACTTCACACTGCCCAGATCTGCAAATCAGATGCGGTTTTGTGTCATACCGAGAACAATTTTTTACGCCTCTGCAGGGGATACAGTCATTATATTCTAAGTCCTGTCGACAGGGCTATGCCTGTGGCTTACGGGGTCGAAAAAGTACACAAAAGTACGAGATGTACTATATGGGTGGAAATGCATCTTAACGACCTTCTGCTAAATGATTCACAGTAAATTTGATCTGTTTATTTTATTTAATTTATCTACTTACATAAATCACTCTGAGGTAAGATTGGCGTAATGGAACCGGTGAAGCGAGTTGAAGGTTCGGTCGTTGCTCTTTTTGTTCACATTCTATTAATGCCTTTGGGGAAAGGCACGTATCTAACTTCTTTTTTCTTTGATCAAAAAGCGTTCTAAACGTTCTCGCCTTGGATGGGGAAACAACCAAGAAAGACGACAACTGTGAAACTAGTCTCACCAAAATATCAATTAGTGATTTTGGTTTGGTTTCTTTGCTTGATGGCATATCAATCTTTGGAGGTTATTTAATGCCAAAGCCATTTGTTTTAGAAGAACAGTATTGACACTATCCAACCCATAGATTGGTGGGGGAGGCGGTAAGGAGATTTATACATTTCCCAAGCGTATTAATCTGAAAGTGGAGGTAATCGCTTGATTGCATCTCGATCTCACTTCAGTTCATCACGTTAATCTTTACTGAATTTCTTCTTCAATCAATGGACGCCAATCTTAATAAATTGATCTATTGATTGATTTTAATGGCATGTCAACCTGTCCAGAGTTATTATATGCCAAGAGGTTAGAGAATCGCATTTTTGCACACAGAACGGAGTACACGAGTTTTAATCAAATAAGAGACATATTCACACCTAAGGATGATTATCGGAAATTAGTAGACAAGTTCACCTACTTCGGAAGCAGGATCTCATCTACTGAAAATGACATCAATATGCGACTAGGGAAGGCATAGACAGCTATCAATAGGTTGTCGATCATATGGAAGACAAACCTATCCGATAAAATAAAACGCAATTTTTTCAAGCAGCACATCGACGCTGAAAAAGCATATAGAGAAGAAGTTTGACGGGAATTGCACAAGAATGCCACGAGCTATACTGAACAAATCCTGGACGCAACATAAAAAAAAACAGCTGCTATATGGCTACCTACTTCCCATCTCTAAAACCATCCAAATAAGACAGACAAGACATGCGGGACACTGCTTGAGAAGTAAGAACGAGCTCATCAGCGATGTTTTCCAATGGACCCCTTCACAGGGACGTGCAAGTGTTGGACGACCAATTAGAACCTATATAGAACAGCTCTGTACAGACAGAGGATATAGTCTAGAGGACCTCCCGGAAGCGATGGATGATAGAGACGAATGACAAGAGAGAGAGAGAGAGAGAGAGAGAGAGAGAGAGAGTCAGGGAAATCCGTGCAAGTAGCGCGACATGATGATGAAAATGATGATATGATATAGTGTATTCCTATCTGATCTTAATAATTCAAAAAATATTTGACACATACCAGTAGTACTACTCAGGGTCTTAGCGGACCTGGGAGTAATTGCAATGAAGACGTACTACACACTTCCTATATCTCCAGAAGTGAAACCTCACCATCAGATGTGGTTTATTGACATACGTTGGAAATCTCTTTCTGAATTTTAAAAAAAATTCTTTTAAGGGGTTACAGTCAGTATATTCTAAATCCAGGCGGCAGGCTGGACATACTATAAAGATTATCTCCCTCTGATCACCTAACACCAATTATTTCATAAATAACTATTAGAATATCGCTTAGGATACGGAATTGGATCTAAATATATAATATTCAGTAAAATAGAAAGAAAAATATAACGCTATATAAACTTGGCTTTGTTTCTTTGTTTAATAGCATATCAACCTTTTTGGGTCATTCAATGCCAAACCCATCCTTGTAGAAGAACGGTGGTGATACTATTTAACTCATCGCTGGGGGAGATATGATGCGTCATACCTTTCCCCCAAATATAATTAAGTATATAAATATATTAATTAAAAAAGCATGATGATCAAAGACTGTTAAAACTGAAGCTCTATTTGTTTTAAATTTTAAAATTTAGAATTTAAAATTTGAATGAAGACGAGTACACATCTGAACAACTTATATAATCAAAATGATGATGTCTAGATGTCTTCAAAAGTCTAGACAAGTCAGTGTCAATTTGAAAAAAAAGATAACAAAAACGAAAGAAGCCAGTTTCAATACTTTTTGAACTAATATTTTTAGTGAAACACAGGATCATGTAAGAGCAACAACCTTCATACTCACTAAACCAAGTTCCGTGCAAATTTTTCTTGTTTTCTAAACTGAAGATTCATCTCAAGACTAAAATTTGAGAACTTGGAGGTACGCCTTGCAAGTTCACCCCATATCAAAAGAGGCGCTTCAACCAATGGAAAACTCACTGGAATAAGTGAGTTGAATTCCAAGAGTATGTTTTGAAGAAGATTGGCATTTCATTCATTGTTTATTTCTGTGTTTGTAAATGCAACTTCAGTCTCGATACTTTTTAAAATTATATATTGAAATATCATCACTGGTCCCACTACAAAGTTTGGTAGTGAGGGCGCTATTCATATAGTTTGTCTTTGGGGACGAATAGCCTGTTGGAAACCCATTCCTCTCCAGGTCTACAGCTAGTTTGAATTCAGTTTTACTTCAAGATTAATGAACCCAGTCTGCCCTTCTATTCACCTTTATCTGTCGGTAGAATAGTTGGATTTATACTTTTCCAACGCGCTATATAAATTGTTTGCAGCTCTGTTCAGGATTTGAATTTGGGAAACCGAGCCCACTTGCTACGACGATAATCGTTAAGCTACAAGAACCTACATATATGGAAATACGTATGAATATATATAAGGTAATATTAGATCGGTATTTGATATAATTTTTGAGTCTCGAAGATAAACGTAAGAAAGGTACGTTATTTAAACGTTTAAAGAATTCTATATAGTTTTAGATTAATTTGGAAGACGGGTAGAAGTAATGTGGTACTCATTGAGAATAGAACGCACTAGCAATTATCTTGCTAATTATATATATATATATATATATATATATATATATATATATATTATCATCATGTCGTGCTGGTAGCACAGATATCCCTGACCCTCTGTCGCCACTTTTCCCAATCGTTCATCGCCTCAGGTAGGTCTTCTGGACAACATCCCGTATCCTGTGGTTCCGTTCTATATGGTTTTGATGCACCTCTTTTTACAAGGAGGTGTCCTCGTGGTGTAATGGTTAAAGCGATGGACTGCGGAATAGTAGTACGCGAGTTCGTACTCCAGTCGCGCTATTACGTTCCCTTTCGGGCAAATACCCTTGGAAAATGTATGAACCCCCTTATCCTCTCAGCTATGGCTTAAATAGTACCACTACTGTTTTTCTAGGAGAATGGCTTTGGCATTAAATAACCTACAAAGAGTTGATATGCCATTAAACAAAGAAATGACAACCATCTTTTTATAAGCTAAGTATGAATGGAATTCATTCGTAATGATTTAGCTCGCTATCTTTTACGACGAGTTATCCATCAAGCGTTTCAGAGTGGATTCTTTTGACCATGTGGATTTTATTCATAGAGCCTCGCAATAAACTGACATGAGGAATGTATATGTGATTTTGTTTTAAGCGAAACACTGTTTCAGTTGAAGATCACTTAACTGTACAACGGATCACATGATTTTTTTATTAAAAAAAGCACCAACACATAAAAAAATTAAAAAAAAAACAAAGCAAAACAAATGAACCAACAGTGATGTGAATGCCTTTATTGTTTGGGCTCTTGAATTGGTTAAGTGTTGTAGGAGGTTTTGCTGAACAGAATCTGAGTTAGAGCGTAATATGATCGAATGTTAAGTAGAGTGAGATCAAGGGTTACGTAAAATAAGATCTCCTGCTAATCGGAATGCGGCATTTGGGATATGGAACGGGATCTAAATATAAATAGAATGTGAACACTTGTGGTCTGATGAATCTGGGGTTAAGTTCCTTATGATGTTATAATCCTTAGTGAAGTGTAATAAGATATTTTTGGTCTGGGTAGAATAATTTCTGTGCTGGTTGGAATCCGACGGAAGGTTAGACTATAGTTGATCCCTCTTAATGAGGTAAATGATTTCGTCTAAAAACAAACTCATGTTTACGGTTGGAATATTTTAATGATCTTGAAAGTAAATGAAATAATCTTTCAAGAATATATAGTAAGACGAAGTCGCGTCTCGCTGATACCACAGGAATACTTGCATATATATATATATATATATATATATGGTGGGGGCACACACACACACACACACACACACACACACACACACACACACATATATATATATATATATATATATTTATATGCATGCATGTTTCATTTGAAGATTGAATTTTTTAAACAAATGTATAAAATTTATTATCATGAGACTGTCGTGAAGAGGTTGAGAAAACTTTTAATTGTTTTAGGTTTTATCCTGCTCTACTGGTCAGCATTTGAGCACTTTTGAGATTTTAGCAAAAAGTTTTTAGAAGGCTTTATTCATTTAATTATATATATATATATATATATATATATATATATATATATATATATATATATATATGATACAAAATTGAATAAATCAAACACTTAAAACCGGTTAAGAAAGAGCAATATTTCGTTCTTTTATTTCATTTTAATAACTTTATCGCGCCTTCTAAACCAGTTTTAAGTGTTTGATTTATCCAATTTTCCACATATTTCTATCATATTGTCAGATTCACCACAATCTATTATTTCAACATACATTTATATACATATATATATATATATATATATATATATATATATATATATATGTATTTTTGGGCGTTCGTGTGTGGGTGTGTGAGTGAGAGAGAGAGAGAGAGAGAGAGAGAAACGGGATGAAGGGATAAATTACATGTGTATATAATGCTTATGAACAAAAGTTTTCTGACGGAAATCAATAACAGAGAAAAAATATTCGAAGTGGTATAAAAGCTATTTTCATCACATAAGATTTGTGCAAGAAAAAACACTGTAGAAAATTCTGACATGATTAAAAAGTTGGTGTCAGCTCGTCTTGGGTTACTTTATACCGAGAGGTCAGAGAATTGCGTTCAACGTAAATTTTTATTTATATCTTTTGTATTTTCCTAAAAGCACTTTTTTGAAATAGCGCTTTTAAGAGTTAAAAGGAAAACGAAATTCGACTGAGACACCGGCGTCGCTATGAGAGTAAAACGGATTTATACATGATGGATGTTTTAAAAGTTCAATTTCTAAACTTCAGGGAAATTTTTTTTAATGTGATTTCAGCCCGTTTAATCGATTTGATTATTAATTTTACTTATATTATACTTGCTTCATTGAGTTTTACATATTTTAAAAGTCATTAAAGAATAAAATTTTGTTTACCTTTTTGAAAACCAGAGTTTGGGGCTATGATCTGAAAAAAGAAAAAAAAAAAACAACATCAATCTTTAGTCATTTTTAATCGAATATTTGAACTGAAAAACATTGTTTTATACAATTACTCTTGTTACTTAACGGATATTTAATTTAAAGTGCACCAATACGAAAGAATACAATAAATTGATAAGATAAAAAGGTTGTATTTCTGAAAGGTTTTTAAATGTTCTTATTGTTTCTGTTCATTGGAAGTCATTTTAGGTACGGAAGTAACATGCTACTTCATTTATCTATTGGGTGGTGTAATGGTCAGCAAGCTACACAATCAAATCTTCGTCAATGAATTCGAGCCTCACTGGGTGCCCCATTCACTCAGCCTTGTGCCACACCTAAGCAAAAAGTTTACGAAATTACTACTGCTTCTTTTATTTATTTTTTCTTTTTTGTTCAATTCGATGAAATCATTCGGGGTACAATTCATGGTACAACCGCAACCTTGGGATTAGAATACACTGACTGTATTCTTTGCGGAGGGGTAAGTCTCCGTCTTTCACCAAAAAAGGGGGTGGTGGCTCAGTATAATACTAAACTACATCTGATGATCCTATTTACCAACCCCTCCGCTCGGGCAGGATATGACACAAGGTCAATTTTTAAGCGGAGTTTGACAGGTTTTGAATTCAGAGTTTTCCTTCTCCTAGACTAGTTGCCTCACCAAGGCTCAAGAACTCAGTCTGTCCTACTATTTACCCATAGCTGGAGGGAGAATAATTGGATTCATACCTTTCCCAAGGATATTAGTGCTTTGTGAAATGCAATCAGTCTCGTCCAGGTTTTGAACTCGTGTCACCGTGTCCATTTCCTATGACGATAACAATTACACCATGATGATGAGGTTCCTAATATGAAGTTCTAAGGAGTCTATTATAGCTCTTTACTGTTCTTAGTTCCACATCCACTTTGATTCTGAACGGTAATACTTATAAAGTTCCCATCTATTGGTCAAATTGATCAATTTGAAAATTATTTGTATTTGTTATGAATACTTTAATCAGAATCAATCAATTGGTATAACTCTATTAAAATTCTTCAAAGATTTATCACTGTTATGATATCTTCAAAAGAAGTTTAAAAAAAAATTCTATAAGGCATGGAGGAGTACCCGTGGTGTAATTGCAAATGTGGTCGACTACGATGCCTTAATAAGCGAGATCGAACTCCGATCGCTCTATTACGTTCCCTTTCGAACTGATACCTCTGGGAAAGTTTGTTTGGGTATATAGTATCTCAACATTTGTAGATTATTTAATGCCAATTCCATTTTTATACAAATAAACAGTTCTATTTCAAACAATTCAGTTTAGCATAAGTACACAATTTGATTGTCGAAACATTTCTATTTCAAGCTATTCAGTTTAGTCGAACAGTTCTATTTCGAACAATTCAGTTTAGCTTCCAAAAACAGTTCCATTGCAAACAATTAAATTAGGTATAGAACGTAGATTAAATATCAAAACATTTCTATTTCAAGCAATTCAGTTTAGTATAAGAACACAGTTTAGTACTACTTGACCCATAGATAGGACTCTATCGGGGAGCGATGGCAATGAAAGGGTGCTCCACATTCCTCAAAGCTCCAACATCACTGGAACCTCACCATCAGATTGTTTAGTGTCATATCTAGGACACTCGTTGGGGGTTCTTACCCATCTGCAGAGGTGCAGTCGGTGTATTTTACAGCCCCAGCCGACTGGGCAACCCTGGGAAAAGTATGAGCCACTCTACCATTTTTGGCTTAATAATACCACTATAATCCTTCTTCAAGGAGGATTTTGGCATTAAATAACCCACGATGGTTGATATGCCATCGTAATTAAGAAACCAAACTAAACACGTATCTCATTTTATTGCATGCGGCAAAAAATAAAAAAGTAAAAAATGTTAATCATAAATATTCTTTTCATTGTCACCAGTGTTTCATGATTAAATTTCAGATGGCAGATGTTCTCCTTTTTTTGATTACCAATGGACAAAAATACGGTTTTACTCTTTTTTGCCGTGTAAAAAATTGATAGGATTGAGTTAATTATGCTCCTAATTATAGCTGTTTTAACCGGCATACATTTTCGAGGTCGGTAAAATCACTTGAAATTTTTGACCTAGATTGTCAGCACCTGTCAGGTGTGATTATTTAAAAAAATAATCAACACGCGACACGACCTGTGATCCGTGCCAAGAGGAAAAATCACTCTTATTATATATATATATATATATATATATATATATATATATATATATATATATATATATCTTTTGTCTTAAATAAAATTTGGCAATTTTTTGTGACGTTCAGTTGAGTCATGATGAATCTCACATTTTTATTTTCATCAACTCATTTTTATTTGACAATTACTTTTACTTTTACTTTTGAAATATTTTAATTAGTTTTAAAAAATTCATCTTACCTTTCATCAAATATGATATAAT
The DNA here is from genome assembly GCA_963585895.1 of Sepioteuthis lessoniana. Taxonomy (NCBI): domain Eukaryota; kingdom Metazoa; phylum Mollusca; class Cephalopoda; order Myopsida; family Loliginidae; genus Sepioteuthis; species Sepioteuthis lessoniana. The sequence goes on from OY757915.1 coordinate 101,182,203, forward strand.
TGATTTTTTAACGGATAAAAGTCAACATCGATTTTGATAGTCCAATCCAACGTTATGATTAATAAAAATTTGTTTTTCATTTTTTAAAGGCAAATTTAGCCTTTTTTTCTCTTTAGTAAAAACATGAAAAAAAGAAAACAAACTTTAACAAAATTAGAAAAAAAAAAGATAATTAAGTTTTTAAAATAGAACGGCAATTTTTTTTCTCCAAGTGCGTGATCGTCCCAAGCGTATAATTAGAGCACAAAGAAATGTATTTTAGAAATAGAAAGGATATATAAGGTAGGTCAGATCAATAATTGATAGAAAGACAGATTGATAGATACATATTTACCCAACCCATCCACTCGGGCAGGACATGACACAAGGTCAATTTTTAAGCAAAGTTTAACAGGTTTGAATTCAGAGTTTTCCCTCTCCTAGACTAGTTGCCTCACCAAGGCTGAAGAACCTAGTCTATCCTACTATTTACCCATAGCTGGAGGGAGAATAATCGGATTCATACCTTTCCCAAGGGTATTAGTGCTATGTGAAA
>OY757915.1:101185237-101230237 GCA_963585895.1 Sepioteuthis lessoniana
ATTGACTAACATATTACTTCTTATCCACTATATATATGTATGTGTGTGTGTCTGTCTGTCTGTGGTACCTACATGCTATTGTCCTTTATATATATATATATATATATATAATGGATAGGTAGAACTATCAATCATTAAATAACTAAACATCAGTAAAAAAAAAGTAAAAAAACTTTAAAAAAATGCTCAACTTAGAGCAAATATGATAATATTCAAAAAGATTCACAGATTTGTCTTTGCATATGATGTATTTATGAGAAGAAAAATAAATAGTAACCTCATTTTACTTAATAACTGCTGAAATGATGATTGTGTCACCGTAAAACTCAGTGTCCTGAAAATGGTTTTGCTAATATATATATATATATATATATAATTTTACTTTGACACACACAGACACATACAAACACAGACATATACACACACATATATTTCATTTTGCGGGGAATATATATATATATATATTCCCTGCAAAATGAAAGTAAAGTTATATATGAGAGCCAAAAAGAGAAAGCAATGTTATAAAAGTAAGTATCAAATTACGTTAAAAGATGACCTCGAATTATAGCAAGTGCACTGGGACAGACCTAGTATTCTATTTATCTCCGGTGCTTTTAATTTATTCATCCACCCTCTTTTTCTTACAGTTCTGCGGGAAAAAAAACTTGTACTACACAGCATTCATAATTAAGTTTTCCAATTACACAAACAACGTAGTGCACAAAATCTACAACGTAGTACACAAAAACTAAATTTCCCACTGAAATATTATTTCATCCTAATTTAATAATGATTTCTCATCGTTGGACTTACCACAAAGGATTATTTTATTACTTAATTTAAGCTATTTGGTTTAATAGCATATCAACCCTTGATGGTTATTTAAAGTCAAATCCTGTTTATATAAACGAAAACTATTACTTGTTGGTTGAGCGGTATGATACTAAGTCTAACGTAAAGTTGGGCGGGTTTCGATCCCAGCTTCAAGCGTCCGACATGTCTAGCCACACTGAAGAGTTGTGATACAACGAAACAGTCTGTTAGTGGATGACAATATATAAGCTCCCCCATGGGCTTGAGCACTCTGGCGAAGCAATTTACATCTGCCACTCGCATAATGCAAAGCTGTTCGAACGAATTGAGCACTCTGGTATCCGGTAAGGTATAGATGTAAACAAACGAAAGCTACTGCTTAATTCTTCATAATTCCTGAGCTGACGTGGTTCGCTTGTTGGCTGAGCAGTATGATACCAAGTCTAACGTAAAGTTGGCCGGGTTTCGATCCCAGCGTTAAGCGTCCTACGTGTCTAGCCGCTCCGAAGAGTTGCGATACAACAAAACAGTCTGTCTGTGGATGACTATATATATATACAGATATGATTTTTTAGTTCATACCTCGTAAGTAACATTTTTTAAACGAGCTAGAGCTGATTTGTTTGCACACAGTTAAATGGTTTCAAGTATTGGTATATAATGCTAATAATTAAATTTGATATAAATTGTTTGCACACCGTTATTTTCCAACCTAGCAAATGATTATACAATTCTATTTAACCGGTACATGATATCCTAACAGGTACTACCACTCCAAGTCAGACTGGACCTATTGGTAATGTCAATGAAGGGTTGCTCAACATTTCCCAAACTCCAGGACTGGAGCTTCACCATTGGATGCAGTTTTGAGTCATATCCAGGATAGGCGTTTGGGGCGGGGTTAACGCCTCTAGAGAAATGCCCTTTGTGTATTTTACAGCTCGAGCCGACTAGGCTTATTTTCATTTGCGTAAATCTACTTCGTTCCATTAACAATAATGAATTATACAATCTTAATTCAGTGATATTTTTTATCACAGGAGTTGCTTGCTGGAAATAGACGCAGTGACTCAAGTTCAAATCCTGGAATAGGCTATCTGCATTTCACATAGCGCTAATGCCCTTGGGAAAGGTATAAATACAAATATTCTCCCTCCAGCTATGGGTAAATAGTAGGACAGACTAGGTCCTTTAACCGGTCGAGAGGATGGAAAACTCTGAATTCAAACCAGTTGTCGACCTATAGAGGAATAATCACCGACAGACAATTCCAGCCCAAGACACACTACATAAGAAGCACCCCAACGACCAAACCAGATTACGTGGCCAGTAAGAGTTTCATGATATATTGGATTGTCTAGATGCCAAGTTGAGTAATTCTGTTTTAAGGCATCTATCAAGACAATGAAAAATACAAGGTGCGGAAGCAAAATATGGAATAATATTTAATACGATTTTTTCGTCTATTTAGTCCAATTTTTGCAAAAAAAAAAAAACGCGATAAATCTAAATTTTCATGATTAGCTCTATTATTCAAGCACTTTTTCATTAAAATTCAGCCCAATATGAGTGAGCAAGAAAAGAAACGACAAAGAATCTATGATTTACCTAACGCCGAAACCAAGTCTCCCCTCCCCCCCAAAAAATTACCGAAATAATTGGAGTTTCTTTATGGCCTCCATCAAACCCAGAACTTAACCCCTTTGATTACGCTATATGAGGCGTTTTAGGAAGTTGCATTTGTTTAACAAAGAAAACCATATACATAAATATATAGCGAAAGAGATAAAGAGACAAAAACCTTCTTTAAGTCAGTAACGCAAATATAATGCTAAAATTAACATTCATTAAAGAAGCAAAAAGAAAGGCAGGGACACCCTTTAGTTTAAAGTCACATGACTGACCCATTAATCAATACATCATTTTGATAACATTTTTTCCAAAATACAAATAATTTGGCTAGACTCACGTGAAAGAAAGAAAACGGTAGATAAAAATGCAAAACACAAAACAAAACAAAATAGAAATTAGAAAAAACGAATTTTAGACCGAATAACTATTAAAAGATGTAGAATTACTTAACTTGTCAGTCTATTGATTCATATATATATATATATATATATATATATATATATATATATATATATATATATATATATATATACATATGTTTTTACATAATCCGGACAAAAGAAAACTGGTTTAGATCCCTCATAAAAAGTATTATAAACACCCTTTATTTAAAAAAAAAACAATGATATAGATTTCTACTAGAGAGTTGAGAAAGTGTTTTTCAGATCGGTGAAGCAAAAGTATTTCGAATGTTGATACCCAAAGATATTTATAATAATGACTGAATATAATTTGATAACTTTCCATCTCTGATTAAAAGTTAATATATATATATATATATATATATATATATATATATATATATATATATATATATAAACCTCTTTATCCTCCCACCTTTGAATTAAATGATATCCCTGCTGTTCTTCTACAAGGAAGGCTTTGGCATTAGATAGCGCATGAAGGTTGATATGCCATTAAACAAAGAAACCAACCAAACGAAAAACTCAAATGCGTAAATATATAAAAGCACAGAACTGATTTTTTAACTATTACATATTCGTATTTTGAGTTATAGAGTTTGATTGGTGTAGATTTTGGTTATGAATAATGCCTAATAATAGCTGTTTTGACTGTATAATGTTCCACTAGAAATGATGAAATCCGGGCATCTAAAAGCCACTTTAAAAAAATTGTTTGGGATATACTTATTTCTGTGTCACATTATATATATATATATAAGAGATTTTTTTTGCATCGTATAATGCCCGTTAGGAGTAGGATCACAAAATGGTAATGAAGTATGCTAGTTACATAATTCTATTAAAAAGATTCTTGAAAAAGAAGTTCAAGTATCCTTTTTATCGGACTTCCCTGAAACGATGTTGATTGTGGTCCACGCCCAAGGGAGACAAGAAAGTGCCCACTCCTTATCAATCTGTCACCAGCTTTGACGCCTTTTTCCCTTTACATTTGTTAATTCCTTTTTTCTGCATTCACAGAATTTTCTTTGCTAAAATTCTCAAATTTCATTTTTTAAAAAAAGAATAAAATATAGTGACCTTAAACTAAGCTAAAAAAAGAATCAAATGAGTTAATATTTACCATATATAAGGCAGCGCGTGGAATAACGGTTATCGTCTTAGGAAATAGACTTGACGAGCCAAGTTCAAATCGTGGACGAAGCTGTTTTCATAACACTTTCGCGCTTATGCTCTAAAGACAGGCTCGTAGTTTTTCTTCTCGCACCGGCTATGAGTAACCCACGAAGGTTGATATGCCATTAAACAAAGAAATCAAACCAAACCAGCCATGGGTAAATAGCCGAGCAAACCGAGTTTAGCCTTAAAAGACCAGTTTAAAAGTGAAAAAAAAGGAGTGTAGGGCTAACAACTCCATTCCATAAAACCCAACTTGCTATGAAACTTACAGACGGGGTGGGGTTACAGCCTTGTGACTCTCTCGGGCTAAGGACATTTATATTTACATTTTTACAAATTTCGTTGAACATAATAGACATTTTCTGTCTACATATTTTCTTGTTGATCCTTTCATATTGCCGTATTGATTTTATAGTATTCGGCGGGAATTGATTGATATATTTTCCATTATTGTTTATTTCCCAAGTACTTTTTTTCTATTAATCGTTTTTTTTATACAAAGTTAAATGATTTCGAGTATTTATATCTAACACTAATATCTCTATTTAGTATCAACAACTTGTTGTACACTGCAAAAACTGTTTCAAGTATTACTATTTAACACGAATAGTTTCATTTAGTATTAATCATTTGTTTGAACACAGCTAAATTGTATTCCTATCTTACACTAAAAATTCTATTCAATATTAATTATTTGCTTACATACGGTTAAATAGAGTGCTCGCCAATGGTCTGGAAGACCAGGGTTCAATCCCAGGTGGAGTCATACCGAAGACAGAAAAAATGGTACTCGATGCCGCCTAGCTTAGCACTCGGCATTATTAAGGTAAGGATCAAGGGTAAAGTGCAGCAATCCAGGGACTGGAGTAGCGCCCTCCCCTACACCTTGGTGTAGTACCTATTGAAAAGGGGGACTTTGGGTCACCCTCGACTAAGGTCGCCAACTTTACTTACTTCATTTAACATCAGTCATTTGTTTGCACACAGATAAATTGTTAAACAGTTCTATTTGATCCTTTGGTGGGACCCTAACAGGTACTACCATACCGGGTCAGAGTTAACATGGGATTAATAGCAATACAGGGATACTCCACATTCCCCAAAGCTCTAGGACTGAATCCTCACCATCAGATGCAGTTAAGTGTCACACTCAGGATACTTTTTGGTGTTTTTTTTTACCCCTTTGCTGGGATGAAGAAGACAGAGTTACCTTCTCCTCCACCAGTTGATCTAATAAAGTTAAAGAGCCCAGTTTGCTCTCCATTCTAATGTAAAGGTTGTTCCTATTTAAAAGGTCAATCAAAAATTTCACTCTTTATGCAAAATGTCTCACTCAAAGAAAGCAATATTTTTCATATCAGGTAAAACATATTTCATCAAACTTTAACTATTGATATCCCTATGTCCAGAAACCAAAGTTTATATTTTCCTGCAGATATTTTTTCTTATACCTCAAAAATGTTGGGAGACAAAACTTAATTTATGCAAGATGAAACATGAATCTGTGGGGTATCCCTTGTAACAGCGGTTCATGAAGATATAATTGGATCTATTTATGAAAGTGTGAAGGATTCTAATTAGAATTTCATAGATATCTCCTTTATATCAAGAATATAAATGGATAAAATAATAATGTTTAGCGTGAACGAAGACACCCGCAATCGAGTCACACGTCAGCCGTGTTTCTCGTTGCACGGATCGGTTTGTGTGGTTTGGTAACGTAATCTTCGTCACGTCGGTCGAGGCCGCATGGCATGGATGCCGGCTTCCCGGCATCTATGTCAGGCGTGCTAAGACCGACTCTCCTCGAGCCCCAGTGGGAGGGGGACGTATGCCTCTTGGGAGGGGCTAGGTTTATCGCCTGGCACCTGAGGTTCCTTTTTAGGAGAATACCGACGGGGTCCGAGGAATTTTTGGTAATGCCGGGCGCGTCTGAATTACGGCCCTACGCCCGGACCCATCTTAAAAAGGCCTTGTACCGCACTCGTCCGTTAATTGGGACGCACGACAAATACCAACGAAGACACCCACAAATTATCAGTCAATTGTAAATTGGACTGGAAATATTTGTCTTGCATTTTAAGTGTATTGCACAAATAATATCTCCCTGTGGTGTGGTGTTGTTGCTGAGTTATTTTCTCTCTCTCTCTCTCTCTCTCTCTCTTTTACACACACATACTCCCACACAAATATATATATATATATATATATAATGTAAGGATAATTTTAGTGATATATTGGTAGTCACTAAACTGTGTTAAGTTATTTATACAATGTATATTCTAATTAAATAAAAAAGTAAATATGAACAAATATAACTTAATTAGCATTCAATTGTTATCACCCTCGGGGAATTATAAATATCCTGGTGACCGCAAACACTGATCCCATAGTATTAGGTTGCAAAATGGATTAAAAACTGGTTTATTCTCCGAGAGCATGTTAACGTTGTTGCGCTCACAAAAATTTCGCTACAGTAATATACATACAAAAATCATGACACGATTAAATTCAAGCCGTTATTCAAATCAGTTAGGAGACGAAGTTATTATCATTCATCATAATGGCCATGTCAGAGAATGCACAGATTTGAACCGAATCAATAAGTAAAACATTTATTATTTAGCAATGGGTGACTTTTCCACTTTTAAATTGGCTCATTTCATGAGAATACATCTTTTTTTTCTTCTGTTGCACAGAATCAACTTCCGGAATAACTTCAAACAAATTGTGGAAGCACACATGCAAATACTTATTGACTTCAGAAAGAACCATTACTTGGTTTTTGGTTCAATGGCATACTAACCTTCCCTGATCATTTATTGCCAAATTCATCCCTGTAGATAAACAGTAGTGGTACTATTTAACTCATTGCTGGGCGGATAAAGGAGTTCATGCCTTTCCCAAGAGTATTAGTGCGAAAGTGAACGTAATAGCGAGGCTAGAGTTCGAACTCACTTTGTATGACGTTGTAGCCCATTACGTAAACAACTGCACCATGAAGTTTCCCTCTCAAATTCTTTTAAACATGCACTCAAAATATATGTATGTGTATGTATATATGTTTATGTGCATATGTTTGTATGCATATGTATGGATGTATGGATATGTATCCAGTGAGACCGGAGTTCAATCCCTGGTCGAGTCATATACATATTGTTTTTTATTTTTTTATTTAGTGGCATATCAACTTTGGTAGTTTAATGCCAAAACCATCCTTGTAGAAACAGTGGTGGTACTATTTAACCAATAGCTTGGTGTATAAGAGGCTTCATAGATTTTTCAAGAGTATTAATCTAAAATCTCGGCCATTGGTCTAATGAGTAGAGTGTTCGCTAATGTTCCGGGAGACCAGGGTTCAATCCCAGGTCGAGTCATACCAAAGACTCAAAAAATGGTAGTTGATGCCACCTTGCTTTACACTCAACATTATAAGGCAAGGACTAAGGGTAAAGTGGGGCAATCCAGCTGTCCAGTGTTCCCTTATATCGTGCGTAGGTGTTCGGCTGATTTTCTGGTAATTCAAATTTACAATAATTTAAGGTGGTCGACAGATTTGAATAGATGATGAAAGAGAACGATTTCTTTGAGGATGAAAGATTAAATTTTTAATATCCATGATAAACTCAAGTCTTCAGTGCTTGTACAGTTGAAGGTTTTCTTTTCGGAAAGTCAGGGCCTCATATATTCAAGATAGCAATCAGTTGGACGAGTTGTAGTGGAAGTTGTGCTACCGCCTATCGTTGACTTTGAGAAACAGAATAGGATAGACAACGGACCAAGTTTTCGACTCTCGTCCGTTCAATATAGTTAGCGTCGGCTTTTACTTTGACTAGAAATGTCTTACACACTCCGCTCGTAACTGATTCGAGAAATTGTTATCAATAAAGAGAGCCGATTTTATTATCGGATTCGTTTTATCTCTTTCATTCTTTATAGAGTTGAGCCGTTCCTTGTATGGTTTCCACCAAGTCCAACGGCCGACAGATCTCCTTTTAAAAACAAGCACAACGTGGGAAGGAGAGACATCGACTCACCGGCAAGACAGAGAGAACTATGGACGATACTGTCACACTTGGAGTAATCGTGACTCTTAGTTTCTCTCAAGTAGCTTCACTTTCTCTTGGTGTTAGTTACAGTAGGTCTTTTACTACTAACAAGTTCACTTTCGGATGTACATCATTTATGAACTGTCATAATAATGCATTTGATTTTCTCATTTTTTTAAAATTTCTAATAAAATGTAGTTGTTCATTAAAAAATCAATTGACTTTTGGCACACACCGTATTTCTTGGCTTAGTTTACTGTTTTAACCTAATTATATCTTCTTTTCATTCTTTTTTCCTCGTCTAATTCCATTTTGATTTTTTCGCTTCACGGTATGGATCGTTGGTTAGTAATTTTCGTCTCGCAGACTTTTACTACTTAGACATCTATGCCTCACTGGCTGCACCAATCTTGTGACTTTGTCAATAGATTTACGTATGCGTATGCGTATTTTCATGATTACTATTAATTGTAAATTAGCAAGCTCAGTCTACCCCATTATAGCTGCAGAGACGGGGGAAAACGGATTCATGCTTTTCCTCCGGGCACTAGCTCAAATTAAAGTGATAAAAGTCTGCGAGTACATGTTTGTTGATAGATGGATTCATTTTAACTGCATGTCAAAACGTCCGGGGTTATTTTATGCCGTAACGTACACTGTACGTTCATATTTATTATTTATTGGTGGTTAGTTTCTTGTAGTGTAGTCATGTAGAACTGGTATAATGGTAATGACTGATTGTCCTCCGGGGAGAGATAAACGCAAAAACATGACTAGTTTTAAAGTTTGAACCTTTTGGAGATTTTGGCCCAGTCGATTGGGGCAGCAAAATACACCGACTGCATCTCTGCAGAGGGATAAGACCCCCCCCGCCAACGAGTGTCCTGATATTACATTAAATAATCTGATGATGAGGCTTCAGTAATGCTGGAGCTTTTTTTTTTGCCATCGCTCCCATGTCCACTATGGCCCGGAGTGGTAGCACCTGATAGGGTCCTATCTATGGGTCAAATAGAACTAAAATGTGCTTATGCTAAACTGAATTGTTTGAAATAGAACTGTTTTGACTTTTAACTGTGTGTAAATTAATGACTGGTGTTTAATTGAATTATTAGTGATACATAGCAATACTTGGAACTATTTAACTTTGTTGACTAAACAGAATAACTTGAAATTGAACTGTTTCGACATTTAAACTCCGTACTTATGCTAAACTGAATTGTTTAAAATAAAACTGTGTATATGTATAAAAATGAATTTAGCATTAAATAATCTAAAAGGGTTGATATGCCTCAAACCAAACCAAACCAAACCAAACCAAACCAAACTTTTGAAGTTTTATTTTTTCCATTTAGTTCCTGAGGCTGCGAAAGTAGGAAGAAATAGAATACGGACACCTCGTGGTCAGATTCTTCGTTTTTCTAGGAATAGGACTCTTGTAGTGTCTTTTGTTTGATCCTCATTCTCAGTTTGCAGTGAACATTTTTCTTCTTGCACCCCAACCACAAAAAGAAGGGAAAGAGACCAAATCATGAAATCCACGACATATATATATATATATATATATATATCGACATTCACACAACACCCCATCCTTACTAGTACTTCGGGCGGGTGACATTTTGGTAGTGACATCGGCTAAACTGGCGTCAGAGTGCTAGATCATGCTGCAAGAGATGTTGAACTCTGCCAACTCGTTTTTCTTTTGCTGATAACTTATCAATTCACGCTTCGGTGACATGGGTTTTCAATGATAAATTTTAAAAAGGTTTTTGCACCTCGGTTATCTAGCATCAAATATTCCTACCTAATACGAATAATTTGCACACAGTTGTGTGGCTTCAATCACTCCTTTATAATAGTAATAATTTATACAAAATTATATGATTTCAATAAACCACTGTTGCTTAAAGTAAGTAAGTAAGTAATAATAATAATAATAATAGTACTTGCAGTAGGGATGTACAGTGATGATATAGGGATGAACTTTAGCATAGAAAAATGTGCCATGCTAGTAATGAAAAGCAGAAAGCGACAAATGACGGAGGGAATTGAACTACCAAATCAAGAAAAAATCAGAACACTCTGAAAAAAGGAAACTTAAAATTGCTTGAGACTATTGGAAGCGGACACCATCAAATAAGCAGAGAGGGGAAAAAATAAAAAATAAAAAAGATACCGAGAAAACTACACGAAACCAAACTGCATAGCAGAAATCTCATCAAAGGGATAAATACCTAGGCTGTCTCCTTCCTAAGATAGTCGGGATCATTTTAAAAGTGGACGAAGGAAGAACTACAACAAACCGACCAGAGAACCAAAAAACTCATGACGATGCATAAGGCCTTTTATCCCAGAGATGACGTACACATGTAATATAATGGCCGAGCGATTTCGTTTTATATATCTTGCCTTTGAGTTTAGTTAGGCTGAAGACCTTTCGGCTCAGTGCGTAGGTTAGTTAGGTACAAACTTGAGCGCAGGTGCTGACGCGCGCGCAGGGAGGATGTGTCGTTCACAGATGTCAAAATAAAAATCCCAGATAGAAAGGATGACCAGGGGGTGTGAATGACGTCATGCACCGGAAGCGCGCGCGGAGGATTTTGAAAAAGTCAGTTAGTTGAGTCTTGCGGTCCGAAGAAGAAAGGTGACTTTCGCTAGCTCGCAGTGGCCTTGTGGCGGGTGCCACACGTGTTGGGGCGGGGCAGATGGAAAAGCCAACATAGAAAGATTGTGCCTCTCTCTCCTTATGTCGAAAAACCTTTAAACTCAAAGCTTATAAAAAGTTTCGTACCTGAACTAAGAAGTCGTAAGAGTTTTTCGTGTTTCGGGATTCCTATGTTCTATGTATATATGTTACGAACATTCTATGTACGTTTCGCATATTCATGTATGGCTATGTTACAGACAGACTATATGTGTCGAGATAAGAAGGAGGAAGAGGAATCGCCAGATTTCAAGATAGTGTCGATGTGGATCAATTCGACGACTAGAAGACAACGTAACAAAACGCTGATGAAGACTGATTACAGCCATCAGAAACAATACAGACAACACAAACATCAACACAACAAAAATAACCAGGAAACAAAAACGGGAAGAAAAACTGTATGGACATTTCAAGCGACAAACAAGCGAAATCTCTCACGAGAAAACTTGGACGTGGCTAAGAAATGGAAACCTTAAAAGAGAAACTGAAAGCAACACAAAACAACGCCATAAGATCTTACTATGTCTAAGCAAAAATAGACAAGATGCAACAAAATAAAAGTTGTTGATAATGTGGCGACAGAGATGAAACGATCAATTGCATCATAAGAGAATGCAGTGAATTAGCGCAAAGAGAGTATAAAACTAGACACGACTGGGTGGAGAAGGTGATCCACTAGGAATTGCGCAAGAAACTGAAATTTGACCATACAAACAAATAGTATATGTACAATCCAGAATCCGTCCTAGAAAATGAGATGCACAAAATTTTCTGGGATTTTGAAATACAAACATATCACCTAATCTCGGCCTGATGATCAGACCTTGTGATAGTCAAAAAAAGAAAAAGAAAAAAGAAAAAAAAGAGAACTTGCCGAATAGTGGACTTGGCCGTCCCGATTAACGACATGGTAAAACTGAAGGAAAGCGAAAAGGAAGATAAGTACCTGGACCCTGCTAGAGAACAGAAAAAACTATGGAACATGAAAATGACGGTGATACCACTTGTAATTGGCGCACTCGGTACAGTCACTAGAGGATTGATACAGGAACTGGAGAGCTTGGAAATAAGAAGTCGAGTGGAGACAATCCAAAGTACAGCATTATTTAGATCGGCCAGAACACTGAGAGGAGTCCTAGAGACTTGAGGAGACTTGCTGTCGCTCAAACTCCAGTAAGAAACCATCGGCTAACACTGGTGTAAAAAACTCTCAAAGGAGAGTTTTTTAATAATAAAACCGGATGAAAAGGAGTAAACAATAGTAGCTTCAAGTAACTATTCGTTGGTTGGTTGGTTGGTTGGTTGTTGTGTTTTATGGGATTTCAACCCTTATAAGTCGTATAATGTCGGATTCAGTATATATATATATATATATATATATATATATATATATATATACTACCAGTCAAAGTATTTGGCCACCCTCAAAAATTTTTATTTCTCATCCTAAAAGTGTTATTTTTGATGGGAGGTTCTAACCCCTCTAAAGAGGGGTTAGAACCTCCCACCTCGTAAGTGAGTATGACACAAGACCTTTTGATGATAAGTCTCCTGTCCTGGAGCTGTGGGAAATGTGGAGTACCCATTCATTACAATTCATCCAAGGTCCACTTTAAACCTGAGTAGTTGTACCTGTTAGAAACTCGTCTATGGGTCAAATAGAACTGTTCAATCATTTACGAGAGATGATAATAATTCGTTTTTTGAACCCATACAGCAGTGTGCAAACTGTTCATATTAGGAACACTTGATAAATAAAATCACTCAGTACTTGAAACCATTTAAAATGAGCAAATAGAATTATTAGTGATAGATAAGAATACTTAAAATTATTTTACGATGTGCAAACAAATGAGATCAAGTTCGTTTAAAAACAATGTTAACTACAACCTATTCCCTTACAAATCATGTGAGCATCCAAATTAGACGAACCAAACATGTGGGACATTGCTGGAGGACGGACGAACTCATAAGTGACATTCTCCTATGGACCCATTCAAACGGACGAGCAAATGTTGGACGACCAGCTAGAACTTATCTACAACAGCTCTGTACGGATACAGGATGTAGTCTGGAAGACGTGCCGGGAGCAATGGATGATAGTGACGGATGGCAAGAATTAGGGAAATCCGTGCAAGCAGCTTGACATGATAATGATGATATATATATATATATATATATATATATATATATATATATGTGTGTGTGTGTGTGTGTGTGTGTGTGTGTGTGTGTGTATTTATGTATGTATAAACAGGATTTGGCCACTGGGTTTGATATACCATGAAACAGAGCCAACCATGCACTGAGATACCAATCGGACACTTTGACGTCAAGCTGAACACTTAGATATATCCTGTTATTTTTACTTTCCATAATCGTAATCGCAGTCTATTTATCTACTTGTAAAATCTTCATTGCTTCAAGTCCGGACACTTCCGTGTAATGTCTTACACACATTTTTCTTCTTTATTTATTTGCTTCTTTTTTTCTTTTGTTTTCCATTTGTCTCAGTTCCGTCTTTTTCTTTTTCTTTTCCAAACTCAAGTGGGAACCATCTCTCATTTTGCTTTCTCTCATTAAATGTCTCCTTTCATTGAATCTACTGGCCATTTTCATATTCACCACTTTTATGTATATCTACATACCGATTTCTTTACTGAGGAACAATCGTTACCGAACTGATCCTGTACACTATCGGTAGAAAAAATTTAATACTTTGTAGAACCATAGACAGAAATGTGCTTTTGCAAATCGAGATCTCTCTTTCCTATATAGTCATATCGATTTTATTCGGTTCCTATCTATCAATCTATCTATCTATCATTCTTTGGACACCTCACGTGGTGTAATTGTTAGCAAGCTAGACTAGTAGACCATTATTAGAGAGTTTGAATTCCCTTACGCCACAATTAAGTTAAGCTTAGTTAGTAAATATCTATCTATCTATCTATCTATCTATCTCAGTCTATTCCGATCTATATTTTTATTCTTTATTTATTCCTGTTCATATCTATGTCTGTCCATTTATTTCTATTATGCAAATACACCTTTTCATCATCACCAATGTATGTATAAGCATCTTCTTATAAACATATTCGGAGGGTTTCCTCGTGCTGTAATAGACTGCAGAATCGTTGTAAGCGAGTTTGAACTTGTCGCGCTATTACGCTCATTTTCGAGCAAATACCCTTGGGAAAGGTATGAACCCCCTTATCTTCCGAGCTATGGGTTAAATAGTACCACTACTGTTCTTCTAGAAGGATGGCTTTGGCATTAAATAATCTACGAGGATTGATATGCCATTAAAAAACCAAATCGAACAAACACCCTCATAAGTAAAATGGATTTAACGTATACACAATATATTCCATCTTTAGTTAATATATTCCACATATATCATAACTTTATGCTTTCTTTTTCTTTTTGTCTTTCTTTTTTTTCTTCTTTTTGATTCGAAATTCGATAAACAAACGGAACATAAATTCTATACAATATTCCTAACAAGTCAAATGTCGTAATTTAAAACAACAAACTCTGATTCACTAATCAAACGGCCAACTTTTTCTTGTTATACAAATTTTCCCTAGGTTTTTGTATTTTGCGTTTTTAAACATCCATCGTTGATTTAACATCACTAATATCATCCCTCATAGTCCTGATGATGGTTCACTAGAACCGAAACGCTATAGTGTCGACTTTGCTTCTCAATAAATCTCTCCTTCAACTTGGATTCCTTTGTTATCAATTTTTCTTCACACACATATATACAAATACATACAGTAGTTCTTTAACCATAGGGGATACATTTCAAGACACAAAGCGGATATCAGAAATCGCCGACTATGATCTCTATATTATTTTCACTGCATAATGTTAAAGTTTAAATCACAAATTCGGTACAATAAGAGATGAGCAACAATCACTGACAATAAAATTCTAGATTTATGACAATAAATTGTAATAACAGTTATAGGATGAATAGAAGATTCTTTCTAATTGTAGATCTTAGCAAACGATTTTTCTTTCTTTGACAAGTCGAGAACTTTCGTCTTTTCATTTAAAAGAAACATTTCAAATCTTCTCTATTTGAAACTCAAAATCAATAAATTCTTCTATATGTAATGGCAACAATATTGAAATAACAACATACACAATAAACTCTTCCTGATAAAACCTACGCGAGGAGGATGGCAAGCAGTTTTCAGAAAACACCAAAAGGAAAAAGTTACAATATCCCAATTACGAATTGGTCACATAAGACTTATACATTCCTAATATTCAAACGAGAACAACAATCACAGTGTCGAACATTCTACTCGGTGAAAATATTTTCTCATAAAATATAGAGCTTAAGTTCTTATTAGACAACGTTTTTCTACGCATATATTATATAGGACCTATTTTCAACGCAAATATAACATCGGAGCTATTTTCAACGCAAATATTAGATAGGACCTATTATCTACGCATGTATTATATAGGTCCTATTTTCTACGCAAATATTACATAGGACCTATTTTCTACGCAAACATTACATAGGACCTATTTTCTACGCATATATTATATAGGACCTATTTTCTACGCAATTACATAGGACCTGTTTTCTACTCATATATTATATGAGATCTATTTTCTACGCATATATTATATAGGACCTATTTTCTACGCAAATATTGCATCGGGCCTATTTTCTACGCATGTATTATATAGGACCTATTTTCTACGCAAATATTACATCGGGCCTATTTTCTACGCATGTATTATATAGGACCTATTTTCTACGCAAATATTACATAGGACCTATTTTCAACGCATATATTATATAGGACCTATTTTCTCCGTAAATGTTATATAGGACCAACTTGAAAAATGTTAATGTTGATGATATTTTGTCCTTTTAAAAGAGAAATTAAGTTATACTAAAAATTTCTTATGTAAATTATCCAGTCGGCTGGAGCTGAACTATAAACTGAGGGGTAAGACTCCTCCAAGGAGTGTCCTAGATATGACACTAAGCAATCTGATGGTGAGGTCCTGGAGCTTTGGGGAATACGAAATACTCCTTCATAACCATTGCTCCCTAGTATACTCTGGCCTGGAGTAGTAGCACCTCATAGGGTCTTATCTATAGGTTAAATAGAACTAAACTGCAACTTAACTGCTTGAAATAGAACTGTTTTGACATTTAAACTACGTACTTATGCTAAACTGAATTGTTTGAAATAGAACTGTTTATTTGTATAAAAATGGATTTGGCATAAAATAACCTACAAAGGTTGATATGCCATAAAACACAAACAAACAAACAAACAAACGAACAAACTCAAACTAATGTAAACATAATCGATTCAATAGATATTAATTATAAAAACAATATCCCTGGGGATTTTAACATATTTTTAAAACAAAAACAAAAAAAAAAAAACTATTAAGAGACAACAACAACACAATCAATGTAATCGTAAATAGAAAAGCACGTGATTTCTAAACCTCTTAGCCTAGAATAACCCCAGGCAGATTGCCATACCATTAAAATCAATCAATCAGTCTTTGCTGTATCCGAATTGCTAATATCCCTTCTATTTTAATTTGCGGTCATTATCAAATGAAATTTATAAAATGTATATTTAAGGGGTTGACCACGGATAATCGGAAACCACGAACGCAAAATCGTGGATAAGGGGAACAATTGAATATATTCAAGTTATTTCATTGATAGACATAAAGATATATATAAAGATACACTCAGCCACATGTACACGCAAATATTTACACTTACTCTCAAACATGCGTACTGATCTAGAAATGAACAAACACACACATTGCCACAAACTACACGAAACAAACTTATACGCACGCGTTTGAAGTCACGAAGTCATCGGTATTTAGGCACACCCAAAGAATACTTGACGGAGAGATTCCCTGATAAACTTTAAAAAATAAGCATGTTTATAAATAAATTTAAAGAGTGTCTTCTCTTTCACTTTGTGATAATGTTTTTGCTGGTCCATTCTTCTTCATCTTCTTCTTCTTTACCCCTTTCAATTCTTCTTCTTCTTCTTCTTCTTCTTCTT
Source organism: Sepioteuthis lessoniana (assembly GCA_963585895.1). NCBI lineage: Eukaryota > Metazoa > Mollusca > Cephalopoda > Myopsida > Loliginidae > Sepioteuthis > Sepioteuthis lessoniana. The sequence goes on from OY757915.1 coordinate 101,202,120, forward strand.
CTTCTTCTTCTTCTTCTTCTTCTTCTTCTTCTTCTTCTTCTTCAGTTTGTAATAACGTTTTGGCTGGTCTATTTTTGTTCTTCTTGGTGAAGCTCTAGTTTTGGTGTTCTGGGGAGTGTGGTGTCACCCCTTCATTGCCATTACTCCCAGGCCCACATTGACTCAGAGTGGAAATATATGTTAGGGTTACTTCTGAGTTTAAAATAGATTTATTTAAAAATCATTTGTATAAGATAGAAATACTTAATTCCAAATAACTAAATTATTTATATTAAGAATAGTTACTTACTGCTATAATTGTTTGCTAAAGTTTATTATCAGTTACTTGAAACATTATGAAACGGTGTGAAAACAAATGACTATTATCAAATTGAGATAGATACTTGAAACCATACATATCTTTGCCCAGTCGGCTGGGGCAGTAGAATACACCGACTGTTTCTCTGCAGAGGAGTAAGAACCCTACCAACGAGTGTCCTAGATATGACACTAAACAATCTGATGGAACTTTGAAGAATGTGGAGTACCCCTTCATTGCCATCGCTTCCAGGTCCACTCTGGCCCAGAGTGGTAGTACCTGATAGGGAGAAGTGGCGAGGGAGGGTCAGGGATATTCGTGCCTGCGGCACGACATGATGATGATGATGGCATACAGCTTGGAAGAGGGTCATTATTGAAAATAAAAGATGTACAATCATTTTTATAAAAGTTTACAATAATTGTTCCTATTTACAGGATGATTTTATTTGTTTTTAACGTTTATTTCCTATGGATTACTGGCTTGTTTCAACCAACAGAAACCCCTAAAAATTAACATCATCAGTGTGTGTGTGTGTGTGTGTTTGTGTGTGTGTGTGTGTGTACATTGTAGGCATATTCATTAAAGATGACTGACAAGGACTTGTATCCTTTACTAGCTAAAGAGATGTCATATATGAGGATGAAGGTTGTTTAATAATTGTCCGAAATCTCTGAGGTTACGGCCTGGGTGCATGTATTTTTTTACCTTCATTGGTCATTTTTGAGGGTGTCTGTGTTACCGTGTCATATATAATGAATTGTTTTTATGTTATCAATGAATATTCTAAATGACAGCGTTCATCGCGTACATATGACGTCGTATTTGAACGCGCAGACCTTTGGTACTGATTTGAATGTGTTGAATTCACTGATCAGGATCACAGGACTATAGAACAATGTACCTCATGAACACAGCATTGAAGAAAACCTGCTGCCTAGATTCACAGACACACACACACACACACACACACACACACACACACACACACACACACACACACACACACACACAAAGAGGCACTATATATATATATATATATATATATATGTAGTGCCTCCCGAAAAACAAAATAATTATTACATTGTCTATACAGCCACAACGTAATCTCGTCGTCTTACTTATCACCTTTCTGAAAATAGCTCCATAAAAACAACATTCAATTATAAAACACAACAATAATACCAACCAACTTACATTTTCCGATGTAAGGAAGATTCTCATAGATAATGATTATATATAAAAACAATATTAAAAAAAAACGATTACAAATCCTAGAAGCAATATGCATAAAAAATTAATAAAACAAACATAAATAAAATAGCATTTAACACAGGCTCCAACATATTAAATATTTTTAATAACTAAAAATCACTAATTCTATTTATTAGTAAATCTTTTTTCAGACGAACGTTTTAAAACAAAACGCTGAAAACATTCCAACCGACGACTTCAAAACAAAACGCTACAAATTATTAAAACAGTAAAATCTCAACAATCAACTCAACACTACCCCTAATGACAACCAAAAATATGGTCGAAAGTGCTTGGGCAGAAGATATGGGACAATTCCTTTACCATCTAGATCCCAACACAAGAAAAATAACAAGGAGTCTTGAAAAAATAAAACCAAAAATCATTAAGTGTCCCATCGTCTTTTACAAAACTTGCATGAATATATATATATATATATATATATTCTTAGACAGAGAGACAGTCATGCCTCTGGCAACGATTAGTAAAAACTTTCTATTTCAACATCGAAAGATTTGAATTATCATCTGAGGATCATGAAAGGATTAAACTCTCAACTGTGATTAACATTGGTTTGGTTTAGTTTGGTTTTATGGCATATCAACTATTGTAGGTTATTTTAAGCCAAATCCGGATTATATATATATATATATATAATTTGTAAACATAAGTCAACAAAGTTAAATGGTTCCAAGTATTGCTATGTATCACTAACAATTCAATTAAACATCAATCATTTTTTACACACAGTTAAATGATCAAACAGTTCTATTTCAAACAATTCAATTCAGCATAAGCCATTTGTTTGCACTCAGTTTGAATGTCAAACATTTCTATTTAACTCATTGATAGGACCCTATCAACTGCTACCACCCCGAGCTAGAGTGGACTGGTGAGCGATGGCAATGAAGAGGTACTCTGCAATACCCAAATCTCCAGCATTATTGGAGCCTCGCCATCAGATTGTTTAGCATCATATCCAGGACACTTGTTGGGGTAGGGGTCTTACCCTTCTGCAGAGATGCAGTCGTTGTATTCTACAGCCCCAGCCAACTGGGTTATGTGATTAACGAGTTTGTTTTTAAGAATTTAATATGCAAATAGAAATACCTTTATTATTGAACATTGTTACAGAAAAACTTGCAGCAAGAGTAAATTATCCTTTATATCTTCAGTTAGATCCCAGCTTGAAGCGTCCTGCCTGTCTAGCCACCCTGAAGAGTAGTGATTCAACGAAACTTTCAGTCTGTAGATGACTATATATATATATATATATATATATATATATATATATATATATATATTAGCAGTAATTTTTCATTTATGCATATTTCGTTGAATGAAATAGACATTTTTTTGTCTACATATTTTTTGTTCATCCTTTCATATTGCCGTATTGATTTTATAATATGCGGCAGAAATTGGTTGATGTATTTTCCATAATTATTTATTTCCCAAGTACTTTCTGTCCAACTATGGGTTATCATCAGGGGAGAATCTATTACAAAAGTGATGTAACTTTTATATGTACATTACTACTTTGTAAGAAGAAGAGCGTCCGTACCGTTGCAGTGTGTAGCGCTTACCTTTAATTTTGTTTCAATAAACAGTGTCAGTAGCTAAAGACATTTAAGTACATTAGCACTGGTTTGAAAATTAATTCCGTTAAGTTTGGGTTGTATGTTCCTAATATGTAGTGTTCGAGAATCTGTAGTTTTTGCTTGTTATTTTGATGTTCTAATATTGTTGTGTTTTCAGTGAGAATTTTTCATATATATATATATAACAGTGTTGGATCCAGGAGACAATCCTTTATGAATTCCTCCTTTCTTCTCCAGCATTGCCAAGAAAATTTTGTTCGTTTTACTAGGAAGATATGTCAGATATTAGATCTTTGAGCTAAGTGAACGTTTAACTGCCGTTTTGTAGGATGCTGCATCCAGAATTTGTTTAGAACTACACGCAGCATTCTTGTATAGTTCCCATATAGTTTTTTCTTTCTAAGAATTTTGGTAAAGTCTATGTGGTGCAACTGTAGAGTAGTACTGACACTACCACAGCCTGGAAGACATTCTCCAGAGGACTCTTACACTTGGATACGCAAGTGTTGGTCGAATAGCAAAAATTCACATTATCTCATACAACGGGTAGATGACCTACAAAGAACTCGACTTAATAAGGAATATATATATATATATATATATATATATATATATGTGTGTGTGTGTGTGTGTGTGTGTGTGTGTGTGTGCCAGCATGGACTCACATTTACAGCTATGTTAACTAATCCAGAATGACTGATAATCTTGGCCGAATATGAAATCATCAAACACCATTAACATAATCTCACAGATCTCAAAACAGAATGTCAAGGTAGTACCCACTGTTTGGAGCTTGACTGACCTGCCTCGGGTATTTGCCTGAAATATCTACGGCAAACATGACCTTGTTTCAAATCTTTCGTTATCAATTTTACCACAATTTTTCCTGTACAAAAATATTTTGCTATCTTTTCATTCATCTCTCTCTCTCTCACACACACACTCTCTCTCTCTCTCTCTCGTTCAACATCTTCATCTCTGTCTTTCGGAGAAAGAAAGGAAGAAATAAATCGGGGATCTAGAATACATATTCTTCAGAGGGGTTAACTCTTTAAGCTTCTCAAAAATATTTTGATTTCATTTGATTTGCTTTTATGGCATCTCAACCATTATAGGGTATTTATTGCCAAATCCTCTTTATACATATATATTAAATATATATGATTTGGTTTTAAGCCATATCAACCATTATAGGTTATTTTATGCCAAATCCTCTTTATACATATATATTAAATATATAGGATTTAGTTTGGTTGAGTTTTATGGCATATCAACTATTACAGGTTATTTTATGCCAAATCTTCTTTATACATGTATATAAGATATATAATTTGTAAACACATTTTGTTGATAAAATTTAGAAATAAGCGTGATCTCATTTTTTGATGTCCTGGGAGACCTGATTCCAATCCTAGGTCGAGTCATACCAAAGACTCAAAAAATGGTAGTTGATGCCTCCTTGCTTAACTCTCAGCATTATATGGTACGTATCTAGGGTAAAGTGGAGCAATCCAGGGAAAAGAGTAGTGCCCTCCCCTACTCCTTGGTGTTGTAGCTATCGAAAAGGGAGACTTCGGATCACCTTCGACTACGGTCGCCAACTGATATAAATGGTTTCACGTATTTCTATCTAACATCGATAATTCTATTTAGTATAAATCATTTGTTTACACTGTTAAACGGGTATACGTGATACGTAAGAGATTTTTTGTCGGTAATTTCATTTTTACATGAGTTAGAAGTAATTTATTTGTAAATTACTATTGTTATTGTTTTTATACACTTAAATGGTTTCAATTATTGTTATAATCACTAAATATTCAACTAAACATCAATCATTTTTTTACACATAGTTAAATGTAAAGACAGTTTTATATAATTTAGCATTAGCCATTTTTTTGCACTTGGTTTAAATATCAAACACTTCTATTTGACCCATAGATAGGACCCAATCTGGTGCTACCACTTCGGGCCAGAGTAAACCCTAGAGCGATGGCAATGAAGGGGTTCTTCGCATTCCCTAAAACACCAGCATTACTGGAGTTTCACCATCAGATTTTTTATTGTTACATCCATTAAGGGTGGTTATTACACCTCTGCTTAGATGCAGTCGGTGTATTATACAGCTCCTCTTAGGCATGACGCTACACAGCTTCCATACTGAGCCTTGAATTCTGGAGCTTTGGTGGTGGGGGTAAAATCACCTCTTTTTTACTATTACTCGCAGGTCCACCCTGACTCAGTGTTGTAGTACCTGTTAGGGTCCCATCTACAGGACATATCTGTTTGAAATAATGAAATGCTTACTTGTCGAAAATAAAAAGTTGGCCAGTTTGGGTTCTTTAGCCTTGGTAAGGAAATCAATCAAGAATTAAAACATTGAATTCAAACCAGCTGTACTCCGGTTAAAATTGATCGTGTATCGCATCCTGCTTTAGCAAAGGGGTTTGGCAAATGTATTCTTGAAAATTATGAAGATACATTTTTGAGCTGAATATAATTGGAGGCAATTATTATTAAACTGACGTCGATGTAAAATAACCAACAAGAGTTGACATGTAACAAAACCAACCAACCAACCAACCAACCGATCATCTCTCCACTAATCTTTTCCATTCCCTTTCTTTTATTTCTCTTTCCCGTTTTCCTCCTTGTATATACTTTTTTATCTCTCTTGGTTTCTTTTGTTCTAAATAAACCTTTTTTTTCTTGACCTTTTTTTTTTTCTCTCGTCGGTTTTCCCTCCGTATAGTTTTGTCTCGTTTTCTTTATACTCTCTTCCCAAACCTTCTTTATTTCTCATTAATCTACTCACACATGTGTCAATCAGATAGAGATGAGAGTATTTCACCGTTAACACAATCATACAAAAATAAATGTTCCAAAGTAGTGATATAAGTGCTCACATACTATTACGAACTCTAATACATACATTGTCAAACATTTTAGGTGCCCGTGGTGTACTGGTTATCGTAGTTGGAAATGGACTCGGCGACACGAGTTCAAATCCTGGACGAGACTGATTGCATTTCTCATAGCACTAATACCATTGGGAAAGGTTGAATCCAATTTTCTCCTTCCAGCTATGGGTAAATAGTAGGGGCAGACTGGGTTCTTCAGCCTTGGTGAGGCAACTAGTCTAGGAGAAGGAAGACTCTGAATTCAAACCTGTTAAACTCCGCTTAAAAATTGACCTTGTATCATATCCTGTCCGAGCGGAGGGGTTCATAAATATATATACATACATTATCGAACATACATACGTAAAAGTATATACAATAACATAAATATGGATAGCTACAAAGGAAACAATCTGAAGAAGCCTTTAGATACGCCCAAATACAATTGTAAGCATATACACAAAAACGTACATTTTGTCACATACATCTTTGTACACTAGTATTTATTTAGTCACTGGTATATTTAAAAAAAAAAAATTAAGACACGATTTAAAACTAAACAAAATTTCTAAGTAAGAAATTTTTATTTATTTATTTATCTAAAAAAAAAAGGAAGATTGATTTCAAGCTTGAAAAACGTATCAGTCGATTGACGACTAACAAGGCCGGATACGTTTCGCCCACTGACACTGGGAGCTTACAAACACCAGAATCGTTTGGGGTGAAAGAAAAGGAACGAACATTTTTTTTTCAGCGCCAAATTGTGATGTCAAGAATCAAATGCACATGTGGTCACATATGGAATTTAAAATATGCTACAAAAGCGAAACGAAATTATGCCTACACACTGTTAAAAAATGTCAAAATGAGTGTGTTCGGGCATGTGTTGATTTGAAATGTAAACGTGTACATATCTATGCGCATTCGCTGACACATATGAATGCATGCATGCTGCACACACACACACACACACACACACATACACACACACACACACACACACACACACATACACAAACACACACACAGATTAATGTGCATGGCAAAGTAAATATGTTTCCACTTAAAATACATTCCGTTGTCCATGCTCCGTATGTGTGTGTGTTGTATGTGTGTATGTGCGTTTTTATCTTTGTATGAATATATGTGTGCTTGTTTTGCGTATACGGGAAAGGAGAGGTCGTGAAAGATGCATCTGAAAATAACAGTTGACACAAAGAGAATACATGCACACAAACATATACATTACGCATAGGAGCATACTCTTACATTGGCCTACCAATAGATGTGTGTGTATGTGTGTGCGTGTGTATGTGTGTGCGTGTGTGAGAGAGACAGAGACAGAGAAAAAAGAGAGAGAGAGAGAGAGAGAGAGAGAGAAAGAAAGAGAGTATGCGTACGCCAGCTCATGACTGTTAAACCAACTGGGAGGTGCCCGTGGTGTAATGGTTATCGCCGTAGGAAATGGACACGGCGACACGAGTTCAAATCCTGGACGAGACTGATAACATTTCACATAACACTAACACCCTTGGGAAAGGTATGAATCCAATTATTCTCCCTCCAGCTATGGGTAAATAGTAGGGCAGACTAGGTTCTTCAGTCTTGGTGAGGTAACTAGTCTAGGAGAAGGAAAACTCTGAATTCAAACTTGTTGACCTTGTGTCATATCCTGCCCGAGCGGAGGGGTTGGGTAAACCAATTGCATTTATATGTTTTTAAAGCTATAATCGGCAAACCATTGAATGCTTATATTTGTTAGTCTACGATAGTGTAAACGTATGTATATTTGAATACGTTCGAAATAGTGTGTTTGTATGTGTGTATATAAATGTGTGTGTGTGTGTATAGGCGGGAATCTCGAGGCTAGCCATGAACGCTATCATATATATGTGTGTCCGTATCTGTGTTTGTGTGTCTGTTAATAGACTTGTGGAGAAGTGCATATTTATACATTCTACGCAACAGCCGCGTGTGTATGTGTATGTAACGTACAGAGATAAGTATGCGGCTGAGGTCATGCCATGTTTCCACTAACGAAAACATTTCATTTGAGATATGCTAGCCGAAATATTACATAGAGAGAAAAGAATGTCGGCGTCATATGACTGCAATTAAAAAAAAAAGTCAGAATTAACAATAAAAATAAAATATTAATAAACGGAAATGAATAAGACATTTTTCTAATTACACAAACTTGACATTTTCTCTTATTATTTACTTTTTATGCGTGGATGCGTTTGCGCGCACGTACACACAGACATATACATACATACACACATTTTATATATATATATATATATATATATATATATATATATATATTTGAGTGTGTGTATGCAAAAATGTCTTTGTTTCATTAAAGTGAAAACGCGATGAATAAAAAAAGACAAAAAAAAGGAGAAATATTTTTAATCAAAATATGTGAAAAATTTTAATCAGTATTGTAAGCGAAGAGATTTTGCTATTAGAAAATTAACTTTCTTTTCAAACAATTTTGTTTTTATTTTTTCTTTCCAGAGCAAAGAAAAGACAACGTCTTTTCAGGATGCAATGATTGATATTTTCATAACATAAATCAGAAAAGCCATACATGTTATTGATACAAACAACTTTTAAGGGGCGTTACAGGTGAATAAGACAAAAAAGAAATAGTGGAGATAGACATCAAAAAGTAATGCAAAGTTCAGACGTCCTTCTAAGAAAACCAGGGTTGACATAAACAGCAGTAGGAAATTCAATCTTCCCATCCCAACTCCTTCCTAAGAAACCTTAAATCTGAAAAAACCATACCCGAGCAAAATTTAGAAAAAACAGTCAATCCTAACACGAAAAACGGGTGTCACTTGAGGCGTCTCTCATTTAAACACTTGGAAAGGCACAACTGAATTTGCTTATTTTAGAATATTTTTTTACACAAGTTCTAACCAAAATAAAAATAGTTAATAAAAAACAACAAAAGAACAAAAAAGAAACCTAATAAAATAAACATAATATGTGTAGATTAGTGGAAAGAAATACGAGAGGTTAAACTCTATTATTGACAATGGGAAAAGCTCTTGATTCCAATATGTATATATATATATATATAGACAGAGAAAGAGAGAGAGTGAGAGAGAGCAATAGAAATACCTCCCAGATTTTAAACTGTCATATGTGAGGTACAATTGAACTTAGGCAAGTGACAATGGGTTCTCCATCTAGCTCCATGTCTTACCATTCTTTTTTTTTTTAGTTACAATCATGGACTGGTGAACTCTGTGCGTTTGCTGTTGGAACGTTTGTTTTTTTTTCAAAGACAGATGAATCTATAATAACCAAATCGAGAGCTTTTCGTGCTCATTTCATATTACGTCAGAAAGATGCTGTTGCGGATAGAATGTTCAAGTCAAAATAATATCGATTTTCCATTTGGAACAGCATCGTTCCGTCAGAACAGAAAAGGATTACGAAAAGCTCTCTGTGTAGCTATTACAGATTCACCAGTCTTAAAGTCATTTATCAATATATGATTTAGGATAGCGTAGACACAAGGTCAACAATGCTTGGTGGCTGTTAGTTTCTCGCATAGGCGAAATAATACTCTATCACCGATTCTGAACACTCATTATTAATATATATAGCATATAACTTTATATATATATATATATATATATATAAGTCATTCATGGTAATCTTTCGATGGCTGTATTTTTATTTCATCAATAGAGGCAACTCTTATAGATGAGTAGCGGCCGTTTCCTGACTGAACTATTTGATCCTGGCCGTTGACCTGTGGAGTTCTTCCGCCCAGCATTCGGTAAAGCGCGCCGTTGACCCGGACACAGAAAGTAGTCCAGAAAACCTGCCGGAAGCGATGGATGATAGGGACGAATGGTGAGAGATATTCAGGGAAATCTTTGCTAGCAGTGCGACTTGATGATTATGACATATATATATCATCATCATCATGTCGCGCCGTCTGCGCGGATATCCCTGACCGTCTCTCGCCATTTCTCCCTATCACTCATCGCCTCCGGCAGGTCTTCAGGATTACAACCCGTGTCCTCACATAGCTGCTGTATGTAAGTTCGTGCTGGTCGTCCCACACTTGCACATCCATGAGTGGGGGTCCCTTTTATTAGATCTATTGATGTTCGTAATACTATAGTTACACCTTGGAGGTGCCCGCGGTGTAATTGTTATCGTCGTAGGAAATGGACACGGCGACCCGAGTTCAAATCCTGGACGAGACTGATTGCATTTCACATCGCACTAATACTCTTATGAATCTAAATGTTCTCCTTCCAGCAATGGGTAAATAGTAAGGCAGACTGGGTTCTTCAGCCTTGGTGAGGCAACTAGTCTAGTGGTTACAAGTTTTAATATTCGTTATTTGAATGATGTCTTTCAGATATCTTTTAAAGTGTATCTTATATTTACCGTATATTGATTTCATATATAACTATTGGCAAGTGAGGACTAGTCATATTATCAGATTTACCTGTTTGTGAGAGGATTCTGTAATCATAAATACTCCTTCAAAAGACAAGTATTCCTCACAGTTCAAAGTGCTGTTTATCCACTTCTCGTTTATAAATATATAATCTGTCTACGCTTGTGATTTATTTGGATAAAGTTTATAGTTTTCCCTTCGTTTTTGAAATATAGTTTAGACATTCAGACCTGTTTCTGAGAGAAAACTGTTTGGTTTTCACAATTTCTGTTGGAAGAGTTTTGTAAACAGAATTTATTTCCACTTTTGTTAAAAAATTGCAGAAAATCCATTTTTTAGAAAGGAAAACTCTCATTATCAAAATCTTACTGCAGGAAAATTAAGTCCTGTCGTCTCGGGTTGTAGAATATACTGAGTGCATCTCTGCAGAGGTGTAAAACACTCGTTAACAATTCTGAATATAATGCTGAACCATTTGATGATTAAACTCTTGTCCTTGTGCTTTGGGGAATGTGAAATACCATTTCATTGCCATGACAACCAGGTGCAGTCTGACTCCGAGTGATAGTACCTTGAAGGGTCCTGTCTATGGGTCAAAATGAACTATCTAATCATTTAGAATGTTACCGATAATATAGAATTATCAAATAGAACTATCTAATAATTTTGGAATGTTAGCTATAACTATTCGGTTACAAATCACCGATGGATGCTTATTTTATTAAGTATCCATCGGTTATCTTATGACACTTCATAACATCTTTTCTAGTCCTGACGATGGTTTATTGAAACCAAAACGTTATAACGTCTACTTTCTTTCATTTTAAATTCTTCACCTTAGATTACTTTGTCTGTCAATATTTCTCTTCGCATTGTCAGATTATTTTCCAATATTTACTTCCAAATTATATATATATATATATATATATATATATATATATATATTAAATTAACGTAAATCGCGAGTCGAAAATCTTCTACTAAAGTTTCACCTTAACGGATCATCAGGAAGCCTAACTTCGACTGAATTCTAGGAGAAATCGCTTTCTTTTATTCACCAAAAACCCACCTAGCTTAAAATTTGCATTAAAAAAAAAAATTTATAAAAAAAAATTAAAAAAAAAAAATAATAATTTCTCTAAAACCTATCCCTAATTATAGAGTAACCACGCCCTTTTGTGTCTACAACTATTTAACACCTCCGATCTTTTGTTTAACATATTCCTACTTTTACAAGATGCTATTACCAATTTTTCCTCCATACAAAGCCTACAAGCTCTATTGCCTGCCCTATATTTACGGCATTTCTTTATTACTTCCCATTTCATTATAGGATTTACCCCTGTGTTCTCCCTAAGCTCCCACACATAACTAGATAATGCAGTGCTATGCCTATATTTCTCGTGCGAGAAACTTGTTTTATGGTTATTGTACCTAGTCTTAAAATCCCCTTGCGTCGACCCAAAGTATATCTTTTTATTTCTCTTATTATTCGAATCACTATATACTTTTACTTTATACACTACGCATTTCTACTTACATTTGCCTTCGAGGGGACATCTAACCTTATCCCTACAGTTACATTTATCAATTACCTTATTTTTCTTCGTACTTAATTTAGTTATATTACTCCAATATATATATATATAACTAGGCTTTGTTATTTGATTCTTTACAAGGGTTGATATACCTTAAAACATAACCAATCAACTAACCTGCACGAAAATAAAACTACGGTCAAACCGGAGCGATCAAACTCCATGACAATCAAACATGCGGCCTCCAAAATAATCCAGTCTTTTTTGCTCCTGGCTTATCACAGGATATCAGATTCTGGGAGAAGAGAATGCTATTCGAGTCATACAAGCATGGAACATAGGAAACCATGGGATGCAGTATGGTGGATGTAAAGCAAAGTGGACAAGAATCAAGAGTGAGTCAACGGTGCACTTCACTTGAAGCTGAGCGATGAAACCTCGTAGGTCAACGGTTAGATAGGTCATTCAAGAAACTACTGCTACTCATCTATTAGTAGGGCGTTTATTGATGAGGAAAAATAGCCTCCGAAATATGACCACGACTCTAATTCACAACCAGACCGCATTGTAGTTGGCGCGGTGCATCAAGTGACGCATTCTGTAGAGGTGTGATTTATGGCCCCAGGGTTCGAAAAATCAATTTTTGACGTTAGCACTTTAAACGCAGTGAACAAGGTTTCAGCGTCTGTAGCTGATAAGAATATAGACATCATATATGTACACGAAAATAGATATTACCAGCGCGAATTAGAACTAAAATATCATAAATCTGGTAATGGGTAGATATTTGTCTTGGCATCTGCGGTTAAAAACTTCGTCAATGTCACCAGTGAAGGTGTAGGAATACTTCTCAATCTCCGTGCTTTAAAATCACTTAATAACAAAGAGAAAATCCCACTGAGGATGATGTAACATTTAATAGCAACCTCTGCGCAGCAACTTCCTATGATTCAATCCCACTGATCCTAGTGATGAAACAGACATCACCACATCCATAATGAGCTACCTTCCCTCGTCCGACACATGCCTAAACACAACGTTCTAACGATCGGTGATATATATATATATATATATATATATATATATATATATATATATATATAATGATACGAGATGCTACCGAAAAGTTTGTGAAAATTAAGACGTGAAAGGCCTTCCTGAAAAGAAAAGGGAAGAAAATCCAAGAGAACTGAGGCCTTCTATTTACTGTAAAGTGATTGCAAGTGATGCGTGAAACGTTCAGGATGACAGGAAAGACAGCAAAACTTGACAAATTACCCTTACTATATCATCTCATACACACATATATATGTGTGTCTGTGTGTATGTGTGTGGGTTTATATTTGCGTAATTGCATATATATATATATATATATATATTTGAATATGCGCAAATACACGCGCATACACATTTCCAATCTGTCTATATTTATATACTTTTATAAGCAGTAGTTTTGTATATTAGCACGCGGGCACACACACACACACACACACACACACACACACACACACACACACACACACACACACACACACACACACAAACATGTGTATATATATCAGTAATGGCAGAAGTATACCCTTTTAGTGTCAGTTTATGCTTTGTAGTGTATTTATACATGCATGTGCAACCATGTATATGGGCGTATATATATATATATATATGTGTGTGTGTGTGTGTGTGTGTGTGTGTGTGTGTGTATATGTAAAAATCAATACATATGTACTCATTACTCATATATTTTTGGCTGCGTATACATACACACGCACACATATTCATGGCATATAATATATATATATATATATATATATATATCCCCATTTATGCCACATATAATACAATAACAGCCATATAGGTTATTTGCATATATTCATAAGGGTCTATATTATACTACCCCTTACACTGTATACACAGACACACACGTACACACATATACATATACATATACATATCTTACATTATGTATACATGTATGCATACATGTGTATGTGCGTGCGTGCGTGCGTGCGAGAGAGAGAGAGAGAGAGAAAGAGAGAGAAAGAGGTGTGTGTGTGTGTGTGTGTGTGTGTGTGTGTGTGTGAGGCAGTCCAAAGATTGGTGATAAGGAAGTACCATTCGTATACATCAACATGACTCTAAATGTACAATGACTCGATTCTTTAAATCATGAGCAGTGAACTTCGAAAACATGGAACTGGGTTAGGCGGAATAAATTTGATCATCGGTTGATTAAACAAAGATAGAAAAACGTTTTGGTCGCGCCAAAATGAAATAAAAGAAGAACGATGAAAACAAACACAAAGTTTACGATCTAACAACAACAAAATAATATATACTGGCTGTGTCAAAATCAAAGCCGAATAATCATTCATTTAAATCAAAAGATAGTGAAAAATACGACAAAACTTTTTCAAAGAGCATCTCGTCGTAATGTAATGGTTCCCAAGCAGATCGCTTGGTCGGTGAGGAATAGAACATGCTGACTGGACTCCCTTACAAAGGGGTAAGACTCCTCCCTCCAAAAGGGATGTCCTGAATATAACACCAAACTGCATTCAGTAGGGAGGTTCCATTTCTCGAAATCTGAAGAGTACTCCTTTATTATCATTACTCCCAAGCCCACTCTGATCCGCAATGGTTGAACCTATTTGAACGCGATTCCCAAACCTCTAGGCATAAAATAACCCAAGATGGATTGATATCCCATTAAAATCAGTCAGTCAGTCAATCAATATAGTTCTGGAGATTTGGGGAGTGTTGTCATTACTCCCAGATCCACTTTGACCAAGAGTTTCAGGTTCTCATCTATGGATCAAAAGGTCTGTTTAAAATTATTCGTATTCGACAGGAATGCTTGATGCTAGTTTAGAATAAATTATTTTTAAAATAGTTACATAAGCTCTAACTGTTTACTAAAGATTATTATTAGTTACTTGAAACTGCGAGCAAATAAATGTCTGTGATTAAATAGTGATAATTTTTTGAAATCAGGTAATTATTGGTCATAGAAAAAAAAAAATAGCTGATATATCACTGTGTAAAAAAATCTCCAAAGAAATAACAACACAAATATATGTAAATATAAATGAACAATCAACACAATTCCCTTACCCCTAGCCCGTTAAAATCAATCAATCAATCAATCTAAGGAAACAGTAACTACTATTTTTTGAGTTCGATTCTTACTGGGTGCCTTTGATACTTTTTTTTACTAAAACTAAGCTCAACATTTTTCTACGACTGTAAAATTAAAATTGAGTGATAGAAATTAACAAGTTATTCGTATGATAGATTTCGCCAAGATAACTTTTAAAATCAGAACAGAATTTGTATATAGAAATCATCTTGGAAATAAATAGATGCTGAATGTCACCTTTTGGGCAGCTTTTAAATTTGAAATCTGAAAATTATTTAAAAATCTGTTTTGTGATTACTATTATTACAATAAGCTATAACTAAGAATTATTGCTGAAAAATGATAAAGTTTGTGATTCATTAGCGATAATATAACTGAAAATTATAATTAAAGAAGAAAATGTTGTAGTCGCTCGGTTTTCTCGAATTGAATGTATTTCATTTCTATTTATTTATCAATATATTATTTTGTCTTAATATTAATTTGGTCCCAAACGTAAACATATCAAAGAAAAACCGTGTCATTGTTTTATTGAGAGGTATTGCGAGATTAAAACAGGTTCTAAACATTTTTAGTGAGATTTGTTTTCGACTTCCTTTTATTTATGAAAGAATTATCAAGATGAAAATTGTGATTGTTTTCATATCAGTGATTTATCTGATCATCATCATCATCATCATCATAGCACTAATACCCTTGGGAAAGGTATGAATCCAATTATTCTCCCTCCAGCTATGGGTAAATAGTAGGACAGACTAGGTTCTTCAGCCTTGGTTAGGCAACTAGTCTAGGAGAAGGAAAACTCTGAATTCAAACCTGTTAAACTCCGCTTAAAAATTGACCTTGTGTCATATCCTGCCCGAGCGGAGGGGTTGGGTAAATAGTATCATCATCATCATCATTTACATAAGAAAATTTTAAAATCATTTAAAAACAATTCAATCATATTTACCAACCCCTCCGCTCGGGCAGGATATGACATAAAGTCAATTTTTATGCGGAGTTTAACAGGTTTGAATTCAGAGTTTTCCTTCCCCTAGACTAGTTACCTCACCAAGGCTGAAGAACCCAGTCTGCCCTACTATTTACCCATAGCTGGAAGGAGAATAATTGGATTCATACCTTTCCCAAGGGTATTAGTGCTATGTGAAATGCAATCAGTCTCGTCCAGGATTTGAACTCGTGTCGCCGTGTCCATTTCCTACGACGATAACCACAGGCACCTCCATAAGCGGAGTTTAACAGGTTTGAATTCAGAGTTTTCCTTCTCCTAGACTAGTTGCCTCACCAAGGCTGAAGAACCTAGTCTGCCCCATTATTTACCCATAGATGGAGGGAGAATAATTGAATTCATACCTTTCCCAAGTGTATTAGTGCTATGTGAAATGCAATCAGTTTCGTCCCGGATTTGAAAAAACAATTTAATAACACGCGATATAGATGAATCGGCTTAGCGGAACGGTTATTGCCGTAAAAAAATGGAATCAGTGGTCCGAGTTCAAGATCTACCGAAACTAGGAACATTCAAGGGTATGTACCATTCTTCCTAAATACGTTGGACGCGATTGTGAGAGGGGTTAATCAGCTGATTTTAGACGTCGGTTACTCGGTCGAGGCTGCTTGACGTGGGTGCAGTGGAAGTCCAGCATGCATGGCACGCGGCCGACCTTCCTTGAGCTTCAGAAGGCCGTCCACCCAGGCTCTAACTCTCCTCAGAGGGGCTAGGTTTATCGCTTGGGGGATGTCGACGGGGCCCGAGGCAATTTAGGAGTCGTCGGGCGTGTCTGGGCTACGGCCCTGCATCCGGACTCACCTTAAAAAAAGGCCTCTTGCCGTACTCGCCCGTTTGGTGGGGTGCGCGACAAATACCTTAATATGCTGATTAAGTTGTACACCAGTAGCAGTGACTTACCTTCTTCACACCGTTGACAAGTATTGTGTTTTGTTAATATTATAAAAAATTCTATTTAATTTTCAACCTTCGTTTTGGTTATTTCTCATTCAGAAATCTTTTGTTGGATTACAACACACTTCGAGCTAATGCCATTGGATAAGGCATGAATCCAACTATTCTCCCCAAGCTAAAATGTAGACAAAACTGGATTCATTAGCCTTAGTTAGGCAACCAATCTGTGAAAAGAAATACTCTAAATTCAAACAAACTTTACTCAGCTGAAAATCTGACCTTGCATTACATCCTGGATACGGCGAAAGTGTTCGGTAAATATTCACTCCTATAACAATTACTCCACAAATGCCTTATATATATTGGCCTAGTGGGTAGAGTGTTGGGCCAATGGTCCGGTAGATCTGGGTTCAATCCCAGGTTGCCTCATACCAAAGACTTAAAAAATAGTACTTGATACTTCCTTGCTTAACACTCAGCAATATAAGGTACGTATCAAGGGTAAAGAGGAGCAATTGTGCCCTCCCCTAGACCTTGGTGTAGTAGCTATTGAAAAGGGAGCCTTCTGGTCGCTTTCGACTTCGGTCACCAACTACAATATATATATATATATATATATATATATATATATATATATATATGTGTGTGTGTGTGTGTGTGTGTGTGTGTGTGTATATATGTGTGTGTGTGTGTGTGCGTGCATGTAGGACATAGACTGATAGATACTAATATCTATATGTTTATCTATTTAAAAATGGATGAGAGTATGCGCATGTGTGTGCGTGTGTGTGTGTGTATTTGAGATAGATAGATAGATGAAGTGGGAGAGAGAGAGAGAGAGAGAGAGGGGGGGAAGTTATGAATATTTTTTCTCGTATACTTGCGCTTTAATGAGTTTTAATAATTGAATTATTTCGTCATAAGACATTGCTTTTATTTATTTCAATCATGTATTTATTTTTAGTCGCAGGATATAATCTCTCACCGTGTTCCGCTTGATAATTACAAACCAAAATCTTAATCCAATAATTTTCTTTCCAAATCAACACATTCAAAATCAGAAATGATTTTATGATGAAGATTCCTGTCATTTATATTTTATCGTAATTTTGTCTTCTCACAAACTTTCACAATAGAAAAACATGAGTCTTATTATCGACAGGAACATGTACAGATCGCCACAAAACTTTTAACTCAGCAGGAAATTTTCTAATTAATCTATTGTTCTAATCTTTTAATCTAACGTACATTTGGTTTGGTTGTAAGTTATGCATATGATTACAACAAGAAAATAATTTTGGAAAAGGTTAAAATTGACAATTTATATAATTAGTTAATTAGTAACTAGTTCCGAGAAACTTTAACCTCATAGCTAATGGTATTGTTTATTGAAACTGTATCAGACATTTTACTTTAAAATATTCGTACTTTTTCTTGACAATCCGAGCTTGTACGATAAAGACATATCATAATATAATAAAGCTAGTTATTTTCTCAGCATTCCAGTTTCAAATTGGAATTGCAAAATAGTGATTATGAAATTGCTAGAAAAGATAATAATACAAATCTTAATATATTGGAATTAGTGTCATTTCTTTTGATTCCATTCTGATATTAAAAAGCAATATCAAAATAGTGATTGACAAAAATCCTACTAGGCTGTTTTCTCTTCTAGAAAAACAATGATAATAATCCTAATAGAATGAAGCTAGTTTCATGTTCTGACTCTAAGATGATAAATATAGAGAGATCCGTTGAGAGCCATGAATGTTTCAACCAGCCAATAAGAACTCAACCCAATATAATAAAATAGTCATTAAAAATAATCACAAACGTTAATAAATTTATTTGAGAAAAGTCATAAAATCATTCAAAATCTTTGATTGAGTTTCAAGTGTTGTGGGGCACTGTAGTGATTTACTAAGATTAGAATTGTAAGATAACCAATGTGGACCGATTTCAATAATAATGGCTTGCGAGACGATTCAACAACCGAACTTGAAAATAAAAGAATACAGAGATCAGAGCAAAAATATCTACTTTAGATTCAGATTGGTGAAAGTGTTAAACGGGGAAGGAGTAAAAGTTAAGTTTACTAATAGATAGATAGATAGAAAAAGATTAATATAGATAAAAATAGATAGGAAAAGGCAGTGATAGATATGAATAGATTAAGATAGATAGATAGATAGATAGATAGATAGATACTAATATAGATAAAAATAGATAGGAAAAGGCAGTGATAGATATGAATAGACTAAGATAGATAGATAGATAGATAGATACAAACTAATATAGATAAAAATAGATAGGAAAAGGCAGTGATAGATATGAATAGATTAAGATAGATAGATAGATAGATAGATACAAACTAATATAGATAAAAATAGATAGGAAAAGGCAGTGATAGATATGAATAGACTAAGATAAATAGATAGATAGATAGCCTATTCACTAATATCTATTTATATATCTACAAGGCTCATTAGATAAATTTCCAGACTTTTTTTCGTATGGGCACTTTTATTGATAGTACCCACATGAAACTCTAGTCCCCTCCGAAGTATTCTCCTCCGGCTGCAATGCCCTTGTACCGTTCCAACAACTTCGGCAAGGCCCCATGGAAGTCCTCTTGTGTGAGCGTGTCAATGACTTTCGTTACAGCCTCTTTCATCTCCTCAATTGTCTCATAACGATAGCCTCTAAGTTTTTCCTTGAACTTAGGGAATAACCAAAAGTCACAGGGAACAAGGTCTGGACTATACGGAGGTTGAAGAACTGTGTTGATGTCCATCTTGGTCAAATAGTCTGTGACAAGGATGGAGTTGTGGACTGGTGCATTGTTCTGCTGGAAATGCCACTGACCCGATATGAAGATTGCTGACCTCTTCCGACGGAATCTCTTCCTGAACTCCCTTAAAACCTCAACATAGTATTCCTTGTTGACTGTCTGTCCAGTGGAAACCCAGTGAATGTAGATCATGGCAGTGCGGTCAAAAAAGGGATCATCAAAAGTTTGTGGGGGTTTTTGCTCTGTCTAGCCTTCTTGGGTCTGGGAGAGCCAGCATGCTTCCACTGGGAACTCTGTCTCTTGGTCTCTGGGTCATAGCAGTAGATCCAGCTTTCATCGCAGGTCATCAGAGCAATTAGAACTGCGGGATCGGAATTGATCATCTCGGCCATCTCCCTGCTGTCATGACAACGTCTTTCTTTCTGATCTTCTCTGAGCACCCTTGGGTCAAACTTCGCGCAAATCTTCCGTATCTTCAGTTCCTCGCGAATAATTGTGTGTACAGTTCCCACACTGACATCAAAATGTACACTTATTGTCTCTATAGACACACGACGGTCCTTATCCATGAAATTCTTTATTTGGCCAATCAATTCTGGTGTTCAGACTTCCTTACTCCTCCCACACCTCTCATCATCCCTCACAGACTCTCTATCTTCATTGAATCTCCTATGCCACTCAAAAACTGATGCTCGATTCATGCAAGATGGTCGAAAAGCAGTCTGAAGCTTTCCATACATTTCTGTGGCATTTTTTCCAAGTTTAAAACAGAATTTTATTGCATATCGTTCTTCTAAAGAGTCCTCACGTCCAGATTGCATTTTTGAAATTCACCAGCTGTGACAATCAGGTTTTAGTAGGATGTATTCTAATTGCTGCTGTAGTTGTTCATTTGAAGCTGAAATCATAAAAATTGGTCCGTCATCTTATAAGATATATAGCAATAACATACTGACTTTTCAAGAGTATACGACAATTTAAAATGCCTGTACAAAAATGTCTGGAAACTTATTGAATTCACCATGTATATCAAATATATGGTTTTTAAATGTATGATATATTAAATATATGATTCCTAAACTCATTTTGTAGATAATATTTTTGCATGCTGTTAAATGGTTTCACTCATTTATATCTACTACGAATAATTCTATACACTAACAATTCATTTCGGTCTATTTGGCTGGAGTTATAGAATACCCCGACTGCTTCTCTACAGAGGGGTAAGACTCCCCCAACGTGTGTCCAAGATATGAAACAAATTATGTTGATTGTGAGGTTTCAGTAATGACCTCTCGTCCAGATTGCATTTTTGAAATTCACCAGCTGTGACAATCAGGGTTTAGTAGGGTGTATTCCAATTGCTACTATAGCTGTTCATTTGAAGCTGAAATCATAAAAATTGGTCAGTCATCTCATAAGATGTATAGAAATAAAATACTGAATTTTCAAGAGTCTATGACAATTCTAAATGCCTGTACAAAAATAAGTCTGGAAAATTATTGAAGACGCCTTGTATTTAGAAGTAAATGGATAGATAGATATGAACAGACTAAGATAGAGAGATAGATAGATAGATAAAAAAAAAGGCAGTGATAAATAGATAGATAGATAGGTAGATAGATAAAAAATGCATAGATAGATAGATAGATAAAGATAGATAGATAGATAGATCAAAGAGGCATAGAT
Source organism: Sepioteuthis lessoniana (assembly GCA_963585895.1). Taxonomy (NCBI): domain Eukaryota; kingdom Metazoa; phylum Mollusca; class Cephalopoda; order Myopsida; family Loliginidae; genus Sepioteuthis; species Sepioteuthis lessoniana. The sequence continues at coordinate 101,223,668 of OY757915.1, forward strand.
AGATAAATAGATAGATAAAAAAGGCATAGATAGATAGATAGATAGATAGATTTAAATAGACATAGATAGATAGATAGATAGATAGATAGATAGATAGATAGATAAAAAAGGCATAGATAGATAGATAGATAGATTGTTAAAGACAACGGAGAAACAGAAATATGTGTATGAATGTATTGGTACATCTGTGCATGTGCTTATTGACGGTCACAGTGATTTATTTGGAAGTCCTACAACCGGTTATCAAACACACGCCACACATTTTGTCAAATAGCAACCACGTCTCTCTGACCGTCATCTCCACCCTGTGTGTGCGTATGCGTATGTGAGTGTGTGTGTCTGTGTGTGTGCGTGTGTGTGTGTGTGTGTGCGCGTGCGCGTGAGTGTGTGTGTGTGTGTGTGTGTGTGTGTGTGTGTGACCGGATATCAGATACAACCAGTGAAGGTGCCAAACAGTCTGCGGCTGCGTGACTCAAAGGGATTTTAGAATCAGGAGAGAGTCGCACCTTTGAATCTTATGTCACCTGCATCACCTGACGTGCTTATGATTTGCATTTAGCAGCAGAGATTGCCTTTCCGCTCCCTCCCAGTGCAGAGCAGGTTAGCGATGAGGATAGAGAGGAAAGCGGAAACGATCATCTAATCTGTCGATGAAGCAATGAGACAAGATTCTGATTCTTATCGAATCAATGTCGACAATGATATTGATGAGAGTGAAAATGGCAGCAACAATTATAATAATGAGAATGACAGTAATGACTGAATTTGATTTTGGCAACAAATTGAAAAATTATAACGTATATCTACATCTAACTCTCAGTTTTTATATGCAATATATATTCACTTTAGTATTCCCACAGCCAAGGCGAAATACATCTTGTTTAATGCGGGTTGATCTGTGTTTATTGAAGACACCTCGTATTTAGAAATAGATGGATTGGTAGATATGAACAGACAAAGATAGATAGAAAGATAAAAAAAAGGCAGAGATAGATAGATAGATAGATAGATAGATAGATATTAGGATAGTTTTAATGATTTAGAGTTCGCTGTTTTTTTCAATTAGTCATCATCACCATCATCATCATGTCGTACTGCTAGCACGGATATCCCTGACCCTCTCTCGCCACTTCTTACTATCATTCATCGCCTCTGACAGGTCTTCAGGGCTACATCCCGTTTCCTCACCTAACTTCTCTATGTATATTCGAGCTGGTCGTCCTGCTTTTGCATGGCCATATGCGGGGGTCCATAGGAGTACGTCACTTATGAGCTCGTCCTTGCTTCTCCAGCAGTGTCCTGCGTGTCTGGTTCGTCTAACTTGGATAGTTTTCGTGATGGGAGGCAGGTGGCCGTATAGTTGGTGCCTTGTGGGGTGTTGCCGCCAGGACTTGTTCAATATTGGTCGCAACATTCTTGTGTAATTGTCGTCTAGCTTCTTCTTCAGCCGTTTAGTTAGCATCGAAGTAGTGCATCCATATAGCAGTATCGATACGACCGCTGCCTGGAAGAAACTGCGTATCTGTTTATCGGTCAGGTCTGATTTCCATATGATCGAGAGCCTATCGATAGCTGTCCATGCCTTCGTTAGCCGCGTGTCGATGTCTTTTTCGGTTGATGAGACGCTGCTTCCTAGGTAGGTGAAGCCGGATAGCAGTTGAATATTACTAGGAATGTTGTGATCTAGTATAAAGTATAAAGTTCATTTAAGAAGTGTACAATACCCAACTATGTAGACGAACTCACAGTGATGTGATATGAAACGAGGTTTTTTTAAAACATCTGACGCCCTGTTATAAATATTCACAAATGACATCACGAGCGCGTAATGAACACTGCCATTTATGATTCCGTAATAGCATCACAGCTTTCTGAATTTCATAAAAAGCATCAAGAACTTTACGTTCTTTATAGTGACTAACGATTGTGAAAAGGACTCAAACCACACACACACACTCAGACACAGGCGCGCGTGGACACACACACACACACACACATACACACACAGAAATATATATATATATTGTATGAAACTTGGCCGACCGAAGTCAAGGGCAACCCGAAGGTTCCCTTTTCGATAGCTACTCCTTCCTCTGGATTGATCCACTTGTCCTTGATCCATCAAGAACTATTCTTTGAGTCTTTGGTATGACTACAACTAGGACTGAATCCCGGTCTCCCGGACCATTGGCGAACACTCTGCCACTGTACTAATGGGCCGGTTACATATACGTATATATATATATATATGTATATATATATATATATAAACTGAAATAACATTTTTTGATGGGACATACTAAAAGATAATTTGCTGCCGAAATACGGGTTTTATAACTTAGGATAGCAAAGACATCGCCAACGGTGCTTGGTGTCTATCAGTTTCCCTTCGATGCGAGTCTTGGTTTGATGATTGCATATGCGAGAAAATGACTGTATCTACTCTATCCTAACTTATATATATATATATATATATATATATATATATATATATATATATATATAATTAATACTAAAATGTTCTGTTTGAGAAGGTATATAGTTCTTCATCTTTCTTTAGATCTTAAAAAAAATCTAATGAATAAAATTATAAAAGATGTCTTTCTTTCTTTGGTAGAGGAAGTAAATCTTAACCTTTTGCAGGGAAAACAGTTGGTACATTCTAAATTCCACCTACAAGGAATACAGAGTCGTTATGGATAAAACCAACGAATTAATCCCCAGAAATGAACGACCATCAGTTGTTGATTGTGACGCTTCAAAACGCAAAGCGGAGGAAAATCCGACAAACATCATTTGAAAACTCTCTGAAAAGTTAAGATAATCGAATAAAAATGAGTGTAAAGCCTTATATCAGCTTAAAAATCTTGCAGTTGATTAGAAAACGTAAATACTTTTGATACACGCTGATAGTTGAATGAAATATTGACAATGTTTTAATCTGGATCGAAATCTACGCTTTGTGCTGGGTAATTTGGCTGCTCTTATTACAAGAAGCTACAAGCGGAGAACTCTTGAGATAGTAATCTTCAGCATGTTGATAAAAACAGGATTTTTCAAGTAGGGTTCTTAACACCGTTTTGTTGGTGATGGTTACGTTACTCTTGGCGAGCATTGCGCAGATCTGCGATTAAAACGACTGTAATTGTCCGGAAAGAGGACTAATTGTATAGCTCTTATTTGTAGTGGCAACTGCGATTTGACAGTTAAGTAGTAAGAGAGTTCTTTTTCGGTATGGACTATCGGTGGTTGTGAGTAGAAAGATATCAGAGACAGGAAACAGCTGAAAAAGACGAAAACAAACAGAACAAAGAAGTTTTATATAGTGAAGTGATGGAAATGAAATTGGTTTTGATTTCATGGTGACGTCGTCTCGACTTGAAAAAAAAAAAGAAGCATTTTGGCTGACTTGACTTAAAAATGCGGTTATGGCTTTTCAAATATTTCAGAAATTAAATTACAATGCAAACTTTAAACTGGCTTAGTGGACGAAAATCCTTCTGTTTATCAGTGTGTTTTATGTTCGTTTTTATTTGTATCAAATTTTAAAATGTATTAAACCGAGTGTGAAAACTTTAAGTAGATGATTTCTAAGTGAAGTTAAAATGGGTGAAGACTAAAGAAAATAACACGTTTCTCGAATTAGATAGACTAGCTGAAAACATGCCCCAAAAGCTGACCTTTGTGCTGTGGTCGAATTGCTAATGTGCTGGACTGGGACATCGGAGCAAACGAGTTCGAACTCCCGTCGTGCAATTACGCTCACTCACGAATTAATTCCCTTGGGAAAGTATTGGCTTGGTGGTGTTTTATGGCCTATCAACCTTCGTGGGTTATTCAATGCCAGATCCTGTTTATATATAAAAGTAAAGTAAACTTTGTGACCGTTATCGAGGGCGACCCGAAGGCTCCCTTTTCAAAAGCTACCACACCGAGGGGTAGGAGAAGGCGCTACTCCCTTCCCTGGATTGCTCCACTTTACCTTTGATACGCACCTTATGATGCTGAGTATAAAGCAAGGAGGTGTCAAGTACCATTTTTAAAGTCTTTGGAATGACGCGACCTGAGATTGAAACCTGATCTCCCGGCTTATTAGGCGAAAACTTTACCCGTTAGGCCAATGGTCCGGGGCTTCGTAAACAAATAGATTGTAAGTGATTTTTAAACGACCCAGAGCTCATTTGTTTGCAATCAGTATGACAGTTTCAATTATTTTTACCCAACTCTAATAATTCTATTTAATATTAATTACTTGTTTGCACACAGTTAAATAGCTTTAAGTGTAGTAAATGATTAAATAGCTCTATTTGATCCATTGATGGGACCCTAACAAGCACTACCATTCTGGATAAGAGTGGACCTGGAAGTAATGGCAGCACAGGCATATTCTACATTCCCCAAAGCCCCAGGACTGAAACCGCACTAGCAGATGGTCAAGTATCATATCTCGGACAATCGTTGGGTGGGGGTTTTACCCCTCGACTGAGATGAAGTCAGCGTATTCTACAGTCCAAGCTGACTAGGCTACTTTGGGAAAGGTATGAACCCTCCAGTTATGTGTGAAATAGCCCAACTACCATTCTACAACGATGGCTTCGACATTGAATAACTCACAAAGTTTGTGAATTGAATAACCAGAAAATCCGGCGAACACCTACGCACGACAGATGGAAACACTGGACAGCTATTTCGACCTTATTAGGTCTCATCAGCAGTGTATACCGTGATCGAACAAGCAACCGAAACTCAACAACTGAGCCAACAGTCCATACCGCAGAAAAGTGACGCCAAACTACGATGTAATTCCTCTCAATAAAATTCCTCTTCTTAAAAAAGAAAATGTATATCACAAAGTTTGATACGCCATAAAATTAAAAACCAAACCGAGTTTTACTTTAAGTTGCATAAACTTCCGACAAATCTATTTGTACCAAATTTTCTTGCATCAATAGTCATAGACATAACATCAAAGTGTTATTTGTGAGGACTAATGAACTAATAACATTTATCGAGAAGTTGACGTGGTTATTCATTACTTGTATTTCAAATGTAAACACAACACAAGGATTTCAGTCTTAATTTTCTGTTGAACGGGAAAATCACGGACACAAAAACTCATCAATTTGGTTTCCGGTTCGCCCATTTTTAGCTGGTTGTCTACTTTTACGTGTAATCAAAAAAATGAAAATTTGGTTTAGCTAATTTAATGGACACAAAAGTAAGGGTCCAGTTTTGTGTTATGCTTATACTGTCAATCAAACCATATTTACCAACCCCTCCGCTCGGGCAGGATATGACACAAGGTCAATTTTTAAGCGGAGTTTAACAGGTTTAAATTCAGAGTTTTCTTACTCCTAGACTAGTTGCCTCACCAAGGCTAAAGAATCTAGTATCCCCTACTATTTACCCATAGCTGGAGGGAGAATTATTGGATTCATACCTTTACCATGGGTATTAGTGCTATGTGAAATGCAATCAGTCTCGGCCAGGATTTGAACTCGTGTTGCCGTGTCCATTTCTTAAGACGATAACCAGTACACCACGGTACCTCCTATTGTCAATCAAACCACTCAGAAAAAACAAAATAAAAAAAATATATAATAAAAAAAAATTTTGTAATTTTCAAAAATTAATATGCTGAAAATAAACATGCTTAGGGGTCACATTAGTAAGTACTGAAAATTTGGTGAGTATAGGTTAATTGAATTGAACCCATCTTTAATCCAAGTGTTTCATCAAATCTAAAAATAGAATTACTCTACCCCAGAAGATAGGTCATCATTTCCAAAAACAACTTTTTCTTATTTTGCCGCCAAAATCTAGTTGGTCAAGTTTAGGAGTAAAAATTGATAGACCTTAGATAACCCAGCCGCTTAACCAAAAATATCAGTTCCAAATTTCACGACGATAACCAAGCTTTATCCTCAAAGGAATTCAGGACAGTCACGCAATTAAGTAATAAAAAAGAATAATAAAAACATTTATATGAACTGTAAGCGTAAAAAAAAAAATGAATACTCACACAAAAAGATATTTATTATATGCGATAACAAACCATCGGACAAAAAAGATATCTGGTAACTAAAGCGGTTTTTCCTTGTTTCCTTTTATTTTGGGGTTTTTCTCCCACCTACCTTCATCAGGTCATTGTCGCAGTAAATAAATCATTCCATTCGGGTTTTTAAGTCGGTCTTCACAGAGCAAATGTTGTATTTTGGTGAATGTTGCATAGTTGTGGATGCATGGTTGATATTACTGAACCGAATAAATGTGTCGGCAGTTGTGGCTAGCAAGAGACCTCTTTAGTGCTATAAGTATATAGATGACCACTTCCCTTTCCTTTTCTCATAAAAAATTTTTGGCGGGGGTTTTATGACCTCCCCCTATTTTTATATGTACATATAAATGTTTTGGAAATAAGAGAAGATATTTCGTAAACAATAAAAAGACTAACTGTACCCGAGGCAATTTCATGTAATAATTGCATAATAATTACACAAATTTAAACCCTGAATAACATTCAGTGATAAATTGTTGTCGAGTCTTGGAGAAGCAGGGACGAGCTCATAA
>OY757915.1:101235237-101360237 GCA_963585895.1 Sepioteuthis lessoniana
ACGTTCTAAAAATTGGAACTCTTCATTTAGATCCCGTCTCATCAAAGAAAAATAGCGTGATATATGAATAGTGATAATAAAATAGACAAGGTGTTGAGACTGTTGAAAAGTGTGGGAGGAATAAAATAGAGCCGAAAAAATTCACTGTAAACTAGAGGGATAGGCACAGATAATATTGGTTTCTTCACTTACTGAGTTGGGATCGGTTGAATTAAGAACTGTTGTGCTAAATAAAAGTAATGTGTAAATTTTCTTTTGTATATACAACACGGGTGGGAATTTGTGATGAGGAGAGCTATTGAGTACGGATAAATGTAAGTCGTTATTTGAGGATTCCAAGATAGTAAAAGGGTTTCCTATTTCAGAATTTAAAGTATTTTAAAGTATTTAAAAAAGTACACGATCTTTAAAGCTTTTTTTTAAAAGCATATATTCATATATATATATATATTGCAATTAGAAGTGTGTGTGCACGCGTGCGCGCGTGTGTGTGCACACCGGGCCATTGGCTAATGAGTAGAGTGTTCGCCAATGTTCCGGGAGACCAGGGTTCAATCCCAGGTCGAGTCATACCACAGACTCAAAAATGGTATTTGGAGCGACCTTGCTTAGCTCTCAACATTATAAGGTACGTATCAAGGGTAAAGAGAAGTAATCCAGAGAAAGGAGCAGCGCCCTCCCCTACAGCTCGGTATAGTAGCTATTGAAAAGGGAGCCTTTGGGTCACCCTCGACTAACGTCGCCAACTTTAATTACTTAATTATGTGTGAATAAATTTTCATCTAATTATTCAGCACACTAAATAAAACTTTAAATTACGGACCTGTGTTAATGATAATAATAATAATGATAATAATAATAATAATAATTTTTGATTTTATACCTACTTTATTACACACTTTATGCTAAATTTTCTTATCTAAATATACATATATACACACACACACACACACACACACACACACACATATATATATATATATATATATATATATATATATATACGTATTGTAAGAAATGCATAAGAGTGACTTGCTATCAAGGGTTACATCGCCCAATTGGCGGGATTTAGAATATGCTGACTGAATTCGCTGCCGAAGCGTAAGACCCTCCAACTAAAAAAGGGGTATCCTCGAGGTTTTGAGAGTGTGTAATACTTCTCTATTGCCATCACTTCCATGTACTCTTATGAGTTGGAACGAAAGTACATATTAAAGTAGCATCTATGGGTCAAACAGATTTGCTCTAAAATTATTCCTATTTGATGAACCATGTGCAACAAAAACCTCTAAAGAAACACCTACCCCCAAAAAGTGAATATGAATGTACAATGAATGCGATTTCTTAACCACTAGGCATAAAATAACCCGAGATATCTTGACGTTCCGTTAAAATCAACAAATCAATTAATAAGCCTGACAGACACCAAATCTCTAAATTTAGTCTCAGAGAGCCAACTCTTAAATAAACACTTGTGCCTTAGTTTAAAAAGAATAAGGGTTGGGTTTATTTCCTGAGACACCACCATTAGATGGAATGTCAATAAAACTGGATAACTTTTGTATTTTGGGTTTAAACTATTTTTGATAAAATTCTGAATTTAAAAAGGTAATATTATACATTTTCAACACAATATTTTAACCAGATTTTCCAAAATTATTACGGTCATCCCTAAAAAGAGTTTTAAAATATACTAGGAGATGCTGCCCCGACATTTTTAGGTGGGATCTATCTTCCATCCCTTATCTCATGCTCTCCTTGCTGTAAAATGGTTTCAATCTCAAGATACTAACTATCAAGGTATTCGTTACGAAAAGCAGATCGATTCTCTCCCTTCCAAGCACTTAGACTATATGAAATTGCTCGTGGTGTAATGTTTGTAGTCGTAGAAAATAAATATGATCAACCGAATTCAAATCCTGGATGAGGTTGTTTGCAGTTCCCATGATGTTAATTCCCTGGGGAAAGGCATGAATCCAACTATTCTCTCTCCAGTTATAAGTAAATAGTAGGGTAGACTGAGATCTTTAACCTTGTTATAGTAACCAGTCTAGGAGAAGGAAAACTCTGAATTCAAACTAGTATCTCTATTTATGCATGTCATATATGTATGTATTTACCAACCCCTCTGCACGCGCAGGGTGTGACACAAGGTCAATTTTCAAGCGGAGTCTAACAGGCTTGATGTCAGATCTTTCCTTGTCCTGGACTGCTTACTTAACAAAGGCTGGAGAACCCAGTCTGCCCGACCATTTACCCATAGCTGATGGGTGATTAAGAGGATTAATACCTTTCCCAAGGATATTAGTGCTTTTTGAAATGCAATCAGCCTCGCTCAGGAATTGAACTCAGGTCACCGTGTCCATTTTCTACAACGATAACCGTTACACCACGGGCACTTCCTCATATGGCATATATGTATGCACATGTGTGCATGGCTTTCAGAAGACAATATTAGGTTTGTTCGGAATTCTCAAATGCCCTCAAGAAACCCCAAAAATTAATAAACAATTAATTTCATTATTTTCCAAACATGGAGCGGTAATATTGAACTGATTAAAAAAAAGTGTTTCTGCAATTCGAACGAGTTGTATTCCGGTTGAAAAATTAACCTTGTGTCACATCCAGCTCGCGGTGGAGGTGGTGGGAAAATGCATATAGTTTTTCCTCCCATAAAGTTCTTGAATTTTGATAAATGAATTGCCGAAATCCCCCTAATCAAAATCTGCCGGGCAGTAATAATAATTTGAAATAATTTTCTCGTATTTGTTGTTTTCTTTTCAGCCGCTTAGACTCCAGCCTTCCTCGGGTGTTTGCTGTGTTCTAAAATGTGGAATCTTGAGTTAGGTCAAATCTTGAGCATGATAATCTGTTGAGGTGCACTTGGCTAAATATTCCAAAACAAGTATCATTTGGGTGCACCAAAAAAGGGACTGAACGGCTGATTTATGGGTCTAGCACAATTACCCCAGCTCAAGGAACAGATGCTTGTATATATGACGACATATAGACTTTAATTTGTGTGTTTGTGAGAGCGAGAGAGAGAGGGGAAAGAAAGAAAGACAGAAATTGTGTGTGTGTGTGTGTGTGTGTGTGTGTGTGTGTGTGTGTGTGTGTGTGTGTGTGTGTGTTAGTATTACTTAGTGTATCTGAATGAGAGTGTGAACTTCCCATGTGTATGAGGGTATATATGGGTGGGCACACGTTATTGCTTTGCCCCTTGAATTCCCTTGTCCCCTTCATTGCCAAATGGCTTATAATGACAGAAACAGTCGGCCGGCCTCTCAGATATCAATGCAAGCACTTGCCCACATTAACTCTGACTCAGACAAAACTGTTCCACCACCCTCAAACCCAATACCGACCAACAACCTACGCAAAAAAACATTCTATCCAAAATATCCAAATATCCGTATATCATTAATGTAATTTATGTCTAATATATATATATATATATATATATATATATATATATATGTGTGTGTGTGTGTGTGTATGTGTGTGTGTGGATGGATATATTACGTATGTTATATAGATACATGTATTATACAGTTGTCTGTGAGTTTGTGCGTATATGTAAAACACTATATATATGTTGACTTCATCTATGCCCAAATCAAACTATGAATACCTGTGATGCAACCAATATATAGTTCTATAAATATGCATACATAATTGTATCATTTACACACACACACACACACACACACTCTCTCTCTCTCTCTCTCTCTGACACACACTGACACACGTGGACGCACGAGCGCACAAATATACATACATACATCTAGAGAAGGACAAAGAGAAAGGCCTAAAAAACAATACATAAATATATTCCAGGCATAAATACAAGAGTTATTCTAATCATATATATATATATATATATATATATATGTGTGTGTGGGGGTGTTTGTATGTGGGGGTGTTAGATAGATAGATATATTAAAAAAGGTATGCGGAGATACACTTTCAGATATATATCTAAACATAGATGTGTGTACAAAATATATCCTTTTGGTACTAAATTAATGAAAAGGAAAATACACAGTCACAGTCAAAAAGACTTTATATATATATATATATATATATATATATATATATGAATGATTGCATCCCCGTTCATATTACCTTTCATCGGAAACATTTAGCAGATAAGTATGTCTTCTTGTAATCCCAAGAGTGTGGAGACATGGGAGAGGATCTTGGGTCCATGGAGAAGGGGATCAAAATATGGTGGACACTCAAGGGCAGGGGGCAAATAATTCACCATTACTTTCGGATAAATTATTCCTTACTTCTAAGAACTCTGCCACCCAGTTACATCCCTTACCAGCCAGACTGGTTGACTCCTTGGGTATCATTTTACACCTGGGTCAAGTATTATCTTTTTTCTTTCTTTTTCTTTTTTCTTTTTTTTTTTTTAAACAGACCCTTGTACAAAAATATTAGGCTATAGAAGTGTTATACGCTTGACTTGCGCCTACCGTTCACTCGTTACGTGAATATTGCAATTATTTTTTTATCGTTAATAGAATATCATAAAGCGTCATCTACTGTTTCTCAATATACATCTCTCATTTTCTCTCTCTCTCTCTCTCTCTCTCTCTCTCTCTCTCTCTCTCACTCGCTCTGTATATAGATATATATGTATGTATGTATTTTTCGGTCCAGTTAAACCAGAGTTAGGAGTTATTCCTTCAGAACGAGAAAATCATTCAGAAGCTGAACATTTAAATTTTCCTGGTAGAGAGCTCAATGTAACTAACATTACAGAGCAATACTTTCTTTAAAGAAAAAACCAAAGAACGGTTATTTTAGGATTATAGATTTATTTCTATCCTGTTTTGTGTTTCTGATGTAAACCAAAAACACGAAGAAAAATATAACAGGACTTCTTCAGATCTTATGGATATATATATATATATATATATATATATATATCAGGAGTCACGCTTAGTGTAATGGTTACCGTCGTAGGGAATAGAACCAGTGATATAAGTTTAAAACCTACTTTTCCCTCGGCTCTAGTACTCTTGTGTATGGCATAAATCCATCTATTTTCCCGATTCTCTACATTGGGTAAAATAGGACAGACTGGGTTTTTTAGCCTAGGCAAGGTAAACAGTTTAGGAAAAAGCAAAACTTCCAATTCAAACCTGCAATACTCTACTTTAAAAGTTACCTTGTGTTACATCCTGCCTGTAGTGGAGGGGCTGTGTAAATTCATACAGCATGAATGCCCGGTGTTGTCAGGGAGAAAATAACTAACCCAGTTAGAATATATACTTTACTATAGTTTTTCTAACACAGCACAAACCAAGCGCGTATCTTAAAAAAATAGTTGGGCGTTCAGGGGCTTCAGACTTGTCCGTAAAACCCACTTATTTCTACTGAACAATATAGTAGACTCTCCACTCAAAATATTTCTAATTGATAGTGTTTAATTATATGATAGAAAAAACAAAATTTACCGAATTGAGATTTCAATGAAATTTTCTTTTTAGATATGTTCTATAAATTTTACTGATATCCAATTAATAATTTGTTTTTAGTAAAACTAAAAATCACATTTTTTTTAGTAAAAATGTTTTAATACAAATTATTGTATTACACTATTTGGTTTGGTCGAGTTTTATTTTATATCAATCCTTGTGGTTTATTTAATGCTAAATCCATTTATGGGTCAAAAAGATCTGTTCGAAAATTATTTGTATTAGATAGGAATACTTGATATCCTATTGCAGTGTGCAAAACAATCTTATAGAACAACAACACAAAAAATGTAAATATAAACATAGAATGTACGCAATTCCCTAACCTCTTGGTATCAGATAACGCCTGATGTGTTGACTTACCGTTAAAATTAATCAATCAATCAATCAATCAATCAAGAAGTATCTCCACTTGTATCGAGTTAACTCGAAAAAAAATTATATTACACTTTTTCTTCTCGTCTTTTTTCTTGTTGATGTCACAGACACGAATAAAGAAATTGAATTTCATAGAAGTTTGAAAATGTTTTTTCTTGGGTGATAAAAAATTAAAAATTTGGTTCTTACTAAAGTAAATGGTACCTCCACACACATATGACAAATGAAAAAAAAACTATATATGACGGAACTAAAGCAAATATGTTTGAAAATAATTTTATTATGATATATGTTTCTTGTCATTCATAAGAAAAATGTTTTTAGAAAACTCAGGAATAAATTTCATTTATTTCCTGTGTATAGAACCGCAGATTTTTCTATTTGAAAATATTAGAATGTAATATTTGTGACATACAGAAATCTAATCCAAGGAATAAACGGCTGGGCAGTCCTCCTTGTAAGGTACTCAAGACCATTCTTGAAATGAAGAACGGAGGAACCCAGATAAATTGACAAGAAACTGTTGGCCTTACACCCGACAAATGACATAAACAGATTATATGTGTCAAGAAATGAAGGAGGATGAGGCCGCGTCAGCATCGAAGATTGCGTAGACGCATCAATAGGAGGAATCAGGGACTACATTAAAAAGAGCAAAGAAAGACTAATGAAAGCAGCGAATAATTGCATTGGCAACATGAGAACAAATAAAAAACAACAAAATCTAGAAAGCAGATATGAAATGTAAAACAAATGTATGAATATTTCAGGCTACCAATAGGCGCATTTGCACACGAGAGGATACAGACATTACTAAGAAAGGGAAACCTTTTGAGAGAACTCTTTTAACAGCAGCATAAAATAACGCCATAAGGACCAATTATATTAAAGCGAAAATCGATAATATGCAAGAGTAGGTTTTGTGGAGAAAGTGATAGAACGGATAATCCTGTAATAAGCGGGTGCTGCAATCTAGCATAAAAGAAGTACAAAACTAGTCATAACTGGCTTGGAAAGGTGATCCACCGAGAACTGTGCAAGAGATTAAATTGAATCCTACAACTAAATGGTAAATACACAAACCAGAATCCGTCCTACAAGAATAAGATGAATAAGATCCTCTGGGATGTTATAGATACTAACGGATTATCTAATCCCGGCCAGATGACCAAACAATATTTTGTCGTTCCGATGGGCAACTGAGTAAAAATGAAAGAAAGCGAACAGACAAATACTTGGACATAGACAGAAAACAGAATAAAAAACAAACTATGTAACACGTGTATGACGATAATACCAATTGATACCAGTTGGTACACTTGGAACTATCCCAAAAGGTTTGGAAAAAAGATGAGAGGAATTGGAAATCAGAGGAAGAATCGATACCATCCAGACCACAGCATTGCTAGGATTGGCTAGAATACCCCGAAAGGTCATTTGCCTAGTCAGATGGGGCTGTAGAATACACCAACTGCTTCTTTGTAGAGAGGTAAGACTCCCCCAATGAGTGTCCTGAATATGACACTGAACAATCTGATGGTGAGGCTCCAGTAATGTTAAAGCTTTGGGGAAGGTGGGGTACCCCTTCACTGCCATCGCTCCCAGGTCCACTCGGGCCTGGAGTGGTAGTACCTCATAGGGTCCTATCTATGGGTCAAATAGAACTAAACTGCGTACTTATGCAAAACTGAATCGTTTAAAACAGAACTTTTCGGACATTTAACTGTGTGTAAATAAAAAAAAAATACTTATACTAAACTGAATTGTTTGAAATAGAACTGTTTATATGTATAAAAATTGATTTGACATTAATAACTTACAATAGTTGATGTGCCATAAAACCAAACCAAACCAAGCCAAACGAAATTAAACCAATCAGAAGACTCCTGATGACCCGAGGAGACTTACTGTCTCTCACGCTCTATTGAAAGACTACCAATTATAATTGGCGTAAAAAAACACTTACAAGAAGAAAATAATAATAATAAAAAGGAGACATACATTTCTTAAATTGGCTAAAAAACATCCACTTTAGAGAAAATAGATTTATTTAAAAGCCACTCACTTAGGAATATTTGGTCGTAAAGCAAACTACATCCACATTCGGTTTCATATTCGGTAAAGTTAGCGACCGTAGTCGAGAGTGAGCCGAAGGCTCCCTTTTCGATAGCTACTACACCAATGTGTAGGGGAGGGCGCTACTCCTTTCCTTGGATTGCTCCACTTTACCCTTGAGCCTTATCTTATAATGCTGAGTGTTAAGCAAGGTAGCATCAACTACCATTTTTTGAGTCTTTGGTATGACTCGACCTAGGATTGAACCCAGGTCTCCCGGACCATTGTCGAACATTATGATCTGATTTATCTACAAGAGGGTTTTAAAATCTTTCAATCCCAATGCATTATAAATTTATTCAATGACATTTATAATGAACTGTTGAACGTTTTTATTACCTTTACCATTTTATCCTTTTAAATGAGGTTATATTTTAAAGTAAGTTTTCTAATATAGAGTAACTGATGTATTTTAATGATTGTGGTATGATCATGACGTATTATTGTCAATATTGTCGGAGAGAATGGATCAATGAGTGTAGCTAGCTAAGATTAGCACAGAATTGCATCAGTTGCATAGAAGACCAATTCCCTTCTCACTCACCCATAAAAATATTCGGGCTTTGTGCTCATTTGTGAATATAATAATAAACAGCAAAAATATATCGATAGGTGAAGAGATTCTGGAAGAATCAGGTCAAGAGTATGAAAAAGAGTAAACCATGAATGATGTGTGTGCATTTTTGTTCAACAGGATAAAAATGTGTGAAGGGGAAAAAAAAAAGGAAAACTTGTACAAAGATATTTTTTTATAGGAGAAGCAAGCAGAATGAATTGTGAGCATTGATATAAAACTCATTCCTTTCCAATGTTTGTTTTTTATCCTCTGTTAATCTCTTATGTCCACCTCACAATGCCTATAAGTGCCTTGTGAGTCTTCATGTTCGAAATTAGGCCTTGTCATTTTAGCACGAAATTGATTCAAGCAACAAATAATAAGCCCATTCATAAGTATATATACATATATATATAGATAGATAGATGTATATATAATAAAAATAAGTGGGGAAAGTGGACTAATCAAACACTTGCAACGGGTTTAGTAGTAATATTTCGTTCTTTATTCTGAGAAGAACTTCTACTGAGTCTTCCTTGAATAAAGAACAAAATATTACTACTAAACCTATTGTAAGTGTTTGATTTATCCACTTTTCCACTTTATCATCTTAGATTTACTAAAATCTATTATTTCTCTCTCTCTCTCTCTCTCTATATATATATATATATATATACAGAGTGAGAGAGAGAGAGAGAGAGAGAGAGAGAAATAATAGATTTTAGTAGATCTAAGATGATAAAGTGGAAAAGTGGATAAATCAAACGCTTATATATATATATATATATATATATATATATATATATATATATACACGTTCCCCCATGGGGGTTGAGCACTCTGGCGAAGGAGTTTTCAGCTGCCGCGCGCATAATGCAAAGTTCTTCGAAAGAATCGAGCACTCTGGTAGCTGATAAGGTATAAAAATATAAACAAAAACGCTGCTGCTACTATTGCTACATAATACCTTATAATTCCTTAGCCAACGTGGTACGCTTGTTGGTCGAGCGGTCTGATACTAAGTCTAACGTGAAGTTGGGCGGGCTTCGATTCTCGGCTCCAAGCACCCTACTGGTCTAGCCACACTGAAGAGTTGTGATATAACGAAACAGTCTGTCTGTGGATGAGTATATATATATAGTTTTGACCTCTTTTTTAATGGCATATGAGCCTTCCTGGGTTATTTGATGCCAAAGCCATCTTTATAGAAGAACAGCTGTGATATTATTTAATTGATAGCTGGAGGGATAAGGGGGTTTATAAAGCTTTACTCCCTTTTATTTTAATATCATCATCATGTCGCACTGTCAGCACGGATCTCCCTGACCCTCTCTCGCCACCAGTCTCTATCGTCCATCGCGCCCGTGGTGTAGTCGTTATCGTCGTAGGAAATGGACACGGCGACACGAGTTCAAATCTTGGACGAGACTGATTGCATTTCACATAGCACTAATACCCTTGGGGAATGTATGAATCCAATTATTCTCCTGTCAGCTATAGGTAAATAGTAGGACAGACTAGGTTCTCCAGCCTTGGTTAGGCAACTAGTGTAGGAGAAGGAAAACTCTGAATTCAAACCTGTTAAACTCCGCTTAAAAATTGACCTTGTGTCATATCCTGCCTGAGCAGAGGGGTTGGTAAATAGGATCGTCCATCGCTCCCGGGAGTTCTTCAAGACTATATCCTGTATCAGCACAGAGCTGTTGTATGTAGCGTCAAGCTGGTCGTCTTACCTTTTCTCGTCCCTGTGAAGAGGTCCACAGGAGTATATCGCTTATGAGTTCGTCCTTACTTCTCCAACTGTGTCTCTCAAGTCTGGTTTGTCTAACTTGGATAGTTTTCGTGATGAGTGGTAGGTGGCCGTACAGCTGCTGTATTGTGGAGTGTTGCCTCCAGGACTTGTTCTCTATAACTTGCAGCATTCTTGAGCGATTGCCGTCAAGCTTTTTCTTCATACGTTTAGGTAGCGTCCATTTAGTGCATCCATATAGCAGTATCGACACGATCATTGCTTGGAAAAAAAACTGCGTTTTACGTCCAAGTTAAAATCGTCAATTCAGAGAATGGTACAGAGAATGATTATTTCACACGAAATATTTATTTTTAATTATTTATTTCTTTTGATTTTTGACTTAGACCGTCCTTTTAGAATCAATGCTGCGTGTGTAGGAAATGACTTAAAAATAATATAATAATAAATAAATCCTCCAATAAGATTCAAATTTGAATTTCTTTTTTGGAGTAGATGCTTTACCAATTCAGCTTCGAAGACCAACTGGTGATTGAAATATCACTTTCATTCTTTGTTTTCTACAGACGTCAGATACGTCACCATCTTCTTTGTTTATATCATCATCATCATCATATGGTGCCGCTAGCACGGATATCCCTGACCCTCTCTCGTCACTTTTCATTTCCTCTGACTGGTTTTCGGGGCTACATCCCGTATCCTTACCTAGCTGCTGTATGTATATTCGAGCTGGTCGTCCTGCTTTTGCTTGGCCATATGTGGGGGTCCATAGGAGTACATAACTTATGAGCTCGTCTCTGCTTCTCCAGCAGTGTCCTGCGTGTCTGGTTCGTCTAACTTGGATAGTTTTCGTGATGGGAGGCAGGTACGGTAATAATCACTAATATGAAGAACAAATTATAGTATGTCAATGACTCTTCTCAATTGTTAGGAAATCTGGGAAATATTCTAGTTGATGACGATATTTTTCGAACTTTTTTTACTTCATATGGACAAAATACAGAATCAAATACGAGTTCGTTTCGTTTAAAGTTGATATGCCATAAACCAAACCAAACCAAACCAAACTTTTGAAGTTCTATTTTTTTCCATTTAGTTCCTGAGGCTGCGAAAACAGGAAGAAATAGAATACGGACACCTCGTGGTCAGTTTCTTCGAAGACCAACCGGTGATCGAAATATCACTTTCATTCTTTATTTTCTACAAACGTCAGATACATCACCATCTTCTTTGTTTATATACATTACGGTAATAATCACAAATACGAAGAACAAATTATAGTATGTCGATGACTCTTCTCAAAATTATAGGCAATATAATTTTCAAAATTAGCGTATTTATCATCAACTTATATATATCTAATTGTAAGGAAATCTGGGAAATATTCTACTTGATGACGATATTTTTAGAACGTTTTTTTTTTTTTTGCTTCATATGGACAAAATACAGAATCAAATACGAGTTCGTTTCGTGTAAAGTTTAAACTCTATTAACACTGATTATTTTCCCAACAAAGAGTTACTGTTATTATTATTACGATTTTATAAAATAGAAATAAAAAAAGTAACACACAACGCCATTTTCCCAAATGGTGATATTAAGTTGACATAAGAAAGGACCAATCTATTTTATTTACTGTTTCTTGATGAACTTTCTAAAAAAGCATTTGGATAATTTTTTTCAATTAACAACTGATCTTACGCCAAGTAACATAAATTTACCTTTCGTAATGAAATAGGGACAACTTTCAATTATTCCAACATGACAATAAACTGTGTGGGTGTTCGGTTGGAATTCCCCCCCCCAAACGAATTGTTAAATTAAAAAAGAAAAAAAAAAAGAAAAACAAATCCACAGTCCTTATAAAAAATATGCTAACATATAAAAAAAGTTCTATCATAAAAAATTCAAATTTTACTGGATTAAAATTTAGATTATTCGTAAGAAATTTTAAGAAAAATCTTATAAAATTATTTTGGGATTCGATTTACACAGCATAGCAGTGTCCTTTCTTTATGTCCTTTAGTTAGCAAAACCAAATCTTTATATTTTTGTTTAATCATATAGTGTAGATACCAAAGTGAAGATTTCCACGCTTGATATAAGAGCCATGGTGTTTTCTTCAAGTCTGATGATCTGTTCCTCGGAAAATTAAAATTAAAAAAAAAAAACGCCTTGTATTTATATTTGTAGTTATAACCAATCTCCACTTGGAGGCTATAAATGTGAACCACTCAACGATTTTCCTCAATTTATAAGTCCTCACAAAAACATAATTCGGTATAATACTTTTATTTATCGTTGTAATAAAAATTGGGACTAGATTTACAGTCATTCTATACAAGATAAGTTTTCATCCAGAGAGTTGGGTTTTCAATTTGTATTTGATTAATTACATATCATTAAAAAAAAAAAAGTAAATACACACCATGAAATGTGCCGAGATCCAATTCATTTTTGCTGTAGTAATAGTATAATTGATGATGATGATGACTATGTCTGGTTATTTATTTGAATAATTATTTGGTCAATTTCTTTAACTATTTCCTGCTTTCTTTTATCGTTAAAAGAATCGTTTCTGCAATACCATAAACATAGAAATTATACTCACGTGAACAGTTTTGTTTATTATTCTTTGTTCTATATATACATTCTATTAATTCTATTATTCAGTCTATATTTGGTTGTTTTTTGTTTTTTTTTGTTATTTTTTTTCTTTTTTTTTTTACAATCATTTACTTCAGTTACAATTAGTATCTCGCGTATTTTGCCTCAGCCTCAGCCATTAACTAACATCCAATGTTTGTCATGGCTCGGCTAAAAAAAAAAAAAAGTGTACTATTTATGAAAATATTATTTCATTTTGCATGTGAGCCGTAAAATTAATGCTTTTTTTTTCTCTCTTTCCTCTGATGACATTTCAGGAGAAAATATTTATTGCAAAGACACCGTTCGGCTTGCTTGAAAACATCCGGAGTAATTTTACTCGTTGAAATAACATTACAAATCAGATGTCTTCTCCAGATGATGAAACATTTCCAGGTCTTTGCGTTGGCCTCTTTCAAAGTAATCTGAAAACGGCTTCTTCTGTTGAACATTCGTGTTTGAAAGGAATTTACAACTTTGAAGTATTCTCATTTAGAAAATTACACAACTTGAACGCTATTAAAATATAAGAAAAAAAACAAAAAACAACTAAAAGTACGAGATATAAGAAATAGAATAAAATCATAAAAAAGAAATGAAAAATAAAAAAATAAAAATGTGGATATAAAATAGTGACTATAATAATTATGATGATATGAATTATAATAATGATGGGAATATTCATTAGCGTGAAATCAGTAATTATTGCAATAACGATAAAAACAAAATTATGAAAAAAGTGAGAAAACGATTATACCACGACAACTACCACTACTACTATTCCTATTACGACTACTACTACTACGAGTACTACTACTACGAGTACTACTACTACTACTATTAATAATAATAATTATAATAATAATAATATGATGCTGATACGGATGAACCAACTTAAGATAAACTTATGATGATACTGAGAATTACAACAATTAGCACACACACACACACACACACACACACACACACACACACACAAACACACACACACACACACACACACATATATATATATATATATATATATATATATATATATATATATATACTCTATCACTGATATTATGCATACTTTATAAACATAACGAGCTACATTATATATATATATATATATATATATATATTTTTTGAACTACATTATATATATACGTATATATATACCCACTCCTCCACACAGGTAGGATGTGACACAAAGTCAATTTTTAACCAGACTTTAATAGGTTTGAATTCAGAGTTTTCCTTCTCCTAGACTGATTGCCATAGAAAGGTTAAAGAGCCCAGTCTACTGTTTAGCCATAGCCGGCGGGAGAATAACTGGATGCATACCTCTCTCAAAGGATATTAGCATTATATGCATACACATATATATATAGTTAGCGGAAATTGGAAAAGTACCAAGACCTACATGAACAGTGTATTAGGAATGGCTGGTTAACAGACGTATTTCCTCTTGAGATTGGATGTAGAAGTTTTATTTCAAACTCAACCTCAATATTTTTAACCAAACTTGGACTTTCACCACCAAAGAAGAGGGAATATATAAAAAAAAGATCTAAAACAAGACTGTAACTGCATCTGAACGGATATGGCATTAGTACAGATCAAACACCATGAAATAAAGTCTGGTACTATTGTGAGATACTGCTGGGACGCCCTGTGTTAGTGGTAATGATGCTTCAGCCCCACATCCATGCCTGAAGTAAGGGTCATCATCTGATAAAGACTTTATTGGATGCAAAACTGCTTTTTTTGCGGCAGTTCTAGGATATAATTTTTTCTTTAGTCTCCTACAGAGTTTTGCAAATATACACTATAACATAGTAAATGATCCCCTCAATCATTTTCAAAGTATTTTTGGACACTGCTTTAAAAACAAATTTCTGATGAAAATTGTGCATATCTAAATTGCATAGATGTTAGAATAAGAGATGGATCAAAGTGCCGTTCAACATTTTTGATTTAGGGACCTAGATCAAACACAGCCCCGACTAGGGTAGTTCTCATCTAGCTTTTTCTTTATGTGTTTTTTTTTATAGTCCATATGGTGCATCCATGAAGTAGCACGAACACAGTTATAGCTTGGATGAAATCTTGTTTTATTTTATCGGATTGATCAAATTTACATATGATCGATTACTTGACAATATCATTAACGCCTTTACTAGACCTATGTTGACATGCTTTTCAGTAGACGTGATGTAGCTGTCGAGGTATATAAACTAGTCTACTAATTTTAGAGGCTTTCACACAGTTATGATATCAAGTATTCCTATCTAATACAAATAATTCGTATATAGTCGTAATGTTTCAAGTATTCCAATCTAATATCAACAATTATATAGTTTCAAGTAATTATTTCTATTTAATAATAATCATTTATTTGCACAGTTATACGGTTTCATGTATTTTTATCGAATACCAGTAATTTTCAAACATCTATTTGAGAACTTGGTTGGCCTCTAAAAATACTGCAACCACGGGTTTGTCATAGTGAAGTTGGGTTCTTCTTCTTTAGAACACATCAAATGCTTTACTTGCATTTACGTAGAGGTTAATGCCTTCTGCTGCTTTTTAGGCTATGCAGTAAAGATTCTGCTTGGGCTAGAGTACTTATGAGAAGCGCTTGATCATCTGCGTAGTCAATGTCTATCATAGTTTCCGTGGGATATCGTCTGCTTCTACCCTTTTTTAATGTGAACCTATCAAGCAGATACATTGACACAATATTTGTTTATATATATATATATATATATATATATGTGTGTGTGTGTGTGTATGCGTGTGCGTGTATGTATATCTGTGGTCACTCCAAGTGTAGGAATTTTCAGGATCAACCCGAAGAGAGAGTTATTCTTTTAATTCCATTTCGAAGGAATAGATATTCTCTCAGAACAGATTCTTTGTTTTTGGCTTTGGTTAGACTGACTCGAGCCATCATGAATAACACTGGTCAATACGATTTTTGGTGATAAGAAACAAAGGGCGTTTTTTAGCTAATATGATGGTAGTGATTCAGAAAATGAACTTAGTTTTTCATAGCTAGCAACCGTTTTTACTGAACTGTAATTGCTCATTTTTGGAAATAAGATCAGTTAACGATATTGGCTGATCGCAAAACTTAGATAATAAAACTCGTAGAAACCCATCAATTTTCAGGTAGGCTAAGCAATTTATGTCAGCTACCTGAAATAAACTATCTTTATAAGAAAAAATGTTTTTTGAGTCAAAACATTTAAAATAGAAGAACCCAAAATTTCCAATTTATCACCAAAATCCAAATTAACTGATAAACTTTATCAGTAATAAAGTAAAACTAAGTAAAGTTGGCGACCGTAATCGAGGGCGACCAGAAAGCTCCCTTTTCAATAGCTACTACACCAAGGTGTAGGGGAGGGCACTACTCCTTTCCCTGGATTGTTCCACTTTACCCTTAATACGTACCTTATATCGCTGAGTGTTAAGCAAGGAGGTATCAAGTACCATTTTTAAAGTCTTTGGTATGATGCGACCTGTGATTGAACCCAGGTTTCCTGGACCATTGGCAAACACTCTACCTACTCGGCCAATGAGCCGGTATCAGTAATATTTAGTAAACCCGATAATTAAGGTGACAAAAAATGAAACGCTCAAATCTGTTTGATATTCATGAATTTATCCATTCACTTTAGTCCTTTCACTACGGAAAGAAACCAAGCACATTGAGAACTTTTGTTTTCACAGTTGAAAAGAAACTCTAACTAAAGATATCCCAACTGAATGCATCTATTCCATTGTACATGATGGACATCATGAAAATGGAAACTCATTAAAGATGATGAATTTATTGATTCAATAAGTGACTTGGGATTATGCTCTTGGACATCGTTTGTTGATGTGAGGAAAAACTTCTTAGGCAATCGCCAGGCCAAAAACAAGGAATTAGTGGAAAAGCTGTCGAAAAGTCTACAAAAAATAGGCACTAATATAAGTATAAAGGTTCATATTTTACATAGCCATTTAGATAAATTTCCAAATAATTGCAGTGATGTGAGTGATGAGCAGGGAGAATGATTCCATCAGGATATCAAAACAATGAAGGAGCGCAACCAGGAACGGTGGGACAAATAAATGATGGCTGACTACTACTGGAGTATCAAAAGGGACTTAAACAACATTGAACATGACCGACTATTAAGAAAGAGAAAAATGTTCCCATAGTTCTTATGTTCACGAAGGTTTTATTTCGACTTTTAGTTTATTAAATTATTTGATAAAAATACTTGGTGTTAGTATTGTGAATTGAATTACCATGACCAGAAAATACGGCGAATACTTACCAGGTCATGGTAATTCATTTTACAAAATAATTCCTCTACTTAAAAAAGAAAAATGAAGATCTATATCCTTGCCCTTGAGGTCATAATAATTACGCGGATGCGTATTTCTAATCCTCTTGGGAAGACGTGGCCCTGGAGTATTCGCCGAGCTCCCGCCGGCGCTTGTAGAAAAAGCATGCTCCCAGTTCCGGATCCGTATCGAGGCAGCGATTGAGGTTGAAGGCGGCTACATTGAATAGATGTCAGCTCTACTACATAATCAAGTTACCAGAATTGATTTTTTCAATAAAAGTTTTGAAATAAAACTGTAGTGTTGTTTTCTTTAGGACGACAATTTTATCGTTCCACCCTGTAGATGTTAGCTCTACAACATAATCAAGTTACCTGAATTGATTTTTTCAATAAAAGTTTTAAAATAAAGCTGTAGTGTTGTTTTCTTTAGGACGACAATTTTATCGTTCCACCCTGTAGATGGTGTTAGTATATTTGATTGTGTTATTTTTAAAGACTAAGGGTCCGATTGCTATTGCAAAAATTGTATTTTTCAATAAGCAGACCAATATTTGTTGGTTTAAATACAAATCGGGAGGTTTCTACGATTTTACTTTGTCATTGTTCAATATCATATATACAGAAAACAAATGAAAAAAATGCTTTTTTCCCTGAAATGAGACATTTCTTTACAGCAAAAACGGTAGCTAACCAAGAAAAAGTCAGGTAATATTCAGATTCAGTGCCTTGAAATGAGGTAAAAATGTTTGATGCTTCGACACCATTTCATTTTCAATTTTTTGTTGACGAGTATAATTGTTTCAACCCACGAACTTTTATTACTTTGTTTTATTTTCATGCATTAAAATGTTCATTTAGATAAATTTTATTGACAGGGTTTATAATGTTACAAGAAAAAAATAACATCTGTAATTATTTTGGGCCCATGAAAATTAGGCCTAAAAAAACAAACGAAATCATTCTAATAACATGAATCAGACGAATAAGTTTCTGACTGAAATGATAAAGATAATTTTTATAAAATCTGAAATGTGCTTTCCTATTTGTTTTTCTAAGAATATATTTTTGTTTTAACTTAAAAGTTAAAGTTTGACAAAATATTTTTCTGCTTATCATAAAATGATATGAGAGTAATTTAATGATACAGTTCGATTCGAGTTCCATCAACGTTCTCTGCGTATTTGTGTGTGTGTGTGTGTGTGTGTGTGAGAGAGAGAGAGAGAGAGAGAGAGAGAGAGAGAGAGAGAGAGAGAGAGAGAGAGATTTGTTTTGCTAACCCAAGCATTCAGCGGTTAGCATAAAAGATTCAAGTGATGACTGTGACAAGTGCTTAACCTGCATCAAAGACTTTTGTTTTGAAAGATCCAACAGATTAAGAGAAAATATAGTTTCGTTTTCTTTTTTTTTTTTTTGTTCAAGGGTCAGTTGTCAAGTATGTGCTTATAAGACATTACGTTGTTCGAATAACACTGTCCGTTTTTAATATCAACTGTTTAAATTTTGTTCTAACATTATTTCAATAGTAGTAGAATAAAAAGTTCACAATCGTAATAATTAAAGGTTTTTTTTTCATCACGTCCTTCAAAATTTAATTTTCATGGTCATATGCCCGTAATCAACATATACCCGTAATGAACATGAAAAAAGAAGAGGTGCATTTACTTTTTTTTGCATGTGTTTGGTCATAATTTTGCATATAAGTAAAAATAAAGTTGGCGACCATAGTCGAGGGTGACCCGAAGGCTCCCTTTTCGATAGCTACTACACCAAGGCGTAGGGAAGGGCGCTACTCCTTTCCCTGGATTTCTCCACTTTACCCTTGATCCGTACCTTATAATGCAGAGTGTTAAGTAAGGAGGCATCAAGTACCATTTTAAAGTCTTTGGTATGGCTCGAACTGGGATTGAACCCTGGTCTCCCGGCCCATTGGCGAACACTCTAACCATTATGCCGCTGCCAAAATTTTGCATGTGTTTGGTCATAATTTTGCATATGGTTGTGTACAATTTTGCAAATGGGTTGGTCATAATTTTGCTCTATAACCATATTTACCAACCCCTCCGCTCGGACAGGATATGACACAAGGTCAATTTTAAAGCGGAGTTTAACAGGTTTGAATTCAGAGTTTTCCTTTTCCTAGACTAGTTGCCTCACCAAGGCTGAAAAACCTTGTCAGCCCTACTATCTACCCATAGCTGGAGGGAGAATTATTGGATTCATACCTTTCCTAAGGGTATTAGTACTATGTGAAATGCAATCAGTCTCGTCCAGGATTTAAACTCGTGTTGCCGCGTCCATTTCCTACGATGATAATCATTACACTCCGGGTACCTCCTTTTGCTCCATAACAATTCTTGGCCACATCTTGCCAGGATGACGCAGCAGAAACTCACTGACTAAGGATGTGAGACTTTGGCATATCCATCATATTCTTCTGGTCTCTCACCCACCGACTACCATTTTTTCAAGGCTTTGAAAACTTTTTATGCCAAAAGAAAATTCTGCTCCAAAGAAGAAGTAGAAACTGCATTTAAAGATTTCTTGGCATCAAAACCTGTAGACTTTATGATACAGGCACAAACAACCAAATTAATCGATGGACAGAAATACATAGATCTTCAGGTATCATATTTTGACTGACTAGAATATTGTTTAGATTAATTCAGGAATAGAAGTTTATTCTAACATCGAACATTGTTTTCCGAACAAGAAGAAGAAGAACAACAACAACAACAGACATCGAAACGAATGACTTCATCTTGGCCAGACGACGAATAATCAACAACAAAAAAAAAAGAGAACTTGGCGAATTGTGAACTTCACTGTCCTGGTAGACCACAGAGTAAAATTAAAAGAAAGTGAAAAGAAGAACTCAGGAATTGAAAAAACTGTGGAACATGAAATAAACGTCTATACCAATTGTATTTAGTGTTCTTGGTACAGTCACCAAAGGATTAAGAAAATGACTGAAGGACTTAGAAATAAAAGGAAAAGTGAAAACTATTCAAACTCCTGCATTACTGAGATTGGCCAGAATACTGAGAAGAGTCCTGGAGACTTTAGGAGACTTGTTGTCTCTCAGACTCCAGTGAAAGACTATCAGCTAACCCTGATGTGAAAAACTCTCAAATAATAATAATAATAATAACAACTAATGTTATGAAGCAATGCTGTCAAGCAGTCAGTTTTGTCAACGTGATCTTAATAAAACGACACAAAAAACATGCTAAAATCAACAGTTGACAGAAGACATTCTCAATATCGAGGCTTATACTTAAAACTAATTTTGAAACTGTAAATCGGAATTTCTAAATGCATCAATCATCTGGCTGCGTGAACTATGTCAACCGAACTACGTGGCGGATTGGCGTATCAGCACCGAGTTATGCATGTATGTGGGCTTGGGAATATGGTTGAGTGTTGTCACAGATTAGAGGAAGTCTTAGTGGGACTTAGAATAAACTATCATCTGCAGTGTGGCAAGACCCCAACAAATATGGGTATCTTGGATACAACACTCAGCTTCATCTCATTGTAAGGATCCTATTCTGGAGATCTGGGCAATTCTTATACTCCCAGTTTCATCAAACCCGGAGTAGCAGTACCCGTTAGAATCCCATAAAGGAATCAAATAGAAAATTATTAGTATTGGATAAATATTTGTCACTGTCTCCCACCAGACAGGACTTGACACAAGGTCAATGACCCGAAGGTCGAATATAGTGGGGATTTAGGGGAGGGGAAGGTCGAGCACGAGCCGGGGCTCGAACCCAGCTGGACTATACTGTTCATCGGCCCACTTAGTGCAATGTCGACCGGAATAGCCTAGCTGGTCATGGACCCAAATCTGGGTCCAGGCACGTATGCCTGATTAAAGCTTGAACTAGACAGCAAGGTTCAGTGCTATACAAGGGTGTTAAAGGTCGTAGCTCGCCCACCCGAAGGTGGCCCAGTCGAAGCTGGAGGCCTTAGGCCGCGAGAATTATTAGTATTGAATAAAAATAAAAGAAACCATATTTCTAGGCGGAAACAAATGATTTTGTTAAATAGAAATGATTACTTGAAACTATATAATTATTAGTATTAGATAGGAATACTTGAAACCTTACGAGTAGGTGTAAATTATTTGTATTAGATAGGAATAATTGATATTCAATAACTGTGAGTAAAAACCTTTTAAGAAACAACTATACAAAAATATAAATATTAATGTATTTTGAATGCGATTTCCTAACCTGTAGGCATAAAATAACCTTGAACTGGTTGACATGACATTTAGATCTTTAAATCACTCAATCAGATCCTGGAAGATTGATGCAGATCAAGACGCATTCTGAAAGAGGAGCAAGGGACCAGGCAGACAATTCAAAAAAGTCCAGGGATATGACCAAGTCTCAAACGCGAAATATAACTTAATTTATATGTAAGAAATAATAAAACTGTTGTATTTTGGGTTTTGAAGAAAATTTTTTAAATTTTTATATAAGTCGGCTGAGGTTGTAGAATACACTGACTGCTTCTCTGCAGAGGTAAGAACCCCCAACTAAACTGCGTACTTATACTAAACTAAATTGTTTGAAATAGAACCTATTTGACACTTAAACTGCGTACTTATGCGAAACTGAATTGTTTGAAATAGAACTGTTTTGATATTTTACTGATATTTTACTGTGTGTAAAAAAAAAGAACAAAACCCAACTATATTAATACTAAACTGAATTGTTTGAAATAGAATTGTTTATACCTATAAAAAATGGATTTGGCATTAATAACTTACAATGGTTGGTGGGCCATAAAACAAAAACAAATTATATGGGGGTCCATATACTGTATATATATATATATATATGTGTGTGTGTGTGTGTGTGTTAGTTCAACATGTAAATATAGGCTGTTTGTATTTACGTACCCTTCTGCACAGGCAGAATGCGACACAAGTTCAATTTTTAAGCGGAGTTTAACAGTTTTGATGTCAGAGTTTTCCTTCATCTAGACTTGTTACCTAACAAGGGCTAAAGAGCATAATCTGACCTACTATTTCCCATGGCTAGAGGGAGAATAATTGGATTTATATCATTCCTAATTGTTTTAGTGCTATGTTAAATGCAATCAGCCTCGTCCAGGATATTGAACTCGTGTTGCCGTGTCTGTTTCCTTCTATGATAACCATTACACATCGGCCATCTCCAAATACAGACTGTTTATTGTTATCAATTCTTCAATGTTGTATGTAGCAAGGGTTTAGATTTAGATCTTTTATGTTTGTTTGTTTGGGTTTTAAGGCATATCAACTTGTGTAAGTTATTTAATGCCAAATCCATTTTTATACGAATTGTCAGTTTTATTTCGAACAATTCTATTTAGCACAAGTACACAGTTTAATTGTCAGAAACATTTCTATTTCAAACTATTCAACTTAGTCAAACAGTTCTCATTTAAACAATTCAGTTTAGTAAAGCATAGTTTTTGTTTAAACACAGTTAAATGTCAAAACAGTTATATTTCAAACAATTCAGTTTAGTGTAAGTACAGTTTCCATCTCAAGAACAATTCCATTTCAAACAATTTAGTTTAGCATAAGTACGCAGTTTGGTTCTATTTGACCCATAGATAGGAACCAATCAGGTGATATTTTTCCGGGTAAGAGTGGACCTGGGAGCAATGGCAATGAAAGGGTACTCCGTATTCCCCAAAGCTCAAGCATTACTGGAGCCTCACCATCTGATTGTTTTGTGTCACTCTTTGGTGGAGAGTCTTACTCCTCTGCAGAGATGCAATTGGTGTATTCTACAGCCCAAGCCGACTGGGCAATTAGATCTTTTTGGCAGGATCCATGTTTAGAAAATACAACTTCAGTCAGCGGTTTTCTTACATATTTCATATGACTACCCGTACGCTCCAAAAACAGTTTGGTAATTTACCCTTTTCTTAAGAAGTCAGATTCAATATCGCATGCTCTTTAAAGCCCTTTTCTTCCCTATGTCAGTATGAATGTTTTGGAAGGTTCTTTTTTTTCTGACTGGTGTTGTATTACTTATCTTTATAGTTCAAGGGATTAATGCTTCAAACCAAATACTAAGATGTCTCAAGTTCTTTATCAAGGTGTCACGGTTGATGATATTTATACCAAATATTCTTATTATTTAAGGAAAAAACATTTAATTCCAGAACAGTTCTGAAGATTCTTTCTCTTTGTGTGTTAATTTTTATAAAGTCTTTGATTAACTCATAGTAGAAATATTAACCAGGGTAACTTAAAATACACACACACACACACACACACACATATATATATATATATATATATATATATATATATATAAGGATTCAGAAATAGTCACTTTACTTTGTTTGTCTCTTAACTCATCTTTCTTGAAAGATACTTCAATTAGATTAGCGTAACGTCGTAAGAAATTGGCTACCCGAGATATTTAAAAAAAAAAGAAAACTCCAAACAAACCGGCAACTGAACAGCAGGACACATTGCGTAACAGTTATAAGCGTTTGTTCCCTAAGCTTCTGGGTAACAATCATCTGGAGGTTGTAGGTTCGATCCTAACTTCCAGGCGAGTAACAATACAGGACTACTTAACTCTAGTTCTCGGTTATGGCTAACGGAATTACAGCAAACAACCCCCGTGGATTAAATAAAGGATGTGGTTAGAAGTTCCGTATAGACTCCCGATTTTGACAAGAAACGCCTGAAGAAGGCTGGAGGATACATTGGCCGAAACGTAGTGAATACAACAATAAAGTTGAAGACAACAGTCTGAAAACCGTGAAGGATAAAAATCATCAAACATCGTCTCAGAAATGCAGGCAAACATACAAAGAACTAATACTACTATTCGGTTAATTTGTACGGAAACTTAGTTATAAAAAAAAGTTTAATAGCTAGCGTTTCACTGCATTTTAATATCCTTGTTCTCTGCTCAGCTATGAGGAGATAGTTGGACAGGCTGATTTCTTTGGCTTTTGTTAGGCAACCAGTCTAGAAGAACGAAAACTGGATTCAAATCATGACTTAAAAATTGAGCTTGTGTCACATCCTTCCCGTAGCAGAGGAGTAGGTTAAATACATAAATCGATCAAAAATTAAAAAAAAAAGTCTTTAATATGCAAAGGGGTCAAATATCTTAGAGAAGTTTCCGTGACATACAGGCTAATGTGCTGAACGACGACATCGTTGTGAGCAAGTTCGAAATTCAGTCGCCATTGTGTTTACTTGGGAAAGCTATGGGTTAAATAGAGCCACTACTGCTCTCATACAAGGATGTTTTTCGCATTAAATTATCTACGAAGGTTGGTATGGCATTAAACAGACAAACTAAACCAAATAATATTTTTCTTGAGGTTAACTGTACTAAGTTCTATACTTTTGTTAGAAATCGATACTTTCCCCAAGGATATTAACGTAAAATGAAACGTAAACAGGGTCTACTTGGATTTGAAGTTGGTACACTGAGTCCATTTTACGACGATAACCGTTGGGTTAACAAAAGGGAATCAAAATCTTTATACGTAGAAGCCCCCCAAAGTTCTGTTCTTTTAGGTCGAAGGTTTTAAGCAAGTTTTCTTTGAAAATTCCGTTGATTTTTCAGCGATATTCAGTTCAGTTAGATTTGGAATAAATATCTTTGGTTTGGTTTGGTTTGGTTTGATTTGGTTTTACGGCATATCAACCATTCTTAATTATTTAATGCCAAATCCTTTTTATACATATATATCAAATATATATTTGTTGGTTTGGTTTAGTTTTATGGCATATTAACAATCGTAGGTTATTTAATGCCAAATCTTTTTCATACATAAAGATTTAATATATATTAGTTGGTTTGTTTGGGTTTTATGGCATATAAACCATTGTATGTTATTTAATGCCAAATCTATTTTATACATATATATTAAATATATATATGATTTGTTTTGGTTGGGTCTTATGGCATATCAACTATTGTAGATTATTTAATGCCAAATCTATTTTATACATATATATATATTAAATATATGTATGATTTGTTTTGGTTGGGTTTTATGGCATATCAACCATTGTAGATTATTCAATGCCAACTCTATTTTATACATATATATTAAATATATATATGATTTGTTTTGGTTAGGTTTAATGGCATATCGACCATTGTATGTTATTTAATGCCAAATCTTTTTCATGCATTTAGTTTAAATATATATGATTTAGTTTGGTTGGGTTTTATGGCATATCAACCACTGTATGGTATTCAATACCAAATCCTGTTTACACATATAAATATATATATATATATATATATATATATATATATATATATATATAATTTGTAAACATATTTTGTAGATAATATTTTTAAACGAATCTGAGCTCCTTTTTGTACACAGTTAAATGGTTTTAAGTATTACTATATAACAGTCACAATTTAGCATGTGCACACATGTTCTATTTGACCCGTATCAGGTGCTACCACTCCAGGCCAGAGTAGACCTTGGAGTGATGGCAATGAAGAGGTAATCTACATTCTCCAAATCTCCAAAATAGTTTAATATCATATCCAGGATATTCGTTGGTTGGGGTCTTACTCCTCTGCAGTCGGTTTATTCTACAGCCCCAGGCGACCGGAATAATATGTCTGGCTTAGGCTGGTTTCTTTGTTTAAAGGAATATCAACCGTTTTGGGTTATTTAATGCCATAGCCATCCTTATAGAAGAATACAAGTGGTACTGTTTAACTGACTACTGGGGAAATAAGTGGGGTTCACGCCTTTCCCAAGTTTATAAGTCCGAACGTGGACGTAATAAGTTCGAATTTGCTAACTGTGATGTTGGACTGCAGTACTTTAGCCACAATACCACTGGAACTCCCGCTAAATATAATGTAAGTTAAAAATAGAAAAATAAAAAGAGTAAAGAAAGTTAATATGGAATTGAGGACCGCATGTGGCAGTCTTTAATCAGTAGTAATGAGCGGTAAATTCTCAAAACAGAACTTTGGGATTTGTTAAATCACTTAGAAACAACTTCGCAATCAAGAGTATAATATAATTATATAAGCCATTGATTCGTAATATTTATTATCTGTGTAATGTAATTTATAAGTCATTTTCTTAATTATATAGACTAGTTGAACCTGTGTAAATTAATATTATTACACAATCTCTCTCTCTCTCTCTCTCTCTCTCTCTCTCTCTCTCTCCGTATATATATGTGTGTGTGTGTGTGTGTGTATTATACGACAAAATAGATTGAACAAATTAAACCGACGGGTAGTACTGGCCCGTTTGTTGTGTGAACATATTGTTAATAAATTATAACTCAGTAGTAAATTATAATTAATGAATGGTGTAGATAAGTTTACGGTAATCTAATCTGTGTTCAAATGGAATTTTCTTTTATTATAAAATTAATTTTGCTAGAAAAGGTGATATGTTAAGAAATCCTGATCCATCTTGTGAATTTTCGGATAATGAAATGACTGCGGATTCAATTAATAGTCTTTGTTATCTTTTAAATTAAAAATCACATGGAACCACAATAATAATAATAATAATAATAATAATAATAATAATAATAATGATGATGATAATAAATAGTCGACTTTGCTGTCTCGGCTGACCACAGAATAAAACTGAAAGAATGTGAAAAGAGGGATAAGTACCTCGACCTTGCTAGGGAATTGAAAAAACTGTGGAACATGCAGGTGACAATTATACCAATTGTAATTGGTGCGTTTGGAACAGTAACTAAAGGATTGCTAAAGGGACTAGAGGACTTGGAAGTTGGCGGACGAGTGGAGACCATCCAAACGACAGCATTGTTGAGAACGGCCAGAATACTAAGAAGTATTCTGGAGACTTGCTGTCACTCAGACTCCAGTGAAAAACCATCGGCTACCGCTGATGTGAAAAGCTCTAATGAGTGAATAATAATAATAATGACACAAGCGATATCTCACACGAGATAATTTGGACATGGCTAAGAAAAGGAAACCTGAAGAGAGAAACTGAATCTTTTCTAACAGGAGCACAAAACAATGCCATAAGGACTAATCATATCAAAGCAAGAATAGATAAGACGCAACAAAACAGCAGATATAAGTTAAGTGATGATAGAGACGAAACAAACAATCACATAATAAACGAATGCGGCAAATTAGCCCAGAAAGACTCGACGCGACTTAGTGGGCAAGGTGATCCACTGGGAAGTGTGCAAAGTTTAAATTTGACCTTACGTAAAAATGGTATATACACAACCCTGAATCTCTCCTGGAGAATGAGACGCACAAACTCCTCTGAGATTTTGAGATACGAACGGATTATCTAATCTCAGCTAGACGACCAGACCTTGTTATGATGAAAAAAAAGGGGGGGATAGAAAAAGAGAGCTTGCCGAATTATAGACGTTGCTGTTCCGAATGACCACTGAGGAAAATTGAAAGAAAGTGAAAAGAGAGGTAAGTCCCAGGACCTTGCTAGAGAATTGAAAAAACTGTGGCACCTGAAAGTGACGGTGATACCAGTTGTAATTGGTGCACTTGGTACAGTCACCAAAGGATTGGTACTGGGACTGGAGGACTTGGAAATAAGAGGACCATCTTTTAGAGACCATCTAAACTATCACATTGTTGAGATCAGCCAGAATACTGAGAACAGTCCCAGAGACTTGAGGAGACTTGTTGTCACTCAAAATCCAGTGAAACACCATCACCTAACGCTGAGGTGAAAAACTGTCAAGGAGTAAAATGATAATAATATGACTGGGTGGGAAAGATGATCCACTGGTAACTGTGTAAGATTTAAAGATTTGATCATACTACCACATTGTATATGCATAAACCAGAATCCGCCCAAGAAAAAGAAAAGAACTTGTCATCTAGTGGAGTTGTCTGTCCCAGCGAACCACAAAGTGAAAATAAAAGAAAATGAAAAGATAGACAAATACATGAAACTCGCCAGAGAGCAAAAAAAAAAAGAAGTTGAAGGTGACGGTGATACCCATTGTAGTTCGAGTACTTGGAACAGTTCTCAAAGACTGAGAAATGAGTCTTGAGGAATTGGAGATCAGAGGAAGAATCGACACCATCCAGGCTACAGCAATTTTGAGATCAGGTAAAATACTTTGGAAAGTCCTGGGTATCTTTGGAACCTTGATGAACATGGCGTAAGAAAATTGCAAGGAGGGGAATACAGACGGATCACCTAATCTCGGCCAGAAGACCAGATTTAATAATAATCAATTAAAAAAAAGAGAATTTGCAAAATTGTCGACTTTGCTGTCCTGGCTGATCAGAGAATAAAACTGAAAGAATGTGAAGAAAAGGATAAGAAAATTATACCAATTGTAATTGATGCTTTTGGTACAGTAACTAAAGGATTATTAAAAGGACTAGAAGACTTGGAAATAGGAGGACGAGTGGATACTATCCTAACTACAGCATTATTCAGAACAGCCAGAATACTGAGAAGAGTCCTGGAGACTTGAGGAGACTTGCTGTCACTCAAACTTCAATGAAAGACCATAAGCTAAAACTGATGTGAAAAAGTCTAATGAGTAAAGAATAATAATAATAATGTTACTAATCCTATGATTTTCCTTATAAGAATTTTTTTTACGAAATTCAAATCTACGAATACGAAAATAACTTCTAATTTTCTGATGGTTCAAAGAATAAAAATGGTTATAATTCCTCTTATGAATTAAATCATTCCACATTTTAAAAAGCGAAAAACTTTTTAATATCTTGAATTTTGAAAAACTATTATGCCAAAACATGCTTCAGCCTTCCTTGAGGTTTGCGATGACAGACGGGTGGACAAAAAGTCATTTTAGTGATTTATAACAAGCTAGAAATACTCACACATATTATGGTTTCTACTTGAGGTTCACATGGCATAACGTTTACCGTCGTAGGGAATAAAATCGGTGACTCGGGTTCAAACCCTAGACGAAGTAACTTACGTTTCACTTCGTGCTAATGCCAATGGGAAAGGTCTGAATCCCTCTGTTCTCCCCTACTCCAACTGTGGGAAAAAACTAGAGCAGGCTGGACCAGAGATGAACTTAGACAAATGGACCAAAGAACTAGAAAACTAATGACCATGCACAAGGCATTGCATCCCCAGAGACGACGTTGACAGACTATATGTACTAAGAAAAGAGGGAAGAAGAGGACTTGCCAGCATCAAAGACAGCGTTGATACATCGATACAACGACTCGAAGACTACATAGAAAAACACGAACGAGGACTGATTACGGCTATCAGAAACAATACTGACAACACGATAGATAACAAAATGACGATAACTAGGAAACAAAAATGGGAAGAAAAACAACTCCATGGGCGTTTTAAACGACTAATAAACAATATCTCACTCGACAAAACCTGGACATGGCTGAGAAAGACCTGAATCAATCTGTTCTCCCCCTAGTCCAACTGTGGGAAAATAGTAGAGCAGTCTCTGCTCTTTTTTTTGGGTTATGAAACCAGACTGAGAGAATGAAAACTCGAAATCAAAAAATCTTTACTTTACTTAAAAAACTGACTTTTATATATCATGCCTATCTCCGTATTTGACGACATATAAGACGCATGGGTGTATAAGACGCACCCCAATTTCAGCAGGGCAAATCAATAACCCCCCAACCCCCCCCCAAAAAAAAACAAAGTACTAATATTAAACGTGATGAAATTAATATAACGAATGTTATCAATCACTTTTAATCTGTATAAAAACGTTTTAAACAATGACAATAGGTAGATGAAAGTTACTCAAAAGTCTAAGCTAATAGGAGTTGCCAGGTAGCTAATTTCGGCTAACTATCGCAAATTTAAAACCTGCATATGGTATATAAGACGCAAGGGAATTTTAAAAAGATATTTTAGTATAAAAAAAGTGCGCCTTATATGCCGTCAAATACTGTACATACATGTGGGTTATAAGATGATCATTATTGAAAGTAAAAAGAGTAGAACCGTTTTTATTAAAGCTAAAGATAATCCGTCGTATTTAATGGATTTTTTTATTTGCTTTTATCGTTTTTTTTTTCTTTACTACGGATTACTGTCATGTGAGTGTGACATACGAAAGACAGTTTCTTTTGGAGATCTCAGATAAGCTCAAAACCCCCGAAAACGTAATAGATATATCGAAAAAATATTTAACTTTATTATTTTTCGGACTATATATATATATATATATATATATATATATTCCTATCCTGTACGTGTGTGTGCATTTTGTGTATGTGTGTGTGTGTGTGTGTGTGTGTGTGTGTGTGTGTGTGTGTGTGTGTGTGTGTGTGTGTGTGTATGAGTGTAAAATTAAATGAGTTAAATTCAACACTAGATAAAATCTAAAACGTTAGATAATATCTAAAACTGTAGCAAAATTAGCAAAATTATTACAGCACTCTATACACACAAGTGCTGGGCAAATATCACAATATTCAAATACGATGTAACACTCATTTTAGTCTGTCTGTCTGTATGTATGTCTCTCTCTCTCTCTCTCTCTATATATATATATATATATATACACTTTAGAATCATATAAGCATGTTATTTAAATTAGCTAAATAGTGGTTTGAGTGTTCACCAATGGTGTTGTATAGCCTGATTCAACTATACGTACACATATGCATGCGGAAACATAGTGAACACAATAATGACGAACGAACACACTTCTTCAGAAAAAGATACCTCTTACACTTTATTTGAAATGGTTGCGAAAGGGTTACGAAAGGGTTGTGTGAAAGGTGAGTTGGAGACTGAACAAACTGCAACATATTGACCCCCAGTTCCTTTGTCTTTAGCAGAATTTCTTTCTCGTTCAGCAGGACTGCTCAATCGGGAGTCCTGAGGGCCCATAGCCCTCTGCTGGGTGCTGGTTCTCTCTACAGCATCTTATCTCCAACTCTGACTCCAACTAACTGAACCTATCTGTGGCCCCGGGTTATATAATTGTTTGACTCCCACCTGCTTCTTGTGGGCGTCACATATGCACCCAATTCAACCCGTCCACAGTCAAAGTTATACCCTGATATCTTCGACCTGATGCACCTGTTCCTTGATCGACGGCTGGGTAGGAGGTCAATATGTTACAATGGTCCGAGTGACCCAAGTTCAACCCCAGCCTGAGTCATAACAAAGACTCAAAAAATGGTTCTTGATACATCCTTGCTTGACACTTAAGCATTATAAAGTACGTATCAAGGATAAAGTGAAGTAATCCAGGGAAAGGAGTGGCACCCTCCCCTACACCTTGGGAACTTTCAACTACGATCGCAAACTTTACCTTTATATATATATATATATATATATATATATATATATATATTGTGTGTGTGTGTGTGTGTGTGTGTGTGTGTACAACCCAGCAAAACCTTTCATTAGAAATAAACACTTAAAATGCCCTCAGAGAATAAGGCAGTTTTCCGTTCAATTTGCAAATCGATGATAATTTTGAGGGATATGAGTTCACAGTGAAGGTCTTTCTTTAATCATTTCAAATTCATGATGTAACTGAGCTAACTAGGAAATGCTTATTGGAAGCACTGACTTCTTTGTAAAGTAAAGCATCAATATCAATAGTGTCACAACGGGTTCACGTGTCTTCTAGTTGATATGTACATGTGGAGAGTTAGAGAAAAGAAGAAAGAAGATGGAGGAACAAGAAACGTTTTCTTCTTGAAGTACAGCGATGCATTCACACGACGAAAGCGTAGCTGTCGAAGATTTCCGAAGACTTGAGGCATGAGAGAAAAAAATAAAATAAAATAAACTATTCGATAACGAACAGAGGAGTTTTAACCACGGGCCAGAAGTAAGAGTGTAGAGGTAACGGAGCGTGTTATTCACCTACTAATTACTTGAAATCGGCTCCCTATATTCAATTAACACCTGCTAGTCACGTGCACCTTAGGGAAACACAAGCTAGCTATACCTAGCCTCCCACAGACCCACCAAAAATTAGGCTGAGGGAACAAAAAACTAACAAAAAAACACCAAACAAACAAAAATCACAATGAAAAATCACGCCCCCTATCTCTCTCTTGACAAAAGATTCTCTGTCTTAAACCAACGATTTTTTATGTACTAAATTTTTTTTTTAAGATACAAAGATTTTCCGGGAGTGGAATTGTGCGAATCATCGGATTAGAAAAGTGCGAAATCAAAGAGGGAATGCAAAATGCTTTTCTTTTTCCTTTTTTCATACAATGAAAGCTTGCCGGAAGTAGAATAGAAATGTGTAACAAAGGACTAGACATGCATGAAACCGATAATTGAATATATGTAGAACACAGACGCACTTGATTGGATAATGAAGACTGTTTAAAAAAAAGAGTTTAGACGCCGGGTATTATTGTGATTTGATTGCACTCTTTAGTGAAAGAGAGAGAGAGAGAAAGAGAGAGAGAGAGAGGGGGAAAAAAACCTGAGGTTTATTCTAAATGCATGTAAAAATGAGTTATTCCATAGCAACTTGGAAGAGAGGCATTTTGTAGTTTTTTTTACCTCCTTTTTTTTTTGTTTAAAATCATCGCCGGAAGGCATTTGCTTCGGACTGTCACGATTATCTTCTCTTGAGTTCGCTCAATTTCAATCGATATCGACTGCTAAT
Source organism: Sepioteuthis lessoniana (assembly GCA_963585895.1). Classification (NCBI taxonomy): domain Eukaryota; kingdom Metazoa; phylum Mollusca; class Cephalopoda; order Myopsida; family Loliginidae; genus Sepioteuthis; species Sepioteuthis lessoniana. The sequence goes on from OY757915.1 coordinate 101,268,113, forward strand.
GCAACCGTGAGAATTTCAACAAGCATAAGTCGTTTCTGTTACAACAGAGCAAGAAATGATAATAGAAACAAACACTCTTTATGTCTTATTGGCTCATGATATTCACATGATAACAAGACCTGCATTTATTACTAACCTTAGGTTTGTTATGGCACAAGATCAGATATATGGGGCTCCGATTGAGGATTGAACTCACTAGTAACGATCTGCTAATCTGGCCCGTTAGCTATTACACCACCCCGGGCGCCGATTTGCTAAATGGGTGTATTAATGTGTATTAATGTGTATGTCCAATCGTTATGTATTTGTCCGCCATTAGTAGGATTTGAGAAAAGGCTCCTTTTCAATAGCTACTACACGAGAGCGCTATTCCTTTCCCGGGGTTTCTCCAAGCAAGTAGGCATCAAGCACCATTTTTTGAGTCTTTGGTATCGAACCCTGGCGAACATTAATTTTGTGTTTTCCTTCTTCTAGACTGGTTTACTTAACAATGATAAAAAAAACAGGTTACCCTACTATTTACCTATAGTAGGGTGGATAAGAGAAGAGTTTATGTCCTTTGCAAGAGCATTAGCACGAAGTGAAACACAAACAGCCTCATCAAAAATTTGGACTCCGGTTGCCGATGCCATTTTTTACGACGATAACCGTAATGCTAAGCGCTCCTCATGTGTCCCATCGGTATAAGGTGTTACGCATTGATATTATCTGGTTTTATAAACATAGATTTATAAGAGAAAAGTGTGCCAATGTTACTTGACGGATAGACGACACTATGAATAGGAGTATTTATATCTATACAAGATTTTAACTATACGTATACAGACACTGCGTTTAATCGTGTCAGTTCAATAGCGTAACTGAAAATGTTACGATGAATTATGTATGTATTCGTATATCACCTAACGTCCTACCGAACAACAGAACCGAAAGCGATTGCAACCCAAAATATTTCTGAAGAATTCATTTGATCCAGATTTATGTTAACTTTTTGTAAACGAAAAAAAAACTTTTAAAAATTCATAGGTTCCTCCTTATCAGTTCTTTTGAACCACACACACACACACACGCACACACACACACGCACACACACACATACACACACATATGAGAACTTTAGCAATAGATAGTCATTATTTAAAAAGGTTATCAAGCCGGAAATTGTATTCATACTTCGTGTCCATCAGTTTAACAAAACCAAATCTTAATCTTTTAGTTTAACTGTATAAAGTAGATATCTTGCTTCCAAGCCAAATTGTAAAACATTTTTTGGTTGGATTTGGTTGAGTTGGGTTTGGTTTTATGGCATATCAACCATTGTAAGCTATTTAATGCCAAATACATTTTTATACATATAAACAGTTTTATTTAAAATAATTCAGTTTAGCTAAGTACAGAGTTTAGTTCTATTTGACCCATAGATAAGACCCTATCAGGTGCTACTACTCCGGGCAAGAGTGGACCTGGGAGCGATGGTTACAAAGGAGTACTGCATATTCTCTAAAGCTCCAACATTACAGGAACCTCACCATCAGATTGTTGTCTCGTGTCATATATCAGGATATACTTGGGGGGGGGGAGTCTTACCCCTCTGCAGAGATGCAATTGGTGTAATCTGCAGTTCCAGCCGACTGAGCCAAAACTTTTTTTGAATTAACTTCCTTCCGTGACATTTTTATCGATCATCAAAAAATTAAGATCTAAAGATCGTGTTGTTATTAACACAAGCAATGGAAGATGTTCTAATTATACGTCCTCAAAAAAAAAAAATAGTTCAGTTATTAGACTAAAATGTCTGAAATTATCAATGTTGATATTAGTGATACTACTACAACAACAAGTAGTATTTGTATTAGCGGGGGGGTGTCCTCGTGGTGTAATGGTTAAAGCGATGTACTGCGGAATCGTAGTACGCGAGTTCGTACTCCAGTCGCGCTATTACGTTCACTTTCGGGCTAATACCCTTATCCTCCCAGCTATGGGTTAAATAGTACCACTACTGTTCTTCTAGGAGAATAGCTCTGGCATTAAATAACCTAAAAAGAGTTGATATGCCATTAAACAAAGAAACCAAACCATTAGTATTAGCAGTAATACAATTAGTATGATTATTGTTGTTATACTTGTTTTTGTTAAAAGGGCGGAGTTGGTATGTATGTTAAGCGATTTATTTCGGGATAAGCACGAAGTAAAATGTAAATGTCAAAATTCTTATGAAAATACAAGAATGACATCATCAGGTTTTTCTTTTTTCTTTTATCGTTATTTTTTACCAGTTTTTTTTTCTTTTCGTATTAAGCGGTTGGGGTTCTTAACTTATCAAAAGGCAAGACACTCCGACATAAAAGCCAGTTAGAGAAAGGGGGAAAAACTATAGATAAAGGAAAAGAAGGGCAAGTTGTAGTTTTCTTAGAAGAAGTCGATTTAACTAAGAAATTAAAGAACCCAGTGAGCAACTACAAAAATACACACTGAACAAATCACAAAATTGATATTTAAATTCTCTGGTACGGAACTTTCAAGTGCTACGAATGGGTTATCGAAAGGAATGTTGGGGGTAGCATGAAAGATATGCACAATGTCTGGACTCCTACGTTGAGAATCACGTTGTAATGTAATAGTTATGTAATAGTAGTCTTGCAAGATCAATTACTACTGAGTAGTGAGTTCTATACAAGTTTTGAGAGGCATGTAATGGTTAACGAGCTAAGCTCTCAGACCATTGTTAGTGAGTTCAATACTTACTCGATACTCCAAACCTCTGGCCTTGATTTAAGTGAATATATATAATTGAATATTTGTTTAGTCAAATGGTGTTATTTTATTTATTTATTTAATTATTTTTGACTTGTGTATTCTCATAGCTACATTTTAAAGATCTCTTATTTTGTTTATTAAAAAACTAATCATACATAAACAATGCCGTACACACACACACACACGCACAATAGTCATTTTATTTGGTATCCCTTTTACGTAAGTTATGATCAGAGACTATCGAAAGTGAAAATTTAACATTTTTTAATCTAAAAGTTAAATAAAGATCTGCGTAGGGCTAAACAACTTACATAACAAAATAATAATAACTAGACGGTTTCGGCTTCTATATTTTATAACATATCAACCTTCATAGGTTGTTTAAAGCTAAAGTCATCCTTTTAGAAGGACAGGAGTGCTATCGTTTAACCAATTGCTGGAGTGATAACGACGTTCATGCCTTTCCCAAAAGTGAACGTAATAGCGCAACTGGAGTTCGAACTCGCTTACACCAATTTCATTATTACGTTGTTATTACGTTAGTTACGACGCCACGAAGTTTACACTTCGACAGCGTTATAATTCTCGATATGTTTTCATCTGCATTTTTGCGAAACACAAGATTGCGAGATAGCAATAATTGAAATCATTTAACTGTGCAGAAACAATTGCAATACAAGTGTACAAACAAATAAGTTCTAACCCATTTAAAAATGAAATTACCAATAAACTATTCAGTTACAAACCGTATATATCTATTTAAATGTGTGCAAATGAACGATATGTTAAATTGGTGCTGTTTCATAGTAATACACAAAACAATTTTGCCCAGTCGGCTGGGGCTGTAGAATACACCGACTGCTTCTCTGCAGAGGGGTAATAACCCCCAACGAGTGTCCTGATATGACTCTAAACAATCTGATGGTGAGGTTCCAACAATGCTGGAGCTTTGGGGAATGCGGAGTACCCCTTCATTGCCATCGCTCCCTGGCCGACTCTGACCCGGAGTGGTAGCACCTGATATGGGTCCTATCTATGGGTTAAATAGAACTAAATGGTGGTTGGCGTTTACTGTTTTTATACATTTAAACTGCGTTCTAATGCTAAACTGAATTTCTCGAAATAGAACTGTTTTGACATCAAAACTGTGTACTTATGCTAAACTGAATTATCTAAAATAAGACTGCTTTGACATTTAACTCTGTGTCTTGCCCAGTCGGCTGGAGCTGTAGAATACACTGACTGCACCTCTGCAGAGGGGTAAGACCCCCCCCAACAAGTGTCCTGGATATGACACTAAACAATCTGATGGAGAGGTTCCAGCAAAGTTGGATCTTTGGGGAATGCGGAGTACCCGTTCATTGCCTTCGCTCCCAGGTCCACTCTGGCCCGGAGTGGTAGCACCTAATAGGACCCTATCTATGGGTTAAATAGAACTAACGGCATACTTATGCTAAACTGAATATCTTGAAATAGAAATCTTTTTTGACAATTGAACCGTGCTTACATTTGAACTGTGTGCTTGTGCTAAACTGAATTTTTCAAATAGAACTGTGTTTTTACATTGAAACTGTATTTACACTAAATCAAATTGTTTAACATAGAACTGTTCTGACATGTAACTGTGTAAACAAAATCAGTACTTTTACTAAACTGAATTAGCTGAAGTAGAATTGCTTGATTTAACCGTATAGCTCGATATAGAAATGTTTTTTTACAATTAAACTGTACTTACATTTAAACTGCGTGCTTTTGCTAAACTAAATTGTTTTAAATAGAACTATTTTTGACATTGAAACTGTACTTGCACTAAACTGAATTGTTATATATAACGGCTTGAATAGTTTGAAATAAAAATGTTTTTTGACAATTAAACTGAGTACTCATGCTAAACTGAATTGTTTTAAATAGAACTAATTATTTACATAAAAATGGATTTGGTGTTAAATAACCTACAAAGGTTGATATGCCATAAAACCCAACAAATAAACCAAACCAAACAAAATAAAACCATTTAACTTTGCGCAAACAAATGATTTTAGCCTAGGACCAAAATATGTTGTGTCTAAAAGAAATGAGTTCGCAAAAAAGAAACACGAAAAACTTAACTCTCAAGGAAGAAAATAGTAGTCGCTTTTATTCTTGGGGATTACAGCGGACTGTAGTAAAAAAAAAAAAATTGTTCAATAGCGTTCTTCCTCGCCTTCTCTTTTTTTTTTGTCGCTATCAAACGTCTCCTTTCCCTCCGCGCATTTCAACTAGCGTACGTAGGAAGGTTCACCCGCCTCTTCTTGGTGATGACGGCGGCGTTGTTATCGTTGGCCTGTTGATACTTTCATATCAGTCGGATTGCTGACAGGCTGGGGTATGATATAGGTCGGGGCGTCGTGGACCTCTGTTGAACCTGTTTGGAAACCTGTCTTCAACTGCCAAAATCTCGCTACTTGGTTTCCTTATATAGCGATTTGATGGATCAATTCGAAGGTTCCTGAAGGTTTGATGATCACCAGTGAGAACAGTAGTGCAACACGTGAAAGTTCACGCGTGATTATTTTAAAATCACGCCCGAATTCTACAGGTCACTCTGCCTGCACGAGCGAGGTTCGTGACATTTTTGATCGTCAGACCCATGTACCCAATGACTGATGACAGCTGGGTTACTCGAACGTTCTCCAACCTTGAGCCCGCCGCAATTCAATGACGGCGCCCGTCCGTAATATTTCATGATTAATAGTTAATAGGATTAATCTTATTAGATAGAAATACTTGAAACCATTTATAACAAATGCGCTTTGGTGCGTTTAAAATGTTATCCACTATCTATCTGATCAAAAACCATAAATACTTGATATACGCATAAACAGAATTTGGCATACAAAAGTTAATATGCCATAAAACCCAAACAAGCAGCCAACCAACTATCGTATTTATAACATATTGTGAATCAGGAGAGTTATTCAAAGTTTTAAATTGTTTTAGGTTTCATTTAATCAGCTGAACTTATTTTGACACAAGGCTAAGGGTATGAGACACCTAGTGAGAATCCTGCTCTGTTGGTGGGTTTTAGACTATGCTTATTGTACACCCTGCAGAGATGTAAGATCCACCCATTGCCTAAAATGTGGGTCCAGGGTATGAAAGTATACTACATCTGTTGGTTTGTGGGATGTTGCTTCTTGGATTTGTTCAATATAGTTCGTAACATTCTTCTACAATTTCCGTCAAGTTTTTTCTCTCTATACTTAGTCAGGGTCCATGTGGTGCATTCATACAATAGAACTGACACAATCACTACCCGGAAAAAATTGAGTTTTATTTTATTGGATAATTTTGACTTAAATAACCTGTTATATACAAAGAAGTGTCGATACTGACCTGTGTAGTCGAACACGGATCTCCAGGCGACAAACAGAACAATTGAAAGGGATTATGCTCCTTGGGATCACGTGACAAAGAACAGTAAATATATTACAGAAGTTCGGTAGCATTGGGATGTGAAGTATTCTATTGGATATAGTATTGCGTATGCAGTCATTATTCGATTCAGTAATCGACATTGTCCGAGAGGGAAAACATGATTAAGACTCGGCGAAGATTTACGCCCTGAACGGAACATATATTGAATTAACCAAGTTTGATTCAAATACTGGTAAAATTAATCAGTCAAGTTGTTATTTTTTATGTTTAGCTTAGTTTGGCACAAGGCTAAAATTATAGGGCCGTCAGTGAGAATCGAACTCAGTAACAGTGATCAGCAAGCCTAGTTCGATTGTCATCATATCTAGTAAGGCGCCCGTTTATCGAAAACATCACAGCATCTAATTCAACCAACTGTTGTTTTCTGTGCTGTTTGCTCAGTTCTCGCAGAAATTTAATCTTTGTGTCATTCCTCATATTCATTCGGTTAAAAAAAATCCTGAGGGGATTTCTTTTTTTGTAGATACTCTTATCTATTCTTGTTTTTTTTTTCCATCAACTATTGGAGAACAGACGACAACTCATTTCCGACTCGCAACTGCGGTGCTACAGATCTTTCACCATATCTTCATATTTTCAATTCTATTTCTTCATACAACTCGCACATTATTTTGCCTGATCTGAGCGTTACTTCCTTTAACTGAGAAGAGGTTTCTTGTAGAGTTCAAATCCTTTTTCTCCTCTACCCACCTCACTCTCTCTCTCTATATATATATAAGGAGAGAGAGAGAGAGAGAGAGAGAGAGAGAGAGAGAGAGAGAGTGATAGAAATAGATAGTTCAAGAGGTTTGTATACATAAAAATAATTTTGATGTCTGCATGTGTATATATATATATATATATATATCTGCATGGAATAAAGTACATCAAAAGTATTTTCGCGCTTACAAATCTTCAAAACATTTCATGTATACATCTAAAGACGATACATGACAACAACAACATTATTATTATTATTATTATTATTATTATTATTATTATTTATGTCATGGTATATGAAAAGTATTTTCCTTGTTACAGAACTTATTTTCATGTATGATATTTGTCACTGCCTCCCACCAGACAGGACTTGACACAAGGTCAATGAACCGAAGACCGATTATAGTGGGGATTTAGGACAGGGGAAGGTCGGGCACGAACCGAGGCTCGAACCCTGCTGGTCTGTGCTGCTCATTGACCTACTAAGTGCAATGTGAGCCTAATGAGCCAAGCTGTTTCTTGGGCCCAAATCTGGGTCCAGGCACGTATGCCGGGTTATAGCTTAAACTAGACAGCAAGGTCTAGTGATATACATAGAGGACAAAGGTGTCAATGTTGCAGCTCGCCCACCCGAAGGTGGCTCAGCCGTAACTGGGGGCCTTTCGGCCTCGAATCTGCCATTGATTTCGATACCCCATCTGGCATAAATGCCAGACGGCCCAGCTAAAGATAGGTAAGTATCTTATTTTCATGTATACAGAAAAAAAAAAAAACAATCTATATAATTCTACTAAATCATTCTTATTCCTCTACGCGAGTTTTTCACAGCAGTTTTAACGGGTAATTTTTTACTGAAGTTTGAGTGACAGCAAGTTTCTTCGTGTCTTTAGGACTTTTCTAAATATTCTGGCTGATCTTAACAGGGATGTGATTTGAATGGTCTACATCTGATTTCTAGTTCAGCCTGGTCAAATTCGGTTGGGGCTGCAGAATACACCGATTGCACCTCTGTAGAGGGGTAAGTCTCCTCCAATGAGTGTCCTGCATTTGACACTAAACAATTTGATGGTGAGGTCTCAGTAATACTGGAGCTTTGTGGAATGCGGTGTACTCTTTTGTCATCACTCCCAAGCCCACTATGGCCTGGAATGGTAGCACCTGATAGGGTCTTATCTATGGGTCAACTATAACTAGACTGTATACTCATGTTAAACTGAATTGCTTGAAATAGAACTACTTTAACATTTACACTGTGTATTAATGCTAAACTGAATTGTTTGAAATTTAATTCGGAGTTAAATGACTCGAAAAGGGTTGATACGCCGTAAAACAACCAACCAGTTCAGCTTCTCTTTTTTCTATGACCTTGTGGTCCATTCCAATTCTTTTCCCTTTATTATCATTTTCTTCATTTTCAACTTCTGCAATCCATTCGTCATTACTTTCTTGCAAGTATTCATCATTATTATTATTGCATTTTTTTTACATCTGGGGTGGTTTCACTGGAGTCTGGTTGACGGCAAATCTACTCAGGTCTCCAGCACTCTTCTCAGTATTCTAGCCCATCTCAGCAATACAAGATGGTTTCAATTCTCTCTCAGAATTCCATTTCTTCCAATCCCTTCTGCAGGCTCGAGGGGATCGTTCACAGCGCACCAACTACTTTGCTCTTACCTTGATACTCATATTCTACAGTTTTTTTTTTGTTTCAATTCTCCGGCAAGGTCCTAGAATTAGTTTATGTTTTCGCTTTCTCACTTGAGTTTGAGTGACAGCAAGTCTCCTCAAGTCTTCAGGACTCTTTTCAGTATTTTGGCCGATCTCAATAATGCTGTAGTTTAGATGTTCTCCACTCGTCCTCTAATTTCCATGTCCTCTAGCCCCTTTATTAATCCTTCGGTGACTGTACCAAAAGCACCAATTATCATTGATATCAACGTCACTTTCATGTTCCACAGCTTTTTCAATTCCCTAGCAATGTCCAGGTACGTTTCTTTCTTTTCGCTTTCTTTCACTTTTACTCTGTAGTCAACCGGGGTTATTATTATTATTATTATTATTATTATTAGCAGGCGGTCTTTTACTAGTCTCCTCAGGTCTCCAGGACTCTTCTCAGTATTCTAGCTGATCTTAACAATGCTGTAGTCTGGAAGGTATTTATACATTATTTTTATCATTATTATTATTATTATTATCATTATTCGTTATTTTTATTATTATCATTAATATCAATACTGTTCCATAAGGGTGGGTTTGGTTTTAATTAACCAACAATGGTTGATATGCCATTTAGCAAAGAAAACCAAATAAACCAAACCAATCTCTTTTTGATGATTTTGGAGACCGTTCCAGTCGGTATTATATTTCACATCTTTTTCAGCTCTCAGGCAAGATTATGGTTTTAGCCTATTTTTTTAATTTTTACTCTATGATCCGCTGGAATTGCAAAATCTACTAAATGACAATTTTTTTATTAATTGATACTAGGTCTGGTCTTCTAGTCGTGAGTGGTTGATCAGCTCTCCTTTTCTTGGACATATTCTAGTTTGCGCATGTACTACTTATTAACATAACCAAATTTTTATCTCTTGCACAAATTTTAGCGAATCACGTTCCCCACTCAGACATGTTTACTCTTATATTCCTTTTATAACATTTTGCTGCATTCGTTTCGAATGTGATTAATTGTTTTATCTCTGTCTCTGTTTTACCGCACAACGTACACCTGCTATGCCTCTGTGTATAATCAATTTTTGTTTTGACATAATTAATCCTATTATTTTGTACTGCGATTAATAGAAATTCAGTTTCTCTCTTGAGGTATGCTCTTCGTAGCTATATACCGGCCATCTCATGTGCAAGTTCTTTAATTGGTCGCTTGAAGTATTGTGTATAAACTTCCACATGTGGAACAAAACGTTAGATTTAGTTTGGTTGTGCTTCATGGCATATCAACCCTTGTGGGTTATTTTATTCTAGATCCTATATATATATATATATATATATATATATATTATTTGCAAATGAATAGTTTATCATATTTACCAACCCTTCCGATCGGGCAGGATATTAGTGCTATGTAAAATGCAATCAGCCTCGTCCAGGTTTTGAACTCGTGTCGCCGTGTCCATTTCCAACGACGATAACCATTACACCATGGGTACCTCCCAAAAGTGAATAGTTTATAGGTAACATTTTTAAACAAGCCTAAGCTCATTCGTTTACTCACAGGTTTGAAGTATTGCAATCTTAGACTTATAATTCTAATCAACATTATTCATTGGTTTGCACACCGATAAATGGTAGTCGCGCTATTACGTTCACTTTCGGGAAAATACCCTTGGGAAAGGTATGAACCCCCTTATCCTCCCAGCTATGGGTTAAATAGTACCACTACTGTTCTTCTAGGAGAATAGCTTTGGCATTAAATAACCTACAAAGGTTATTTAAACAAAAAAAACCGAAACCGATAAATGGTTTCAAGTATTTGTATCTAATAATTATTATAATTCAATTTAATATCAATCATTTATTTGCGTTTACACTAATTCTTTTAACATTATTCATCCGTTTGCACATAGCAATGTTTGAAACCATTTAACTATATGATACTAATATTATCAATTTAATATAATTTGTTGACACACAGTTAAATGGTTTAACATTTCTCATTGACCTATAGACAGGACCCTAATATATATATATATATATATATATATATATATATATATATATATATATATATATGGGGTGTTCATGGTTTGCAGACTCTTACTCAAAACTTATTTCTCTATGACTCTACTTTATAAGATCTGTTTACAAGTTTTTCACGCCAATTAAAACCATATTTACCAACCCCTCCCCTCGGGCAGGATATAACACAAGGTCAGTTTTAAGCGGAGTTTAACAGGTTTGAATTCAGAGATTTCCTTCTGACCAAGGCTGAAGAACCTAGTCTGTCCTACTATTTATCCATAGTTGGAGGGAGAATAATTGGATTCATACCTTTCCCAAGGGTATTAGTACTATGTGAAATGCAATCAGCCTCGTCCAGGATTTGAACTCGTGTCGCCGTGTCCATTTCCTACGACGATAACCATTACACTACGGGCACTTCCTCGCCAATTATAACCAGTGGTCTTGTAAATACTCTGGCTGATTTCAACGGTGCTGAGTTCTGGATTGTTTCAGTTCTTCCTCGGATCTCCAGAAGTATTTTCAAACAAGTAATTTCAATTACGTCTGTCGAAATGTTTAGATAAAAGACAAGATTTTATCCAAGGAAGATTTCACAATTAAAGAATGTTTTACTCTAACAACTCTGTCAAAAAATAATTCTTATATAATTCATCATCATCATCATATCGTGCTGGCAGCACGGATATCCCTGACCCTCTCTCGCCACTCCTCCCTATCGTTCATCGCCCTAGGTAGGTCTTCAGGACAACAACCTGTATCCTCACATAGCTGCTGAATGTACGTTCGAGCTGGTCGTCCTGCTTTTGCGTGGCCATATGTGGGGATCCATAAGAGTACATCTCTTATGAGTTCATCTCTGCTTCTCCAGCAGTGTCCTGCATGTCTGGTTCGTCTAACTTGAATAGTTTTCGTGATAGGGGGCAGGTGACCGTACAGTTGGTGTCTTGTGGGGTGTTGCTGCCAGGACTTGTTCAGGATTGCACGCAGCATTCTTGTATAATTGCCATCTAGTTTCTTCTCCAGCCGTTTTGTTAGCGTCCATGTAGTGCATCCATATAGCAGTATCGATGTGACCGCTGCCTGGAAGAAACTGCGTTTCATTTTATCGGTTAGGTCTGATTTCCATATAATCGATAGCCTATTGATAGCTGTCCATGCTTTCGTTAACCTCGTTTCGATGTCCTTTTCGGTTGATTCGACGCTGCTTCCTAGGTACGTGAATTTGTCTACTAGTTTAAGTGGGGTTCCTTCTAGAGTGGAGATGTCCCCCGTTTGGTTATAGCACATATATTCCGTTTTGTGTGCATTAACATGGAGGCCTATGCTTGCTGCTGCAAAAAGCAAAACAGAAAGAGTTTATTTTATAGCACATCCTTAAGTTAAACTTTGTGGCGGATTTTTAATTGCTATCACGCACAAACTATCAAACAACCAACAGACATTGTTTGGAACATCGTTTTAAGCTTCAGTGTATAAGAGGAAAAAATATATTCAAAACTAGGACGCGATTTGGGGGCTTCTATTGTAGATTGTTGCAATCAATACATGTGGGGCATTTGATTGAGATTGAAATGAAGCGAGAAAGAAAATTGTATTGTGTTATTGAGCTTGTCGGATGGTAAAGTGCCTTCCATAAAAATTAGTACCTACAGGCTTTATAATTGATCGATGTCAAACATACTAATACAACACCTGAGTGGCGCGCTTATAGATTAACTAGAAAAAAATAACGTTTTATTTATTTACTTTTTTTTTCCTTCAAATTTTCTACAAAGCAGACATCTGATATGCACGGCTTTTGTTTATAATATTTACATAAAATTTTGAAACGTTCTTCGATTAAAAGAAACTGTGATTTTTATGAGAGAGTGGTTCAAATATTTTATTTTGACATTTCCTTTTTCCTAAAGTGTCACGGTTACCGTCGTATGGAGTGAACTTGGGTCCTCGAGTTCAAATCCTGAGCAAAGCTATTTGCATTTCACATCGAGGAAATGTATGAATCCAATGACTTTCCCTCCATCTATGGGTAAATAGTAGGATAGACTTGTTCTTTAACCTTGAAAAGGCAACCGATATAGGAAAAGGAAAAGACTGAATTCAAACCAGATTTTGAGATTGATGGGTTCCAAGACACGATAGATGAGTGGCACCTTCACGACCAAAACAGGTTACGAGATAGTTCTAAATTCCGATAATTTTTTTTGCATGTCCCCGTAACACAACCAAAACGACACATCGTAGGGAGATTTTTGCTACAGCTAAATTCTTAAAGAATAGATTTTCAGTTCATTTGGTTTGGTTGGGTCGGGTTGGGTTTACCGGCATATCAACCATTGTAGGTTATTTAATGCCAGATCCTCTTTATACATGCATGTTAAATGTATCATTTGTAAACACATTTCGTAGATTACATTTTTGAATGAGCCTGAACTCATTTTTTTTTTTTGCATACAGTTAAATGTATGCAAGCATTTCTACCTAACATGAATAATTCTATTTATCATATTTACACAACCCCTCCGCTCGGGCAGGATATGACACAAGGTCAGTTTTAAGCGGGGTTTAACAGGTTTGAATTCAGAGATTTCCTTCTCCTAGACTAGTTGCCTCACTAAGGCTGAAGAACCTAGTCTGCCCTACTATTTACCCATAGCTGGAGGGAGAATAATTGGATTCATACCTTTCCCAAGAGTATTAGTGCTATGTGAAATGCAATCAGTCAGGTCCAAGATTTGAACTCTGTGTCCATTTCCTACGACGATAACCATTACACCACGGGCAGCTCCTGAATAATTCTATTTATTATTACTCGTTTCTTTGCACACATTTAAATAGATATACAAATATGAATTGTAAGTGAATAGTTTGTTTGTAATTTCATTTTTAGCATAAGTCATTTGTTTGCACTATCTTTAAGTGTAAAACAGTTCTATTTGAGTCATAGTTAAGACCCTATCAGGTGCTACTTCTCCGAGTCAGAGTGGAATGGGAGCAATGGCAATAAAGGGATACTCCACATTCCCCAAAAGTTCCAAGACTGGAGCCTTATCATCAGTTGGTTTAGAGTCATATGCAGAACGCTCTGCAAAGATGGAGTCAATGTGTTCTACAGCTTCAGCTAACTGGGCTTTTTTTTGTTCGATATGCCACTTAATAATAGTAATATACGCCCTGATGACAAAATTTGGTTTAAAGTGAAAGCAAGTGGATCTACTATGATGTAAAAGTTTGAATTACAATATAAAAATAATGTATGATTGGACTGGCTTTGTGTCCATAATTTTAACACCGGATGTTCAGTTCACAAAATAAACTTTTATCTGCTTCGTTATCAACAAGAAGTAATTGATGCATAATGATTGATATAGTCACTAATTTGCTGTAATTTGAATATCGTCTTTAAGTTGCAATGTGTTTTTTCAATAATTGTAGTTTAGTAGCAATATAGGCCACCACATATCCGCCTCCAGTAAAAAAACTCCAGTCGCATGGTTGCCGGGGGTTTTTTTGTATTGTCAATTTATAGAAGATAAGTTTGAGAGTTAAGGAAACTATATTAATAAATTATTCCACCATGAGTAGGATGAGTCATAAGGTCAAGGCCATTTCATGCACAAATGCACATTTGAGGGAAGTGCCCACATAACTAAGCTCCGTCGGCATTCTCTTCTTTGGGGTTATTACAAACATCAAGCAATGAATCTAAACTGTTAAGCACTAACCCTTTTAGACAAGAAGGAGGTGCTGCCGGAAGGATATGGTTCTCTGAAGCTAAGTTCATCATATTTCACCCGACAGAATTTCTATTCCAGGTAAGTATGTATTTACCCAACCCCTCCGCCACGGTAGAATGTGACAAAAGGTCATTTTTTAAGCAGAGTAGAGCTGATTTGAATTTAGAGTTTTCTTCTAAATTCGTAGCCAAACTATTTAATCATAGCTGAGAAGGAACGGGTGGATTCATGCCTTTTCCAATGGCTTTAATACAAAGGGCAACGCAAACAGCCTCGTCCAGGATTTGGACTCGAGTCAACGATTCCATTTCTTACGACAATAAAATCGGCTTCCAGGTATGGTTATTTTTGGTTTTGGTTCAAATTAGCCGAAGGGAGAAATTGATTCATGCCTTTCCGCGACTGTATTGGTGTGGAATAAATGTCAGCTGCCTTGGACAGAGTTTGTCGATTCGATGCCATGAATGAACAAATTCTTAATGAGGAAAAAACAGACAAATTTAGTCTCTAGACAGTCGGTGGTGAGAAGGTTAAGAAATAAAAGATTCATTCTTATTAATGACATTGGATGAATTATTTTTTGTCGGTTCAAGAAACGAAACGTGTTAATGGAGCATCTAACGAACCAAATTTTTAATAATTAGCAGAAATAAGAACTCTGCTTTTGATATCTTTGCGAAAAGGCTTCTCAAATTTGCTGAATTTTATGAATAAACATTTGGCGAAGATGACGGAACAAATTGTTTTTAAGAAATACGCATGCGCAATAGGATTGTCTACAGAAGTCCAAGTAACACAAACCAGTGACATAAATGATCTTAGGAAAATTTCTTCTCGTCATTAACTAGCGTAAACAAACGGAGGGTGTGTTTTTCGGATCAAGCGAAGATAAATAAATAAGTAAAAAGATTCCACCCACGCTTACACACACACACACACACACACACATATATATATATATAAGCATGTAAATAAACTTTCGAGCGGACAATATCACCATCTCTCTTTTACTCTCAAACATTCTCTTGTTTTGTTGACTTTTGTGTTTTAGGTCAACTGTTAAAGGCAACAAGTCCTTAATTAACCAAGAAGAACCTGAACCTTTGGATTGGTAAGAACTATTTTAGATTCTAAAACAACGACCTTCAAATCCGTCTCACTCACAGTACCCCCCCAAACACACACACACACATACGCACACACACACATACACACACACACACACCTATATATATATAAAGCTCAAGTTCAAGTTTCATTCATACACAAAGCCAATTCCTTGACATTCATAATCTTTTAAATATAAACATATTGTAGGAATTAACAAATTTATGAAAATTATTTACCAACGTTTACGTATCATGTGTCTTTTCTTTTATTCATAACACACACACACACACACACACACACAATATATATATATATATATATAAGAGAAAAATAAGAATAAATTCCATGGTGTGTGTATATATATATATATATATAAAATAGGAAAAACCAAATATTCAAAGGTTGTGTCAATTTATACATGCACATGTCACGTTTAATGTTTCGTTTTTTTTCACACTATCTTCAGATCGATGTTCGTATATGAGTTTAAGACTTATCCGGAAAATTATTTTCAAGCAAAAAATGTTAAAAAAAAAAATTCCTAACGTTTTAAAACCGTTAAAAGTGATCCGTCACAGACATTTTGAAACGAAAGGCTATTGACGAAAAAAACTAAACACGTCCTCTGAATATTTTGTTTTTTCTTATTTTATATTCTCACACACACACACACACACACACACACACACACACACACACAAATACACACACATATGCGTAACCAAACACTTACACAACATGACAATCTTTTTTTATTAGGGCAATGACCTTAAATTGCTCTAACTTAAACAATTAACCAATCTCCAGTTCAAGTTGCCCTTGCATGATAAATTAGTGGTAGTTTTCGATCTATCTATCTATCTATCTATCTGTTAGGAATTGTAAAGTTTTATAAGCATTCATTCAGGGGCGGTAATTTTAGCTGACACTTTATAATCTCTTCACTCTCGTACAATGCCGAATACAGAGCTAATACAATACTTAGAATACTGACTCGCCATGCTACATCGTAGATACCCTTTGACTTCCGTCTGAATCATTTATATATTTATTATTTCTAGTCACGTGACCCTTGTGACACCACCCATTCAAACAGTTCCGTTTGTTGGCTGGAGATCCGTGTTCGACCACACGAATCGGTATCGGCATATTCTTTTAACATAACTCTAAGTAATCCAAAAGTGATGAATTTATTACGAAGGAAAGTCGACGTTACAACGTTTCGGTTTTGATGAACCTTCATCAGGACTTTAAAATGGGGAAACAAATCTTGATAGAACAATGATAGAACAAAAACAAGGGAAGAAAGAACGCTGATTGAATGGTTGAACGGTTATATGATCTTTCTTTGTATTTATTCTTCTTCCCCTATTTTTGTATTTCATTAAATATCCATCGTTTTTCCCTTAACACTTGTTTCACCATTTTAAAGACCTGATGAAGATTCATTAAAAACAAAACATTCTAAAGTCGACTTTTCTATGTAATAAATTCATCACTTTTGATTTACTCCATAGTGTCGGATTCCTTTCTATTATTTACTTATATATATATATATATATATATATATATATATATATATATATATTGTCATCTACAGACAGATCTGTTTGGTTCTATCAGAACTCTTCAGTGTGGCTAGACAGGCTAGATTCCCGAAGCTGGGATCGAAACTTGGCTGACTGAAACGCCAATATATATATATATATATATATATATATATATATATATACATATATATATATATATATAAATCAAATCAAAGAATAGAAAGAAAGGAAGGATCCATGTAGAACATTATATCAATATATTTTAATTGAGTGCTCAATGTTTGGATATTAATTAAGAAAAATATATAAAGAACTCACATTCAGACTTGATATTTATATATATATATATATATACTTTAAGAAAAACAACGAAACCGGTCACATAGGATTATAAATTTATTTCAATCCTGTTACGCATTTTTGAAATTTCCAAAAACACGAAAAAAGTAACAGGACTTCTTCAGATCATTTTGGATAAAAATATAGACACATGGTAGTGGGAGGGATAGTATGAAGGAGTCGAAGAGTTGGGAGGGAGTCTTAGAGGGGTGAGGAGTTACCTCTTCATTAAGCCCACTTCCGTTTTAAATTTAACTTTCGGTTAGCAGTGTAGTAAATATTGTTTTTTTTTGTTTTGTTTTTTTTTTTAAAAGGTTTTTTAAAATTTATATTTAGACCTAAATTACAGGGTTTTTTTATTTTTTTTATCCAAAATGATCTGAAGAAGTCCTGTTACTTTTTTCGTGTTTTCGGAAATTTCAAAAATGCGTAACAGGATTGAAATAAATTTATAATCCTATGTGACCGGTTTCGTTGTTTTTCTTAATAAATTTATTGCTCTGTATTATTGGTACATTGAGCTCTTTACCAGGAAAATTTTAAATATTCATGCTTGAATACCTTCTTGTCCTGATGGAATTACTCCCAACTCCGGTTTAACTGGACCAAAAATATATATATATATATATATATATATATATATATATATATATATACGGTCGAAAGCGCTCGAGCAAAACATATGGGACAATTCGTTTACCATCTAGATCTGACACAAGAAAAATTTCGAGAAGACTTGAAAAAATAAAATAAAAAATAATCAACAGAGTTCCATCGTCTTTAACAAAAAATGCTTGAATGATAACTTGCTGCCTAAATATACACTCTTCAAAATATATATACATACATATATATATATATATATATATATATATATATATAGAGAGAGAGAGAGAGAGAGAGAGAGAGAGAGATTGGGAAAGGTATGAATCCAACTATTCTCCCTCAAGCTAAGCACTTTAACCTTTGGAATGGTAACTGGTCTAGGAGCACGAAAAACTCTGAAATGAAACATATAAAAATTAACCTTGTGTCGCATCCTGTTCGTACGGAGTTAGTACACACACACACACACACACACACACATATATATATATATATATATATATATATATATATATATATATATATATGTACAAAAATTAGACAATCCCATTGACATTCTGCAATAGCAGCAGCCCATGGTGATCTTAAGGTTGAACGGAGAATGGATAAAAATTTACAAACTAGTCCATAACAATTCTTACATAAAGACGTTTTGTATTGTATACTATTGAATACCCGATTACTTCCGTCTCACGCTTTATATACTTTTCTTCTTATAAGTATTTAAAAAGAACGCTACGTTTCAAATCTCTTGGTTTGATTATGCAAGAATAACTTTCTTTTGCAATTATCTAAGAAAGTTTTCCTTTAATTTTGACTTGTAGTTCTGAAAGCAAAAATAAATTATTGCTTGACACAATTAAATTGTTAGATGAAAAAAAAATCTCTTTAAGGTATTGGTTGAAATCGATTAAAAGGATTGAAAAACCTAACCTGGAATTGCCATTTGGAAGATTTTGTGCTGGTTCAAATAATCTCACTAGTCATCCGTGTCTATTGTCAAGAGTTCTAGTAAGGTCCTCTAGACGGCATCAAGAGACCACACGGAGATGATAAGGTAAGTCTTTGCTGTTCGGTTAACACTAGTTTGTCCATGTAGGAGCCCACATGAAAACATTGCTTATGAGTTCGTTCCAGCTTCTCTTTTCGTCTTAATTCGATGGTTTGTGAGATGGGAGGCAGGTGGCCCCACAATTACTGTTTTGTGGAATACAGCCGCCATGATTTGTTCAAAACAGAACACAGCATCTTTGTTTACTTATGATCTAGCTTTTTCTCCAAGCACTTCGTTGAAGTCAAGGTAGTGCAGCCATACAGCCTGGAAGAATTTCCATCTGTCTGTCTGTCTGTTGATAGATATTCGCATTCTTCGTCTTTTCCAATCACATGTCTCTTCTGAGGATTGTATTTTTAAAAAAAAAGAGTACATCCGAATATGCAGTGAAGAAACATTTTTACATTTTATGTTTTGTGTTACTCTATTCGCTAATATTGAGAACATTTTCAATTTGCGAAAAAGCCTTAATGTAAGGATTTGTTTATTCAACTATTATTGGCTCAAAATATTTATGTTTGACCTCTCTCTTTTCCTTAAATCACGATATTAATTTTAGCTTTCTTAATCCTTTCTATTTACAAATCACATCCGAGGATTGTACTTTCATATATATATATATATTTGATTGAACATAATAGACATTTTTTGTCTACATATTGTTTTGTTAATCCTTTCGAGTTGCCGTATTGATCTTATGATATTCGTCGGGAATTGGTTGATAAACCTTCCATAATTAGTTATTTCCCAAGTACTTTCTGCCCAACTTTAGGCCATCATCAGGGGAGGATGTATTACAAAAGAGATGTAACTTTTGTGTGTACATTACTACTTTGTAAGAATGAGAGTTTTTAAATTGATATATTACGTTGTTTTTTTTTTTTTTTGCAAAACTCTAATCGAAGGAGAGGAATTATTTTTAATGACAAAGTTGGAGGTTTTAAATTTATTATAGTATATAATAAGTTTTATTTTTCTATTAGGATCAGTGGGGAGTATGTTTCTATATTTGCTATATTTTCCTTCAGATGTAACTACCTCTACATTGGCATAATGGCTAGAGTGTTCACCGAGAGATCGGGGTTCAATCCCAGCTCCAGTCATACCAAAGACTCAAAAAATGGTACTTGATGGTTCCTCGTTTTGCACTCAGCATTATAAGGTACGGATCAGGGATAAGTGGAGCAACCTAGGAAAACGAGTAGTGCCCTCCTCTACACCTCGATGTCATAGGTATTGAAAAGAGAGCCTTAGAGTCACCTCGACTACGGTCAGCTAACGTACTCTCTCTCTCTCTATCTATCTATCTATATATATATATATATATATATATATATATATATATATATATATATATATTATGGAGGTACACCTAAAAGAAAATATAGCAATTTTTAATTATGTATATATATTTTTAGATTATATATATATATATATATATATATATATATATATATATATATATATATATATATATATATATATATATGCGGTATTTCTAAAAGAAAATATCCCAATATCGCAAACAAAAATTATAATTGTGATGATATTTCGATGTTTTTTTATATCTTTCCCAGATAATGAGAAATGACTTTTAAATAGAAATGGCTTTTGTTGCTGATTTTTTTTAATGCATTTATACTAATTGAAAGAAACCTAACAGGAATGGATTGGAGTTCACAATGGGCTGCATTTTGATGCATATAAAACACAAAGTTTATAACTCAAAGTAAGATAAGTTGTTATGGATGAATTCAGAAAAAAGTTCATCTGGTCAGTCAGTCGCCACCAGACTCACGACAGTAGAATTTTTTGACGAATCGTTTAGATCTGTTCAGAGTTCAGACTGATGTATTTAGAAATTTAAAAAAAATGACATTCAAAGTTTCCAATTGAAAAATCATAAAAAAAAGACATTTGCTTTATTTTTGAATCTTTTAATTTTCTTTTGTTTTTTGTTGGGTTTAGAGAGAAAAAAAACAGACGGAAAAACTTAGGCCAAAAAAAAAAAAAAAAAAGAAAAAAGAAAAAGGAAGAAAAAAGCAGTCTCTTCTTGAGTTTTTAAGGTATTTCTATAATACTTTAGGAAGCGTTTTAATACTGGTTATATCAATATTGATTTGAAAGTTCTTATTGATTTATCTATCCTGATGAAAACAATTCGAAAATAATAATAGAAATCATAATTTTTTAAAAGTTTCTTCAAAACGAAAGATATCAGGATTTTATTTTTTTCTAGTCGAACATTATGCGATCAAAACGTATATTAGGCATTATTTATTACCAAACTCTACAGCATTGGGACTCTGTAACCAAATATGAAATTGCAATATTTTTCTATCCAAAAATAAAATCACACACACACACACACACACACACACACACACACACACACACATATATATATGAAGTTTAATCAGGAAGATATGTTGTAAAAAGAAGAAAACGGAAAGAAAAATACATATAAATGAATGAGAAAACTTATAAATAGATATTAGTTAAAGGTCCACTGTTTCGTTTGAAAGGTCATCTTCGGGTGGGAATTATGAATTTAAAAGAATGGTTTGAACGGTACAGAAAAATATTCGAAAAGATTACATCATGAAACGTAAATTCTTTTAAAAAATGTAAGAAGAAACACAGCCTCTATATAAAGTCGGTTTGTATTCGTAGAGAATGAAAGAAATAAGAGATAAGATGGAGGGAAAAGAAAGAAAGAAGAGGGAAAAAGGATGAGAAAAGAAATAGCGTGTAGAAAAGGAGAAATATTGTGGACAGATGGAGTAAGTTGGAAGGCGAATAGAAAAATCTGTTTAATTATCGTTGTTTGTGTAAGTTAATATTATTCAGCATTATTTTGGATAGATAAAGTGATATTTTATAAAATCTTGGTCTCTGTTCTATGATATTGTAATATGAAATAGAACATTTTTTTTAAATTTACGTTTCATGACGTAATCTTTTCCGAATACCTTTCGAATATTTTTATGTACCATTCAATCCATTATTTTAAATTCATTATTCCCACCCTGAAGATGACATGTTAAAATGCGTCGGTGGACCTTTAACTCATATTTATTAATATGTTTTCTCATCTATTTAGATGTATTTTTCTTTCCGCTTTCTTTCTTTTCACACACACACACACACACACATACACACACACACACACACACACACACACACACACACACACATATATATATATATATATATATTGTGCTGTTACATGGTCTAATGAGTAGAGTGTTCACCAATGGACCAGCAGACCGGGGTTCAATCCTAGGTCGAGTCATACCAAAGACTCAAAAAATGGTACTTGATGCCGCCTTGCTTAGCACTCAGCATTATAAGGTGAGGATGATGGGTAAAGTGGAGCTATCCTGGGAATGGATTAGCGCTCTCCCCTACACCTCGGTGTAGTAGCTATTGAAAAGGGAGCCTTCGGGTCACCCTCGACTAAGGTCGCCGACTTTACTTTAACTTACATATTCGTATTTCTCGTTACAGATTTTCTCTGCTTTAGAGATTTGAAATAAGTATCACTAACGTATGAGCGAGAGGTGTGTGTATTTAGATATGAAAGATTGTTCTCGAGTAAGAAAATAGGGAGGGAAAACTATGGAACCACACCAATCCAAATAAGGTTAACGCACAACTGGATTATCTACTCATGAACAAGTAGATAAATAGCTCTCTGAACTGTGAATTATACTCCCCATCTGAGGGAGTATCTTCCAATCATCGATTCGTCACAGCAAAGATGCACCTAATTCTACACAGAAATAGAAAACAAGCAGATAAAATAACACATTACGTCTGATTTCACTTACGAATAGAGATATATGATTAAGTAAAATTGGCGACCATAATCGAGGGCGACCCGAAAGCTACTTTTTCATTATCGAGGTGTAGAACAGAACGCGACTCCTTTCCCTGGATTGCTCAACTTTACTCTTGTTCCATACCTGAGTGTCAAGCAAGGAGAAATTAACAACCATTTTTTGAGTCTTTGGTATGATTCGACCTGTGATTGAACCCTGATCTCCCGAGCCATTGACTGTGACTGTAAGAAACAAATTCTATTCTCTTCAAGAGATATCTGAAAGACATACTCCGAATGACGAATATGAAAATTTTGTCACTGCCGACATAGCAGCAGGAGCAGAATCCATACTATTGAAGTCACTAAGACTTAGGTAAAAAATCAGATGACTTAAAAATACCCTTACTCAACGCGCAGAAACCATAGAAAAACCCAGAAAGAACTCACCAACAAATACCAAAGAGAGAAATTAGAATACACTCAAGTCCAAATCGATGAAATTATAAATTGGGTAGAAGATAGTCAATTGAGAATAACATGGCAGACATTAAATGAAGTGAGTGGAAGAAAGAGGACATCGAGAGTAAAACTAAAATGTTCCAGACAAGAAGAAAGACTCCTGAAGTGGAAAGAACATTCCAAGAATTTGCTTGGAAAACTTCATGAAATCACTGACAAACTTATGCAAAAAATCATTAATGGCCGAACAGACAGTTTATTGAGGAAGAACTTAACACAGTATTGAAAAAAATAACAACAGAAAGGCTGCTGGCCTTGACGAAATACCCACTGAAATTTGGAAGAAATACTGCAATTATTCAACGCAGTCATTTTACAAAACACAATAGATTAATGGACGAAAGGTTGTTTCCTTCCCTTTCCCAAGAAAGGCGACTGCAGAATAACTACGAACTACAGAGGCATAACTCAGACTGCTATAGCTGCTAAGGTCTATAATGCCGTGTTTCTCCAACGTATTCCACTCGCAATCGAAAAAATGCTTCGGAAAAGTTATAACGGCTTTCCAAGAAATCGATCCACAACCTCACAGATTTTGACTATACGTTGAATAATTGAAGGAGTACGAGCAAAAATCTCGAGACAACATTGCTGCAGGTAGATTTCTCCAAGGCATTCGATTCACCATAGAAAGGAAAGACGAAGCAAATAATTCTCGCATATGGTCTTCCTGATGCTATATACGAAAGAAATGGTTCGCACACCTGATGGAGACCGCGACTTCTTCGACAATTCACTGGAGTCTTGCAACGAGATAAATTCGCACTATGTTAGTTTATATTCTGCCTATTCATATTTACCAACCCTCCCCACTCGGGCAGGATATGACACAAGGTCAATTTTTAAGCGAAATTTAACAGATTTGAATTCAGAGTTTTCCTTCTCCTAGACTAGTTGCCTCGCCAAGGCTGAAGAACCTAGTCTGCCCTACTATTTATCTAAAGATGGAGGGAGAATAATTGGATTCATACCTTTCCCAAGGGTATTAGTGCTATATGAAATGCAACCAGTCTCGTCCAGGATTTGAACTCGTGTCGCTGTGTCCATTTCCTTCAACTATAACCATTACACTACGTATTTAAACGCCAATACACCCAATAAAAGAAAATGGTTTCACATTAACAAAGGCAAGAAGCAGAGGATATCCTGCAGGAACTGGAGCAGATGCAGACTACGCAGATGCACCAGCACTTCTGACTAATGCATCAGCCCAAACAGAATTCATTTCGCATAGCCTACAGCAAGCAGTTGGAGGCATTGACCTCTATGTGAATGCAAATAAAACAGTGTAAAAAACAGTGTTTAAAAAAAAGGAGCTATCTTCACTCTAAGTTGAAAGCCTCTAAAATCAGTGAACCAGTTCATATACCTCGGCAGCAACATCTTATCAACTGAAAGTGATGTTAACATACGCCTCACAAAAGCGTTGATTGCTATTGACTGGTTTGTGATCATATGGAAGTTTGATATTCTGATAGAATAAATAAGGATTTCTTCGAAGCTGTGTCCATTCTATTATATGGATGTACCACATGGACATTAACAAAAAGCATTGGGAATTGTCTTGATGGGCACTACACAAGAATGCTGTATGCTGTCTTGAACAAATCCTGGAAGCAACACCTCACAAAACAGCACTTATACCAATCTTACAAAGCCCTCAAATGAGACCCTGCTGGAGAAGCAAGGACAAACTCATGAGTAATGTTCTCTTATTGACTCCTGCGCATGAACTCGTCATCTAACCGACCAGTAAAGGCCTCTCTTGTGTTTTTATAAAATGTGTATATATATATATATATATATATGCTCACAAACACAGGCACACGCACACGCAAACACGCACAAATATATACATATATGAGTGTATGTGCGTGTGTAAACACAAATGGTTGGAGTCCGCGTGTGCTGACACAAGATGCATCCAGGAAGACCAGGAAGAAATGAGAGAGAGAGAGAGAGAGAGAGAGAGAGAGAGAGAGAGAGAGAGAGTCTGGAAACTGCTGTCAGCACGACTTGATGATGATGATGATGTGGAAGTCCCTGTGACGTAATGGTTATGGGATAAGCAAGTTCGAACTTCAGTCGTGCTATTATGGTCACTTTCGAACCCTTGGGAAACTTAAAAACACCCCCATCCCTTCAGTTTTACTGTTCTACAACAAGGATAGTTTTGACATTAGATAACCCACAAACGTTGATATGCCATTAAACAAAGAAACCAAACCTATATCTATGTACGTGTGTTCGAGTGTGTGTGTGAGTTAGAGAGAGAGAGAGAGAGAGAGAGAGAGAGAGAGAGAGAGAGCATGCGTGTGCACGGACACACATGCATCCACATACACACACATATACACACACATATTTAACCTAATGTGTCAATGCACTTAATTCTATACTGATATTAATCGCATCAAATATCATTCAGTGAAAGTTTCAGATTAAAATCCTGTTAATATCTATGGGTCTGGCAACGAACATATTGAAGTACACGTGTATTCATTTGTATACACATATACTCACACAAACACATATGCATGTGTATATGCAACTGAGCAAGCACATACATAAAAATATGCACAAAATCCAAGTAACAGAAAAAAAAAATTCAATTGCCACCAGACATTTCCCAGCGGACGTTTGTCAGTTCTATACACGAATTGATGAGGATAGTTCCGATGTGCTTTAAAAGATTGCTAACTGGCAATTATCCACCGGTAAATGTTGTCAGCTCTTAAATGCTGGGTTTGTCTCATCTTCTAAATTAAAATTATTTTGTTCCGTTTGATATTTTCAATCATTTCAACAATATATTATCTGTTGAAATTTTTTCGGTTGACAATTTCTAAATTCGATTTCCGTTCAATTAAATTTCAATTCCATTTAAATTAATTGCGAATGTCATATTTTCGGGCCAAATATAACACCCACCCACAGGAACACATGCATAGGGAAAGAATGTGTGTTTGTGTGTGTGTGAGAGAGAGAGAGGGAGAGAGAGAGAGAGATGGTTGCTTGGTTGGCTTTACGGCATGTCAAGTCTTGTAGGGTTATTTAATGACCAAGTCAGTCTTTCTTCAAGCAATTATATGCTTAAGTAACTTCTATTTAATAATATTAATGATAATAACATGTAAACGATTATAGCTTCAAGTAACTATTCTTAATACAAATAATTCGCACATAGTCATATGAATTCAAGTAACTATTCCAATCTAATTTGCAAATACTTATATCTATTTTCAATTTACTATTACGTTCAACTAAAAATGATTTACTTGCCTTTTTATGGTTTTGAATAATCATCCTATCTAATTTGTAGAATTTATTGACTATTATTTGGATACAAGTATTGATATCTTATACTTATAATTTGCAAGCAATTTAATGTTATTCTCAATCGTTTTAAACCGATAAAAACTTCACACCTAATTACAATATCAATATTTTATGAGCTAATCTTTTAATCTAGTTCAAAATCATTCTAAACATCATCTTAAATAGATCTATTTGACCATTGACCAACTATTGGGCCCTACGAAGTACAATCACACCAGTACACAGTAGACCTTAAAGCAAGTAATGTCGACAAAGGGTTAACTCTAAACTTTCCAGCGCTCTCGAACAGCAGTTTTACTTGTGGATACAGTTTAGTGTCATACCCAGGGTACCTTTTTTTTGGGGGGGGGTATACTTCTCAGTAGAGGATGCTTGGGCGTATACTAGGCCTTGCCAACGGGACGAGAGAGAGAGAGAGAGAGAGAGAGAGAGAGAGAGAGAGAGAAAGAGAGAGAGAGAGTGATTCTACCCATAGATGGAATCCTAAAACTCCGGGTCAGAGTGGACCTGAGAGTAATATCAAAGTACTCCACTCAGCCCAGGGCACCAAAACTCAAGCCTTACCATAAGATGCAGTTTAGTGTTATATCTAGGAACCCCCATTTGGGGGTGGAAGTTTATACCCTTCAGTAGGGGATACAATCAGCAACAAAGTGGGATAAGTAAAGAATAGACTCAGTCCAGCCATTTTCTTTTTAAATTAAAAACATTGAATAAAATTTTAAAAAGTTCATACATTTTATTAACCAACCAGAGCAGTTTCCATCCATTTTAAATTTATTCAAATCTTATTCTCCAGTAGGCTATATAAGACGGTTTTTTTCTCCCCGCCCCCAACCTCAGCAGATCGTCACTTGTCACATCAATGCTCTTTCATACCGCCTTCCAAAATCTTTACATTTTAACGTTCATGTGAATCGACGCTACATAAAAAGACTCAGTTAATTACCATTTCGTTCTTATTCTCTTGTCTTGTAATTAATGTAAATAAAATGCTCTCCTTATAACCTTTATACGCTCACCGCGGCACTGATTTCTTATCTATGTCATATTGCCCTTATCAGCGCGTCGTAATAGTAGTAAACCACTTTTCTTTCAGCAGTCAGCAGCGTCCCTATCCCTCTCTAGTTTGCGGAAGCTTAGTAACCTATAGAAGTGCATTAACACAAGACCAATTCATTTTTTATTTAATATACTAGTGCTATTCTCCCGCACCATTTACCTGCTGACTAAGGAGTTACGTGTTGACAGTTCTACAGGTTATTGTCGAAAACCATTACATATAAATGGGCTTATGTTCCCTTCATTGCCATTACTCCCAGGTGCACTTCATTGCCATTACTCCCAGGTGCACTCTGTTCGGGTCCCATGTATGAGTCAAATAGAACTGTTTAATCACTTATTAGGGATTGTTTGGGCACCTCTGGTGGTGTAATGGTTAGTAAGCTCGACTAACAAACCTACACG
This sequence comes from Sepioteuthis lessoniana, assembly GCA_963585895.1. Lineage (NCBI taxonomy): Eukaryota > Metazoa > Mollusca > Cephalopoda > Myopsida > Loliginidae > Sepioteuthis > Sepioteuthis lessoniana. The sequence continues at coordinate 101,296,292 of OY757915.1, forward strand.
AGTGGGTTCGAGTCTCATTGGATGCTCCTTTTATATGGCTTTGTGCCACATCTAAGTAAAAAGCTTAGTAAATTACCACTTAGTAAGGATTGTTATCATTGGTTGTTTGAAGCCACGCTGCGGTATCCAAATTATTTATTTTACATAGGAATACTTGATAAATTGAATTACTAATGTTAAATAACAATACTTGAAACCATGTGCAAACAAATGGTTTATATCAAATAGAATTATTTGAATTAGATTGGAGTACTTGAAACCATTTAATTATGTGCAAACACATAAGCTCTAACAAATCGTTTAAAAATAAAGTTAACTTCAAGCTATTCACTTACAAATCATATATATATATATATATATATATATATATATATATATATGACAAGATTTGATATTAAATAACCCGCATGGGTTAATGTGTCATAAAACACCTATCAACCAACTAACCATGAGGCTGTGTTTTTGTATGCATGTGTGTGTATGTTGTTGTTTTTTCGTTTTTTGTATGTGAAATTATCTTCTTTAGATCTATTCATGGTTTTACACACGAAAAAAAAAAAAACTCCAACAGAAAGTATCCTTGATACAGACTATGCCAACCATCTGGTACTTCTTGCAAATACAGCGGCAAAAGCCGATTCTCTGCTGCATAGACAGGAGCCGGCAGCAAGAGGTATTGATGTCTTCGTGAACTCAGATAAAACAGACTTCCTGTGTTTCAATAAAGATGGTGCAATCGCCTCATTAAATGGTAAGTTTCTAGAATAAGTAGTCCAGTTCCTATATCTCGGTAGCAATATTCCATCTACTGAAAAGGATATCAACATATGCAGAAGTAAAGCATGGACTGTGATCGACACGTTATCAACCATACGGAAATCTGATCTCACTGATAAAATAAAACAGAAATTCTTCCAAGCTGTAGCTGGGTTACAACTACAGCATGGCTGCACCACTTGGATAAAAAGCTCGAGGGGAACTACAGAAGAATGTAGGTATACACGTATACAATGTTTACTCAACTCCTCATGAAAGTGTGATGCATTTAGAAATACAATATAGAGATGAAACATGAGAGTAGAATAAACAAAGAACTAATAAATACTCAAAATTCCTCACATAATACAAAAAAAAAAATGACAACAAGACGATAGAACGGAAGTAGGAAAGGGAAGATGGGGAAAAAAGCCACCTTCAACTATTACAAAATATACAAAAATTAGTTATGAATTAGTTCCATGATGTACAGTAGATTGCTGCACTGGAGCAGAAAAGTTGCAGCTATGATAGAATTTTCTTAAATTTTATTCCCGCAGAGGCTAAGTTTTCCCATAATACTGAAAGGGAAATAGTGCTGTGAGAAATCTGTTAAAAACAGATTTCAACGCAAGAAGAAAGACGTTTGTTTTGTTTTGATTTGGTTTTATGCCATATCAACCATTTAATACCAAATTCTTTTTATACATATCCTTTTGATACATATATTAAATATATGATTTCTAAACACATTTTGTTGACAACATCTTTAAACAAGTCTAAGCTCATTTATAAGTTCAATGATTTCGCTTAATTTCAAACAATTCAATTTAGCATTAGTTCACAGGTTTTTGTTTACTCACAGTCAGTCATTTGTTTAAATACAGTTTTTGTTTTTGTTTTTGTTGACACACAGTTAAATGTAAAAAAGTAAAATTTCAAACAATTCAATTTAGCATAAGTACAGTTTTAATGTCAACAGTTCTATTTCAAACAATTCAGTTTAGCATTGATACTGCTGTATGGATGCACTACTTGGACGCTAACTAAACGGCTGGAGAAGAAGCTAGACGGCAATTACACAAGAATACTGCGAGCAATTTTGAACAAGTCCTGACGGCAACACCCCACAAGGCACCAACTATACGGCCACCTGCCTCCCATCACGAAAACTATCCAAGCTAGACGAACCAGACATGCAGGACACTGCTGGAGAAGCAAGGACGAGCTCATAAGTGATGTACATATGGCCGGGCAAAAGCAGGACGACCAGCTCGAACATACATTCAGCAGCTATGTGAGGATACGGGATGTAGCCCTGAAGACCTGCCATGATAGGGAGAAGTAGCGAGAGAGTGTCAGGGATATCCGTGCTAGCGGCACGACATGATGATGATGATGATGATAAGAATACAGTTTTTTGTTTACACACACATAAACGATCAAACAGTTCTATTTCAAACAATTCAGTTTAGCATGTCAACAAAGTTAAATGGTTCAAAGTTTTGCTATGTATCACGAACAATTCAATTAAACATCAGTCATTTATTCAAATGAAAAGACAGTTCTAGTTCAAACAATTCAGTTTAGCTTAAGAACAGTTTTTTCTTTACACGCAGTTAAATGATCAAAAAGTTCTATTTCAACTATTTCAAACAATTCAGTTTGGCATATGTACTCAGTTTTTGTTCACACACAGTTAAATGTAAAACAGTTCTATTTCAAACAATACAATTTAGCAATAGCACAGTTTAAATGTCAAACAGTTCGATTTGACCAATAGATAAGACCCTTTCAGGTGTTACCACTCCAGGCCAGAGTGGATCAGGAAGCAATAGTAATGAAGAGGTACTCCGCATTCCCCAAAGCTCCAGCATTACTGAAGTCTCTTCATCAGATTTTTAAGTGTCATAATCAGGACACTCGTCGGGGGAGTCTTACTCTTCTGCAGAGATGCAGTCGGTGTATTCTGCAACTCGAGCCGACAGGGTCAAGAAGAAAGAAGAAAAAAAATAAAACTTTCACTTTTTCAATATATGATATTAAAATTGAGGATTGCAACGACCCAAGATATCGAGGGGGTGCTAAATGCATGAAATTGAATTGCGCCCAAAAAAATGGAAATAGAGGCATACATGGAATGTCCTATGAAATGCAGTCGACGCAGATGAGCTAGCACTTCACACAAATGTATCAGCCCAAACAGAATTCCTTCTGCATAGCCTACAGCAAGCAGCTGGAGGTATTGACCTTTATGTGAATGCAAGTAAAACGGTGTTAAAAAAAACAGTGTTTAAAAAAAAAGGAGCTATCTTCACTCTAAGTTCTAAGCCTCTAAAATCAGTGAACCAATTCAGATACCTCAGCAGCAATATCTTATCTACTGAAAGTGACATTAACATACGCCCCACAAAAGCATTGAATGCTATTGACTGGTTTAGACGTCTGATCTAGCCGATAGAACAAATAAGGATTTCTTCGAAGCTGCAGCAGTGTCCATTCTATTATATGGATGTACCACATGGACACAAACAAAAGGCATCGAGAATAGTCAAGATGGGAACTACACAAGAATGCTGTACGCTGTCTTGAACAAATCCTGGAAGCAACACCCCACAAAACAGCACTTGTACTAATCTTACAAAGCTCCATTACAATCTTCCTATGAAATTCAATAAGAGTTAAAATTCTCCAATGATGTCAGAAAATAGTACAAAAGCAAATCGAATGAATATCAGTACGTCTGCTCTAGAGAGATATAGTTTACCAAATTCTCTCGTAAGTCATTACCAAAAAGTGTGATCCTCACTGAGTGCATTGTTATCATTGTCTTTACAGAAATAAACGTTTAATTAGTACTAACGTTCCTATCTTAAAAAATGCTTAGTAAGCTAATCTCACGCGCTTTACTGATTAGCCCAATCCTTAATAAGGACCAGGACACAATTATAGTGGCCTTGTACCCGACTTTAAAGAATTACGTTACGTGCTATTGACACAACGTCTAATGATCGAGGTCGTAACCCTTAAGTAAGAATTTTCCGTTGCTTTCCAACTGAGTTGACCTTTTAGTGATCTCCAAGTAAGCGACCCAGGCTATCAAAATTTTAGTATGTGATCTGTCTTCATGCTTATTGCGTTGGCCCATGTTGAAAAGGTCGATTGCTACATATCTTATCTCATAGCGAGAGCATAAACACAATAACTTTATTTTACATGAATAAATACAAAAACAAAAAACAAAAACAAAAAAAAAAACTTAGCTTCAGTCCAGGAAGTAAGTAAATGTACTGAATTATATATCTTCGTTTTTGTACAAAATAACTAACAACGTTTCGATCAATTACATAAGTAACTTCTTATTGAACACATTATCTTTTTTTCTGTGACTGATCCCAATATCAGGAAATAACCATTCAGATTTCCATTTTTGTTTATACGAAAAACTACTTAAGTTAAGAATAACCATAATACGGACATATATTTCTACCCTTTGTGAGCAGCATCACTTTGTGAGATTGCTGGATACATACCCAAGCAGACTGTTTCAAGAGAGACAATACATATTTACTTAACCCCTCTGACACAGGTGGGATGTAACATAAGGTCAATGTCTGAGACTCGAGAAATTCGGATTCATATGACGACCTCTTTACTTTAGATAATTAACTGAATAACCATTTTCAAAGAGGCCCTTCCCAGGTATAACAGTCTCCCACACCTCATTTCGATTTTGTGCAGTACTAAGTTTGCTCTAGTTTGGCACAAGATCAGAAATACGGAGCATCAAGTAAGAATCAAACTCACTATCAATGTTCTGTTTGACATTAAACCAGGCCAAACATTAGTTTGGTAAATATCAACTAGTATTATCCTGATTTTAAAGAATTTTAAAATATCATACATGCTTGGTTATCTGTCGATGGCTGTTTTTATAGTTGAGCAGCAGTAGTTCCCCAATCGAACTGACGATTCTGAGCGTCGAACCGCATGTCTCACACGTCCAGGACCAGGTTAGGCATTGCGTTTGACCGTCAGAGGGTTTATTCGCATACCTTTACGTCCATCATGCTGCTTCCCATGTGTACGTAAAAAAAGGGAGAGGGGTTCCTAAGTGATGTACTCCTATGGACTCCCACATATGGCCGAGCAAAAGCAGGACGACCGGCTAGAACATACATACAGCAGCTATATGAGGATACGGTATGTAAACCTGAAGACCTGTCAGAGGCAATGAACGATAGCGAAAAGTGACGAGAGAGGATCAGAGATATCCGTGCTAGCGGCGCGACATAATGATGATGATGTTACATGTTTCTATTATTAGTAATGTTCAGAAAGTGAAATTTAGTCTGACAATAGGTCACTAGCTCGGAGTACTGGACTTACAGCAGCAAAAATAGTATGGTTTGGTTTAGTTTGGTTTGGTTTGTAGGTTATTTAATGCCAAATCCATTTTTATATATACAAACAGTTCTATTTCAAACAATTCAGTTTAGCATAAGTACACAATTTAGATGTCAAAAACAGTTCTATTTCAAACAATTCAGTTTACTTCTATTTGACCCATAGATAGGACCCAATCAGGTACTACTATTCCGAACCAGAGTAAACCTAGGAGCAATTGCAGTAAAGTACTCCTCGTTCCCCAAAGCTCCAGCATTACTGGAGCCTAACCATCAGATTGTTTAGTGTCATATCCAGGACACTCGTTGGAGGAGTCTTACCCCTCCGCAGAGATGCAGTCGGTATATTTTGCAGCCCCAGCCGACTGGGCCAAAAATAGTATGTGGGATGAATTTGTTAACCATCACTTTTTATAGGCAAATACCTCCGAAACAAAATTAATCTTAGTGCTAAAAATCTAACTGTTGTCTTCGAGCTAATGTTTTAATTATTGTACTTTAAACTTATTGTACGAGGTGCATACGATAAGTTTCCAGAATTTTTTCGTATGGGTATTTAAAATTGTCGTAGACTCTTGAAAATTCAGTATGTCATTGCTATACATCTTATGAGATGACTGATCATTTTTTATGATTTCACGTTCAAATAAACAGCTACAGCAGGAAATGGAATACACCCTACTAAAGCCTGATTGTCACAGCTGGTGAATTTCAAAAAATGCAATCTGGACGTGAGGACACTTTAGAAGAACGATATGCAATAAAATTCTGTTTTAAACTTAGAAAAAATGCCACAGAAACGTATGAAATGCTTCAGACTGCTTTTCGACCATCTTGCATGAATCGAGGTGCCCGTGGTGTAATGATTATCGTCGCAGAATATGGACACAGCGACACGAGTTCAAATCCTGGACCTGACTGATTGCATTTCACATAGCACTAATACCCTTGGGAAAGGTTTGAATCCAAATATTCTCCCTCCAGCTATGGGTAAATAGTAGGGCAGACTAGGTTCTTCAGCCTTGGTGAGGTAACTAGTCTAGGAGAAGAAAAACTCTGAATTCAAACCTGTTAAACTCTGCTTAAAAAAATTGACCTTGCGTCATATCCTGACCGAGCGGAGGGGTTGGGTAAATATGATCTTGCATGAATCGAGCATCAGCTTTTGAGTGGCATAAGAGATTCAAGGAAGGCTGGGAGTCTGTGAGGGATGACTAGAGGTGTGGCAGAAGTAGATCCTTACCTTATAATACTGAGTGTTAAGCAAGGCGTCATCAAGTACCAATTTTGAGTCTTTAGTAAGACTCGGCCTGGGATTGAACCCCTGTCTCCACGACCATTGGCAAACACTCTACTCATTTGGTCAAGATATAGATACTTATTATTAATAATACCTATTATCAATAATACTTATTATTAATAGTTTTTGGTTTGGTTTGGTTTGGTTTTATGGCATATCAACCATTCTTGATTATTTAATGCCAAATCCATTTTTAAACACAGTTCTATTTCAAACAATTCAGTCTAATATAAGTACACAGTTTAGTTCTATCGATAGGACCCTATCACGTGCTACTACTCCATGCCAGAGTAGACCTGGGAGTGATGGCAATAAAAAGGTACTCCGCATTCCCCAGCATTACTGGAACCTCACCATTAGATTGTTTAGCCTCATATCCAGGTTACTCATTGGGGAAGATTTACCTCTCTGCAGAGATGAAGTCGGTATATTCCGCAGCCTCATTATTAATTATGATGCTTATTATAATTGTTTGATACTAATATTTCAATCCATTTAATGTTATCGTTAAAATGCATCTGATACCAAGGCCCCGGTTTTATCATTTGAGGAGGTGCCCGTGGTGTAATGGTTATCGTCGCAGGAATTGGACACGGCGATACGAGTTTAAAATACTGGACGTGACTGATTTCATTTCACATAGCACTAATGCTCCTGGGAAAGGTATGAATCCAATTATTTTCCCTCCAGCTATGGGTAAATAGCTGGGCAGACCAGGTTCTTCAGCCTTGGTGAGGCAACTAGTCTAGGAGAAGGAAAACTCTGAATTCAAACCTGCTTAATTCCGCTAAAAAACTGGCCTTGTGCCATATCCTGTCCGAGTGGAGGGGTTGGGTAAATATGAATATTTGAGGAATGTGAAATACCTCTTTATTACCACTGGTCTCAGGTCCACTCTGACCTGAAGGGCAGTCCCATCTATGCGTCGAATAGAACTTCAGTCTTTTACTAGGGATTGATATTAAATCGAATTGTGTGTGTGTGAGAGAGAGAGAGAGAGAGAGAGAGAGAGAGAGAGAGAGAGAGAGAGAGAGAGAAAGTAAAAATAATCTAGCATTAAATAACCCACCACGCTTGATATACCATAAAGTACAACCAAACCAAAGAAATTATAAAACGCAATACTTAAAATCATCAGCATAATGGTTAGAGTGTTCGCCGATGGGCCGGAAGACCAGGGTTCAATCCCAGGTCGAGTCATACCAAAGACACAAAAAATGCTACCTGATGCCTCCTTGCCTAACACTCAGCAATATAAAGTAAGAATCAAGAGTAAAGCGGAGCAGTACCCTACACCTTGGTGTAGTAGCTATCGAAAAGGGAGCCTTCGGGTCACCCTCGATTATGGTCGCTAACTTTACTTACTGATTGTTTGATAGCAATATTTGAAACTATTCAATTGTGTGCAAACAAGTGAATCCTGGCTAATTTAAAAAGTAATGTTAACAAGAAAATATTTATTTACAAATCATCTATGTTTAATATATATATATATATATATATATATATATATATAAACTGCTTGGTAGCGCCAGGTGTGGCAGTACCGCTTTGAGTTACCGAAACTGTGTTATCGCCTCTGGTTTGCAGCTGATGAGGGCAGGGTATCGCACGTGCTTTCACACGTTGTATGATGAAAAAAAAATGTATAAGTAAAAACAGGATTTGGCATTAAATAATCTGCAAGGATTGATATGCCATAAAACACAACCAGCCAGCCAATCAAAAGACAGAGAAGTAAAGAATAAATACATAAACACCGATACATTCTTTTAAAAATGAATTTGTTAATTCTTACCAGTTTCAATCTTAGGTCATCATCAATGAATGTTTATTTCAAGACTGATAAACTTATGAACCGAAGAGGTTAGCATTATGAATTTTAAATTAACAATTGAATTATTTGATACGCAGAGCGTTTAAATATATTTTAAAAGTTTGAAGTCAATTTTTTCTCGGTGTCGTTCCGCAGATTTTGACCTTGTGTCAAGTCGTGTCTGGTGGGAGGCAGCGACAAATAGTCGGTGTCGTTCCGCAGAAACGTCAAACTATAAAAGTTAAAGAATTTTAATATAATGAATTTCAAATATATTAACATGAAAGTTAGTGAATAAGGAAAGAGTTAGTACTTGGGGGTTAAATATAGTATCTAAAAAAATATTAAGTTTTTTTAGGGTAAGGATTTCTTGACGTAATATCTATTTATTTTTAAAGGTTTCTGGAATGAAAGTAAGGCTTGATTACTTTTTCGATCTTTGTTATAGTGAATTTAGCGTCTCTTTTAAAAGAGAGAGAGAGAGAGAGAGAGAGAGAGAGAGAGAGAGAGAGAGAGAGAGAGAGAGATTTGTTTTGGCTTTCTAAACAAGAAGAATCCTGTGCTTAATGATTAAGTGTATTTTTTAAGTGAAAAATGCCGATAGAAATTCGATCAATTAGTTTACATCAATATCAATTAATAATTAATGTTATCAATAAAAATAATTGCACTTATAATGATGAAAATGATAATCAGTATTTAAAAAAGTCTATTAATTAGCAATAGGTCGGTTTTATTTTGTTTTTTGTACGAAAAATGCTTAATAACGGAAAATTGGGTGTTATTTAGTCATGTATAAGGAATTTTGCTGTTAAGAGTACACAGATTTTTTACATGCCTATCGCAAAAATGTTTTAAAATAACGCACAGTTAAATATAAAAGACAAGAATTAACAATACCATAAAATAGGACTGTCTATTAGAAAAATTAAAAACTAAGAGGTGGATAAATACGACTTATGAGGCTTTTTTCCGTGACTATCAATGATCACTATACGTCGATTAGTGATCATTGATATGTTTTGCTTTGTAAATAACCATATTTCATGTGTTTACCTAACCCATTTCCCACAAGCAACATGAGACACAAATTCAATTTTTAAGCGGAGTACTGCTGGCTTTTCATTCTCCTAGATTGCTTATCTATCCAAGACTATGTGGGGTTTGAGGCTGAAGGTCAGGGGCAATGGGCAAGGCTGTGTTGCCGTTTGAATATCTAACTCCATATTTTGGTTATTTTATTTTACCCCCACGTTGGTTTGTCGGTGTAATGCCTTGACTAAGAAAGTCCCAAAAAGAATTATACAAAAGAAAAGACAGCGACAGATAAGAGACGAAGACGTTTCTTTTATACTTTCCTTTATTTACTGGGTTCAACAATCATTCCATGTATGTGGTAGTTTTTCCTGAATACATTGAAATGGTGAATCCTCCAGTTCAGGTGTCAGAAATACGTTAATCGTTTTCATGTATGTATGTGTCCGCATTTGGTATTTCGGGCTTCCATAAGGGTTAGTTTCCTTTTGGAAGTTTGTCAAAGTCCGGTAAGGGTTAGTTTATAGTTCAGTTGTGGGTCTTGTATATTTCAGCATAATGCTGACCGAGAGAGAGAGAGAGAGCTGCTACTGGGTGAAAGGGGCTAACCAACGCTACGTCCTAAGACGTATGCGTTGTGCCCAGACACCAGAAAGCAACGATGTTATCAAAACGCTGGTCACTGCCTGAAAGAGAAAGAATGCCTGGTCCCCTTTGTCAAGAGAAATGCCTTTTTTCTTTTACGCATGCGTCATCTCCTTTTCCTGTTAGGGACCTTAGGGAGTTTCTGTAAATTTAATAGTTTTCTTTTTCTTTTTTTTAAAATTTGATTTTGAATTTTTTAAATTTATTTATTCGTTCCCTATAACTACCTTATTATTTACTGCCTTACTATTTACCGAGAGCAGAGAATAGAGGGATTTATGTCTTTCCTGAAGGCATTAGCTTAAATCAAATGCATCAACTTTGTCCAGAATGTCAACTTAGGTCTCCGATTCCATTTCCTGTGATGATAACCGTTATGCTAAGTGCTCCTCTAATTGTCCGGTTCGTTGCTTGAGTTGCGTTTAGATTGAGCGTTGAAAAAACATGTAGTGTCAAGTTTATTTACTTATATTGCACTTTTTAAAATCATTTTTTAATAATATATTCATTAAAATAAGTTAATGTAGAACACTAATCATGAGATCTAGAGTCACGTTAGAACAGCCGCTATTTGGTGATACAGACGCTTCCGTTCAGAAGAGTGTGAATGATTCTAATTAGCATTTCATAGTTATTGTCAATATATTAAAAATTAAGATGATTTTTAAAGAATGACATTCAGCACACTGCAGACCCCACAGATTAATTCTCAAAGGAAATTTTAAGAGTATTGCCGTAAAAAAAGATCCCCATAATGTGGGCGTTTTGTTAATTTTTGATTGATAGATAGATAGATAAATAGTAGAAAAGATAGATAGATAGATAGATAGATAGATAGATAGATAGATAGATGTGTTGGTTGATTGTTTGGGTTCTATGGCATATCAACCATTGTAGGTTATTTAATGCCAAATTCATTTTTATACAAATAATCAGTTCTATTTCAAACAACTCATTTTCGTATGAGGACACAGTTTAATTGTCAAAAACATTTCTATTTCAAGCTATTCAGTTTAGTCAAACAGTTCCTATTCAGTTAATTCAGTTTAGTATTAGTATAGATTTTCTTTACACACAGTTAAATGTCAAAACAGTTTTATATTAAACAAATCAGTTTCAATGTCGAAAAAACAGTTTCATTTCAAACAATTCAGTTTAGCGAGAGTACGCAGTTTAAATGTAAGTACACAGTTTAATTGTCAAAAACATTTCTATTTCAAACTATTCAGTAGAGTCAAACAGTTCTAATTAAAACAATTCAGTTTAGCATGAGTATACGGTTTAGTTCTATTTAATCCATAGATAAGGCCATATTAGGTGCTACCATTTCGGGCCTGAGTGGACCTGGGAGCAAAGGTAATGAAGGGGTGCTCCGCATTCCCCAAAGATCCAGTATTACTGGAACCTTACCATCAGATTGTTTAGTGTCATATCTAGGACACTCATTAGGGAGGGGTCTTACCCCTCTGCAGAGGTGAAATCGGTGTATTCTACAGTCCCAGCCTACTGGGCAAGAGAGAGAGAGAGAGAGAGAGAGAGAGAGAGAGAGATATGAATGAACAAAATCGATAAGACAAATAAGAATATTTCTTTGTAGTTATTCATTTTTAATCATATTTACCAACCCCTCCGCTCGAGCAGGATGTGACACAAGGTCAATTTTTAAGCGAAGTTTAACAGATTTGAATTCAGAGTTTTCCTTCTCCTAGACTAGTTGCCTCACCAAGGCTGAAGAACCTAGTCTGCCTTACTATTTACCCATAGCTGGAGGGAGAATAATTGGATTCATACCTTTCCCAAGGGTATTAGTGCTATGTGAAATGCAATTAGTGTCGGCCAGGATTTGAACTCGTATCGCCGTGTCCAATTCCTACGACAGTAACCATTACACAACGAGCACCTCATTATTATTCATTTTTAATTGTTCTTAACTAGTTTCTATCTTATGTTGGGGGGGGTCCCCGTGACGTCGAGGCTAACCTGACATCGTTATGAGCGAGTTCGAACTCCAGTTCAAACTAATACTGTTCTTCTACTGCGATCGCATTAAATAACCTAAGAAGATTGATATGCCATTAAACAAAGAAACCGAAACCAAATCGATTAAAAAAAAAGTTTTCCAGAAGAATAGAATTTTTAGAAATTTAAAAAAAAAATCTATAGAGCTTACTTTATAAATAAATATAGCAAACTATATACACCGACCCAGTTTATTGGCCTAATGAGTCGCGTGTTCGTCAGTGGTCTGGGAGACCGGGGTTCAATCCCAGGTCGAGTCATACCAAAGACTCAAAAAATTGTACTTGATGCCTCCTTGCTTAGCATTATAAGGTACGAATCAAGGATAAAATAGAGCAATCCGTTGTAGCTAATGAAAGAGTAGCCTGCGGGTCGCCCTCGAATACGGTCGCAAACTTTACTTACTAAATATATGGGTTTATAAATAAAGAAATAAAGAGTGATAAAGCATATATATCTAAGATTGGATAGTCCAGAGACAGAGTCAATGGTACATGGTGACTGCCTATTTCTCGCTTGAGTGATCATAGGACCATTATATATCATCATCATCATCATCAAGTCACGCTGATAGCCCGGAGTTCTCTCTCTCTCTCCCCACATTCGTCACTAACATCCAAGTCTTGGCAGGTCTTCCAGACTGTGTCCATACAGAGCTAATGTATTTAAATCCTGGCTGGTCATCCAACACGTCCATGTGTAGGAGTCAAAAAGAGAACGTCTCTTAAAAGTTGTGTGGCCCTAATGGAGAAGTAAGGACGAACTCGATATATATATATATATATATATTTATATATATATGTGTGTGTGTGTGTGTGTGTGTGTGTGTGTGTGTCAGCAACAGCGAAATATAGATTGAATAAACCAATGTTCCCTTAGTTTTTTTTTTAATGTATCCCTTGGGACTTTAAACACTTATCCTAAAGTCCTTTCAGCATATAAAAAAATCTGTAATGTTCCCTTTCAAGATCTCCATCACGTTCAAGTCACGTTCGGTCTGAAACTCTCTTTTAACGGCGGTCGCCACAAGTCACAAGCAGCCAAATTCAGAAATTAGTATGGCGTTGGTAGACATCACGTCTGTAATGTTCGAAATCCTAGAACCTCAATAATATTTTCTCTCTTCTAAAAAGTCTAAATGATAACAATAGAAGTGTTTCTAAAGTTTTAAACGAATAAGTTAGATCACGAAAATCTTATCCAAATGACCCTGTTACTTAACTGACTGACCTAAAGTTGTATATATCTACAGAGCACAAATAGTATGTAATTCTCTTTAAGTTTTACCCCACCCACCAACAAAACAGAAGAAACCCAAAATCTTTGCCGTAATTATTATTGTATCACACGCACTCTTGCATAGCACGCTCCTCTTACTTTGAACAAATAAATTCTGAAATGATCAAACAGTTCTATTTCAAGCAATTCACTTTAGCTTTAGTCATTTGTTTGTGCTGAGTTTAAATGTCAAACAGTTCTAGTTGACCCATAGATGGGACCCAATCAAGTGCTTCCTCTCGGGCTCAGAGTGGACCTTGGGGTGATGGCAATGGAGGGGTACTCTGCATTCCCCAAAGCTCCAGCATTAATGGAGCCTCACCACCAGGTTGTTTATAGTGTCATATCCAGAGCACTTGTTGTGAGGATCTTACCCCTCAGCAGAGATGCAGTCGGTGTATTCTACAACTGCAGTCGACTGGACTTTGCTAAATTTAAACTGAATTTAACTTTTGTTCAAATTTTTATCGGTTCGTTCTTACTAAAAATAAGAATTTATACAGTTTACACAAAGTTTTGAAACAGAAAATTTGTAATATAATGGCCGAGGGATTTCGTTTTATGCCTTTGGGTTTAGTTAGGCTGAGAACCTTTCGGCTCAGGGCAAGGGTTACTTAGGTGCAACATTGACGCAATTGTTCACGCGCGCGCAGGTGGAGCAGACGTGTCCCTCAGAGATGTCACAATAGCCCAGATGGGAAACGGGGCTAGGGAGTGCGGGTGATGTCACGCACCGGAAGCATGCGGAGGATTTTGGGGATTTTGAAAAAGTCAGTTGAGTTGAGTTCCTGGCTCGGAAGAAGACGGTTGACTTTCGCTAGCTCGCCGAAGCCAGGCCAGTGGCCTTGTGGCGGGTGCGCATGTGATGGGGGCAGATGGAAAACTCATCATAGAAAGATTGTGCATCTCTCTTCCTTATGTCGAAACCTTTAACTCAAAGGTAATAAAAGGTTTCGTACCCGAACTAAGAAATCGTTACGTGTTTTTCGTGTTTCGGGATTCCTATGTTCTATGTATATATGAACATTCTATGTACGTTTCGTATATCCATATCATGGGTATGGTAAAATTTACATAAAATTTACGCATTAGAATGTTCCCTTAACAATACAAAGAGCTGGCTGTGAAAATAAATTCGCATTAGGAAAAATAATATGAAGGAGTAGCGCCCTCCTCTACACCTCGGTGTAGTAGCTGTTGAAAAAGGAGCCTTCAGGCCACCCTCGACTACGGTCGTCAAGTTTACAATATAAACAAACGCATTCCAATTGATATTTCTGTGAACCTGAGTAAAACACATTAGTTTGGACTGCAGGTATAACTCCCTTTCGGTCACCCTGTCCTGAAGAGAGTGAAGCATGTAGCCGAAAAAAGTTAATTATAAATTTCTTGTGTATAATCAGCACCCCTAATTTTAGGGCTGAAAAATAAGGAAAAATGGAGTGTCTTATACACAAATAATTACGGTGTATTCTCCAAACAAAATAAATGACCAAAGATGGTCCGAAAGATTTGGTCAAGGGTGACATTAGCTTAAGAGATATGTCAAGAACAAGTTGTTTGTTGAATTTAATCTCAGCTCGTTCTCGTTTGAACTTGATAGAAAAGGTGCTGTTATAGTTGTAGAATTAGATTTAAAAAAAACTGATTTCAGGCCAAACAACGATTTACCGTCATCTGCAATAACTTGGAAAGGTGTCTAAACGTTATGAATCGCAAAGTTGTGGTGATCTATCATGATAATAGACGGTCCGAGACCACAAAGATCACGTCTGGAAAGATTAAAAGTCTTTGACGGAAGTAAAACACAACTTCTTTATTCTCCACCAACTTTTTGATTCATTGATTGATTTTGAGGGCATGTTAAACTGTCTAGAGTAATTTTATGTCTAGAAGTTAGGGAATCGTGATCATGGTACATTTATAAGTACATATTTTGTGTAGTTGTTTCTTAAAAGTGTTCTGCATACAGTTATAGGATAACAAGTATTCCAACTTAATACAAATAATTTGCACACAGTTGTATGGTTTCAAGTATTCCTATCTAATGCAAATAATTTGCCCTCAGTTGTATGGTTTCAAGTATTCTTATCTAATACAAATAATTATAAGGATTCAAATAATTATTTCTATTTAATGAGAGTCAACGCACAGTAGTAATTTACTAAATTTTTATAGATGTGGCACACGACCGTATGAAAGGAGCAATCAGTCTCGTCCAGTGTCGCCGTGTCCATTTCCTACGACGATAACCATTACATCACGGGAACCTCCACTAATAGGTTCTATTACTACTCTGGGTCAGAGTGGGCCGAGTACTAATGGACAGAAAATGGTATTCGACACTCTCCAAATCTCCAGAAGTGGAGCTCTCTAATGATCAAACGCAGTTAAATATACCCAGGAGATCTTCTGATTGTTTGGGGTTGGTGAGCTCTTATCCTCTTGCAGGGGATACTGTCAGCGTGTTCTAAACCTCGCCAACAGATTGACTAGTTCTTAAACCATGAAGAATTAAAAACCACCCTTTCTCTAAAGTTTTACAAAAATGATGTTATGAAGTTTGTAAAACATTGAGAAGAGGTAATTAATGATGATGGAGTCAATCAATGAATAAATTCTTATATAACTTTTTAATTTTTTAATTTTTACTCTAATGTTGAGCATTTCTTATAGAATGACCTTATATATAAAATATATATTTCTCTTTATTATATAAACATACCTTCTTTCTCTCCCACAAACCATTTCTTAATGTATCATTATACGAATTGAACTCAAAAAGTGAAATTCAAATCTTGGCTTAGGCTATTTGTATGGTGCTTTGCTCTAATACCCTCGTGAAAGGCATGAATCCATTTCTTCTTCTTCCATCTATTGATAATCATAAGAGCAGGCTGGTCTATTTAACCTTGCAAACTCAATCTGTCAAGGAGAAGAAAAAACCTGTATTCAAACCAGCTGTATAAGTCAATGCAGTGATAATTCCTTACTAGTGGCATTATGTAACCCAGTATAACCTGTCACTCACCCTGTCCGAGGTTTTTTAGAATACACCAACTGCACCAGAGTGGTAAAACTCACACCAAAATTGATATTCTGGGTATAAAACTAAACTACTCATAGTGGTAAAGCTCTGATTCTGCAGCTCTGGGGTGCATGAAACCACCTCTTTATTGCTACTTACAGGTTCACTCTGATCTGAAATGGTAGTTCTTGTTTGGAGTTCCATCTATGAGTCAGATAAATCTGCTTGAAAATCATTAGAATTAGATGGAAATACTTGATTACATAAGTAAATTTGGCAACCGTAGTCGAGGGTGACCTTTAGGCTCCCTTTTCAATAGGTGCGACTCCTTACTTTACTTTATCCTTGATATGTACCTAATAATGCTGAGTGTTAAGCAAGGAGTTATCAAGTACCATTTTTGAGTCTTCGGTATAACTTGACCTGGGATTGAAACTCGGTCTCACGGGCCAATTGTGAACAACTCTACCCACTAGAACAATGAATTATGTGCAAATCATTCGATCCTCAGTAGGCATCCTGCGACTGTGTTTGTATCGAAAAGCATGCTAAACTTATTAAATAACGATTTACTAGGGTACCGCATTAGTTCCTCAGTGGGTGCTACATCCTTGTACCAGACTAAATCAAGCATAGTAAATATCTACCTTCAATAGTCAGTCTATTATCAGATATCTGACATTCCTGAGTTGTATCAATATCTACACAGGTAGTTGAATATATACCTTTATACATGCATAGAAGTATTCCTCTTACTCAAACAAGAGGCACTTTAAGTGATGTGAACAAGCCCTTCAAAGTTAGACAAGGGGGTTGAAAAAGTGACGAAAGAAGAGTAAGCTTGGCTGTACCCTGTCCAGGGAACAAAAGCACTGTCAATTTTACAACCGGTAGGAAAAGTGGCATGGGAGAAAGCGGGAATTTTGAGATTAAAATTGTCAGACAGTTCCCGCGATTGCTTTGTGCTCCCTTAACATAAACAAACGTGTTTTTTGTACAGATTGAAATAATTATACAGTGGCTTGTTAACGGTGACAGGTCTTTGTACCGAATTATTTTTCTAAGGCTTGTTTGTTTGGAGGCAGGACACTAGTGTTGGCCGATACACGCGGCTTTTCTGGACTCAACACGTTTACTTTAAGGAAATAGGGAAAAAATAGGTGAAATGAATAGACACTCAGGTAGAAAGAAAGGTAAATGTTCCACTCCTTCACAGCCTTTTCTTTTCTTTCGTGACACTGTCATTAACAACTTTACTCAGCTCTCAGAAGCAGATGGCTGGGTTACTCTTAAAAAATAACCGTTAGCTCTTTACTGGCTTCGTGGGTCACAACACCTACAATCATATATTTTATCCATTAAATTTCTTTATAATGAAAATAAAACAAGTCCTGAAGCTAAGAACGTTTAATCTGTGTATGTGGATACGAATAACTAATATTTTTGGATTATCTTATCTTTTCAACACATTGTAACTATATAATTCGGAAACAGAAACTTAAAATTCTTTTCGGAAAATGAAAGTTCAAAGCTGTAGTTTTTCGCTAGCAGGGCCAGATTTACCAATTGGCATAGTCGGCCAACTAATTAGTCGCACAGCGTGCCAGATTATAACCTTGTTTTAAGTGTACACTGGGCATTTCATTATATAATATATGTAAAAACATACGGGCCCCTGCACAATAAGTATAGGGTTCGGAGTTTGTGGCCTTTGTTCAATAAGTATAGTCCTCCTGTGGTCTTCAACTGATGAATCATAGAGCCTGTTGAATGAATTTGGCTTTGGGCCCACAAGTAGGCAAATCACGCCCTGTTCACTTGTATTGTTTCTAGTACATTTGTTTATAGAAAGAAGTTTTGTAAGAATTGCGAATATCTTAAGATTTATGACCTTAATATTAATAGTGGTCAGGTTTTTGTAAAATTGGTTTTCCGGGAAAGTAGTTTCGTATGAATCGTAAATATATTAAAGCTTTTATCTACTGTCACTTTAAGTGGCCTATTTGGAACAATGACTAAGATAAACTGCGTATTTAATTGCCTTAATATTAACAATTTTCTGGTGTTTGTTGATGTGATTTTCCTGGAATAAAGTTTGGTATTATATATATGAAAGAGTGTGCAAGTGTGTGTGTGTATACAAGTGTGTGTGTGGGGGGGTGAGTCTGTCTGTCTGTGAGTGTCTTAAATATATTACATCATATAAGGCGTGATCAAAAAGTATCGTGACAGAAATTTTAAATTTGAATTTAAAATTTGAATGAAGATGCCTGCACTACTAAGTAACTTATATAACAAAATGATGATGTCTAGACATCTAGACGATAGTCCAGATGTCTAGAATTTGTCGGTGCTCATTTTCCATACTTTTAGAATAGCAATCTTGATACTTTCTGAACAGTAATTTTTTTGGTAAAACACAGGATTGTGCAAGTGTAGCACTCTAAATACTCACCAAATCTAATTCAATACAACTTTTTTTTTATTTAATTAAACTGAAAAATCATCAGAAAACTCATATTTGAGGACATGGAGGATATTAAAAGCAATATGACAGTTAGGTCAGGGTTTTTAAAGACTTTGATATTGACATTTTCCCGGAAGTTTTTGAAATGGTCTTCCAAGAATGAAATCTCTCAAGAATCGTATATGCATTGGCTTTTGTCTTCTTTTCCTAAATATTAATCAGTCATTGGTTATTCTAGAATTAGTATTTCTAAGAATAAATTCCTGTTAATACAGGAATTTATTCTCAGAAATATTAATTAATATGTTAAGGATTTTAATGGCTTTTAACTTAACAGTTTTCTGGTGTTTAAGCAACGATTTTTTCCAATATTTCTTTAATCTTTTTTCTTTTTTGTTTTAATTATTTATTTCATTAAAATAATTACATTGGGTTTTCTCCCCAGTTTGAAGTCCAGTTGGCTGGGCCGTAGAATGCGCCAATTGCATCTCTGAAAAGGGATAAGCCCTATCCAATGAGTTTTTCGGATATGACACTAAACCATCTGATAGTGAGGTTAAAGTCCTGAAGCATTGGAGAATGCTGATTACCCCTTCTCTGCCATTACTCATAGGTCCTCTCTGAATCGGAATGGTGGTACCTGTTAGGTTCGTATTAATGGGTCAAATAGAAATATCTCATCATTTTCTATGCGTGAAGCAATTTAAGTATGTGGAAAACTAATGATAGTTAAATTGAATTATAATTATTACATAACAATACTTGAAGCCATTTAACTGCGTGCAAATAAAACTATTATTATTTGGTAGATTAACTGTTTCATCTCTATAACTACATAGCCTACACTTACTGCTCTTCTGTGCATTATAAATGTTTTGCTTTGATATAATTTGTGGTTATAGCATTATTTTGTGCAACCATTAAAAGAGATTATTATTATTATTATTATAATACTTTTTAAGAGTTTTTCATACCGGTGTTAACTGATGGTTTCTCATTGGAGTTTGAGTGACCTCAAGTCTCCTTAAGTTTCCAGGACTCTTCTCACTATTCTTGCTGATCTCAATAATACTGTAGTTTGGATGGTCTCTACACGTCCTGTTATTTTCAAATCCACCAGTCTTGGTACCAATCCTTTGGTGACTGTACCAAGAACATCAATTACTATTGGTATCACTGTCACTTTCATGCTCCCTTGCAATATCCAGGTATTTATCTTTCTTTTCACTTTCTTTCAGTTTTACTCTGTGGTCAGCTGGAACAACAAAGTCCACTATTCGGCAAGTTTTCTCTTTTTTTTTTTACTATCACTAGGTCTAGTCGTCTGGCCGAGGTTAGGTGATCCGTTTGTATCTCAAAATCCCAAAGAATTTTTTGTTTATCTCATTTTCTAGGACGGATTCTGGGTTGTGCATATACCATTTGTTCGTATGGTCAAATTTAAACTTCTTGCACAATTCCCAGTGGATCACCTTCGTGTATTGTCTTATACTCTCTTTGCGCTAACTTACTGCATTCGCTTATTATATGATTGATCTTTTCATCTCTATCACCATATAACCTATATCAGCTATTTTGTATATTATTTACTCCTCTAGAGTTTTTCGCATCAGTATTAGCTGATGGTTTTTCACTGGAGTTTGAGTGACAGCAAGTCTCCTCAAGTCTCCAGGACTCGTCTCAGTATTCTGGCCGTCCTCAGCAATGCTGTCGTTTGGATAGTCTCCACCCGTCCGCTAACTTCCAAGTCCTCCAGGCCCTTTAATAATCCTTTAGTTACTGTGCCTAACGCACTAATCACAATTGGCACAATCGTTACTTTCATGTTCCACAGTTTTTTTCAATTCTCTAGCAAGGTCGAGGTACTTATCCTTCTTTTCACTTTCCTTCAGATTTATTCTGTGGTCCACCGGGACAGCAAAGTCAGCAATTTTGCAGATTCTCTTTCTTTTGTTGATTATTATGAGGTCTGGTCTTCTGGTCGGGATTAGGTGATCCGTTTGTATGTTAAAGTCCCATAGGAGTTTATGCGCCGGGTTGTGCATATACCATTTGTTTGTAGGGTCGAATTGAAATTTCCTGCACATTTCCCATTAGATTACCTTGCCGACCCAGTCGTGTCTCGCCTTGTACTCCTTCTGTGCTAATTTGCTGCATTCGCTTATAATGTGATTGATCGTTTCGTCTCTGTCACCGCATAGCCTACATTTACTGTTTTGTTGCATCTTATCTATTCTCGCTTTGATATGATTCGTTCTTATGGCGTTGTCCTGTGCTGCTATTAGGAGGGATTCCGTTTCTCTCTTAAGGTTTCCTTTTCTTAGCCAGGTCCAGGTTTTCTGGTGTGAGATGTTGTTTATTAAACGCTTAAAGCAGTCATAGAGTTGTTTTCCTTCCCATTTTTGTTTCCTAGTTGTTGTCATTCTTTCGTTTATCGTGTTGTCCGTATCGACTCTGATGGTTGTAATTAGTCCTCGTTCGTGTTTTTTTCTTCGAGCCGTTGTATGGATGCGTCAACGGTGTCTTCGATGCTGGCAAGTCCTCTTCCTCCCTCTTTTCTAGATACATATAGTCTGTCAACGTCGTCTCTGGGGTGTAATGCCTTATGCATGATTATTAGTTTTCTAGTTCTTTGATCCATTTGTTTAAGTTCCTCTCGGGTCCACTTGAGAAAGGGTCCCTAGTATCTGACTAGTGGCACAGCCCAAGTATTTATTCCTTTGATGAGGTCACTTCTTGAAAGTTTTTCATACCAGCGTAAGCTAGTGGTCTTTCACAGGATTTTGAGAGACAGAAAATTTCCTTAGGTATCCAAGACTCTTCGCAGTATTCTAACCGACCTCAACAATGCTAAAATCTAGATGGTCTTGATTCTTTCTCCGATCCCCAACTGTTCCAATCTTCCTTCTAATCCTTTGGGGACCATTTCAAGTTCACTGAGTATAATTAGTATCATTGTCCCTCGGATGTTCTTCTGAGTTTTAGTTCTCTGGCAAGGTCCAAGTATACGTCTATTTTTTTTCACTTTCGTTTATTTCCATTCTGTTGTTGGCTGGAACAGCGAAATCCACTACACAATATGATCTCCCTTTTTATTGTTAATGATAACTAGTTATTATTTTTATCATTGGATTCGGACGCCTTTATTTGAAACTCCGAAATTAAAGTAAGTTTTCCTTCCCGATTAAACCAATTTGAAGAAGAATTTTAAAAATTTTGATCACAATCAAAAATATTATTATTATTATTATCATTATTATTATTCCTTTGAGTGTTTTTCACACCAGCGTTAGCTGATGGTTTTTCACTGGAGTTTGAGTAACAGTAAGTCTCCTCAAGTCTCCAGGACTCTTCTCAGCATTTGGTCTGATTTTAATAATGCTGTGGACTGGATGGTCTCGGCCTCTTATTTCCAAGTCTTCCAGTTCCTTTAACAATCCTTTGAGGATTTTCAGATCGCACCATTAACAATTGATATCATCGTCACCTTCATGTTCCATATTCTTTTTAGTTCCCTAGCAAAATCAAGGTAAAGTAAAGTTGGTGACCGTAGTTGAGGGCGACCCGAAGGCTCCCTTTTCAATAGTTACTACACCGGGAGGGCGCAACTCCATTCCCTGGATTGCTCCACTTTAAATTTGATACGTACCTTATATTGTGGAGTGTTAAGCAAGGAGGTATCAAGTACCATTTTAAAGTCTTTGGTATGACGCAACCTGGGATTGAACCCAGGTCTCCCGAACCATTGACGAACACTCTACTTACTAGGCCAATGAGCCGGTGCCAGGACAATTCGGCAGTTTTTCACATCATTATTAACTGGTGTTTTTTTTTTTTTTTTTTTTTTTTTTTTTTTACTGAAGATTAAGTAACAGCAAGTCTCCTTTGATTTCCAAGACTATTATAAGTAGGCCAGCTTATTTTAATAGTTCTGTGGTTTCGATGGCCTAGATGCTTCCTCTGACTTCTAATTGCCCCTGTCTCTTTTCCAGGCCTATGGAGATCGTTCCAAGTGCACCAATTACAATTGGTATCACTGTCTCCTTCATGTTTCTAAGGCGGCTTTAAAGGAGAATGCCGAACGGGGGATGTAGCATTCTTTGTGACGGATATGCATGAGCCTTTATTCGTGTGTGGTTCCCCCACTATAAAATGACCTTGTGTCAAATATGACTTGGCAGGAAATCGTATGAATACAACATAATATTTTCTTACATTGGACCCCTCGCGTGGTGTAATGGTTGGCAAACTAGACCAGCAAGCCACAGCTTGTGAGTTTGTGTCTCACTAGACACCTCATAAATGCTGCCTTGTGCCACAACTAAGTTGAACTTGGTAAATAACTTACGTTTTATTCCATAAAAACTTGAATACTTGCGGATGAGTCTGGTTGAGTTAGGACTTCGACATCGTAATAATCATGTTCAAACCCCAGTCACCCTCTTACGTTTACATTTTTACACATTTTAAATCCAGGTTTTGATCAGCGATTCAAGCTTCTATCAACAAAATTACAAAATCTTAAGAGCTCAAAAATAATCGAAGTGCTTTTTTTTTAAATGCTTCTGGTCGTCATTTCTCTTGAGGGACGCCTCAGGCACTGGACACTAAACGCAGATCTTACCATTTTTCGGTGCGGAGAAAGATACTGCTTGGTGGAGGGATATTTTGTATGTAATGCTTGCAAAATACGGACAGCTACATTCATCAGTCATGTTCAAGGCATCATCAACAAAGACGCTAATATGAGGGTCATTACTGAGTAGCTGAAGGATGTCAAAATCGTGGGTGGTCATGGGTAGATACTTTGGTGTTCCAGTAAGGCAATGTTCTTTCCTACATAGCCCACGTGATCCAAGATAATTATATAATGAAACGTATTGATAAAATCTCTCAGACAATTTCTTGGAAGAGGAACATACATTTTTCTCGTATGAAAACCTACAAATGTGTCATGAACGTTTCACAATATCCGATCAGTGTAAGGTCGTAAATATTTAAGATGCTACAACAACAAGACAATAAGTTCGGTGAAATCTAAGCGACTTTTGTGTCTGGGGAATGACACTATACTGCATCTGATTGTGAGGCTCAAGTTCTGGTGAGTGTGGGGCAATTTTTTATTGCTATTACTTCCTGGCCTACTCAAACCCAGGGTCAGAATCTCATTTATGGGTTAAATAGATCTGTTTAAAAATTATTCGTAATCGATTGGACCGTACGCAAAGAAAAAACAATTACAGAATATATATATATATATGTATGTATAATAATCGCGATTCCCTTACCTCTCGATATAAAATAACCGTTGATTGGTTGACATAAACGATAAAAAGAAAAGTAAGCAATTTTTGCGAAGCGAAACGAAGTCCGTAGACCTGAAGACTGAATTAAAGTTATTTTCTGACAAATAACTGAAATGATTTGTAGAATGTTATTGTCACTTTATTAATCCAGCTGGTAAGAGATTCGATGAAAAATAATAAATATCAACCATGAAACATTATCTAAGCCCGATTTTTTTGTACTGGTGTATTTCCAAATCTGGAACTGATTAACTGTACCTAATTCATGAAACCACCATAAATGGTTCTAAGTATGTGGAATTAATTCCAACGGGTAAAATTAGAATTGGATATGCAAATTCATCAATCCTATTTTTATGCATCACAGTGCTGCATGTCACTGATCGAAAGTCGTGCCGAGCCTTTTGACCATAATCAAGGTGGCAGCACTGAAATTGTCAGGAAAGAACCCTTATCGGTGTCCTATAGAAAATTTATGAGAACTTGCCAAGGGAAAAGTTGCAGAAAAGCAACTATTTGGTACTGAAGCATTGAAGAGGCCATTAAAGACGTCTGAATGATCGAAATCTCAGTTGACGACTGCAACAGCTTCATTCTCAGCTTACCCTGTCGTATCCAAAATGTAATTAGGGGGGGGATTAAAAGTATTGGCATTTTGAAAAGAACCTGATGTGAGTATAGGCATATTACGTGTTTAGAATTTGCAAGTCAAATAAAGTCAATTTCTTACTTATTTCTCGTTACAAAGAAGTTGTTGTTTTTTCTTTTCTTTTTTTCTTTTTTTTTTTTCTCTCTGAAATATCAGAATTGTAGGGTGGTCATAAACTTTTCGTAATGTAATTACACATCAACTTTATCTTCTGCAATATTTTCCCCTTGAGAAGCCGCACAATGACGAAGACGTTGTTCCCGCTTCTGGAAACAGTGCTAAACTGACAGTGTATTCAGTTGGTTTGTTATGATGCGTTGCATGTTATCAACCGTTCTCAAATGATGACCACGGAGAAGGGTTTTGATCTTTGAGAACAAGAAACCACTCAACGCAACTACTCAGATAAAAAAAAAGACTAAGGGGTTAGTGGTAATACAGGAATATGCTTTTGGGACAAAAACTGTTCACAGAATGTGTCTAGAAAGTAATGAAACAGATTTTTTTTATTTTTCCGGTTGGCAACCCTGATGGAAAACCGGCTAAACAGTGAGAATTCATCATCAATCATTCACACTATCGATCAAATCTAATGTGAGGCCTCACTTTTTTTGCGTTTCCCTCAGTTCATGACGTAAACGATCAACCAGAATGGTACTTATTTTACAATCTCAAAAAATGCCTTGTGTTTCCTAAAATACATTTCCCGGGATAGAATGTGATCTCGAAAAACATGTGTTAATTTGTTATACGTTTCTGTCACAGTGTTTTGATATTTGACGCAATTTAATCTTTTGTTCGATTTTCGTGACACGCTTAACCAAACATAGTACCATCTAGCGGGGATAACAATACATTGACTGTATCCACTTACTGAGCGTTAAAACCCAACCCAAAATGGCATCTTCAATCCGGGGTAAATGCACTAAACTGCATCAGTTCCGGGGATCTGGGTATCTCTTCATTGCCATTACGCGCAGGTCTACTCTATCTCAGTGTGGTAATATTTAATAGGATCCAATCCATGGGTCAAATAGATCTGTTCATTTAATAATGTAGGAGTATTATTATTATTGGCTTTTTGAAGCCATATAAATGTATGCAAATTATTTGTATTAGATAGGAATACTTGATATCATCAGCCCAGACGGCTGAGGCTGGAGACTACGCCGACAGCATCTTTGCATAGGGATAAGGCTCTCCCGACGAATGTCCTAGATATGACATTAAACATTCTGATGGTGAGGCTCCAGTCTTGGAGTTTTGGAGAATGTGAAGTACTCCTTCATTGATATTGCTCCCAGGTCCTTTCTGATCTGGAGTGGTAGCATCTGATAGGGTATTATCTATGGGTCGAATAGAACTGTTTGACACGGAACAAACACATGACTTATGCTTAATTGAATTGTTAGAAAGAGAACTATTTGATCAATTAACTGTGTGTAAAAAAATGACTGATGTTTAATTGAGTTGTTAGTGATATATAGCAATACTTGAAACTATTTAACTTTGTTGACTTAAGATAAACTGAATTGCTTGAATTAGAACAGTTTGGTCAATTAACCATATTTACCAACCCCTCCGCTTGGGCAGGATATGACACAAGGTCAATTTTTAAGCGGAGTTTAACAGGTTTGAATTCAGAGTTTTCCTTCTAAAGTAGTTGCCTCACCAAAGCTGAAGAACCTAGTCTGCCCTACTACTTACCCATAGCTGGAGGGAGAATAATTGGATTCATACCTTTCCCAAGGGTATTAGTGCTATGTGAAATGCAATCAGTCTCGTCCAGGATTGGAACTCGAGTCGGAGGGGTTGGATAAATATGAATATGTATCTATAAGGAGAGTCTGGCATTAAATAAGCGGCAATAGTTGATATGCCAAAAAACCCAACTCAACCAACCAAACCAAAATTGATATCCCATAATACTATGCAAAAAGTCTTATGTAACAACCATTCAAAAAATTTAAATATGAACGTGAAATAAACGCAATTCCCTAACCTATAGGCATAGAACACTCTTAGACGGGTTGATATGCCATTAACATAAATAAAGACATCAAACATAAAATTTAAGCAAATAGATGAACGTGAACTCTAAGAGACAAGCATTTATATTAGATATTATATTATATTAAAATATCATCACGTATATTCAAGATTAATACTAAACGACCGATTTTCAATAAAGGTTACTAACCTGAAAAAAAAACCTCTCTTTACTCAGTATACCAACCTTGCTTGTTGGAAAAAAACAAAAGAAAATGAAAAGCGACGAAAAAATGATCCAGACCCTTCCAAACGTTTGGATCAGACGATGTACATCTTCAAGAATCTATGATCATTGATCTGAAATACTGTCGGCGACAAAGTCAAAGAATGAGTGCAACTTCCATGTAAACAAACAGTTTCAACATTCTAAGGTTTAAAAAATTTGACTCGACTAATTGACTTGCCAAATGTCGTTCAAGATATTCGGGGTATGTGGGTTGAGCTGAGAAGCAGGTGTTGGACAACTCAAAGTGTTTCTTCTGTAAACGACTTCAGACCAGACTCAAAGGTGGGCGTCTCTCACATTTCCGATCATATTTATCACTACTATGATACTATGAACCCCTGGAGGATGAAAATGGTTCAGCCAGATTTTTTCATTCCGAACTAAATGACCTAATCTTCAAAGGCCCATGTTTTTACAAACTAAGCCGACCACCGCTGAAAGGGGAAACATTCATAGAACAGCGAATTAATAACAAAAAAGAAAAAAAGAAAAAACTTTCTTCATATGTCATCTAGTGACTATCAAGTGATCTTCAGTCAATAATTCTAACCTACTATCCTATGGTAGCGAGTATTTTATACTCATATTGACGACAGGACTTAGAATATGCTGGTTTGGTTGAATTTTCTGGCACATCAACCATTATAGGTTATTTAATGTCAAATCTTTTTTATACATATATATTAAATTTATATGGTTTGGTTTGGTTTGGTTTGGTTTGCCTATCAATCATTGTAGATTATTCAATGCCGAATCTTCTTTATATATATATATATATATGTGTGTGTGTGTGTGTGTGTGTGTGTGTGTGTGTGTGTGTGTGTGTGTGTGATTTGGTTTGGTAAGGTTTTATGCCATATCAACCATTGAAGGTTATTTAATGCCAAATCTTGTTTATACATACATATTGAATATATATGATTTGGGTTGGTTGGGTTTTATGACATATCAACCATTGTTGGTTATTTAATGCTAAATCTTGTTTTCATATATATACTAAATATTTTTTGATTTGTAAACACATTTTGTAGATACACAGAGTTAAGACATCAAACAGTTCTATTTTTAACAATTCAGTTTAGCCTAAGTTAAAGTTAAATGGTACTGCTATGCTCACAAACAATTCAATCAAACATCAGTTATTTGTTTATACGCAATTAAATGATCAAAGAGTTTTATTTCTAATAATTCAATTTATCATAAGTCAACAAAGTTAAATAGTTCCAAGTATTGTTATGAATCACTAACAATTCAATTAGGTATCACTCATTTGTTTACACACAGTTAAATGATTAAACACTTTTATTTCTAACAATTCAATTTAGCACAAATCGTTCATTTGCTCTCAGTTTACATGTCAAACAGTTCTATTTTACCCATAGAGAGGAGCCTATCAGGTGCTACCACTCCAGGCAGGAGTGGACCTGGAAAGGATGGCAATGAAGGGGTATTTCGCATTTCCCAAAGTACCAGCATTACTGTAGCCTCGCCATCAGATTGCTTAATGTCATATCCAAGACACTCGCTGGGGGTGGGTCTTACCCCTCCGCAGAGATGCAATCGGGTTATTCTACAACCACAGCCAACTTGGCTGATTAGAATATGAAGATTGTATCCTCTGCAGAAGGGGTGTCCTGAGTATAATTCTGAAGTACATCTGATGGTGAGGCTCCAGTCCTAGATTTGGAAAGAGCGCAGTATTCCTTCCTTGCCATTATTCCCAGATTTTTCCGGAGTGGTTGTTCCTGTAAGCGCTTTATCTCTGGGTTAAATAGAACTGCATAAAAATTATTCCTAGTCGATACTTGATGCCATATAACTGTAAATTATTTGTTTTAAGAATAACTACTTGAAACTACAATTGTTTACTAAGGATTATCATTAGTTACTTAAAAGTATATAACTGTGTGCAAACAAATGAGTATTATTAAATATAAATAATTACTTGAAAACACAAAGTTATTTGAATTAGACTGGAATGCTTGAAACTATACAGATGAGTGCAAATTATTTCTATTAAATAGGAAGGAATAGAACTGTGCGCCAAAGCTATTAAGACACAACTACACATAAAATGTAAATAAACGCAATTCTTAACCTCTAGGCATAAATAAACCCAAGAGGGTTGACATACTGTTTAAACCAGTGAATCAATCTCTTTCATGCATTGGTAAAAAATCTGTGACAATGTTGGCCGCTATATATATATATATATATATATGTGTGTGTGTGTGTGTGTGTGTGTGTGTGTGTGTGTGCTATAATCAAACAGCTATCGATAGGCTTTCGATCATATGGAAATCAGACCTGACCGATAAAATGAAACGCAGTTTCTTCCAGGCAGCGGTCGTGTCGATACTGCTATATGGATGCACTACTTGGACGCTAATAAAACGGCTAGAGAAGAAGCTAGACGGCAATTACACAAGAATGTTGCGAGCAATATTGAACAAGTCCTGGCAGCAATACCCCACAAGGCACCAACTATACGGCCACCTGCCTCCCATCACGAAAACTATCCAAGCAATGCGAACCAGGCATGCAGGACACTGCTGGAGAAGCAAAGACGAGCTCATAAGTGATGTACTCTTATGGACCCCCGCATATGGCCAAGCAAAAGCAGGACGACCAGCTTGAACATACACACAGCAGCTATATGAGAATACGGGATGTAGCCCTTAAGACCTGCCAGGGACGATGGATGATCGAGAGAAGTGGCGAGAGAGGGTCAGGGATATCCGTGCTAGCGGCACGACATGATGATGATGATGATATATATATATATATATATATATATATATATATAGGGCAATTGCAATTATTGTTAATGCTCGTTATCAAAAGATAGGAATGCTGTACGATTAAAAAAAAGGTATAGTTTAAGGTACAAACAGTCACTACTTAGATTTTCATGCTTTTAAATTTTCACCTTTCTCAGAGTACTGCAGAGACTTGAAACATTTAGTTGTAATTTTAAAATATATCCTTTTTCCTTCTATTGCATTATTTTCATAGTTGAAGTCGTTTGTTGATGTACAAGCGTAAGTAAATAAAAAATAGATTATGAAAGCTTAATTTAAAGTAAGATTGGGCTTACCCACTAGGAGTTGAGTGGAACACAATCTTTCTAATCTCCATTGTCAGGAGAATCAAAGCTAAGAAAATGTTTACATATATATATATAATCATCCACAGACAGATCTGTTTCATTCTATCAGAACTCATTAGTGTGGCTAGACAGTAGCTTCCCTTACCTGGGATCGAAACCCTGGTTGACGCACACGCCAAGCCAAAGCTTCTAACCATTCAGCCACGAGGAGCCATTAACTGCAAAGTAAATTTTAAACGGTTATGAATCACAATTACTATTGTTTACATACATCCATTCAACGGCTGCCGAGACCTCAATTCATATTCGAAGAGGCTTGCAATGAACGCTAATGGCAACACGATTACTTCTTCGCCAGAGAACTCAACCCCACGGGGTTAGTAGCTTCCCGTAGTTGGGATCGAAACCCTGGTTGACTCACACGCCAAGCCAAAGCTTCTAATCATTCAGCCACGAGGAACCATTTGCTGCGAAGTTATTGTGATTCATAACCGTTTAAAATTTACTTCGCAGAAACTTTGGCTTGGCGTTTGAGTCAACCAGGGTTTCGATCCCAGCTACGGGAAGCTACTATATATGTATATATGCACAGGTGCAAATTAATTCAAAACGCTACGCGTAAATTTATCCATGATTTTTATCATTAAAGGTTTTCAGACTATTGTCTTCATCGTCATTGTTATTTCCAGAACGTTTCGACCGATATGTCCTCTGGCCTTCTTCAGGTGTTTGTCGAACTCGGGAACCTTCACGGAACTTCGAACTACGTCCTTTATTGAATTCACGGAGGTCGCCTGTTCTGATTCCGTTAGCCATAACCGGGTACAAGTGTTAAGTATTCCTTTATTGCTACTCGCCTGCAGTCAGGATTGAACCTGTAACCTCCAGATGATTGTCTCCTTAGAAGCTTAGGGAACCAACGCCTATAACCGTTATGCTATGTGTCAACAAACACCTGAAGAAGGCTGGATGACATATCGGCGGAAACGTTGTGGAAATAATAATGAAGATGAAGACAATAGTCCGAAAACCCTTAATGATAAAAATCATCAAGCTTCGTCTCCGAAATTTAGACAACTTTTATCCATGATGTTCAACTTTATTGAATTCGTGAAAGTGACAAGTTTGACGAACCCAGAATGATTTTGAACCCGTTACCCTAAATTATACAGCACGGTAATTTATCACGAGAGCAACTAACCGATCATCTTCGCCGTTCTGATGAAGCAAGCGTTAACTAGTTCCCTATAATTTAATGCTACTCGACATATTTGGGCGGCAAATTCTCCTGCCTTCTTTTGACTTTTCAATGGATTTTGCCTTCAGTATGCTCATTTGTCTCGCCCGCTGATCCTCTACTTCAGTAGAAGAAAAAAACGAGTCTCTTTGCCTAATGACCGGTAGTGTCTTGGCCTTTTAGCCTAAAAGTTCAGTGTTCAGCCAGGCTTAAACAGAACGGGCGGAAGTCAGAAGTTATGTACATACTATAAGAAAAAAGAAATTCAAGAGGTAGATAATTTTTTTATGTTTTCAGATATTTAAAGAACTTTGTTGGCTTCACCGTGGTTTGTGTGTCGGACAAACGGAGTTTTTTTTGTTGAGTAAACTTAATCCTAATAATAAATATGGCTTTGAGCGAAAAAAAAAATAAACGAAATTTAAGTACGCAATGATGTAATGGTTAATGAGTTTGGCTAACAGACTATTGTTCGTGAGTTTGATTCTAAGTGCCCCATACTTTTGGTCTTATAAAAAACTAAGCTCAGCTTAGTAAATGACAATTATTATTGCCTGCTTCACCCTTGCAATATACACAAGCTGATGCAACCTGCTGTTGGCGAACTTTAGAATACTTTGACTATATCTCCTGCAGGAGGATAAAGCCCTTCAAAGGTGGTTTAGTTTGGTTTTACGGCATATCAACCATTGTAGGTTATTAAATGCCAAATCTATTTTTATTCATATAGACAGTTTTATTTCAAACAATTCAGTTTAACATAAGTAGACTGTTTAGTTCTATTTAACCCATAGATAGGACCCTATCAGGTGCTACCACTCCGGGCAAGAGTAGATAGGGAGCGATGGCAATAAAGAAGTACTCCGCATTTCCCAAAGCTCCAGCATTACTGCAGTCTCACCATCAGATTGTTTAGTGTTATATACTATGACACTCTTCGGAAGAGTCTTACCTATCTGCAGAGATGCAGTCGGTGTATTCTGCAGCCCCAGCCAACTGGGCCACCTCAAAAGTGGATGTCCTAGGTATGATACTAAAGAACACCTGGTGGCTAAACTCCAATTCCGGAGATCTAGCGAGAATGGAATACTCTTTCACTGGCATCACGCCCAGGTCCACTCTGACCTGGAGTGGTAGTACCTGTTAGTGGATCATCTATGGGTTAAATAGAGCTGTTTTCAAATTATTTGTATTTGATGAGAATACCTGATATCATTTAAGTGCGTGCAAAAAAAAAAAAGCCTTAAAAATATTCGCAAAAATGTAATTATGAATGTACCCAATTCCCTAACCTCTTGTCCTAGAATTACCCCAGATGAGTTGACATACCGTTAAAATAATCAATCAATCAATCAAAGTCTTAATCAGTTGATGACTCTGGGATCAGGCTTGATTTCGGTGCTAATACATCATTACCACTAACTCAGAGTGTGTCAGCAAAATTTTATAATACCACCAGACTTTGTCATATCATAGGAAAGCTAGACCCAGATGCAGCCTCATCATTTAATAGATAATGAATATATGTACTTGCTTAGGATATACTTATTTAGGCCTATATCTATGTATAGTAAAATATTTTGATGGAGTGAGTATATCTTGTTATATTACTTTGTACGATGAAAGCATTCATATAAAGAAATGTATATATAGATATGAATATTTTAAACACGGCGTTTATGCAGATTTAATCACACGCCTGAAAATTTAATACAACATTTTTATCTGATACAAATAATTATCTCAGGTCTATGATTTCAAAAATGCCTGTCTTATACTAATAATTATATGGTTTCAAGTAATTATTTTTATTTGATAATAAATATTTGTTTGCACACAGTTATATGAAATCAAATAATACTCCTTAGTTAACTATTATATGGGCCAGTCAGTTGGGACTGTAAATTATACATCGACTGCATCTCTGCAGAGGGGAAAGACTCCCTCAATGAGTGTCCTGTTGCCCAGTCGGTTTGGGCTGTAGAATACACCGACTGCATCTCTATAGAGGGATAAAACCTGGATATGACACTAAACAATCTAATGGTGAGGCTCCAGCAATGCTGGAGCTTTCGGAATGCGGAGTACTCCTTTATTGCCATCGCTCCCTGATCAATACTAGCCCGGAGTGTTAGCACTTTTTAGGCTCCTATCTATGGGTCAAATGGAACTAAACTCTGTGCTTTTGCTAAACTGAATTGTTTGAAATAGATCTATTTGTACGTATAAAAATGGTTTTAGCATTAAACAACCTACAATGGTTGATATGCCATAAAACCAAACCAAACCAATTAACAATTATAGCTTCAAGTATCTTTTCTAAATACAAATAATTCACAGCTATATGACATCAGGTATCCCTCTAAAATACGAATAATTTTTAAACAGATTTATTTGACACATAGATGAGATCCTAACAGGTACTACCATTCTGGGTCAGTGGACTTGGGAGTAATGAGAATGAAAGGGTGCTGCGCACTTCCCAAATCTTCAGAACTAAAGCCCCACTATTAGATGCCGTTTAGTATCATACCTAGAGCATCCCTTTTTTTTTGTTGGGTGGTATTACTCTTCTACAGGGGATGCAGTCAGAGTAGTCCAAGTCTCACCCACAGAATGTACTCATTTTAAAAGATTTCTATGCAATCATCTCCAATTTGTAAAAGTAAAGAATTGTAGCATTCTGCTATTTCATGCCTTCTTGTTTTGGCGGTATATAACATTTAAAGAGACATTTAAAAGTCTGATATACTTTGACGTCTCTTGTCGAGGAATTAATAATAATGTCTTCTACGATGGATGCTTTTGTTCGTTTAGATATTTCCTCGGGTGATTTTTTGTCGTATAGAAAAAAAAGACTCTAGACAAAGACGTTGTCGATGATACTCATCAATTTTCTTGGCTTTTATTGAAATAAAAAGATTTTAAAACTGAATACGTTGTATAAAAATATCGCAACTTACATTTTATTCTGAGTCATAATCTGGGAACTCTTATCTTAAAATACGAATAATTGATGCGATGAGAAAGGGAAGTTGCAGAAAAAAAAACCTTTTCATGAGTGTGTGTGTGTGTGTGTGAATGGAAGAAGAATTATCAGCTTTCTCTCGGGTGTAAAAAAAAGTTTTTCTGCCCTTTCGTATGCGTGTTTAAAAAAGGGTTATCGGCTTTTTCGTGCATGTGTGTGTGTGTGTGTGTGTGTGTGTGTGTGTGCACGCACATGTGTTTGTGAGTACGTGTATAGAAAAAGGTCAACAACTTTCTCATGTGTGTGTGTGTGTGTGTGTTTGTGCGTGAGTATGTATAGAAAAAGTTTTCCCTGCATTTTCGTGTGTGTATAAAAAAGTATTATCAGCGTTTTCGTGCGTCTGTGTTTTCCCGCGTGTTGTGTGTGTGTGTATGTGTGTGTGTGTGTGTGTGTTTACCCAATCCCACAACCAAGTGCAAGATATAGCACAAGGTCAATATCTTTAAAGGGAGTAAAGCTGGTTTGAATTCAGCCATAAGGGAATCTAATCTCACTGATGAAATAAAACTAGATTTCTTCTAAGATGTGGCTATGTCGTTACTACAGTATGGATGCACCACCTAGACGCTAACGAAATGCATAGAGGAAAGTTATATGGGAAGCACACAAGGATGCTGCGTGTTTTGAACAAATCCTGGAAACTGCTGTACTACCACTGCCTCCCATCTTACAAACCAGCGAAGTAAGACGAAAAAGACACGCAGGGTACTGGTGATTAATCAGGGACAAAAGACGTTCTCCTGTTAGTTCCCTCACGTAAACACCTGTGTGTTTCCTTCTCCCATACTGTTTGCTTAATCAAGGCTAAAACGATTTCAGTCTGCCCTGCTAGCTACCCATACCTGGAAGGAGAACCATATTTACCAACCCCTCCGTTCGAGCAGGATATGACACAAGGTCAATTTTTAAGCGGAGTTTAACAGGTTTGAATTCAGAGTTTTCCTTCTCCTAGACTAGTTGCCTCACCAAAGCTGAAGAACCTAGTCTGCTCTACTATTTACCCATAGCTGGAGGGAGAATAATTGGATTCATACCTTTCCCAAGAGTATTAGTGCTATATGAAATGCAATCAGTCTCGTCCAGGATTTGAACTCGTATCGCCGTGTCCAATTCCTACGACGATAACCATAACGGGCATTTCCAAAGCTGGAAGGAGAACAAATGGATTCTTGTCCTTCCCAAGGGAAGTGAAATACAATCAACTTCGTCCATGATTTGGACTCGAATAATCGATTTCCTTTTCTTTAACGATAATAACAACATTAAACGCGATGTAAAATCAATGTAAATTAAACCTTCATGGCCACCTCATTCGGTTTTTCAAAACTGAAAAATTCCCGAAAAAGGTGAGAATAAATCTAAAATACTTAAAAAACTGCAGACCTGAATACAAACCCTAATAAGATATATCCCGCAGAAATAATGAATGGTCATAAATTCAGAGTCCAGTTTACATTAAATTGACATTGTAAGATGAACAACAAGTTCTATAAACGAAAGTTCGGATTTTAGAACACCTTCCTGCAACAATCTAACACATAATTATGCGTGATTGCAGTAATTTCAACCCGGGCAACTTTAGTTAATCATGCTCGTAATATTTTATTCGCGTATACACTCATGCGCACTATAATTCCAATAACCGGAAAAATATCATCATGGACTCCACAAGATAACGTCGACCTACTGTGTTATATTATCTTCTGATAGATAGATAGATAGATAGATAGATCGGAAGAAAGAAAGAAAAAATTATCAGAATTATAGAGAGAGATAAATAGATAGATAGATTTAAAAAAAAAAAATAAACAGATGAGATTGATAGCTAACGAGAAAAATAGATATGAGCTCGCTTGATATATAGATCGATAATCGAATGTGATAGAAATATAGAAATGAAAAAAATAAACTTAATGAGATAGATAGACAGATAGATTGATAGATAGATAGATGGATAGAGAGAGAGAGAGAGAGAGAGAGAAAGAGAGAGAGAGAGAGAAAGGGAGAATATTAGTCAAATGAGAAAGAAAGAAAGAAAGAAAGAAAGAAAGAAACGAACAGAATAAAGTATGTGATAGAAATATAGAAATGAAAAAATAAATCGAATGAGATATCTATATATATATATATATATATATATATATAGAGAGAGAGAGAGAGAGAGAGAAAGAGAGAGAATATTAATCAAATGAGAAAGAAAGAAAGAAAGAAAGAAAGAAAGAAACGAACAGAATGAAGTATATATATATATATATATATATATATATAGAGAGAGAGAGAGATAAATAGATAAATAGATAGACTGACTGAGAGAGAGTGGGGCGAATAAGGAGAGAGAGAGAGAGAGAGAGAGAGAGAGTAAGTGACAGTAATACAGACGAATAGCTATATACACCTGCACAAAACAGCATTTGCGCCCTTAGCAAAATCGTTACAAGTGATTATTTATTTGAGACCCTGGGGGAAGTAAATTTACAATTTTCTCCAAAATAAACATTTTTTTTAATGTTTCCTGGCGAGTAACTATAAATTCACAAACTCAGCCGTTTTGTTTGTGAAAACGCACATTACAAACCAAGCGCAGGATGGGGAGAGAAAAAAAAAGCCAAGGGCAGAAAAACAAGTTTATCATGACAAAATATCGAATATCATAGATTATCGTACAAATAATAACTTAAACGTGACATCATCGAAAAACTTTTCAAATTTTCCAGATGTCTAAGTGCAAAAGAAGAAAAAAGAAAAGAGGAAAAGAAGAAGGAAAGCAGTTGAGTCGAAAATAGCATAAACATTTGAAGAATCTACTGATATCAAGAAAATTTTTCACATGGTCTGGAAGTGTTAACAGTTATAAAACAGCAATGAGGCATTTTCACACGTACCTATAAACAAGGTTGCCAATTAAGATATCCAGAAATCAGACCCCCTTCGAGTATTCTACAAAGTCGATCTATTAAGACGATCAAGAATCAGATCTTCTCCGAGCATTCTACAAGATCGGCCTGTTAAGATGGCCAGGAATCAGACCCTCTCTGAGCATTCGACAAGATCAGCCTATTAAGACGGCTAGGAATCAGTCCCTCTCTGAGCATTCTACAAGATCGGCCTATTAAGACGGCTAGGAATCAGACCCTCTTTGAGCATTCTACAAGTTTTCTACCAGGTCGACCTATTAAGACGGCCAGGAATCAACCTCTCGACGCATTTTACAGGGTCAGCATATTCAATTATAAAACTAACTGATAATCACTTTCAACAAGGTTAATCACAAATCAAATTTATCTCCTTCAAAATAGTCCCTTTTGGAAGTCAGACACCAAAGAGGACGCTAATCTCTGGAAACAAGTCTCACTTCTCTTAGTTCGTCAAGAACTGTTGGAAGTACTGTACAGTTTCTAAATGGAGGAACACCCTTTCATTGCCATTACTCCCTGGTCTACTCTAACTCAGAGTGATGTACCTGTTAGGGTCCCATCAATGGGTCAAATAGATCTGTTTAAAAATTATTTGTATTCGATCGAAATACTTGATGCCATATTACTGAAAATTATTGCATTCAGAATTGTAATTTAAACTATAAAATTGTTTAATAAGGATTATCATAAGTGATGTACTCCTACGGACCCCCACATATGGCCGAGCAAAAGCAGGACGACCTGCTCGAACTTACATACAGCAGCTATGTGAGGATACAGGATGTAGCCCTGAAGACCTGCTAGAGGCGATGAATGATTGGGAAAAGTGGCGAGAGAGGGTCAGGGATATCCGTGCTCGCGGCATGAGATGATGATGATAATGATGATTATTATTTGCTACTTGAAACCATGCAACTGAGTGCAAATAAATATTAATTGTTTAATAGAAATAGATACTTGAAATCTGAATGATTCACTCAAATCAATGGTCAGAAAGATTTCTTTGATATTATCGCTGGTGTCTTGCACGGACTTACATTAACATTTCTATTTATAATCTATATTACTTACTAAGAACGTCTATTGATTAAATCAAATAAAATGGTCTCACACTAAAAAAAAAAGGCAAGAAGCAGATGATATCCTACAGAAACCATCACAGACGCAAATTACGCAGATGACTAAGCGCTTCTCGCAACTGCACCTTCACAAGCCGGATAACTGCTCCATAGCCTGGGATAGGCAGCAAGAGGCCTTGGCCTCTATGTGAACTTATATAAAATAAAGTTCATGTGTTTTAAACAAGATGGCGTCATTTTTACATTAAATGGAAAACTTCTGAGATTGTTGACGATTTCACATAGCAATATCGCATCAACTGAAAGCGATGTAAGCATATGCATAGTAAAGGCATGAAGTCGATAGATTATCAGCCATAAGGGAATCTAATCTCACTGATGAAATAAAACTAGATTTCTTCCAAGATGTGGCTATGCCGTTACTACAGTATGGATGCACCACCTAGACGCTAACGAAATGCATAGAGGAAAGTTATATGGGAAGCACACACGGATGCTGCATGTTTTGAACAAATCCTGGAAGCTGCATCCCCACAAAATAGCTGCTGTACTACCACTGCCTCCTATCTCACAAACCAGCGAAGTAAGGCGGAAAAGACACGCAGGGTACTGGTGATTAATCAGGGACAAAAGACGTTCTCCTGTTAGTTCCCTCACATAAACACCTGTGTGTTTATGTGTGGGAACTTACATTCATCAGCCCTGTGCTGACA
Source organism: Sepioteuthis lessoniana (assembly GCA_963585895.1). Lineage (NCBI taxonomy): Eukaryota > Metazoa > Mollusca > Cephalopoda > Myopsida > Loliginidae > Sepioteuthis > Sepioteuthis lessoniana. Next base: position 101,335,356 of record OY757915.1, read on the forward strand.
CTAGATGTCATCAAGAGAACCTGCCAAGATGGTATAGACAATAGAAACAGATGGGGAGAAATGAAATCCATGCTATTATTATGACAAGATGATGATATAATTATTAGTAATGAGAATATTTGAGACCTTACAACCGTGTGCAAATTATTTGCGTAAGATAGGAATACTTGATATCCAATAAATGTGTACAAAAGATCTTAAGACACATCTATAAGAAAAATATAAATGTAGATGCCCAATAAACATAATCCCCCAATTTTTGCATTACATAGTCCTATACTGGTTGAAAGGCCGTTAAAATCAATCAATCAAAATAGTTCTCTTGAGATGTCGTTCACTGACGAAGACGTTGATCTCTCCTCTGTAAAAAGTTCTGGAAGTCACCAGCTGACATTACCTTCCGTTGGTTCGTCATGATCTGCTGGAAGATCTTAATAGTTCTTAAATGACATCCATGGAACCGGGTTTTGCTTTCGAGCAACAAGAAACAGTCACAGCGATCAAGGAAGCAAGAGAGACGTAATACAATGTGATAATTCCTTCGTTTACAGAGATTGTGTTTAGAAAATGATGAGACTAATTTTTATTTTTCTGGTTGGCAACCCAAACTGGAATTCAAGAGATCAGAGTCAATTCATCAACTGTCTTCATCATCGCCAAACTGCTATCAGAAGTGAGAGTCTAACTTCTGTTGCATTTTCCTCGCTTCGTGAAATTAAATGTACCGTTGCGGTACCAAAGAGAATTTAGACCCCGTTGTGACCTCACAGTGGTAAAAGTGGACGAACACAAGAAACTCTGTTTAACAATCCAAAGATTTACTGACTACTGCACTTGTAATTAGCCGCCGGGAGAAAGAAAGCGAGTATGGAAACCGAGACGACAGCGTCAGCAAGACAAAGAGAAGCAACACATCCGAGTGAGAAAAAGGGGGCATACACAGACCTTGAATTTTTGTCTAAGACTCCCTGGGGAGCGCACCCCGCAAAATGGGGCCCGAAAACTCTTTTGTCTCATTATATGTTCGTGGCTGGTGTTCAACTGTACCTTTTTACCTTATCACTTCTCGCTGTCAACTGCCAAAAGACACGAGTCGTCCCCTCACTTCCACCTGTCGTGTCGAGGTCAGAAACATCCACTTCCGCCGCTTCCACACATGCGTACAAGAATTTTTCAAGTCATTTTTAATAACAACGAGTGCTTTGGCCATGCTATTCGGAGGCTGTCTGCTTTATTTATTTATTTATTTATCAATTGAATTTCAATTTTCTATGAGCCGTTCAATTTACGTAACAAAAATTTCGATTTAAATCAGGGCTCAATGCATAGCCATTCAAAATTTTCCTTTTACCAGGTAAAAAAACTTAAATGGTTCTGTTGGATAGTTCTAAAATTTTTCACAGAAATCCATCTTGTGTTTCAAGTTCATGTTGTAATTATCCAAGATTTCTCAGGAGGTAGTACCCATGACGAGGTTAGCTAATATGCTGGTCTGAGACATCGAAGTTAGTGAATTCGAACTCCGGTCGTTCTATTATATTCAATTTCTGATTAATACCCTCAGGAACAGTGTGAACCACCTATACTCCCCAATCTATTGGTTAAATAATACCACAACTGTTCTTTTACTGGGATACTTTTGGTATTAAAAAACCCACGAAGGTTGATACGCCATTAAACAAAGAAACCCAACTAAACCAAACCTGGGCAAGATTACTTTGCTGAACGTGAATTCTAAAAATTGAATATTTTCACACATGTTCAAGGTCGCCATTGATCAATTGATTTTTAACCGACACTATTCCAATAGCGAAACATGTCAGTCTGATTTTTTGTTCTGTTTTGCTTTTTCTCATATCGTCGGATTTCTCTCCAAACCTTCATACATCTTTTTTCTTCTGTATTTTGTTTTTGTTTTGTTATTTTATGAAGAATACTAGATTTGGAAAAATAACACTCTATTATTATTATTATTATTATTATTTATATATAATGTGTGCGTGTATGTGTGTGTGCGTATGTGTGTGTGTGTGTGTGTGTGTGTATGTGTGCGTGTTAAAAGAGGGGATCTTGATTATTTATACTTAGAAAATCTCTTCTTATATATATACATATATAAGTATGAATAACAATAATATAGTATTTTTCTCACATTCTTACCGTCGTTTCATTTCTATAAATTTCATGTCTTCGATAGAATTGAAGACAAAATGATAAGATGAAACTTTGTTTGCAGGAAATAGACGATATAATAAATTATGAATAACAAGAATTCCCAGCTCAATGTAGTAAAATGAATTACCTCAAGATGCAGGAACAGAAGAGTGAATGTGGAGAAAGGGAAGAGAAAATAAAAAAAATACATTTTTCCTGAATATTTTTATTGGTAGAGCAGTGAATGTACAATTCTAAAATTAGTAGATAGTTGATCCTTTTTTAAAGAAAGGGGGTAGGCCCAAAAAACTGTGGTAAATTAATTTCCAACATTGTATATATATATATATATATATTTCTTGTCTACAACCATGTTAAAAAGAGTTTTCTGGTTTCTTTTTGTTGCGTTCTGGTTAGTGAGCGTTTGTAATATTGAATAAAGGACAAACCACGATATGAGAGGAAATAGAGATATATTCTCAGGAAAAAAGTATATACAATAGAGAAACAGAGAGACTATTAGTAGACAAGAACATAGGATTAGTGAATACAGAATAAAGATATAGTCCAACGATAGTATTGGCTTCCGTTATTACGGTAGCAAGTAAGGTGATCTACTGCGATCTCCAGTCTCCAACGTTCTAATACTATTCCTATAAGAAGCTGCTCTTCACCTTCTAGTCTGCTTTATTCCTGCGTATGATACACAGAAGGCACAAGGCCTTGAAGTTTTTGGGGAGGGGAAGGGAGCGGTCATACTTTTCTATATAAACTAAGGAGACCTAGCTAGCCACATTCGCCGACCCATTCAACAATACAATATAAAGCCATTCATCCATCGCCTTTTGCGCTGCAATCACCAAAATACCACATTTGCTCTATGAAGAAGTCCTACTTAAAATCCCGAGATTCATGAATGATTTTATTTACATGTATGATTTATTTACAATGAGTGTGATGGGAATGGGAGAAAAACCCCGAAATATATACAAAAACAAAGGAAAAATCCCCCGTTTGGTTGCCCTCCCATCCCCCCGTCTTCACCTTCTAGTCTGCATGGTATTAGTAGCTACTGCTATATATAGCAGATGAACTAGTTCATTGTGTGGAAAAAGGTGGGTGATACCCAACACTTTTTTTAGTAGCATATTTGGGGGTTATTTAAAACCAAAGCCATCTTTTTAGAAGAACAGCCGTGATGCTTTTTAAACCATAGGTGAGAGGACAAGGGAGTTCATGACTTTCTCAAGGGTATTTGACCGAAAGTGAACGTAATAGCGCGACTGGGGTTCGAACCCGCTTACTACGGTTTCGCTGTCTAGCGGTTTAATCATTTATACCACGAAGACATCCCTCAAAACGATTTGTAAAATAGGAAAAATAGGAAATGGACACGGCGACTCCAGTTCAAATCCTGGCCGAGACTGATTGCATTTCACATAGCACTAATACCCTTAGGAAAGGTATGAATCCAATTATTCTCCCTCCAGCTATGTGTAAATAGTAGGGCAGACTGATTTCTTCAGCCTTGGTGAGGCAACTAGTCTAGGAGAAGGAAAACTCTGAATTCAAACCTGTTAAATTCCGCTTAAAAATTGACCTTGTGTCATATCCTGCCCGAGCGGAAGGGTTGGTAAGTGTTGATACATGGTATTTTTTATGTAAAGTGGACACTTTCGACGACAGAATGTTTTAATATTATGAAATTAAGAAATTATAAATTTAATATTACTTAGAATAAAACTTTCAGAGTTGCCATTTGCAACGAAAATGTCACTGGTCTTTGGGAGTTCAAAATCCACTTAACAAACTGTGCATATTATTAATGATAAGTTAGAAAGAATTTTGATTCGGTCAGTCTTCTTGGATTTGGCGGATTTTTTGTTTGGTTTGGTTTGGTTTTATGGCATACCAACGATTGTAGGTTATTCAATGCCAAATCCATTTTTATGCATATAAACAGTTCTATTTCAAACAATTCAGTTTTACACGAGTACACAGTTTAATTGTCAAAACAGTTCTCTTTCAAACAATTTTATTTAGCATAAGTACACAATTTAGATGTAAAAAATAGTTCTAATTCAAATAATTCAGTTTAGCATAAGTACACATTTTAGTTCTCTTTGACTCATAGATAGGACCCTATCAGTTGCTACCACTCCATGTCAGAGTGGACCTGAAAGGATACTCCGCATTCCCCAATCAATTATCAGATTGTTTAGTGTCATATCCAGGACACTCGTTGGGGTGTCTTACCCCTCTGCAGAGATGCAGTCTGTGTTGTCAGCAGCCCTAGCCGAAGGGCAGGGTTCGTTATGCTGGCGGTATCTTTGCTTCTTTTACATGACATGACGAGGCGAATTGATTTTTAACGGTTTGTCAATCTGTCAAGGATTATTTTAAGCCGAAAGATTAAGAAATCGTGTTCATTATTCATTCATATTTACATTTATTTGGTTTGGTTTGGTTTGGTTTTTTTTGGTTGCATAAAACCTGTGTGGGTTATTTAATGCCAAAGTCATAGAAGAACAGCAGTGATAATTTTAAACTTATAGCTGAAGGGATATGGGTGTTCATACCTTTCGTAATGTTATTAGTCTGAAAGTGAATGTAATAGCGCAACTGAAGTTCGAACTCGCTTACTTCTTGACCACAGTCAAGGATGTTAGCCATTACGCCATGGATACATTTTTTGTGTCGTTATTTCTGAAGATTTTTTTGTAAAGTTTTTGTGACACCAAGTATGTTATACAAATAATTTTCACACAGTTCTTTAGTTTTAACTTACAAACTGATAATAAAAGTTGGCGACCATAGTCGAGGGTGACCCGAAGGCTCCCTTTTCGATAGCTACTACACCAAGGTGTAAGGAAGGGCGCTACTCCTTTCCCATAACTAATAAATTATAATAATGCTTTGTAAATAATTAAACTTTCCTATTTGAAACTCACAGGTACTACCACTCCAGGTCAGAGTGGACTTGGGAATAATGATAATGAAGAAAGAGCTCAAGAAAGGAGCCTCACTGTCAGATGCAGCTTTGTATCGTACCCAGGACACCCACTTTTGAGGAGGGTTTCTCACTCCTCTGCAAGAATTACTGTTAACATATTCAAAGTCCCTTGGCACCATTTAGAAGTTACAGCGCTGGCACAAATCCTGCTTCGATGTGCCATTTTCGTTGTGTTCTCTTAACATACATATAAAAACCAGGTCGTGAAAAAGACAGATAACGAAATTAAGAGAAAATCATGGTATAACCTATTTAAATTGTGAGCTATCGAAACAAAAGCGAACGAATAACTCCTTTCAAGTGTACAAAGAAAAGTGCAGAATATAATTAAGGACTAGATTTATGTACTTCCCTACAAGTTACGATGGGGAAAATCGTTTTTATTTTCTAATAGTCCACAGTGTTAATCCATTTTTCAAGCATCGGTGGGATTATAGATAATCTCATTAAAAGTGCTGTCAGGTTGGGAAAACTTGAGAACTTCAACACGCTGCTTCGGGAATTCCATTAAACATGCTGTTCCGGATGTCCATATTGATTCGACAAAGTCCTTTGATAAGAGTTTATCTCTTCATATACAAACGATGAGCCATTGCCTAAGTCTATCAACTGTTTCACGGAAAATCATTATTTAATGAAAATTCAAATATATATATATATATATATACATACAAGAAAATGTACAGACATACAGAAATAAAAGAAACACTGTGAAAATATAGACACACATACACGGACATACACAGGCTCGTATGTACATGTATAGCTAAGTAAAGTGATTGTAATAGACTAAAATAGGTAGATATATGTGAAAAGAGATAGATAGATAGATAAACAGAGAGAGAGAGAGAAAAACAGAGAGACACAGAAAAAGAGAAAAAAACAGAGAGAGAGAGAGAGAGAGAAAATCAGAGAGAGAGACAAAAACACAGAGAGAGACAGAAACAGAGACAGAAAAAGACAGAGAGAGAGAGAGAGAGAGAGAGAGAGAGAGAGAGAAACAGAGGGACACAGAAAAAGAGAGAAAAAACAGAGAGAGGGAGAGAGAGAGAGAGAGAAAATCAGAAAGAGAGACAAAAACACAGAGAGAGACAGAAACAGAGAGAGAGAGAGAGAGAGAGAGAGGGAAACAGACACAGAAAAAGAGGAAAAAAAACAGAGAGAGAGAGAGAGAGAGAGAGAGAGAGAAAATCAGAAAGAGAGATAAGAACACAGAGAGAGACAGAAACAGAGACAGAAACAGAGAGAGAGAGAGAGAGAGAGAGAGAGAAACAGAGAGACACAGAAAAAGAGAAAAAAACAGAGAGAGGGAGAGAGAGAGAGAAAATCAGAAAGAGAGACAAAAACACAGAGAGAGACTGAAACAGAAACAGAGAGAGAGAGAGAGAGAGAGAGAGAGAGAGAGAGAAACAGAAACAGAGACAGAAACAGAGAGACAGAGAGAGAGACAGAGAGAGAGACAGAGGTAGAAACAGAGAGAGACAGAAAGAGAAGCAGAGAGAGATAGAAAGAGAGACAGAAACAGAGAGAGATTGAGAGAAAGAGAGACAGAGAGAGAGAGAGAGACAGAGAGAAAGAGAGAGAAAAAGAAACAGAGAGAGAGAATGAGAGAGAAAGAGGGACAGAAACAGAGAGAGAGAGACAGAAACAGATACTGAAACACTGAGAGAGAGAAAGAGAGACAGAAAGAGAGCGACAGAACGAGAGAGAGGGAGAGAGACGGAAAGAGAGAGACAGTGAGTCAGAAAGAGAGAGACAGAGACAGAGAGACAAGGACAGAGACAGACAGAAAGAGAGAGAGAGACAAAGAGAGACAGAAACAGAGAGACAGAAACAGAGAGAGACAGAAACAGAAACATAGAGAGACAGAAAGAGAGACAGAAAGAGAGAGAGACAGACTGAAAGAAAAACAGAAAAAGAGAGAGACAGAAAGAGACACAGAATGAGGGAGAGAGAGGGAAAGAGAGACATAAAGAGAGAGAGACAGACAGACAGAAAGAGAGAAAGAGACAGAAAGAGACAGAGAGACAGAAAGAGAGACAGAAAGTGAGTGAGAGGGAAAAAGAGAGACAGAAAAGAGAGAGAAAGAGAGAAAGAGAGACAGAAACAGTGAGAGGCAGAAACAGAGACAGAAACATAGAGAGAGGAAGACAGACAGAAATAGAGCGACAGAACGAGAGAGAGAGAGAGACAGACAGACAGACAGAAACAGAGACAGAAACAGAGAGATGGAGAGACAGAAAAAGAGACATAAACGGAGATAGATAGATAGATAGATAGATGCACATATATATATATATATATATATATATATATATATATATATATATATATATATATGTGTGTGTGTGTGTGTGTGTGTGTGTGTGTGTGTGTGTAATTATGATGTGTACATGAAAGTAATTGTGTTAGGAAAAAGTAACTGAAAATTTACTTTAAAAGTCAGACATAATTTTTATGTTATGTTAATCTCTTAATCAGAGATTTCAACTTCCACACGGCAAAAAATAAAATTAGATGAAATAATAAAATACGATAAAAGTTATATCAGTAAATTAGATTTATACTTTATGCATGTCAAGAAGAGATTATTGAATGGAGTTCGGAATCGATAAATATTCAATGTTGGAGAGAAAGAAATCAAAACGAGAAGCATCAGAAGAAATTGAACTATCCAACAAGGAAATACGGCTGGACAGTAAAGAAAATTAAAAGTATCTAATGAAAAGAAAACGGATTGAATAAGAAAGAACGATATAATTTTAGTTTAGAAAGAGTACGTGGTGAATTCAATAAGTTTCCAGACTTTTTTTGTACAGGCATTTAAAATTGTCATAGACTCTTGAAAATTCAGCATCTTATTGCTATACATCTTATGAGATGACTGGCCAATTTTTATGATTTCAGCTTCAAATAAACAGCTACAGCAGCAATTGGAATACACCCTACTAAAGCCTGATTGACACAGCTGGTGAATTTCAAAAATGCAATCTGACACTTTAGAAGAACGATATGCTATAAAATTCTGTTTTGAACTTGGAAAAAATGCAAGAAAAACGTATGGAATTCTTCAGACTGCTTTTCGACCATCTTGTATAAATCGAGCATCAGTTTTTGAGTGGCATAAGAGATTCAAGGAAGGTAGAGAGTCTGTGAGGGATGATGAAAGGTGTGGCAGGATTAAGGAAGTCAATACACCAGAGTTGATTGGCCAAAGGGTTAGGGTTACTATGTTGAGGTTTTACGGGAGTTCAGGAAGAGATTCCGTCGGAAGAGGCCACACTCTTCGAATCGGGTCAGTGGCATTTCCAGCAGGACAATGCACCTGACCACAACTCCATCCTCGTCACAGACTATTTGACCAAGATGGGCATCAACACAGTTCCTCGGCCTCCCTATAGTTCAGACCTTGCTCCCTGTGACTTTTGGTTATTCCCTAAGCTCAGAGGCTGTCGTTATGAGACAATTGAGGAAATGAAAGAGGCTGTGGCGAAGGTCATTGACACGCTCACACAAGGGGACATCCATGGGGCCTTCCAGAAGTTGTTGGAACGGTAGAACAAGTGCATTGCAGCCGGAGGAGATTACTTCGAAGGGGACTAGAGTTTCATGTGTGTACTGTCAATAAAAGTGCCCATACGAAAAAAGTCTGGAAACTTATTTAATGATCCTCGTACAACAAAGGGTATAAATAGATAGTAATTTTCTTAGTTTTTTCCTTTGATGTAACACAAGGCCGTATAAATGGGGCACCCAGTGAGAATCGAACTCACTCGTGAAGGTTTGATAGTCTAATTTGTTAACCATTACACCTGAGGTACCCAATAATTTACTAGACTTTTTTGCTTACATGTAGCACAAGGCCGTATAAATAGGGCACCCAATGAGAATCGAGCTCACCCGTGAAGGTTTGCTAGTCCAGCTTGTTAACCATTACACCACTCAAAGAGCTCTGGGCATGATTGGGTCAGGAAGGAGATCGATGAAGAAATATGTAAACGATCGGGTTTAATAGCAACGAAAGCATACTCCACATTCACCAGCTATTCAGAAATGCACCCTCACCATCAGATACAGTTTAATATTATGACCAGGATATCCTTTTTTTAGAGGGGAGGTTGGAGTTTTATCTCTCTGTAGAGAATACAATCAGCGTATTCTAAGTTTCGCTGATAGTGTGAACAGATTTGCTGGCAGTTGAACTTCAGTAAAAGTCAACAGTTAATATTTTTAAAAAAACTTATTGATCAAAAATCATAAAAATAATTAGCAGCTGTGTTTGAAAATTAAAAAAAAGGTGAAATATTTTGAGGGAGACCAGTACATCTAAAGAAGACAACTAAACCTAGTTGCTTTGGCTTAGGCGAAAGAGATGTGAGATGAAAAGATGACATTGGTTTCATCAAACTACAACAATATATATAAATGCGCAGAATAAGGTATACAGTTAACAAGCAACACACTGATGATGACAAAGATATGTATTATTAGAATCGTATTATTAACTCACAATACGCCATAATTATCTGAAAGAAGAATGAAGCGCAAATAATGAATAACAACCATATACATGAATGTGTCGACCACAATGTGATGCTTTGCAAATTTATTCGTTGGACCATCTTAAGGTAGTAAGTTCGATTCCTATTGGCTGCTTCATACATGTAGCCTTGGGCCTAAACTAAACTAAGCTGAATAGATGACTTATCAGACGACTCGTGAACCCGTTGAGTTCCATTATTAACAACAGTCCATGATGATACAGATGCTTTTATTTAGGGAAGGATGGAGAAATGTCGTGAACTTTTTATCTCTGAATATCCAGAATACGGATGACTAAAAAAAGACGTCAAGTCCCAATGCAAATCAAACAAGAATGAACTGGAAATTGTTTTATTCTTTAAGTTAAAGCTTTCTTTTAAGTGTATTGTATCGCTTGAATAAAAAAAAAAAACTCGCTATGATGTTCCGCCTTTCATGGACACTGGTTATTACATACATACATTCTGTCTGAAGTTATTAAATCAATTACATAAAATTCAATAATTCAAATTTGGTTGGAAAATTGCCAAGTTTTAAAAAATCTATTTAGATGTCACAAAAAATTCTAAGTGAAAATTTTCGGTGCCATCAATATGTTTTATTGAAGTTAATAAAGTTATTTGATGTATTCTAAAAAAACTACCGTTTAAAGTTATTAGGCAAAACCAAATAATCACATCTTACTTCAATAAAAACATTGTAAAATCAAAAATTGATCAACACTTAAAATAGAATAGCAAAAAGTTTAAATTATTCAGTCTCGCCCATAAATAATATCCCCTTTAAACACATTGAGAGAAAAAAAGGAAGAAGAGGACTCGCCAGATTTTTGAATGACGTAGATGTAATAATTCAAGGATTTGTGGAATATACTAATAAAGAGCAAAGAAATACTGATTACAGCAGCCAGTAACAACAATATCAACGGAAATAATTTAAGGACAAACAGAAAAATAACGATAAAAAATCTGGAAAACAAAAGTGGCAAGAAAAATAACTGTATGGATACTTCAAGCGAAAAATTAAGGAAAGTGCACACAAGATGATATGGCTAAGAAGAGGACACCTAAAAAGTGAAACTAAAGCTCTATTAAGAGCCGCACAAAATAATTCCATACAAACAAATTATATCGAAGCAAAAGTTGATAATACGCAGATGAAATAACAAATACATAAGATAAGTCTGTGAATCTTTACACTTTAATATCGAGACTTTTCTTTTCAATAACAGCCAGAAATCTATTATCCACTAATTTTGCTAATTATTTTACTTGCGCAGATCAATTTTCTGACATGGTAGTTTTAATTGCTTCCCATTGGTCTGCTTTGCTGTTAAATTGTTTGGCACATTCATATAATTTCATTTTCATAATTATTTACTATCAGATTACGATTAAGACTTTGTGGTGGCTATTCAATTGTCTTCTCTCCTGTAAATGATTTAGGCTCGTAGAATTCATGAGTAAGTTTAGATACACGATAAAGAGCATCGTCATGCATAAATGTACACTTTATTTTAAAAATTTAAGACTGGGACTTGTACCAGATAGATAATGTCTTATTTATAAAATTGTAATAGTTAGCACTGTTCAGTTTAACTCCTTCATGGACTTTGAATTGTCCAGTTAAGGTTTAGTTGACAATTCCTGCTCATATCATCACACTACATTCTCTCTGCTGCCTTCTTTTAGCCACAAGCACTTCTGAATAGGTTACAATCTATCCTTTGGCCAATCCATAAGGTACATCAAAGGTCATTCCAGTTCCGTCTGAGAAAATAGCTTTAGAAAAGTCAATTTTCATGTATTTCTTGGACCAATTTTGATACTTTAAAATATTTGCTTTAGTGAATGATGGTTGCCAAGAATTTTTTACAGGTCCCAATTTACAAAGTATTCTATACCTTTTGTCTTTCTTGACTTTCTTAATTCCAAACTTTTCAAAGATATGAGCGCTGGTCAGAAGTGGTTGTTTCGCAATAACTCGCTTTAATTTGCATTCATTCGAGAAAGAGAGTTCTCAACTTGGTGATATTTTCAATAGCCTTCTTTATCGTACGGTAATCTCTGGAAAGCTGATATTCCGTCACTCAGCAACTATTATTTTCTGTTTTTCAACAGTTGCTAAATTCTTCCTTTTACCCAAGTTTCAACATATATTATGAACAATAAAGAAAAAATAGTTTTTATTTGATTTTAGAGATCTTGAGCAAATATCAGTTTAATCTACGTACTAACTTCAGTCAGTCCATTTTTGTAAATTCCAAATATCTCATGAAATAACCTTTAAAAATGGCAGAAAATTTAGCTGAATATTTTACTAAGGGTGGGGGGAATGAATTTACAGTTGACAAATATTGGTTCCGAAATTTTTGCATTGTTGAGGTTTCTTTGAATTGAATAATAACATCAAAGGCCCCCCATATATATATATATATATATATATATATATATATATATATAAGTATATCAGTGTTTATATATATATATATATATATATATATATATATATATATATATATAAGTACATCAGCGTTTTCAAACTTTTTGCATTGTTGAGGTTTCTTTGAATTGAGTAATAACTTCAAAGGCACCCCCATATATATATATATATATATATATATATATATATATATATATATATATATATATATATATATATATATCAGTGTTTTCAAAATGGAAATATATCAACACTAATTTTCACTTTGATGTTTTCACGACCATCAAAAGATGATGAAAACTTCTTTTTAGAGTTCACTGTATCTATTTCATTCTATCACCTAGAAGCTCCGTCGTCTGGGGCTGTAAAATACACCGACTGCATCTCTGCAGAGAGGTAAGACTCCCCTAAGAATGTCCTGAATAAGACATTAAACTACCTGATGACGAGGTTTCACCCTTGGAGATTTGGGGAATTTGGAATACCCCATCATTGCTATCGCTCCCATATTCAAACGGACCCGGAATGGTAGCACTAGATAGAATCCTATCAAAAAGAACAAACTATATGTGCAAACAAATGACTGATGTTAAACTTTAACAGTAATGTAGCAATATTGGAAACCATTTAACAGTGAGCAAAAAAGAGCTCAGGCGCGTTTAAGAATGTTATCTACAAATATATATATATATATATATATATATATATATATATATATATATATACAAGATTTGACATTAAATAACCTACAATGGTCGAAAGGCAATAAAACCAAACCAAATCAAACCAAACTAAACTCTCACCAAGTGTAGTGGAGGTAATAGATAGAATTATTTCGAAATTGTTTGTATTTCAGAAAATAGTTGAGTTTTCTTCCAGTTACATTGTATACGCTCTATATGTTAGTTTTCTTATATAAACCTGAAAAGGAATATATAACAATAGACATACATCGAGCACTCCTATAGATTTATATGAAATCCCTCATATATTCTATACACGAATGATCCGCACCCATTGTCTTCGGACTCTGACAGGATATATATATATATATATATATATATATATATATATATATATATATATATATATATATATGGATTATTCTTGTATATAATATATGAGGAATTTCATAAAACGATCTGAGTGCTCGATATATATATATGATCTTTTTACACATATATGTATATAGACTGTAATCCATATTTGGTACCTTTTAACTTCAAATTAAGCGTGTAAGGTCATCTGATAAGAAGAAGAGTATAATAATATTCTTCGCTGAAGTAAATTCATAATAATTTAACCAGGTTTGAGTTTTCTTCTAATTACATTATATATATATATATATATATATATATATATATATATATATATATATGTATAGAGAGAGAGAGAGAGAGGAGGGGAAGAGACAGGGGGAGAGAGAGAGAGAGAGAGAGAGAGAGAGAGAGAGCTTGAAGATCAAGGAAAGCGTGAAACAGACAGTCACAATTTCTGTATCCACACTGTTTATATCATATCATATTTACCCACCCCTTTTATATTAACATTCGATCTATCTTTGATACTGAGCACTTTGCAAACCTTATAGACACTAACAAAAACTTTATATCTATATATATAAATAAATATAGTTGGATCGATAAATTTCTCTGAATTTCTAAGATAAGGAATTATGATTATTCAGTAATGTATTCGGACATAATAGACATAGAACAATATTAGAAAATAAGGCGATTGAAAGAATCGCAGAACATGTTAGACTATAATATCGCCCTCGTCATAGCATACAAAAATACATATGGGAGCCTCTAATTAAGAAAGAAAGGATATTAGACTTGAAACTCTGAAATTCCACTACTCAATTATATTCTGAATAGTAAAAGAAGAGGCAGACAAAATGATCGGATATCTAAAGGCTTTAATTTACCGTCACCATTGGCGTAGTGAATATAAGCGCTAGTTCAAGTGTATCTGTTTCTGTCCTTTGGTTTAGCAGTGCAAGTCATATAAAGTTGGTCGACCGTAGTCGATGATGACTCGAAGGCTCCTTTTCAATAGCTACTACATCGAGGTGTAGGGAAGGTGCTACTCCTTTCCCTTGATTGCTCCACTTCACCTTTGATCCGTACCTTATAATACTGAGTGTTAAGCAAGGCGGTATCAAGTACCATTTTTAAAGTCTTTGGCGTGACTCACTGGGATTTAACCCCGATCTCCCGGGGCATTGGCAAACACTCTACCCAAAACTTGGTCAAGAGACCGCTCCCTTGGTGAGGCTAAGAATATGCTGGCAGTATTCCCTGTAGACGCGAAAGAACTCCCATTCAACCAGCAAAAAGTGATATCTTGGGTATGACGCAAAATAGCCTTTGATATTAAGGCATCAGTTCTGGGGCTCCGATGAGTGTCGAGTACCTCATCATTACCATTTATCCTAGATTAAATATTTCTCGCAATGATAATATCTTTTAGGGTCCCAATTATGCATCAAATAGATCTATATGAAAATTATTAGTGTTGGATAGTAAATTTGTATTAAGAATAATTATATGAAGCTATAACAGTTTACTAAAAATTATTATTAGTTACTTGAAACTATTATAAATGTATGTAGGTGCCCGTGGTGTAATGGTTATCGTGGTAGGAAATGGACACAGCGACACGAGTTTAAATCCTGGACCAGACTGATTGCATTTCACATAGCACTAATACCCTTAGGAAAAGTATGAACCCAATTATTCTCCCTCCAGCTATGGGTAAATAGTAGGACAGACTAGGTTCTTCAGCCTTGGTGAGGCAACTAGTCTAGGAGAAGGAAAGCTCTGGATTCAAACCTGTTAAACTCTGCTTAAAGATTGACCTTGTGTCATATCCTGCCCGAGCGGAGGGGTTGGTAAATATGATAAATGTGTGTAGAAATATCTATTATTAAATAGAAATACATACTTAGAACCATATAATCGTGTATGAATTATTAATTTTAGATAGGAATACTTGAAACCATATAACTATGCACAAATTAGATGTATTAGAAATACTTGATATGATTATTTGCAAAAAAAAAAAAAAAAATTAAGAAACAACTGTACAAAAAATGCAAATCTAAATTTTCAATGAGCGCGATTTCCTAACCACTCGGCATAAAGCAGCCCTGGACGGGTTGATATGCCGTTAAAATTAATCAATCAATCATTTGGTTCAATGCAAGAGACAAGGAAGATTTCAAAGACAACTTAACTTGAAAATATTAACTCAAAGCGTATATACCGGAATGAGTGTTCGGATTCTTTGTTTAATTGTACCAGAGCCATGATATGGCTATGTGTGAAACATACATCGAATATCCATAAAGATAGAACATAGGAATCTCGAAATTCGAAAAATACGTAACGACTTCTCAGTTCAGGTACGAAACTTTTTATTACCTTTGAATTTAAAGGTTCTTCGACATAAGGAGAGAGATACACCTTCTTTCTATTCTGGCTTTTTCATCTCCCCCCACCATCTCGTGCAACACCTGCCCAAGGCCTCCGCGAGCAAGCGAAAGCCAACCGTCTTCTTCCGAGGCAGGACTCAACTTTACTCTGACTTTTTCAAAATCCCTAAAATCCTCCGCGCGCGTGCTTCCGGTGCATGACGTCATTCACATCCACTGGTCAACCTTTCTATCGGATTTTTATTTTGACATCTGTGAACGACACATCCTCCCCGCGTGCACGTCAACAGCTGTGCTCAAGTTTGCACCTAACTAACCCATGTGCTGAGCCGAAAGGTTCTCAGCCTAACTAAACCCAAAGGCATAAAACGAAATCCATCGGCCATTATATTATATAAGGCATATCAACCTACATGGGTTATTTAACGCCAGAGCCATTCTTGTAGAAGAACAGTAATGGTTCTATTTAACCCATTGATAAGGACATTAGCGGTTCATACCTTTCACAGGGGAATTTGTTCCAAACTGAACGTAATTGCGCGGCTGGAGTTTGAACACATTCACTCTGAATCAACACATGAGCCCTTACACGACGGAAACTTCCTCACGCTGGAAAGAGTACAATATACCAACACATGAATTGAATAAGCGATTTGGATCAACATTCCAGGAAGGTTAACGAAGATGAAAGTTAACTTGTAGAAGTCATAAATATGCAAGGACATACGAGGATCATTAAATAAGTTTCCAGACTTTTTTCGTGTGGGCACTTTTATTGATAGTACACACATGAATCTCTCGTCCCCTTCGAAGTAATCTCCTCCGGCTGCAATGCACTTGGTGTACCGTTCCAACAACTTCGGCAAGGCCCCATGGAAGTCCTCTTGTGGGAGCGTGTCAATGACCTTCGTCACAGCCTCTTTCATCTCCTCAATTGTCTCATAACGACAGCCTCTGAGCTTAGGGAATAAGCAAAAGTCACAGGGAACAAGGTCTGGACTATAGGGAGGCTGAGGAACTGTGTTGATGCCCATCTTGGTCAAATAGTCTGTGACAAGGATGGAGTTGTAGACTGGTGCATTGTCCCGGTGGAAATGTCACTAACCCGATTCGAAGAGTGCTGGCCTCTTCCAACGGAATCTCTTATTGCACTCCCTTACAGACTCCCAGCCTTCCTTGAATCTCTTTTGCCATTCAAAAACTGGTGATCCATTCATGCAAGATGGTCGAAAAGCAGTCTGAAGAATTCCATAGGTTTCTGTAGCCTTTTTTCCAAGTTTAAAACAAGGACACGGGATGTAACCCTGAAGACCTGCCGGAGGCGATGAATGATAGGGAGAAATGGCGAGAGACGGTCAGGGATATCCGCGCAGGCGGCGCGACATGATGATGATGATCGTTCTTCTAAAGTGTCCTCACGTCCAGATTGCATTTTTGAAATTCACCAGCTGTGACAATCAGGCTTTAGTATGGTGTATTCCAATTCGTGCTGTAGCTGTTCATTTGAAACTGAAATCATAAAAATTGGTCAGTCATCTCATAAGATGTATAGCAATAACATAATGACTTTTCAAGAGTCTACGACAATTTTAAATGCCTGTACAAAAAAGTCTGTAAACTTATTGAAGGCACCACGTATTTTTTTTAAAGATACAACTGTGATGCTATTTTATTCAATGTCAGCTTTATGGTTAATGTTGCTCTGTTAGTTTTGCAATATTCAGCTCTAACGTCGTTAATGATAATCGAATATTATCTTTTTGTCTAATATCAAATCAGTTACGAACTTTTGATAGTAAGACAAAGCTGAAACCAAAATCAAAAAAGTAGAATCAAGAAAAAGCAGCAACATACTATTGCGCTATCTCACAGAGTAGTGGATATATTTTTGCGGCAGAATTATTTTTCTAAACGTTATGCTTCTCATTTTTAAATATAACTTGAAATATTTCATCCCTCCACAATTCAATGAGATTCCCAAGCAAACTGATACCTACAACAGAAACATTAAATTTGAAAAGAAGTGTCACCAAAAGTGCTATGCTTACCTTGAATAGGTCGCTAAATCGACTTTGCATATTATCGAACAAGTTTTTACTAACGTTCAGCATGCAAGGCAAGATCATTACCGTGAAGGTCAGTGTCAATTGATTTCAAATCCGGAAATTGTAATAATGTACAATGTATTTATAAAACTGTACTTTTCCAATAAAAGAAGTAATTGCCCCTTTGGAAGGTATGAGATCAGAGTAATAACTAAAATTTTTATCAAACGGTTCGAGAAAGAAACCAAGTTATTCTTCCAATAAATACGTCTAATTTTTATCACTTGAAATATTCGAACTATTGACCTCATCTTCAATAAAGACGAGGTCAATAGTTCGAATATTTCAAGTGATAAAAATGATCAAGCTTCATTTTAGAAATTTAGACAAATAAAATACGTTTAAGGCAAACTTTTTTCATTGACCACTAAAATAATATCATGCTCCCAAAATTTTGTATTTTGCTTGCTTGAACCTCAAAAACTTATATGGACCTATAGGGACCCAGTCGTACCCAGTTGAGGTACGAATATTAATTATATCTAAAAGTTCCGTCCACGTTGAAGTCTAAAATATGAATATAGTGATTTTGTAAACATTTCATAATTGAGATGCTGGTGTCTCTTTCATTAGTACATAAATTCCAAATTCTTCATGTAACAACTAATACAAGACAGTAGTCGTAGTAAATAGCGTGTAACTAAGTATCTGTCTGTTAAGCTAAAGTTTTAAACAAGTCTTGCATGTGTTTATCTTTCTGCTATACTAAGTTTTACAATAACAGCAAGCAGTACGATGCATTGTATCTACCAAATTAAACTTAAAAGCAATAGCTAACTTTCGACTTACAAGAAATCAGTTGGAAAAACAAAAACAAAACAAAACAAAAATAATGAGAACTTAGACATTCAATCTGATCTATTAGCAAAGGCTGTGCACTGTGGCCTTTCTCTTTTTTTCTTTCCTTCATCCCTTCCTTCTTTCTTAAAAGATGAGCGTCTGGTAGCCGAGTGATGTCGTCTGTTCTTTCGGACCGATCTTTCACACGTTGCTATATAGACGTACTTAAAAAAACAAACCATGCGAATAGAAGATTAGCGAGTGACAAAAACTTATTTTACTACAAGTCGTTTTAGAAAAAGGAGAATTTTAGATTACTTTTTAGATTATGTATCAAACATGATAAACAAGCGAGGTCTTTGGGTGGTCTTTGACATTATTTCTGCTGGAATTCACCGTCGAAGTTGTTAATAATACTAAGCGTGTTTTGATGAGTGATATTATCGTATTTCCGGGTTGCTTTCATTTCCGAACATAAAGTGTATTTGAGTAATGTTTACAAGTAGAAAATTAGCTTTCAAAGCCTTCTTTCCCGAATAGGGGTGAGGTCTTAAATCGGTGTACGTGTATCCCACCCCAGGTACCCAAGCGAAAGTACGGGTGTTGGAGTTTAGATTCGGATAAATGACGTACCGTAAATTCAAGATTCAGTTTACATAAAGTTTACACTGTAAATAGAAAATCAGGTACCATAAAATTGGGCATTAAGTCAGCGTCGAATTAGCAATTATAAGTAGGTTGAAAAAACTTAACTCTAATTTGTGAACAAGGTCAATTTTTTCCGTAATGTCTATTGGCCAGTAATGCTGGAGCTTTGGGAAATGCGGAGTACCCATTCATTGCCATTGCTGGCCTGGAGTGGTAACACATGATAGGGTCCTATCTATGAGTGAAATAAAATTGTTTAACATTTAAACTGGGTACAAACAAATGCCATATTGAATTGTCTGAAATAGAGCTATTTGATCATTCAACTGTGTGTAAACAAATGGCTGATGTTTAAATGAATTGTAAGTCATACATAGCAATACTTGGAACTATTCAACTTCGTTGACTTATGTTTACAAATTATATATATCTAATATGTGTATAAACCGGGTTTGGCATTGAATAACCTACAATGGTTGATATGCCATAAAACCAAGCCAAACCAAACCATCTAAAATGATCAGTGCCGATATATGACGATTTGCCTTCATTACTTTCTTGTATAAAATAAAACCATCACCCATCATCATTGAGAGTTCTCCAAAAGGGATCCGCAAAAGAAATTAGGGGTTATTTGGGGTTGGTAAAAGGAATTTAGTAACTAGTTAGAAAGATCCAGTTTACATTAGATTTACATAGAAAATTGAACTCCGAGTGTCATAAAATCGAACACAGAGACGAATTAGGCATTACAGTGTAACCCGGATATAAGAGAGATATAAGAGACTTCTCAAGTTCCTATAACTCTCTTATATCCGTGTTACACTGTATATGTATATGGTAAAGTAAAGACCAACTTTGTAAGTGAAAACAGAGTTAACAAAAAAAACAAAACATACACGATAATGATTTTCACTCAAAAACTCGACAAACTCTCATTAAAAATATTAAATTAAATCAAATAACTAATAATTTCTTGATATATTTACGGTCTGTTCTATAATATCCATCTATTTTACACAATATTCTTAATAAGTAGTATGTTAACACTAAGATGGAGTTCCCGTGGCGGAGAGGCTAACGTACTGGACTGCGACATCGTAGTGAGCGAGTTCGAACTCCAGTCATGCGACTACATTCACTTTCGAACTAATACCTTAGGGAAAGGTATGAACTCTCTTATACTCCCAGTTATGAGTTAAATAGTAATACAATTGTTCTTCTAGAAGGGTGCCTTTGGTATTAAGTAATCCACAAAAGTTGATATGCCATTAAACAAAGAAACCAAGTCAAAGCCAACGCTAACAAACAGTGCGAACAAGTAAACTGGAAGAAAGTGCTTGATCTTGCCGGCCAGCAGGGGTTTCCCTTCCCAGAGTATCAAGAGTCAATAGTATATCTCTGTTAAATTATTTTTCGTACATAATCAGCAAAATATTAACTGAACATCCACTGTAAAGTTTAGCTTTATCGGAAAATAAACGAAATATATCAAAATCTAATGAATTTTAAACATCTATATTTATTTTGTAAACTATAGGACGTAGTAAAATATATAGCTATAATAAATATAAGATATATCTTTTATATAATGGCTTATCACATTCAACAACATACAAACAGGAAAATAAAGACGTTCGATGAACAGATGAGGTTAACCTCGATTGAAACGAGAAAAAAAAAAAAAAAAAAAAAAGAAATTTTACTGATTGAGTTTTAAAAAAGCTACAGAACCGAACTGTTTCGGGGATCTTAATGTAAGTTAGAAGCCCTTCATATTGGCGGGGTTGGGTAGGGGCTTCAGTAGAGTCTTTTAGAAGATGCAAAGATTTTACTACTCTCTGAGGAACGATTTTGAAAATTATGACAAGTAGATTAAAAACAATAATAAATATCGCAACGCTTCTAAGTTGAAAGATGTGCCGGCTTCTTTGTCATCTAATTTTTGGGTGCCACAGCTCCCTTGCCCTCCTTAACAGAGTCCTTGTGATTATTTCCTGTTCCCCAGGACCAAAACCCAGCTCCGTGGTCACCATTTTGGGAACTATTGAGAGCGTCCTGACGAACCAATTAAAGGCAGTGTCAGTTGATGACTTCCAGAACTATTTTCAGGAATGGGAACAATGTCTTCGTCGTCGTGTGTATGATTTTTCATGGAGTTTGTTTTTAAGCTGAAAAAGTTGATTTGTTTGTAATTAAGTTGTTAAAATGTTTTTTTAGGCAGTCAGTCTCATTAGTTAATAGACAGATACTGTATGATGAGAAAAGTAAATAATAATAATAATAATAATAATAATAATAATAATAATAATAATAATAATAATAATAAAATCTTATTGTAAAATATCATACATAAAATTTAACATGGTATCTGACTTTATTGTTGTTGTTGATTTTCCGTCTCTTTAGATGATCTTACTATTAGAAAACTTGGAAAATAACTTTATACTTTTCCCATAGTTCATTATGATTGCAATTTGATAAGAAAAGCTTGAGGTATAATCTCGGATATGCCTGAAGGCTTTATTAGAAAAAAAAAATTACAATTTAGAGTAAAATTATCTGAAGCAGCGTCTTTGAAGCTTTGAATTTGAACTTTCATACGTTGGGTGGCATCATTATGAATATTGTTAAAATAACCTTTTAGCAACGCTGATCTTTTGAAGTTGTCGAAAAGAAATAGAGAGATACGTGCAACAATGAAATATTCACGAGGATATTGAAAAGAACCAATTATAGAAGTTAGTTTAATTAGACCAGTGGTACACAGAGTCATATTCCTCCCATGGAGATCCCAGGTATCCTCAATTTCTCCCCCTTTCTGAATTGCCTTCTTGTTTTTCTGACATGAACATTTTTTTGTTTTTGTATTTAAAGATCGGCAAAGAAGTTTGATGGTAATTTTTTTTTCCCTTAAAGTAGAAAAAAAAAGAGTAGAAAACATAGTTTCCCGGGGAATGATATCCTTGTAACCAATACAAAAGAATAAATATGACTAAAATGAATTCTAATAACGTATGTTTTTCTAATGAATTTCATTGTTTCTACAAGAAAGGACGTTGTTTTAAAAGGAATATTTGACACATAGAATATAATTTCTATCTCACATGTCCTAACCTGGTCTGGTCGTAGAGGAACTACTCATGTTGCCTGTCTTGGGCAGAAATAGCCTGGTGGAACCCATCCCTCTCCAGGTTTGATTTCAGAGATTTTTTTCTCCTTGACCGTTTGTCATATTAAGGTTAAAGAACCCAGTTTGCCTTACCTATAGTAGAAGTGAAAATAGTATAATTCAAAGGGTGTGTCCTCGTGGTGTAATGTTTACAGCGCCGGGCTGCAGAATTGTAGCAAGTGAGTTCGAACTCCAGTCGGGCTATTACGTTCACTTTCGGACAAAAAAAAAATTGGGAAAAGTAAGACCCCCCCTTATCCTCCCATCTATGGGTTAAATCATATCACTGCTGCTCTTCTTGAAGGATAGCTTTAGCATTAAATAACCCACGAAGGTTGATATGTCATTAAACAAAGAAACCAAACCAAACATTTCCCAAGTGTATTAGCGCTGTGTGTTATGCAAACAGCCTTGTTCAAGTTTTGAATTCGAGTAGCCAGGTCCACTTCCCCTACGATAACCGATATATATATATATATATATATATATATCAAAAATACAATTAAACCCTGAACAAGGCTGTTTGCATAACTCATAGCGCTAATACACTTTGGAAATGTTTTATATATATATATATATATATATATATATATATATATATATATATATAAGAAAACAAAATGATTAATATTAGATAGGAATCCTTGATACCATAAAACGATGTGCAAATTAAATTAAAATAGTTTATTCAGGATAATCATTATCAATTTCTTGAAACTATTTTACTGAGCACGAACAAATGATAATTATTAAATAGGAAGAGTCACTCTAAACCATATTATTGTGTATAAATTATTAACAATAGATAAGAATACTTGATAGCATATAACCGCGCAAGGAAATTATTATTATAGTCAAATTAATAAGTGCGACTTAAAAATGATTTTAATGGAAGGTTAAATGTATAATTATGATTGTAATTAAAGTTTTACAAATTATTAAATTTTGGCATTAAATAACCCATAAGGAGTTGATATACCACTAAAAATGCTCCAAAGCAAATCAAACCTGTCCCCTTGCTGTTGTAGAGTGATTTACGTATTTTAAGAAAAACAACCAAAATTGAAATCGCGGAAGATACACGTTATAATAGATAATAATTTCTGACAAATTATGAAAAAAATAAATGAACTTTTTTCTATTCGTTTTTAAATTTACATTGAACAATGTTCATGATGTAGCAAAGGATGGAGCCAATGTGTACTGTTAATGGTATTATATATTTTTGTATATAGTAAAGCAGCTTCTTGACGGATTACTATTTTATTTATGGTAGATATTTGCTTTCATAATTAATATATATATATATATATACATATATATATATTCTCTCTCTCATTCTCACTTTTAATGTACATATATATATATATATATATATATATATATATATATATATATATATATATATATATATAATATCCAGTCAGCGTCCGAAGACAGTGGGTGTGGACTATTCTTGTATAGAATATATGAGGAATATCATATAAATCTATGTGAGTGCCCAATGTATGGCTATTCTTACATCCCTTATTCCTTCGCAGGGATATAACAATATTCATATTTAGAGCGTATATTGTGCAATTAGAAGGAAACTCAAAATGACAAGTTAATCAGGTTTGAGTTTCCTTCTAATTGCACACACTATATATATATATATATATGTATATATATTTACATTCTCTCTCTCTCACTCTCACTCTTTAATGTACACACACACACACACACACACATATATATATATATATATATACGTTGTGCATTCAATAAGTCTTCAGACTTTTTTTTTTTACAGGCATTTAAGATTGTCGTAGACTCTTGAAAATTCACTATGTTATTGTTATATATCCTTATGAGATGACTGGCCAATTTTTATGATTTCAGGTTCAAAGGAACAGCTACAGCAGGAATTAGAATACACTCTACTAAAGCCTGATTGTCACAGGTGGTGAATTTCAAAAATGCAATCTGGACTTTAGAAGAACGATAGGCAATAAAATTCTGTTTTAATCTCGGAAAAAATGCCATGCAATGAAAGCTGGATCAACTGCTATGACCCAAAGACTAAGAGACAGAGTTCCCAGTGGAAGCCTGCTGGCTCTCCCAGACCCAAGAAGGCCAGACAGAGCAAATCCACTCACAAACTTTTGATGATCCCTTTTTTGACGGCACTGGCATGATCTACATGCACTGGGTTCTCCCTGGACAGACAGTCAACAAGGAATTCTATGTTGAGGTTTTAAGGGAGTTCAGCAAGAGATTCCTTGGGAAGAGGCCAGCACTCTTCAAATCGGATCAGTGGCATTTCCAGCAGGACAATGCACCAGTCCACAACTCCATCCTTGTAAAAAACTATTTGACCAAGATGGGCATCAACACAGTATCTCAGCCTCCCTATAGTCCAGACCTTGTTCCCTGTGACTTTTGCTTATTCCCTAAGCTCAGGCTGGTCTTCAGGACAACATCCTGTATCCTCACATAGTTGCTGAATGTATGTTCGTGCTGGTCGTCCTGCTTTTGCACGGCCATGTGTAGGGGTCCATAAGAGTACATCACTTATGAGTTCGTCCTTGCTTCTCCAGCAGTGTCC
>OY757915.1:101365237-101367737 GCA_963585895.1 Sepioteuthis lessoniana
TGGTTCTATTAATAAAATAGTCATGTGTGTATATGCGTGTGTTTGTGTGTAACTAACACAACTACAACTACTGAAAGGTTAAATGTAAAAAATGTCCTATTCATGCTGAAGTCATATTTTAAAATGTTCGTTTCTTCCTATGATTCGAGACAGTCGGTGCTTCCAAGGCAGAGTTAGTTAAAGTATTTTGAATGAATGAATGCTTGCAAGGCCCATCTATGTTGTTGCTTTTTGACGTCTGTTGGTGAAATAGAGTCACACCGGAGGGAGTATGTTGCCGCTGCAATGGAAATTGGGTAAAAGAGGAAGAGTGTTTGAAGACGACGTATTTATAGAAAATACGTGTCTTGGAATCGGCTCCAAAAAAGCTGGACGAAATTTACGCGGACGTAGTTTTACGCAGGTCACGTGGTTCTCCTGGCCAATGGTTTCCCGAGACTGATTATTTGTGTGCATCCGCCATCTTTGTTGTGGAAACACGTGGCATACCACCCAAATTAAATTATAGGAGTGTAAAGTCCTATAATATTAATCTACATGTTCTCTTTCCATTTGTGGGTTAATTGTAGGGAAGATAAGGTATTTTAACCTTGATTAAGCAACCAGTCTAGGAAAAGGAAACCTGAATTCAAACCAGATTTAAAACTGTAACGTTCACTTTCAGATTAATACTCTCAGAAGAGGTATGAACCCCTTATCTTTCCAGCTATTAGCTAAATAGTATCACTGTAGGTCTTTAACAAGGGTGACTTTTGTATTAAATAACACACGATGGTTGATATGCCATTAAGCAAAGAAACCGAATCGACCCGCTTTAAAAAGGAACCTTATGCCATATTCTGCCCGTATCGAACGGGTTGCATGAATACAAACATTTACGTAATAAAACATATTTAGTAGTTTAAAGATACATCAGTCTCCGCTCATTATCACTGAAGGAATATATTCGAAAACTCTGGGGTGCTTGAAACTGCAGATTGAACAGAATTCTATTAACACTGTTTTTACCAATTTCACTCTCACTCACTGGTCCTGTAACCTGGTTTGGTCGTGTAGCATGTCTTGGACAGGAAAATCCTGGTGGCGCCCATGCGTCTACAGGTCTATAACTGGTTTAAATTCAGTTTTCTTTCTTCTAGGTCTGTTGTCATACCAAATTTTAAGAGCCCAGCTTCCCAAACTATTTACTATACCTATAGAAGTTTCCAAGATGGAGAGAAAATAGTTGGATTCAAACTTTTCCTAAGTGCATTTGTGCAACGTAAAATGAAAACAGCCTCGTTCTGGTTTTGAACTTAGGAAGCCAAGTACACTTCCTATGACAATAACAATATTTATGATAAAGTTTGATTTATATATTAGACATGAGAACATTTAATAATAAAACGGAAAATAATTTAACAGTGAAAAATGCTATTATATGACTGAAATTTTGTTCCTATCGTAGATCTTAGCAACCTCAGCAAAGAATTCTTTCTTTCCTTAATAAATCAAGATTTTTTCTTTTTTACTAGAGTACTTTATAGCTTCCCTTTAGTATATCCAAATTGTCAGCAAATAAAAACGTTCCATAAAAATGCAATGGACATTAAAAATATAATCTTTATAAAATTATTTCGGAACTTATAAAAACGTTGACAACGAAAATTACAGTATGTATTTAATAAGCACACATCGAATTACGACAGCCAACTATCTCGAAAAATATCGTCTGTCGACTGGGGCAGTAGAATACACTGACTGCACCTCTGCAGTGGGGTTAGACACCCCACCAACGATTGTCCTGATATGACACTAAACAGTAGCACCTGATAGGGCCCTATCTATGGGTTAAATAGAACTAACGGCATACTTATGCTAAACTGAATATCTTGAAATAGAAATCTTTTTTGACAATTGAACCGTGCTTACATTTGAACTGCGTGTTTGTGCTAAACTGAATTATTTCAAATAGAACTGTTTTTTGACATTGAAACTGTATTTACACTAAACTAAATTGTTTAACATAAAACTGTTCTGACATGTAACTGTGTGTAAACAAAATCTGTACTTTCACAAAACTGAATTAGCTGAAGTAAAATTGCTTGACTAAACTGAATAGCTCGAAATAGAAATGTTTTTTTACAATTAAACTGTACTTACATTTAAACTGCGTGCTTTTGCTAAATTGAATTGTTTTAAATTGAACTATTTTTGACATTGAAACTGTACTTACACTAAACTGAATTGTTATATATAACTGCTTGAATAGTTTGAAATAGAAATGTTTTTGACAATTAAACTGTGTACTCATGCTAAACAGAATTGTTTGAAATAGAACTGATTATTTTTACATAAAAATGGATTTGGCATTAAATAACCTACAAAGGTTGATATGCCATAAAACCCAACCAAACCATCAAACATTTACAAATGAACCAAACTCTGACAATAGATAACCCATAAGAAGTTTATTAGCCGTTAAACAAATAAATTTAAGTAAATCAGAAAAAAAAAAAAA
>OY757915.1:101377737-101391043 GCA_963585895.1 Sepioteuthis lessoniana
TTTATATATATATATATATATATATATGCAAATTTCATTAAACATAATAGACATTTTATGTCTACATATTTTCTTCTGGATCCGTTCGAATTTCCGTATTACTTTTATCGTATTCGGTGGGGGGGGATTGATTTATGTATTGTCCTGTCGAGGAGACTTACAATGCACCTTTCTGACACAAGTTCAATAGGTCAACATTTAAAAAAACATTCATGCCCAACAACACAACTACGAAAAATTCTCACCGAAAACACAATATTAGAACATCAAAATAATAAAAAAAAAATTCAGATTCTCGAAGCACTACATAATAGAAACCTGCAACCAACACTTAATAGAATTAATTTTCAAACCAGTGCTAATGTACTTAAATGTCTTTAGCTACTGGCACTAATTATAGAATTACATTTAAAAGCAAACGCCATAATCTTCAACGGCAAAGACGCTCTTACACAGTAGTAATATGCTAAAACAAAAGTTACATCACTTTTGTAATAGATCCTCCCCTGATGATAGCCCAAAGTCGGGCAGAAAGTACAAGGGATACATACAACTATGGACGATACATGAATCAATTCCCCCGAATACGATGAAAGTAATACGGGAATTCGAACGGATCCAGAAGAAAATATGTAGACATAAAATGTCTATTATATTTAATGAAATTTGCATTAACGAAGAAATGCTGCCTATATATATATATATATATATATATATATATATATATATCAAAGTCTTTTCATATTTAGTATATACAGTAGAGTAAAAGTCATTTACGAGTTAAAAAATTGAACTAATATTTATTGAAAAACTATATAAATCTTTATTTCAGTTTCTATCTATTTTAGCTCTTGAAAATCATGGAAATTACTTTGATCTGTGAAATATACTAAGAAAAATAAAGTAGATTATCAAAGAAGCTGTTCATGTTTTAAAATGGAAAGTTACTTTAGCACCATCTTATATATATATATATATATATATATAGAGAGAGAGAGAGAGAGAGCGAGGGAGAACAGGCTGAGGGCAATAAGATAAGCGATAAATATTAACAGATATTATCAGACTAAATTAAATCGAAATGAACAGGCAATGATAGAATGCTAGAAAAAATTATCTAAACGCTCAAACGGGTATAAAGGGATAGATAGATAGGGGAAGAAGTTGACAGACTGACATCTCCAAGCTGATATAGTTATTCGAGATATATATGCTTGTGACAAAAGACAACAAAGTGATAAATCAAGACATCCGTTTGGATGACTTGAAATTTATTGAGCCACTTAGATTCAGTGATACTATTTGCACTAACAATAGCTGCAGCTGAAATCAACCAACAAAGAAATCGTGAATGCGATGATTCATAGCATGTGTTATCATAGGTGACCCTTAATTTTAAGAAATAGCACAGATAACTTCGTTGTCCTTATCTTCCTATGCTGACCTCTTTCTTTGCAGATGTGTCGATGTTCAGAGACACATAAACTTCTCAAGAAATAAAAGTAGCTTTTGCGTAACCTATGCGCATAAGTTATATAATTTGTATACTAAACTAGTCACTAAGTTTATATCTAATTGATT
Source organism: Sepioteuthis lessoniana (assembly GCA_963585895.1). Lineage (NCBI taxonomy): Eukaryota > Metazoa > Mollusca > Cephalopoda > Myopsida > Loliginidae > Sepioteuthis > Sepioteuthis lessoniana. The sequence goes on from OY757915.1 coordinate 101,379,319, forward strand.
ACATTACATATTTAGTTATTTACTAAGCTTTTTGGTAAGATGTAGCACAAGGCCGAATAAATTTACCAACCATTGAGACTCGAACTCACTCTTGCAAGTTAAACTTGCTAACCATTACTCTACCAGAGGTGCCCATTACATTACATATTTACAGTGTCAAAAAACATTTTTCATTTAAGGCTCAATAAACTTACTTTAACTTCAATATTCTATCTTAGTGTTAAAGATAAAGTTATGAATATTCTCTTCATTAATCTACAATATGTTTTCCATGGAAGAAATCGAGGCACTTTTGAAGTATTCCTACCGAGTTATATGGCTTTGAGTAAGTATCTCTATTTGATAATAATATTGATAATAATGTTATATAATTGCGGAAGGATTTTTTTTATATTATCATTTTTTGTTTAGTATATCTTACCTTTTGGTTTAGTTAGGCTGAGAACCTTTCGGCTTAGTACATGGATCAGTTAGGTGCACACATTGAGTGCAGGTGTTCACACGCGCGCGGGACGGATGTGACAATCACAGATGTCACAATAAAAAACCCAGATAGGAAATAGGACCGGGGACGTGAATGACGTCATTCTTGGAAGTGATGGGCTGAGAATTTTGGAATTTGAAAAAAACAGTTTGTTGAGATTTGGACTTGGACGAAGCGAGTTGATTTTTGGAGTTCACCGAGGCCAGACCAGTAGTTTGCGCGGGGTGCCGCACGTGGTGGGGTTAGATGGAAAAGTCAAGATAGAAAGAAATTCTCTCTCTCTCTCTCTCTCTCTCATGTCGAAAAACCTTAAACTCAAAAAGGTAAATAAAAGTTTCGTACCTGAACTAATTTTGTGTTTTTCGGATTCCTAATTGTATGAACGTTTTATGCATCTGAATATCTTGGTCATATTTTTGTACGTGGATATGTTACAATAATTATATCAACAACAACAACACGAGAAGCAACAGCACGGAAATAACCAGAAAACAAAAATGGGAGGAAAAAGAAAAAAAAAACTCTATGGACGTTTTAAGCGACTCACAAGTGAAATCTCACACGAGAATATGTGGATGTCGCTAAGCAAGGGAAACTTTAAGAGAGGAACTGAATTTCTTCTTATAACAGCGCAAAACAACGCCATAAGAACTAATCATACTAAAGCAAGAATGGATAAGACGCAACTAAACAGCAGATGTAGGTTATGTGGAGATTGAGATGAAACGATCTATCACATAATAAGCAAATGCAGCAAATTAGCATAGAAAGAGTATAAGACTATACACGACTGGGTCGGCAAGGTGATCCGCTGGGAATTGTTCAAGAAATTGAAATTTTACCATACGAACAAATGAACCTAACATCTGTCCTGGAGAATGAGACACATAAACCTCTCGGGGATTTTAACATACAAATGGATCACCTAATCTCGGCCAGACGACCAAACCTAATAATAATCAACAAAAAAAGAGAATTTACAGGATTGTGGATTTTGCTGTCCCGCCTGATCACACAGTAAAATTGAAAGAAAGTGAAAAGAAAGTTATGTACCTCAACCTTGCAAGGGAATTGAAAAAACTGTGGAACCTGAAAGTAACAATTATACCAATTGGGATTGGTGCACTCAGTACAGTCACCGAAGAATTGGTAAAGGGACTGAAGGAGTTAGAAATAACAGGACGAGTGGAGACCATCCAAACTACTGCATTATTGAGATCAGCCAGAATACTGAGAAGAGTTCTGAAAACTTGAATTGACTTGCTGTCCCTGAAACTCCTGTGAAAGACCATCAGCTAACGCTGTTGTGAAAAACTCTCAAGAAGTAAATAATAATAGCTTAAAGTTGCTATTCATAATACAAATAATTTGCTCACAGCAATACGGTTTCAAATCACTTTCTATTTCATAATAAGAATTTACTAACAATTAACTATTCCTCTCAAATACCAATAATTTGTAAGCATTTATATGACTTTTAGTAATTTCTTTCAATTAATTGAATGTAGTTTGTACACAGTTATATATTTTAAACAATTCCTATCTAATACAAATAATTTTCAATTAAATGTATTTCTCAATCATTTCAAACGGATAAACATATTAGGCCTAGGTTGACTTTGGAGTAATGGCCATGAAAGAGTGAGTTCACACACAAATGGACTTTATGGTTAAATCGTCTATTAAGAACATTATTATAGCAGCAGAATATATATATATATATATATATATATATATATATATATATATATATATATATATATATATATATATATATATAAAGAGACGAAGATTATAATCTTCGCCGAAATAAATTTATAATGACAGTTTGACTGTGGCTGAGTTTTCTTCTAGTTACATTATATATCATCATTTTTGCATTTAGTTTTATATATGTGTCTGTGTTTGCACGAGTGTGGTTCTGAGTGTGTGTGTGTGTTTGTGTGTGTGTGTATACGTATATGCGTGTGAGTATGCGTGCGTGCATGTGTGTGTGTGTGTGTGTGTGTGTGTGTGCGTACATTTGTTGATATGTGTTGTATTATCCAAAAATCTCTTCTCTATGGAAAAAAATCAAGACACTTTTTGATAGTATTCAAGTTTCGGTTTGGTTTATATAACGGCATGTCAACCCCTTAGAAGTTAATTAAAGATAAAATCTGATTCATTTGCAAATGGTTGAATATAATCATAATTATCTATATTTTTAACGATTTTTAATCGTACTTTTATTTTTATTTGTGTATGATATTATTTTTTTAAAGTATATGATAATTTCTCTGTTATAATATTTATTATTTTACATTGTAATATGGTTTTTAATATTCTCATCTAATATTGATAAACTATTAATGATTACATGTCGTTAAGTGACTCTTTCTATCAGATAACAATTACTTATTTCCAAAGAGTGATATAGTTTCAAATATTCCAATCCAATAATAATAATTTTCAAACAAATTTATTTCACTGATAGATAGAACCCCAACAGGTCAGAGTAGCCTGGGGTTGATTGCAAAGGCGGCATACAACACACTCACGAGAGCTCTAAAACAGGAACTTCCTTATCCAGTGCAGTTTCATACCCAAGACATCCCTTTTTTCGTAGGGAAGTGGGGTCTTACTCCTCTGAAGAGAATGAAGTCGATGTATCCTAAGTACCGTTGGTGTATTCTAAATGCGGTGGTATTTAAGAGGCAAACTATAAATATATCTAAATTGTAGCTACATTATAATATTACAGTCTGAAAACAAAACATTCATTGTTTGATAACTGACATAAAATAACCTCATGCAATTCTTAGCAGTATTGTTTTTTAAGATTTTTTTTTTAACATAAGTAGAGAACGTCCTATTTTTTTCAACTTTGAAAGAATGGCTTCATAACAATTATATAGAATTCTTGTTGGCAATAATTGATTGCATTATTTTTTTAAAAAAAGTGTTTGATATCTAAGAGGCTATCTGATGACTCAGATTCATGTAACCCATCCCTTGGTCAAGGGCAGTGTGCTATAAAAAGTCACTTTTCAATAAGAGTACATCAGGTTTGGTTTGGTTTGGTGCTATGGCATATCAACCATTGTAGGTTATTTAATGCCAAATCTATTTTTATACATATCAACATGTCTATTTCAAACAATTCCGTTTAGCATAAGTATACAGTTTAGTTCTATTTGACCCATAGACAGGACCCTGTTTGGCGCTTCCACTCTGGGCCTGGGGGCGATAGCAATGAAAGAGTACTCCGTATTCCCCAAAGTTTCAGCATTACTGAAACTTCAGATTGTTTAGAGTCACTCGCTGGGGGAGTTTTACCCCTCTGCAGAGATGCAATCGGTATATTTTGCAGTCGAATCCGACTCGGCCAGAATACATCAGGTTTATTTTCAGTTTTCTTTATCTGGTTGTCGTATGAAGACTAAATATAGCATTTTGCCCGATTATTTACCTTTATCTACTTTTTACTTATAGAAGAAATGTTTTCATGCTTTTCAAATGGGTATTAACTCAGTGTGAAGCGCAAACAGCCTCGACCAGGATTTGAACTCGAGTTGCTGAGTCCATTTTTGAAATGTGCTTTAGTGGTCATAAAACAGTTTCGGGGTGGGCATGATTCAGCAATTTTATATGCTTGCTCAGACTAATATCCTTATCTTTCACTATTTTATTACTAGCTTTTTATTATTCTATTCTTGTTCCACCTTGTCTCGGGGCTTAGAATACACTGACTATACTCTGCAGATGGGTAAGAACCCCGCCCCCAAAAGGAGGGGAGTCCTGTGTATGACACTAAACTACATCTGGTTGAGAGCCTCTATAGCTGGAGCTCTGGGGACTGTGCAGCACAGCTTCATTGCCATTATTCCCTAATTTTCTATGGCTCGAAGTTGTAATATCTACTATGGTTCGTCCCATCGATTCAGTCTAATACATCTGTTTAAAAACTATTTGCACTTGATTGGATCGTATGCAAAAAAAGAAAAAACATATTCTTAAGAAACAACAACACAAAAAATGTAAATATGGACGAACAATGAACACGATCCTTTCACCTCTTAGCATGAATTAACCTTTGACATGCTGTGAAAATTGATCCATAAAGATAGATATTGTGACGTCTTGGGTAAAAATGTTGTTATAAAAGATAACTAAATAATGAATATGGGGTTATCCTCGGGTGTAATGGTTAAAGCGATGGACTGCTGAATCGTAGTAAGCGAGTTCGTACTCCAGTTGCGCTATTACGTTCACTTTGGGGCAAATACCCTTGGAAAAGGTATGCACCCCCTTATCCTTCCAGCTATGGGTTAAATAGTACCACTACTGTTCTTCTATGAGAATGGTTTTGGCATCAAATAACCTTTAAAAAAAGTTGATATGCCATTAAACTAAGAAACCAAACTAAATAATGAATATATGATTTGTTGGTTTCGTTTCTTGGGTTTCATGACATATCAACCATTATAGGTTATTCAAAGCCAAATCTTTTTAATAGATATATATTATATATATATGGTTTGTAAACACATTTCTTAAATGAGCCTGAACTCTTATTTGCACACAGTTAAACTGTTTCAATTATTGGCATTTAACAGTCATTTGTTTGCACACAGTTTGTTCTACTTAACTCATAGATAGGACCTTATCACGTGCTACAACTCTGGATCAGAGTGGACCTGGGAGTGATGTTAATGAGGGGGCACTCCGCATTCCCCAGAGCTCTGGCATTACAGGAGCCTCACCATCAGATTGTTTAGTGTCATATACAGGATACTCATTGGTGATGGTGGGGGTCTTACCCCTCTGCAGAGATGCAGTCGGTGTATTCTAGAGCCCCAGCTGAGTGGGCTGAATTGGGGCAAGAGCAACTGATAAGACGCTATTATTCTTTGTAGCAACTGATTGATTGATTGAATGTTATGTCAGACAACTGACAATTGTGCTGTTTAAACTACTTTAGACATTGAGTAACAGTTTTTGAATTTATTTGTGAACTAACATTTCTTTATATATATATATATATATATATATATATATATATATATATATATATATATATATATATATATATATAAGCAACCGCATTCATTTACGAAACCTAGCTTAATTTGACACAGAGCCAGACGAATGGAGCTCTGCATGGGAACTCGGTCACAATTATCTACTGGCATAACTCGTTAACCATTACATCAAGCGAGATTCATTTTGAAAAAAAGTATAGGCTAGGTTTAACACATAGACACATGTAGGACTCCAAATAAGGATCGAACTAATTAGTGACAATGGACCTGCGAGATGAACTTGTTAACCATTACACCCCGATGTCAAGCCGAGAGAAATGTATCGGTAGATGAATAATCACATGTATGAACACCAAGTTTGAATATATATATATATATATATATATATATATGTGTGTGTGTGTGTGTGTGCACGTGCGTGTATGTGTATGTGTGTATGCACTGATACAAGCACATAGCGGTGTGTATTTATCAAAACTCACGAAACCTCATATGCATATGCTACGTGCTTTTCTTCATATGTTGAGATTAAACTTAACCTTGTTCGTGCAAGGCACACATATCGTGCGTACACACACTTATATATATAAATATATGTGTGTGTGTGTGTGTGTGTGTGTGTGTGTGTGTGTGTGTGTGTGTGTATGTGTGTGTGTATGTGTGTGTGTGTGTGTTATAAGCAATGCCAAGTGTATTTCATATATATTTGTTTATTTACGAACATACACTTATGTACACCTGTAGGGTACACATATCACACAGACAAATACACACACACATACATACAGCCATTGAGGTTTGAAAAAGAAATCACTCGACCGGCAGTCTAGAGTGAAGGAAAATGTACTCGCCTCAGAATCATTTTACTCGACTGACTCTATTTTCAGTCGATAATGGTCAATAATTCTACAAGTTCAGGCAATCTAGTAGGTAAGAAATAAAGTCAGTAAAGTTAGCCACCTTAGTCGAGGGTGACCCAAAGGCTCTTTTTCAATAGCTACTACACCGAGGTGTATGGAAGACTGCTACTTCATTACCTGGATTGTTCCACTTTACCCTTGATCCTTACCTTATAATGTCGAGTGTTAACCAAGGCGGCATCAAGTACCATTTTTTTGAGTCTTTGGTATGATTTGACCTGTGATAGAACTCCGGTCTCCCGGACCATTGGTGAACACTCTACTCATTAGACCAATGATGTAAGAAATAAAAGAAGAAAATATGAATAATACTTACTTGTATAGTTTGTTTTAGGTGCTAGGTTGATAGAAGTATGAGTTTTTATTTTCTTTTTTTCAAATGTTTGTTTTTACTTTTCGTAAGTGGGAAGCAAATATAGGTGTTGAGTCAAGGATAATTTTTTCCAAATGAATTCTAAAAATCTGTGAGCGTCTTCAATCTGGACAACAGAGCCATTTTTGCTCCACTGTGGAAGCGTTAATTATACGAATGTTTACAATGACCAGATGCCCAAGTGAGAGAGGGGCTGGTCATTCTATATTCCATTTGTCAGACCTTCTTTTGATGATCGCGATATATTTTGGGGATGCGATTCCCTTTTCTTTAATCAGACGGTTGTCAGGCGCCAGGCATAAGAACAAAGAATTCACTAATGTCATTGTAGGTCATTTTAAGTAATTTGTGAATCTCCAACGGTATACTTTGGGGCTGTTAAAAGAATCAGTTTTCCTTTTTCTATATTTAAAGATACCCGTTTCATTGCGATTTTTGATCAACCACCGAGTGACAAGAAGAATAATTTTAATCACCCGAATAAGTTTTTACTCGATAGAATCGATCGGGGGAGTAGAATCTCAAAGGCCACACACACACACACACACACACACACATATATATAGCAGATATTGAAAATATGTTCTTGTGCATGACATAATGATTATTGTCTTAGGATGATTGATTTGTCAAACGAACTTCTGATTCTGGACGAAGTTGTTTCCCTTTCTTGTAATCATCCTTGGGAAAGGTAGGAATCTCTCTTTTTTCCCACATAGCTTAACTAAATAGTTGAGGAAACTAGGCTCTTTAGCCTTTGTAAGGCAACCGATCTAGGAAAAGGAAAAAACCTTTGAATTCAAAACCTGGGTGGTAGGGCTAGAAACTTCACACCAATAAAAGCCAGCTGGTAAAGAAACCACCAACGTAATGAGGCTGCTGACCTCTGCTCTCAAGGGCACCAGATATTTACATGCATATATATGTGGAAAACATATAAATGTATGCAAACATTCATGAGAGCGGATCAATACACAATTTTGTAGGAGAATTTTCATCTAAGATTTTCATTGTATAACGTTCAATCGATAATAGTCATTCTGAAATTAAGGCTATTGATAAGGAATGATGTTTATGGTGGATACTTTTAATAAAATAAATGCTTTTTGCATCAGCAAACTTCGGACTTGTTGATGTAGATACATACGAAGGGCGTTCAAAAAGTTCGAAGCTTCACCAAGAAAGAGGAGTATAGCTGAACATTATTGTTGAAACAACAACAGTATAAAATTCTTATAAAATAAGAAAAACTAATTCAGATTTTTCTAGCTTCATAAAAAGTGGCAGTGTTATTTCCACAAAAAAACGTTCAGCTATGCCTTTCTTTCTGGATGAATCTTGAAACTTTTTGAACGACCCTCGTACGAATGAGCTCATTGCAAAAAATGACAGTATTTAATCAAGTCAAATTTTCTGTCGGCGGGACATATAATACGCTGACTATATCCCCCACAGAAGGGTAAGACCTCCCCACAAAGAAAAGAAGTGCTCTGGGTATGACAATAAACTGCATATGGTGAGGATCCAATTCTGGAGATCTAGAGAATGTGGAGTACCTCTCCATAGCTATTATTCCCAGGTCCACTCTTACCTGTTGTTGTTGTACCAGTTAGGGTCTAATCTATGAGTCTAATAGACTAGTTTAAAAATCATTGCATAAAACAAAAAAAAAAATCTCCAAAGAAACAATAACACGAAAAATATAAATATGAACGTACGATCAATCAAATCAAATTTTGTGACGTAATGGACAAAAATGTTAATTTTAAACATAAAAATAGTAATGAATTGATTTTTACGGCATGTCAACCTGTCCAGAGCTATTTTATGCTTACAGGTTAAATATTCTCATTCACTGTGTAATACAATAGTCCATCCATCAAATATTGAAAAAATAGAACTGGTGACTCTTAATCAGATATAAAAAATCTTTTTTATGTAGACTGTCTCTAATCCTAGCAGTCTTATGCAACACGAAGAGAGGAAAAACTCGTAAGGATCTATGAAAGAATCTCTCATGCTGCTACACGAAGACACCCACCACCCATCCTGACCAACGTCATGTATCTTTGGGTTCAAACAGCCGACTCTTGGGTTTAAAACTATCTTTTCTTATTTGATCTACTTTAATTACATAAGGCATCATACTTTCTAGAATCATCACATGGGTCACAAACCCTTATTTCCCCACGCCGGTTGATAAGCATTGATTTGTTTATTATCTACATCCTGTCTTCCCCGACGTTATTTTGACGTGAGGTGTTTAACCTAGGCACCACCTGTGCACGCGGTTGACTTTTGCGAGGATCTATGCTAATATTCCAAGTCCTTAACTGACTTACAATTTTATCAAACTGAATCATCATCATCATCATGTCGTGTCGCTAGCACAGATATCCCTGATCCTCTTTCACCACTTCTCCCTATCGTTCATCGCCTCTGGCAGGTCTTCAGGGCTACATCCCGTATCCTCACATAGCTGCTGTACGTATGTTCGAGCTGGTCGTCCTGCTTTTGCTCGGCCATATGTGGGGGTCCATAGGAATACATCACTTATGACCTCGTCCCTGCTTCACCAGCAATTCCCTGCATGCCTGATTCGTCTAGCTAGGATAGTTTTCGTGATGGGAAGTAGGTGGCCGTATAGTTGGTGTCTTGTGGGGTGTTGTCGCCAGGACTTGTTCAATATTGCTCACAACATTCTTGTGTAATAGCTGTCTAGCTTCTTCTCCAGCCGTTTTGTTAGCGTCCAAGTAGTGCATCCATACAGCAGTATCGACACGACCGCCGCTAAATAATAAAATGATTAATTATCAATTAAATGATTTATATAATTAATTACCGCTCTAATTATTTTACACTTGTACGTTCATATTTACACTTTTTTGCAGTTGTTTTTTAAGAGGTTTTTTTTTTTCTTTTTTTTTGCTCACGGTCCAGTCAAATATGAATAATTTTTAAACCGATCAGTTTGGCCCGTTGATAGGATCCTATCAAAAACTATCAATTTCAGATCTACGCTAGGAATAATGGCAATTAAGGTGGGTACTTCACAGATCTCCAGAACTGAAGTCTCACAATCAGATCCAAAATACTCTACTTAGGTCTAATCCCTCTGTAGAGGATATAGACTGTGTATGTTAAACCATGCTGACTGGGCTATCTTCATTGCAATGATTGGTCTCACGTGTTAAAGATACGGATTTGGAAATTGAATAAACTGCGAATCAAGGTTTTGCTTATCCACCATATTTCCTAGGCCTTCGCTTTGCATATTTTAATGACTTCAAGCAATTGAACCCAAGTCTTTAATTGTTTTATTGTCGTGTCGTTAATATATTGAAAATCGTGCAGACTGCTAAGGGGATTTGAAGGGTTCCACTCACTCACCTCTCAAGAGACAGCCAAACCCCTTTGTTTCTTTGATTCACCGCCGACTACCGACATTCATTTAAGGGGAAGAAGCAATGGGAAGTAAAAGAAAGGGCGACCGAACAAGGTGTGTGTGTTTTGTGTTATACATATACGAAGTGTGTCCTATCAAAATAAATTCACGGAAAAAGAGAAACGTGTAAGACGGTTTGTTGTCCTGGGGTTCACACGTCACTTCTCGGTGAATTTTTGACGAAGCAGAAAACAACTTTCTTCTCTTAGATGCCCTACTCTCCGAATTTGGTCGCTGTGGAGGTTTTTGCCATCTCTTTTTCCACTCTCTCCCTCTGAAAAGACTTCTACTTTAAACATTAAAATGCGTTATGAGACCTACAAAGTATTCCTCAAAAGAATTTATAGAATATTTTCAAAAAACTGTAACTCCAAGAAAAAAAAAGAAAAAAAGAAAAGAAAACGTTAAGAATGACATACTAATGGGGAAGGTGACTCTTTTGAAATAGTAAAACAATAACATGTTGTTCTTTATATATATATATATATATATATATATATATATATATATATATATATATATATATGGAAAGGGAAACAAAAAGAGAAAGATAGAGAAAGAGAAAGAGAGAGAGACGATAGAGAGAAAGATATCGAGAGAAAGATATCGAGAGATAGAAATAACAAATGAAATAAAGAAATTAGTCTAAAAATGTTTTATCAATAAAATAACTAATAAATAGATGTCTTCTTATCTACTCACAACAGTCTCATCACTTTAAGATACATTTTGTTATATTTTCATAAAAATATATGAAACTAATAATGAGATTGTCATGAGGAGATAAGTAGACGTTTATTTATTTTCGATTCCTCTCTCTCTCTATATATATATATATATATATATATATATATATATATATAGAGAGAGAGAGAGAGGGGGGGGTAATTCAGCTGGAGATCATGTAACCAGTACGTGGAAGGCAAGAAAAAATCTAAACCATTAATATATATATATATATATATATATAAAGAGAGAGAGAGAGAGAGAGAGAGAGAGAGAGAGAGAGAGAGAGAGGTAATTCAGCTGGAGATGATGTAACCAGTACGCAGAAGGCAAGAAAAAATCTGAACCATTAATATATATATATATATATATATATATATATATATATATATATATATATATATATATATATAAAGAGAGAGAGAGAGAGAGAGAGAATAAAGACAATACGGAAATTTCATATCATTTCTTCTCGTGATAAGTGGTGGGAGTTGAATAGAATAAAATAAACTGAAAAATCAGCAAGCTTCTCTTGCCTTTGTCACGTGCAGACTTCGTCTTTGTGAAATAAAACTTCTGAATAAGCTACCCCTATAGCGAAACATGTCAATCTAATCTTCCGTATTAGCTTCCTTTTTGCACGCATGTATACACACCTCACGAACATTGCCCAGTCGGCTGGGGCTGTAAAATACACCGACTGCACTTCTGCAGAGGGGTAAGACTTCCTCACCCATGAATATTCTGGATATG
>OY757915.1:101391243-101411243 GCA_963585895.1 Sepioteuthis lessoniana
GATTAGTACTCACAATAGCGTTTCTCTTATTATTTGGTCGTCTTCTATTTCAATTCAGTTCTTTCTTTTCTTATGAGAGATCAATCCTCCATCAATATTATCGATGAGTGCAAAAGTTTCCAGCACTGTTTTTTTTCCTAAACCTAGATACTAAATGTTTAGGGGGTAGTTTCATGGCATGGTGACTAACGAGCCAGACTGCAACATCGTAGTAAACGAGTTCGAACTCCAGTCGCGTTATTACATTCACTTTCAGACTAATACCTTTTAGAAAGGAATGAAACCCTTATTTCTCTGCTCTATGTTAAATAGTATCATTGCTGTTATTCTACAAGGATGGATTTGACATTAAATAAGCCATGAGGGTTATTAAACAATTAAAGAAACCAAACCTAATGTAATATAATGGCTGAGGGATTTCATTTTATATATCTTGCCATTGGGTTTAGTTAGGCTGAGAACCTTTCGGCTCAGTGCATGGGTTAGTTAGGTGCAAACTTGAGCGCAGGTGTTGACGTGCGCGCGGGGAGGATGTGTCGTTCACAGATGTCAAAAAAAATCCCAGATAGTAAGTGTGACCAGTGGTTGTGAATGACGTCATGCACCAGAAGTGTGCGCGGAGGATTTTGGGAGATTTGAGAAAAGTCAGTTAGTTGCGTTTTGCCTCGGAAGAAGAAGGTTGACTTTCGCTAGCTCGCCGTGGCCTTGTGGCGGGTGCGCACGTGATAGGGGAGGGGCAGATGGAAAAGTCAGCATAGAAAGATGGTATCTCTCTCCTTATGTCGAAAAACCTTTTAACTCAAAGGTAATAAAAAGTTTCGTACCTGAACTAAGAAGTCATAAGTATTTTTTTGTGTGTTTCGGGATTCCTATGTTATCTATAAGTGCGTTATGGACATTATGAACGTTTTTCGTACCGGTATGAATATGTCTATTTCACATATTCATGTATGGCTATGTTACACTATATGGACAATTAAAACCAGTCTCTTCCTTGAAATTTTTGCATATATCTCATAAATCCAAAAGTATTTACCCCCTGTCAATGGGTATATATTATACTGTATACTGAGCAGAGGGGTTAAGACCTCCTCGAATAAGAGGTGTTCTTGGTATGACACAAAAATGCATCTGATGGCGTGGCTCAAATTCTGGAGATTTTGAGAGTGTGATTAACCCTTCATTCTCATTACTTCCAGGTCCACTCTGACCCGGAGTGGTAGGACCTGTTAGTGTCCCATCGATAAATCAAATTGATCTGTTTAAAAATTATTCATATTCGATTGGACCGTGTGCAAAAAAATGTATTTAGAGACGCAATTATATAAAAAATATGTAAATATGAATGCGATTCCCTAGCCTCTTGGCATAAAATAACCCTAGACAAGTTGATAAGCCATTAAAACCAATCAATCAATCCGAAGATATTAACATATTCAACATATCTATATTCTAGTTGATAATATCATCACCAATAACCCTAGACGGGTTTATATGCCATTAAAACCAATCAATTAATATGAAGATATTAACATATTTAACATAGTTAAATTCTGGGTAATAATATTATCACCAATAAACCCTAGACGGGTTTATATGCCTTTTAGACCAATCAATTAACATGAAGATATTAACATATTTGACATATTTAAATTCTGGTTAATTATATTATCACTACGCCTAGAATAACAAATTAATGCTTTAGAAATGGACACGGCGCCTGAGTTCAAATCCTTGACGAGACTGCGTTTCACTTCACACTCTCCCATTAGGAAAGTCATGGATCCATCTCTTCTCACCTCCCTAACTATGGCAGTGTATACTGGGCTCTTTAGACTTGGTACGCTAATCAGGCAAAGAGAAAGAAAACTGAATTCAAACCAGCCGTACTCTACTTAATAATTGTCCTTTTGTCACATCCTGCTCATGGCGAAGGAGTTGGATAATAGCTACTGGCACCTTTGTGACAAATCTGAGATATCCTTGGTTTTTAAGGGTTCCTCTCGTCGAGTAATTGTTGGTGTACTAGGCTAGCAGACAATTATTTGGGGGTTCGGTTCTCACTGGGTGCCCTATTCTTCTGCCTTTATGCTTAAGCTTAGTAAATGACTACCCTTAAGTGTGCTTCACAAAGTGTAATGGTTAGCATGCTAAACTGACAGACAATTGCTCATATGTTCGATTATCATTGAGTGCTCTATACTTCTGGCTTTGTATCAAACCAATCTAAGCTCTGAAAATGACTACATGTTAATTGTTATCCATTTTTAAGTTCATTTTAGCAAGAATATTCTTTGTCTTATATGGAGTTTATTCTTTAAGTCCACAAAATTCGGATGTCAACTATCGGAAAACTTTCTTTTGTTTTGATTTCTTTGTTTAATGGTATATTAATCTTCGTGGTTTATTTAATGCCACAGCCATTCTTGGTGAAGAACAACTGTAATACCATTTAACCAGTAGCTGGTGGGATAAGTGGTTTGTATCTTTTCCAAGGGTATTAGACCCAAGGGAGACTTTATAGCGCGACTAGAGTTCGAACTCGCTTACTTCGAGGCTGGAGTCCAGTATTTCAGCCACTAAATCATGGAGACTCAACTCACAGGCTGAAATTTGAGCTATAGGGTATAATGCAGGGAAAACTGATTTTTTCTTATTTGTTTTGGAAGAATAATGATATTCTCTCACTCTCTATCCTCTACAAAAATGTTCTTTCTGTTTATTTGTTTGTTCGTTCAAAATAATTGAAACGAAACTTGCCCCACTCACCTGATCGCTATGCTGGCAAGAGCAAGTCTACAATCTTTTTTCTTCTGGTTACATCGCTGTAGGACAGACTGTGTTCTTTAGCCTGGGTTAGGCAACTAGTCTAGAAAAAGGAAAACTCTAACTTCAAACAAACTTTACTCTGCTTAAAAACTGACCTTGCGCCACATCCTGCTAATGTGGATGGGAATGAATTCGCACTTGCAGTTTAATATTTTTTCATAACACGAATTCTTATTACACACTAGTGCGCAATATTCGTCGAAAATACGTTTATCAAAAATATATGATGTTATGTCCTAATTTTGTATTATATAGAAAAATTTACTAATACGTTTTTATTTAATTGAGATGCTTTCGTTTTAAAAGAGGATTTTTCGCCACAGTGAAGATAGACGTTGACTAAACGACAAAGAAATAGAATCAGAAGAAAATAAACAAGAAATTATTCTCACAACACCAGCATCAGATTTCTTAAATATATCACCACAAAAATTAATTGTAAGTAAGTAATGTTGGGACAGTAGTCGAGGACGACCAGAAAGTTCCCTTTTCAATAGCTACTAGACCAAAGTGTAGGGGAGGGTGCTACTCCTTTCCCTAGATTGCTCCACTTTACCCTTGATACGTACCTTATATTGCTGAGTGTTAAGCAAGAGAGGTATCAAGTACCATTTTTAAAGTCTTTGTTATGACGTGACTTGGAATTGAAACCAGGTCTCCTGGACCATTGGCGAACACTCTGCCCTCTAGGCCAATGAGCCGGAAGTAAATAACCTTAAATAAGACAAAAAGAAATGTTGTTCTGATTTTGTCAACGCAGACTCATGGAGACCCCATAACTCAAAGATATATTTATATATCTCGAAATAGATTTATCCAATTGACAGAGAATGAAACAGTGAAGGTGAAAAGAGTGGATTTTAGTTTTGCGCCTGTAACTGCGGAAAAAGATGTGTTGGAAGATTATTTCGTCTTTTAATCTGACAAATGTCGAGTGAAGAAAATCAAAGTTAGAAACTTGTCGAGACATGAACGGCGATTTCTTTGCACACAAGACGCTCCCTATTTTACGTTGAAATCAATAATCTGAAAAGTTTTTAAAACTTCATGTCACCAAGTGAGTCAAATTCACTCCCAGTCATCTGGACCTACAGAAAAAAATTTTAACGAAAGAGTCATTTCCCTGTTGTAGTAATTACTTATCCTAATTGACATTATATATATATATACATATATAGAGAGAGAGAGAGATGAGGATTGTTCAAAAAGTTCAAAGCCTCACCTTGAGAGCTGAGGCATAGTTGAACATTTTTGCGGTGGTAACACGCTAGCACTTCTTATAAAACTGGGAAAACTAATGTTGGTTTCTGTCTTATTTTCGATGCCGTTGAAGCCCATACGAAAGTGAGAGGAGAGCCAAAGATTTAAAAAAGGACAAGGCAGAAGCCGTTTGAGTCATAAAGAATCTGCAAAAGAAAGGCGTGTCACCCAAGGAAATCCATGAGGACATGGTACAGTTACATATTGCGGACTCCCCTTTCGATGCAACTATGAAGAAGTTGGCTGCGGATTTCATTCGATGATCCTCATTCTGGTCATCCAAAAAACACAACCATGGAGAAAAAAGTTGATCTTGTAAACATTTTTGGATGATAGACATCTTCCTCTCCAGCAAATAGCTAAATCTATTGGCAGAAGTTATAGTTCGGTCCATACGGTTTTAACTGAAATATTGGGAATTTGCAAGTTTCTGCAAAATGGGCCCCCAAAAGTTTTATACTAGAGCACAAGCTGAAAAAGGTTGATAGTTACAAGTCACTTCTGTGCTTCCAGGCTAAATCTAACAATTTCCATAACGGATTAGAAACTCAAGCTGAAACAACGGTTCAGCACCTCGAATATTAACAAAAAATTCAAAGCAAAGAGTGGAAACACTCTTGACCCATAGGTAGGAATTTAACAGGTACTACCACTTCGAGATAGAGTAAAATTGAAAGTAAGAGTAATGAAAGAGAATTCGACACTCTGCAAGAGTTCCAGAACAAGAACTTCACCAACAAATTCAGTTTAGTGTCATGCACATGACACCCTTTTTTTGTTGGGTGTCCTTCACTTCCGAAGAAGTTCAAGAAGTAAGTATCTTTAGTAAAGCGATAGCTTCACTGTTTTTATTTTGAATGTGTGATCATGATAAACTGCCTGGAAAAGATTTAGTTTGGTTTTATGGCATATCAACTATTGTAAGATATCTAATGCCAAATCCGGTTTATACATATGTTTTAGATATATATGATTTGCAAACATAAGACGACAAAGTTCAATTGTTCATAGTATTGCTAAGTATCACTAACAATTCAATTAACATCAGTTATTTTTTACGCACAGTTAATTGATCAAACAGTTCTATTTCAAACTATTCAGTTTAGCATAAGTACACAGTTCAATATGTATATTCACAGTTAAATGATCAGTTATATATCTAACAATTCAATTTAGCATAAGAACGCAGTTTAAATATCAAAACAGTTCTATTTCAAGTAATTTAGTTTAGCACAAGTACGCAGATTTGTTCTATTTGACCCATAGATAGGACCCTATCAGGTGCTACCATTCCGGGCCAGAGTGGACCTGGGAGCGATGGTAATGAAGGGGTGCTCCACATTCCCCAAAGCTCCATCAATTTAGGAACCTTACCATCAGATTGTTTAGTGTCATATCAAGGACACTTGCAGAAAAGCAGTCGGTGCATTAAGCACCCCTAGCCGGCTGGACAAGTGAAGTTGTGTAAAGGAATTTTCTATATGGTCAAATTCATCATTAAAAAAATCAAAATAATAATCTTTGAATGATAATTAATTGTATAGATATATAATTTTGCATTACGTAAATTCATTATATGAATATATACATTATTTTACCCAACAATTCAACTACAAACAACACAAAAAACTTTTAAAAACTTGTAAGGAAAACAGTCACAAACTCTTCAAAGACAATAAGGTTTATATCTTTAATATCTTTTGTCATATTATGTAATTAATAATAATAACAATACATACATCGAATCTAGGTCAGAGGTTTAGGAAATTATGTTAGGATTGTAATAAGAAATATGTCGGTGAATCTACCTGTAGTCTCAATAAATTAGTTTATGAGCGCATGAGAGATTTTAAAAAAGAAAACACAAATATCGGTTTGCTCAAACATAATTTAGAAACTAATCGAAATTTAAATTCTGTAAATTCCAAAATGCTTGTTTATATACATAATAAAAAAAAAAGGCCGACCTGGACTGATGAGTAGAGTGTTCGCCAATGGTCCGGGAGACCGGGTTTTAATCCCAGGGCAAGTCATACCAAAGACTCAAAAAATGGTACTTGATGCCACCTTGCTTAGCACTCAGCATTATAAGGTAAAGATCAAGGGTAAAGTGCAGAAATTCAGAGAATCGAGTAGTGCCCTCTCCTATACCTCATTTTAGTAGCTATTGAAAAGGGAGCCTTCGGGTCAGTCTCGACTAAGGGCACCAACTTTACTTACAAGTGTTGAAAAGTTACAAAATGCCTTGTTTAAAATAATTTGGCTTCATTGTTTATATATATATATATATATATAGAAAGAGAGAGATAAATTGAACAGAGATTGAAAGAAGGCTAACATTGATAAAGACAAATAGATATGTTATGTTTACAATCGGTAGATATGAATTAGATAACACACAGACACATATCTATATATATTTAGAGAGTGAGAAATAGACTGATGTGATATGGATCTTTAAAAATAAATTTTGGAATGCTAATTACACCACACAAATTTAAAACAGAACACTGCCAACAGAAGTAGAATGTTTTTAAATTTTCTCATCTTTTTCATTTCATTCAATAGCTTACACGCCCTGATGAAAGTCTAAAAACCGAAACATTTAACGTTGGGAAATAATACTATAAATAAAATCATCTGTGTTTTTCTTGTCAGTACATTTTCATATATATATATATATATATATATATGAAATTTACCCGCTATATATGTAAAAAAAAATGCCTTTTATCGAGAAATATTTTAGTTTGGTTTCTTTGTTTAATGGCATATCAACCTTTGTAGGCTATTTAATGCCAAAGCCATTCTCCTAGAAGAGCAGTAGTGATGCCATTTAACCCATAGCTGGGGGGATGTGGGTTTCATACCTTTCCCAAGGGTATTTGCCCGAAAGTGAACATAATAGCGCGACTGGAGTTCGAACTCGCTTACAACGATTCCACAGTCCATCGCTTTAACCATTACACCACGAGGACACCCCGAAAAATGTTTTAACTTTTTTCTTTTTTAAAATAATATTCTTTCTTGTCATTGCACTAAAATTCATAATTTCCACATTCTACGTTGGAAATTTCAAACAGAAATTAAGCTAGCTACAGTATGAATACACACTCGTGTACATGGGTGTCCATTGTAGGAAGGCAAAATAAAGCATCAGCCACCCCTTGTCCCTGGGCCAGGCCTTCTCGTCGAGAATGAGAGTTTTTGAAAGTTGGATCCTTAGAGACGCTAGAAATCGTGGAGTCATTTCAAACAGTGATAGCTAAGGATGAAACACGGCTTAAGCAATCAGATCTGCGTGATTTAAACTTTCATTAAACGCCAGACAATGCTAATTAAAGTGCTGGTCTTGCTAGTCATTGCTACTGAGCGGTGAACTTGATCCTCACTGTGCGCTCACGCACACACACACACACAAGAAATTAACTAACAGTTCTGCAATACATTCATGCTCTTGTGGAAGTGGAATTAGTGACTATTGTGCCAGTAAGAAATATTCCGAATATACTGTTTATACCTTTTGTCTTTCCTGAAAAAATTACACACACTTACACAGACACACACAGACACACACACGCATATATATATATATATATATATATATATATATATATATATACTTATACTTCGCTCTACGTTATTATTTGTTTCCATAACCCGTAACATGACCCGGTTTTTGGCATAAACCGGAGATAATGCTCTAAAAATGCCTTTAAATAAGAACAAACACCGTAAAACAGGCGTAAATAACAAGTGAAAGAACATAATCCTATTTACCAACCCCTCCGTTCGGGCAGGATATGACACAAGGTCAATTTTTAAGCGGAGTTTAACAGGTTTGAATTCAGAGTTTTCCTTCTCCTAGACTAGTTGCCTCACCAAGGCTAAAGAACCTAGTCTGCCCTACTATTTGCCCATAGCTGGAGGGAGAATAATTGGATTCATACCTTTCCCAAGGGTATTAATGCTATGTGAAATGCAATTAGTCTCGTCCAGGATTTAAACTCGTGTCGCCGTGTCCATTTCCTACGACGATAACCATTACACCACGGGCGCCTCTGTCGATAAACCTTAAAGAATATCAAAGAAATATTATAGTCATAGTTCTAAAGAATCATGAACGCAGTTGATAAAATTATGTTATGTTATATTATGCTTAAATATCGTATATACATTTTATCATGTGTTTTTATTGTATTTCAAATTCTTTTTAGCTTCTTTTAACGTTAATTTTCATGTATTTCATTTATTCTAGATACATTTTCACGAAAAATATTATTTATTTCACGTCCATTTATTTGACGTTGCTGAGTGACGAAAATGGGGGGGGAGCAAACTTGATATAAGATCCCTCCCACGCACACACATACACACAATGGATCTGGACGTCTTCATGAGGCAGAGTGAATTAGAACGATGAAACCATATAGGAGCCGTGTATGAAAGAGTCACTACGAACAGTGATAGCTTAGGACAAGTCAAATCTTAAGCATTCGGATATGTCAGATTGAAATTTTCATTTCAAAACCATAAGAGTTTACAAGTTTATCTCGCAAAGCATTATTATTGAGAGATGAAAGGAATAGCCACTGGGTGCCCTGCATAAAATCCCCATAATAAACTTAGATGTATTATAATCTCCACACTTTAGGGTAGATATAAAAACCATTTTCCTCAGGAAAATAATGTCTATCATATAACAAGCCGTTCCTAGAAAAGTGGCAGTGTATACACATCACACACACACACACACACACGCACACACACACACACACATACATACACACATATATATATATATATATATATATATATATATATATATATATATATATATAAAGAAAATAGCAAAACAAATTAATACAAATGTGATGCATTTATTATAGTGGAAAGCCAACGTTAAAACGTTTCGATTTTAATAAAACTTCATCAGAACTTTAAGATGATGAAAAATATTGACTCTCCATTATTAAAATTCATAACTTTTGGATTACTTTGTTTTTCTATTTTCTTCATACAGTCAGATTTATTTCCATGATTTACTCCCAAGAATTGAGCACTCTGGTAGCCGATAGGGTATAAAAAAATGTAAACAAAGGCTGCTGCTGCTGCTGTTGCTAAAAATAAATACCTTAAAATTCCGTTAGCCAACGTAGTCCGCTTGTAGCCGTGTGGTCTAAAGCCTTAGTCTATCGAAAAGTTGGACGGGTCTCGATCCCGGCTTCGAGCGTCCACACTGAAGAGTTATGATAGAACGAAACAGTCTGTCTGTGAATGACAATATATATATATACATATTGCTATCCATAGATAGACTGTTTTATTGTATCCCAACTCGACACGTGAGACGCATCGAGCTGAGATCGAAACCCGGCTGCATCCACATTTTAAACTAACACTGATGTAATACAAATATCAATGGTAGCGCCATCTATTTAATGTCTTTTTCTTTTTTTAAATCCGATCAATTGCGATCATGACTTTGATCGGTACACACCACGTGTTTGCTGTTGAAACGGATTTTAAGACTAGTGAATCTGTATTTGCAACACAGAGAGCTTTTTGTGCGCATTTCATGTTGTGTCAGAATGATGCTGTTGCGGATAGAAAATCAATACTGAAAATTTCAAAACCACAGAGTCATCGATTAAAAGAAAGTCATCTGAAAAAAAAAAAATAAATAAATAAAGGATCCGAAAAATCGTAGAAGTAGCACCCGACAAAACTCTTGGCTTTTTGGTCATCCTTTAAAGATATGACCAGTACAAGCCAGAATTGTTAGTGAAAGAATCTGAAAAATGATTAGACATTAGCTAGACGGATGGAGTTACCATTGCCAATTGCCTAAAGTCCCTAGCACCACACATGGGTCAATTTTAAAAGTGGGAGGTATTTCTGCCGTTTCATATATATATATATATATATATATATAAAGTATGAAAAAAATGAAGACAATAAAAGTGCATCAGTATTTACTGTAATAGTGCACATGGCCCAGGATACATTTTGAGGTGCACGTGTCCATATTTGTCTGAGCAGCTGAAAGTGTGTGTACTTGTGTATTTGTGTATGTATTTATATGTCTATATTTTATGCATTCGTTTTCATACACATACACATACACACGTGTGTGTGTGATGAAATTGTCTGTTAGATAAAATCTTTCTGCAAAGTGCATATGAATGAAAATGCAAATATTTGAAATACTTTTAATAAATATATGTTTGCATCTAAAATATATGTGTATATATGTGCATATACATATATATGCATGTATGTCTGTGTACATACATACGCCTATATATATATATATATAGCGATTAAGTTTTCACGCTCTAGGTAATACCGGTTCGTTGCTATTGCCTCCAGAGCCAACTTTATTTTTTTCGGATCTCATCATCAGCTTAATTCAGCGTAAACAAATTATTATTATTAAATAATTACTGGAAACCATATAATTGCGCATAGATCTTTAATATCAGATAGGAAGCAATATAACTATGAAAATTATTTGAATTAGATAAGAATACTTGATACTGTGAAAGTCCAGTCGACGGCCGATGAAGAAATCACCGTCTGCATCTCTGCAGACCCCCACCCCAACGAGTGTCCAAGATATGACACTAAACAATCTGATAACGAGGCTCCAGCCTAGCAGATTTGGAGAATGTGGAGTACCCCTTCATTACCATGGCTCCCAAGTCCAGTCTGGCTCCGAGTGATAGCACTGGATAGGGTCCTATCTACGAGTCAAATAGAACAAACAGTTTGCAAACAAATGACTGATATTAAATTATGACTGTTATATAGCAATACTGGAAACCATTTATCTGTGTGCAAAAAAAAGAGCTTAGGCTCATTTAAGAATGTTATCAACAAAATTTGTTTACAAAACATATATACATATGTTTAAACAGGATTTTGCATTAAATGACCGGGTTGGTTTCGTTTCTTTGTGTAATGACATGTCAACCTTTGCAGGTTATCTAATGCCAAAGCTATTCTCCAAGAAGAACAGTAGTGGTACTATTTAACCCATAGCTGGGAGGACGAGAGGGCTCATAACTTTCCCAAGAGTATTTGCCCGAAAGTGACGGTAATTGCGCGACTGGAGTACGAACTCGCTTACTACGATTACCGCAGTCCATCGCTTTAACCATTACACCACGAGGATACACCACCGAAACGAACGATATGGGAGCAAAGCAAAGCGAAGCAATTGATACTGCCAAAGCAGATAAATATTATTGTTAAATAGGAAGAGTTACTTGAAACCATATAACTCGGACTGAATTATTTGTGTTTGATGAAAATAGTTAAAACCGTGCAAATCATTAGTATCAAATTTTGGCATTAAATAATTCATGAAGTGGGGGTGGTGATATACCGTTAAACAAATATCCCAGACAAAATCAAACCAAATGAATTCCACAGTATACTTATCTTCAAAAGAGCTTACATAATATAAACATGGTAATCCGTCTTACAGAAAACCATATTTAGAATATATATATATATATATATATATATATATATATATATATATATATGTCCATCTAATTCTAATGTTCACCAACTAAAATTGCTAAAATACGGATGTGCATCGCGATTTAGTTGTGTATGGATATAAACAAAGATAATCTCGTTTTGTAAATATTATGGATTTACTGATTAATACGATCAAATCGACTTATATCAACATTCATTTGTTTTCCCTAGTGATGAGTTTGTGTTGCGGGAATACATAGACAGATAGATCATGTAGTTATTGTAAATTTTGCAAGTACTTGAATGTATCGACAGAAGTCAGTTTGGTTTTGCTAACGCTTCAAATGTAGAAAGTTTATATGCTTACATTGAAAATCAGCATGAAATAAGCTGATTTATATTTAGGCTCGAACGCTTACGACGGAAATCGGAGCGAAATATTTAAATATTTACCTATTACAATATTCACAGATTTATAGATAGATAGATAGATAAGAATTGATTTAGATAGATATATCGGTAACAACAGACTACAATAGATAGATAGATAGATAGATAGATAGATAGGTTGTAAAACGTGTTTGCAGATAATCAATCTTCGATTAACAGAAAAAGTCGTGAGTTGTTAATCGAACATCGATTATTAACGCAAACACGCACGCGCACACATACGCGCGTGCACACACACACACACACACACATATATATATATAGAGAGATGCAGTCGCCCTCATGAAGAGCATTATTTTGTAAGATAGCTTTAATGACCATAACTATTCTACCAAATTTGAAACCACGATTATGGTCTTACGTCAGGCTAATTTAAACTTTATATATATATATATATATATATATATATCTCTGTGTGTGTGTGTGTGTGTGTGTGTGTGTGTGTGTGTGTGTGTGTGTGTGTGTGTGTGTGCGTGCGTGCTAAAGTACATGTTTATATGCATTTGCCTTTTGAGATAGATAGATAGATAGATAGATAGATAGATAGATAGATCAAAGTGATTTAATTGTTATCGTAAGAGCAGCCTCATCTTTCGTATGATCTTTTTAAGGGATTTAGAAGGCTGAGTGGTTGACTTTTTGGAGGACGACATGGCGTATGGATTTCGCTTCCAAACATTTGTGCTTTGAAGAGGCGTGAAAGAGTCGACAAAAGTCCCCCGCCGCCTGAACTAATGCTTCTATCAACAAATATCATCATCAGTGTGTGTTCGCTTCTATGCTTTATTCACTGTCATCATAAAGATTTATCAGAGCATATAAAGGTGGTATTATGTCGAAAAACGAAGGTTCGGCGAACACGAGGGAAGGGCTCAAGATCAGAATACCAAAGAGAGAAGAGATAGAGAGATGATGAGTCGATTAAAGGAACATTAAAAAGAAAGAAAGAAAGAAAGAAAGAAAGAAGACCTCAAAACGAAAGAAATTAAGCAGAATTTTCTTTAAAGAAGAAAAGAAGCAAGGAAGAAAGAGACGTTAAGAAAGAAGACTATTTAGAAAAATAAAGGGAATTTCAAAAGAAAGAAAGAAAAAGATTTTTTAAAACGCGAAAGAAAGAAAGAAAGAAAGAAAGAAAGAAAGAAAGAAAGAAAGAAGGATTTTTAAAAAAAGCTAAAGAAAGAAAGAAAGAAAGAATGTAAAAAAAGCTAGTGAAAGAAAGAAAGAAAGAAAGAAAGAATGTAAAAAAAAGCTAGTGAAAGAAAGAAAGAAAGAAAGAAAAGAAAGAAAGAAAGAAAGAAAGAAAGAAAGAAAGAAGGGTTTGTTTTTTTTAAAAACTAAAGAAATAAAGAAAGAAAGAATGTAAAAAAAGCTCGTGAAAGAAAGAAAGAAAGAAAGAAAATTACTTAAAATAAAAAGATAGAATTTAGAAAGAAAGAAAGAAAGAAAGAAAGAAAAAAGAATAAAGGAATTTTTTAATGCTAGTGAAAGAAAGAAAGAAAGAAAGAAAGAAAGAAAAGAAAACAGCATTCGAATAGTTTAACGGAATTTTTTTTAAAAGAAAGAAAGAAAGATAAAAAAGAAAAATGTCCTGTAAAATAAAGAGGGGCATAAAGGAAGACGACTTCTTAGAACTGAGAAAGAAAGAAAGAAAGAAAGAAAGAAAGAAAGAAAGAAAGAAAATGAATAAAAGTCAGCACATGGCACACATTTGTAGTTGGTTGATAAATTTAAGTAATTTAAAACTTCAAACTTTGGGCAGTGTGTGTGTGTGTGTACATAGGAGCCTCCATGTTTTTTACTCGTGCCCTTTATATGTGCGTACTGCGCGTGCGCGTGTACCAACTAGAGATAAGATGCGTAAAAATTCAACTAAATACTTTCAGTCAGAAGACTGCAGAACACACACAAGTGCAACTGGTTTCATACAAAGAGTTTATTCAGAAAATGTACAGGCATTATTCCACAGGACAATACTTTATATTTTGTTAGAGTTTTTTTGGTTTCGTTTTTGTTTTATGTTTTTTTATTGTTTTCTTTTTTTTTCTATTCTTCTTTTTAAATCAATCAACTGACGATATTAGTTGCTCTCTCTATTTTTCTTTTTTCTTTAATTTTTTTTTCTACCTTTTATGTGAATTTCTTTATGACTGTCTGTCAAAGCAAATGTCTATTTATCAACCTCTGTTCTTATCTGGCTATCAATCGATTTATTTATCTACCTTTCTTTTTGTCTATCGATCTCAAACGTTTCATATCTATCCAGAGTCATCTCTCTGTTACTCGATCAGTCTCTCTCTCTCTCTCTTTCTCTCTCTCTCTCTCTCTATATATATATATATATACACACCAGTCTGTTAATTTTTCTATCTATCTATCTATCTATCTATTTATCTATCTATCTATCTATTGGTATGTCTATTGTTTTCTCTCTCTCTTTATACACACACACACACACACACACACACATATATATATATATATATATATATATATATATATATATATATATATATATATATAGTGAGAGATAGGGAGAGAGAGAGAGAGTAATACACACAGACACAGTATTTCTCTCTCTCTCTGTCTATCTATTTCTCAGTCTGCCTCTCTATCTCTGTCTCTTTCTCTGTATGTCTGCCTGATTCTCCCCCCCTCTCTCTCTCTCTCTCTCTCTCTCTCTATATATATATATATATATATATATATATATATATGTCTCTTGATTTCACATATGCAGGAATCTATCTATCTATCTATCTATCCCAATTTGTTCCTATATTTGTCTTTTAATAACTGCCTGTCTTCATTTGCACCTATATATCTTCCTATCTATCTATTTATTTATCTGTCTATCGATTATTTCGATTCTTATCAACCCGTGCGTTCTTCTACAAATTTATCAATCAATTAGTCAATAAACTTGTCTTTCTAAATAAATCGATGATTATGTTTTGTAGGTATTAAGTATTTTACATGTAATCAAGTGTACTTGAGAGAGAAATTGTAAAAATGCTGGCGAGTCTATTTCGAAGGATTTGCAATCGCGGATTATCTCTTGGATTTGAACAATGTCCGCCGGCAAGAAACGTTGACTTGCGGCGTTTTCAGACACCAGATAGTCTAGACTAATAAATAATCACTCGGCTTACATTCTTCTGGTACAAACCCATGCAAGTGGAAGAAGACTGTGCTGCGGCAATTTTTTAAAGTGGAGTGGGCTTGCCCGCCTACCTGCTTACGAAATATTGGCTTTTACATGCGTTCGAACATCAATCAGTAACATCTGTCAGGAATATCAGTTATCCAAGCAACTTTATATATATATATATATATATATATATATATATATATATATATACAGAGAGAGAGAGAGAGAGAGAGAGAGAGAGAGATAGATAGATAGATAGATAGATAGATATGAAGAGGCTGAGGCAAACCGATACTTATATAAGTTGATAGGAAGAGACTGATATAAGATAGATAGATAGATAGATAGATATGAACAGACTAAGTGTACGTGTACGTGAAAGGAAAAGAGAAAGAGGGAGATCATTCTACAATGAAAATTGCAGGAAATGTATTTCAGACAAAAGCAATTCATCACTTCAATTTAACAACTTTTCAGCATTTTTACCATTGAATTTCGACTGTGCTGGCCAATTTTGTGTTTACGTTTACACACACACACACACACACACACACACACACACACACACACACACACACACAGAAACCAGTTTGCACATGCAAATACGATCACGAGTTTCAAACATTTAAGACTTCAAGTTTCAAATTTCAAAAAAAAAAAAAAAAAAAAAATTGGAGGGAAAAAAAAGAAAGAGAGAGAAAAAAAGGAAAATAGCCTACGTTTTTCAATTTAAATATTTTCCATTCGTCGGCGAATTTCCCGCTAATGTATTTTTACTATCAGAGAACATACTCGATTTCTAAATAAAAGACATTCTTTTTATTATTATTATTATTATTATTATTATTATTATTGATTGTTGTTGTCGTAACTCTTATAACTTATTGGCAAAGATTAATTGGTCGTTTTGTCGTTTACATTTTATCATCTTTAGTCTGTATCATCGTCATCATTATTACAGTTGTTGTTGTTGTTGTTGTTGTTAATTGCCGCTTATATCATTATTCAACTAAATATTCCCGCCGTCTGCAATGAAAACTGTTCTGAGACATCTTTGTCTCTGCATTGCTGTTACTCTGAGTGGGGCTAAGAATACACTGACTCTATTCTCTGTACAGGGTGTAAGATCCCTCCTTCCCCCTCCTCCCAAAGAATAGAGGTGTTTTGAGTAAAATACTAAACTTCCATCTGATGGCGAGGCTCCAATTCTGGAAATCTAGGGAGTGTGGAGTATCCAATCATTGCCATTACTCGCGGGTCCACTCTGGCCCGGAGTGGTAGTACCTGTTAGGGTCCCATCCATGGGCTAAATACCTTTGTTTAAAAATTATTCGTATTCGATTGGAATACTTGATGCAATGTAACTGTAAATTATTTGTATTCTACCGAACCGTGGGTGAAAAAGACCTCTTCAGAAACAACAACACAAAAAATTAAATATGAGCATATAATGAACGTGATACCCTAACCTCAAGACATTCTAGACGTGTGACAAAGAAATCTCTATCGCTCTCTCCCTCTTCATAACTTTTTTTCCCCTCTCTCTGCATAAATATATTCGAAGTGTATTAAAATGTGATGTGACAGAAACTCTATTTACCATCCCAGAAATGAATAACGAATGCAGCATTAATTTTCTTAAAAAATACTCCCCTTTCCTATTCAGTTACACAAAAAAATGTAAATATGAACACGATGCCAGCTCTCTATGCATAGAATAGCCCTAGAGTGGTTGATTTACCGTTAAAGAGTCAATTTGAGAAGAATTTAGTGCTTTCAGAGTCTATGAATTGGTTTGTTTTGGTTTCTTTGTTTAATGGCATATTCAACCTTCATGGTATATGTAAAGCCAAATCCATCCTTCTAGAACACTAAAGTAAAAGTAAAGTTGGCGAACTTAGTAGAGGGTGATCCAAATGCTCCCTTTTCGATAGCTACTACACTGAGGTGTAGGGGAGGGCGCTACTCCTTTCCCTGGATATGCTCCACTTTACCCTTGATCCCTACCTTATATTGCTGAGTGTTAAGCAAGGAGGCTTTAGGTACCATTTTTTGAGTCTTTGGTATGACTCGACCTGGGATTGAACCCAGGTCTCCCGGGCCATTGGTGAACACTCTAACTATCATGCCAATAGTAATGGTACTATTTAACCCATAGATGGGAGAATAAGGGGTCCCATCCCTTTCCCAAGATTATTTGCCTGAGTGTGAACATAATAGCGCGACTGGAGTTCGAACTCGCTTACTTGATTATAACTTTAACCATTACACTACGAAGATACCCCCGAGAAGAAGAATAGTAATGATAATATTTCACCCATAGATGGAAGTCTATGATTTCTCTAACGAGGCCCTTTTCCAGATCTGCACGGGCACCTCGCTTGGTTTAATGGTTATCAATCATGTCTTACGAAACATTTTTAGTGAGTTTGATTCCTATTGAGTGCTCCATACTTCTGACCTTGTGTCAAACTATTCTTGGTTAATGTTAAAAACTGGTATTTTGCTTTTACTATCATTATTCATTTTTCGGGGAGCGGCCTTCATCCTCATCTCCGTCAGAGCCACCATCACAGCTTTAAAATTAATCAAATTTGTATTCGTTGGGTTTTTTTTTAAATTCATTAGAAAAATGTTTTATTGAGTTCCGTTTTCATATTTTTTGTCAGGTACTTTTTTATGTAATCGTTTTAAATCAAGGTTACTTTTAAGAAATTCAAAATATGCTGAGCTGAATAAGTGATTCGATTCCATGTTTGTTTTAATTGTTATAATCAATATAAGTTTCCCAAACAGCACTACCTGAGTCCATTAGAAGTGAGTTCAATTCTCAATGGGTGCGTAATACTTCGAGGCTTGTGCTAAACAAAGCTGAGCATGATGAATGACAACACCATAACCACAGTCATTATCATAATCATCCTTTATTATAATCATTTACCCCTCTTGAGTTTTTCATTTCAGCGACATCTGATGGTTTTTCACAGGAGTTTTAGTGACAGCAAGTCTCCTCAAGTCTCCAGGACTCGTCTCAGAATTCTAGCCGTTCTCAGAAATGCTGTCATTTGAATAGTCTCTACCCGTCCACCAGTCTTCCAGGCCTTTTTATAATCATTTAGTCATTGTGCCAAAAGCACCAATCACAATTGATACAATCGTCACTTTCATGTTCCACAGCTTTTTCAATTCTCTTGCAAGATCGAGGTACTTATCCTTCTTTGCACATTCCTTCAGATTTATTCTGTGGTCCGCCGGGACAGCAAAGTCGACAATTTTGCAAATTCTCTTCTTTTTGTTGATTATTATAAGGTCTGGTCTTCTGGCCGGGATTAGGTGATCCGTTTGTTGTTGTAGTAGAAGTAATCTTTTGTGCGTTCTTCTCAATAATAAGAGATGGTCCTGGTAAGTCATTGGCCCAACCAAATGAGTAATACCCTTTTTTCATTTTTCATTTTTCATTGATTTTTCTGGAAGAGTTAAATAAACTTGAAAAGCAATGAGCCAAGAGTGTCAAACTGCAAGATGAATATGTTGAATAGCATGTACGTTTAATACTTTCGGGTTGGGCCGAGAACTTTACTGTACTCCTCGTAATGATGATGATTATCGATACCATGATTAAAAAATATATTTTCCTTCAATTATAATAATTGTTATTAACTTTATGTTACTCTCCTTCTCTTATTTCTTCTTTTGTATTTCTCTTCCGTTTTTCATTTGCCAAGTCAGCTGGGGCAGTAGAATACACTGACTGCACCTCTGCAGAGGGGTAAGACCCCCACCCCACAACGAGTGTCCTGGATTTGATACTAAACAGTTTGATGGTGAGGTCCCTGTACTGCTGGGGCTTTGGGGAATACGGAGCACCCCTTCATTGCCGTTGCTCCAAGGTCCACTCTGGTCCGGCGTGGTAGCACCTGATAGGGTCCTATTTATGGGTTAAATAGAACTAACGGCATACTTATGCTAAACTGAATTGTTTGATTAAACTGAATAGCTTGAAATAGAAATGTTTTTGACAATTAAACCGTACTTACATTTAAACTGCGTGCTTATGCTAAACTGAATTATTTGAAATAGAACTGTTTTTTGACATTGGAACTGTATTTACACTAAACTGAATTATTTAACATATAACTCTTTTGACACTTAACTTTGTGTAAACAAAATCTGTACTTATACTAAACAGAATTAGCTGAAATAGAACTGCTTGACTAAACTGAATCGCTCGAAATAGAAATGTTTTTCCCAATTAAACTGTACTTACATTTAAACGGCGTGCTTATGCTAAACTGAATTATTTGAAATTGAACTGTTTTTGACATTGAAACTGTACTTACACTAAACTGAATTGTTATATATAACTGCTTGCATAGTTTGAAATAGAAATGTTTTTGACAATTAAACTGTGTACTCATGCTAAACTGAATTGTTTTAAATAGAACTGATTATTTATATAAAAATGCATTTGGCGTTAAATAACCTACAAGGGTTGATATGCCATAAAACCCAACAAACCAAACCAACCAAACCAACCGTTTTTCATACGTATTATTATTATTATTATTTACTCTTTGCAAGTTTTTCACGCCAATGTGAGTTGAGAGTCTTTCACTGGGATCTGAGTGACAGCAAGTCTCCTCAGGTTTCCCAGGACTTTTCTCAGTAGTCTGGCTGATCCTAACAATGTTGTCGTTTGGATGGTTTTGATTCGTCCTCCAATTTCCAACTCTTGCAATCTCCTTACTATACCTTTGGAGACCGTTCCAAGCACGCCAATTTCAATTAGTATCGCTGTTACTCTCATATTTCCCAGCTTATT
>OY757915.1:101416243-101433743 GCA_963585895.1 Sepioteuthis lessoniana
ATAAAATCAAATATATGAGTGGATGGAAAGAAAAGTTTTAAGAAGGCGAAGAAAAAAATACAAAAAGAAGAAAGTATTGAGACAAAAAAAAAATAAAATGGCATTGAAATGTAAACAAAGAAGAAGAAGAAGAAGAAGAAGAAGAAGAAGAAGAAGAGCAATAAAAGCAGATTTGAAAAATAAGGAGAGAGACTGAGAAAGAGAGACGAGAGAAGAAAAATGAAGAATGAAAAGGGACTAAGAAAGAGAGTGGAAAGAAAACAGAGGTAAAGAAGAGAGAAGAAATTGTAAGAGAATGACTAAGCGTGTAGTGGTGATACTGGTGATGACGACAAGATGGAATTTTAGGAATCGAATCGGAGAGAGAGAGAGAGAGAGAGAGAGAGAGAGAGAGAATCGGGACGAAAAGTAAAAAAATGTAAACAGTTGAAGCAGTTATGAAATGAAAGGAGGAAATTACAGAAAATGCAAGAAAAGAACAGCAACGAAAAATCAAGAAATGAAGGATAAAGAAAGCTTTTATTATTTTACATTTATGAAGAAAGAAAGAAAGAAAAAAAAAAGAAAAGAAACGAAAGATAAAAGAAAAGTGTATGAATGAGTAGCGGTGAAAGAAAAGCCGGAAAATATTCTTTAAACGAAAATTTGAAAAAAATGAAAATAAAAAGAAAGGAAGGAAAATATGGTTTCCCCTCCGTAAAAAAGAAAGAAAGAAAGAAAATAATGAATAATAATGAAGAAACGAGAAAAAGGAGAGATTGTCTTCTATCGCTTAAAAAAGCTGAATGAAAAAAAGAAAAGAGGAATTCAAAGAAGAAAAATTTTGATAATGAATTAAGGAAATTCAAACGGTTGATTTTATTCAGTCAAAAAAAGAAGCAAATGAAGAAGATAGCTGAAAGGAGAGAGAGAAAAAAAAACAAAGAAAAATTACAAAAGAAAGAAAAAAGAAAGAAAAAAGAATGAAAGAGAAGATAATGATAGATTAGAAGGAAAGCAAGAAAGCAAAGGAATTTTTTTAAAAGCTAAAGAAAGAAAGAAAGAAAACAGGATTAGAATACTTTAACGGAAATTTTTAAGGAAATAAGGTTAAAAAAAAAAAAAGGAAAAATGTCCTGTAAAATAAAAGAGGGGTACAAAGGAAAAAAACTCCTTAGAAGAAAGAAAGAAAGAAAGACAGAAAGAAGATGGTAGATTCGAAGAAAAGTGTAAGAAAGAAAGAAAGAAAGAAAGAAAGAAAGAGAGAAGAGAAGAGAAGAGAAAAGAAGAAAAGAGAAGAAAATGATAGATTAGAATAAAGAAAGAAAGAAAGAAAGAAAGACAGAAAGAAAATGGTAGATTCGAAGAAAAGTGTAGGAAAGAAAGAAAGAAAGAAAGAAAGAAAGAAAGAGAGAAGAGAAGAGAAGAGAAAAGAAGAAAAGAGAAGAAAATGATAGATTAGAATAAAGAAAGAAAGAAAGAAAGAAAGAAAGAAAGAAAAAGAGAGGAAGGAAAAACAATGATAATAAATCAGAAGAAAAATGAAGAGTGTTTTAGCCGAAAAGAAAGAAAAAGAACCAAGGAAGAAAAAACGGAAAAGAAGAAACAGTGAACAATAATCAAGTGATTTTTTCAATAAGATTTAAGAAATAAAGAACAGAAGGAAAAAAAACGAAAAACAAACAAACAAGCAAGCAAAAAAAAAAAAAAACTAACACCACTCTCTGAATATTGGAAAGAAAAACGTTTGGAAAGAAAAGATTAAGTTAAAAAAAAACGATCAAAGAAAAAAAAACTAATGAAAAAAGTCAGAGATACGTAGAACAAAGATTCTTTTTTTTTTATTGAAATAGAAACGATAGAAAGTAACAATAGTGTTTGATAGAAAGCGAATGCTCTCTCTCTCTCTCTCTCTCTCTCTCTCTCTCTCTCTCTCTCTCTTTGTTTTTTTTAATTTTTTGTGTCAGAATCATAGGGCTGACAGACGACTACAATCTGCTCCGTTTTTTTTTTTTGTGTGTGTGTTATTTCTTTTTGGGGGGAGCAAGCCCAGCAAGCACCGGCAATGAGGCAGAGAAAACCGAGTTTGATTGCAAGTGATGTGGAAGCAGAGATAAACCACTTGAGGGTCATAAATATTTGACATTGAAGCCCTCTTCTCAGATAAAGGCTTCAGTTGTGTCAACAACGAATACGGTGGGGTCATTAACAATCACAAATTGTCCCCGGAGAAGACTATTAAATTCTGTCTGGGATATCTACTGTTGATTGTTCGCCGCTTCGTGTGATACCTGCGCTTTAGTCCCCGTGTCAGACAATGGCCTATGAGGCTGGTACTTGTCATTTTGGGTGCGGCCAAAGTTAAGAAAATCATCATACTTCTACTTTATGGGACGTTGCTAACACCATTAAAAAAAAAAAAGAAAAGAAAAGAAAGATAGGTGCCTAACGTGGGAGGAGATTTCACCGGGCTAACGTTAAAGATAACCGGTTCGCTGTCTAAAGAAATGCTCTACAATACAAGTTGTGACATTACCACTTAAGGCGCCAATGACCAATGCTCAAATCAAATAGATAACATCTTTTGTTTTGGAATAGACAATTTCCAGCTGGAAGACTTGAACTATACGATTTTAGTTTCTGAATGTCAGAACATAGAGATTTAAAAAAAGAAAGAAAATGGCCTAATGTGTAGAGTGTTCGTTCGCTTAATGGTCCGGGAGACCAGAATTCAATCCGAAAGACTCAAAAAATGGTACTTGATGCCGCTGTGCTTAACACTCATCATTGTAATGTATGGAACAAGGGTAAAGTGGAGCAATCCAGGGAAAAGAAGAAGTGCCCTTCCTTACATTTTGGTGTAGTAGCTGTTGAAAAAGGGAGCCTTCCGGTCACCTTTGACTACGATCACCAACAACAACTTTACATAGATAAACGAAGGTCTCCGTGGTGTAATGGTTATCGTCGTAGGAAATGGACATGGCGACACGAGTTCAAATCCTGGACGAGACTGATTGCATTTCACATAGCACTAATACCCTTGGGAAATATATGAATCCAATTATTCTCCCTCCAGCTATGGACAAATAGTAGGGCAGACTAGGTTCTTTAGCCTTGGTGAGGCAACTAGTCTAGGAGAAGGAAAACTCTGAATTCAAACCTGCTAAACTCTGCTTAAAAAATTGACCTTGTGTCATATCCTGCCCGAGCGGAGGGGTTGGTAAATATGATAAACGAAGGTCTCTCGGTTGACTGAGTGATTGATTTTAACGGCACATCAAACCTTCTTGGGTTATTTTATGCCCAGATGTTTTGTACGTTCATATAATCATTTGTTTGCACACAATATATGATTTAGAATTACAACTAATAATAATCCTTAGTAAACAATTATAGCTTCAATTAACAATTCTTTACACAAATAATTTACAATAATATAGCATCAAGTATTCCTGTCGAATACGAATAACTTGCATACAGTCGTATGGTTTAAAGTAAAGTAGTAAAGTTGTCTCCCTTTAGTCGAGGGCGACCAGAAGGCTCTCTTTTCAGTAGCTACTACACTGAGGTGTAGGGGAGGGCGCTACTCCTTTCCCTGGATTGCTCCACTTTACTCTTGGTAGTACCTTATATTGCTGAGTGTTAAGCAAGGAGGTATCAAGTACCATATTTAAAGTTTTTGGTATGATGCAACTTGGGATTGAACCCATGTCTCCCGCCTATCTAATTGTAATAATTATAAGGTTTTAAATAATTTTTTCTATTTAATAATAGTCACTTGTTTTCATGCAGTAATGTGCTTTCAAGTACAGGGTGACTCTCCCCACCAAAAAACAGAACCCATATTACTTCTACAAAAATATATGGGTTCTATTTTTTGGGGGGTCACCCTGTAACTAATAATAATACTTTGTAAACCATTACAACTTCAAGTAACGATTCTTAAAACAAATAATTTATAGTTTTATGGTATTAAGTTTTTTTATCGAATACAAATAATTTTTAAACAGATCTTTTTAACAGGAGATGGGACTCTGACGGATACTACAGTTCCGAGTCAGAGTAGAATAGGGAGTGGTAATTTAATAAGACTTTTGCTTAGATATGGCACTCGTGGAGAGTGGAACAGGGAGTAATGGCAATGAAGGGTCACCACGCAAACTGCAGATCTCGAGAACTGAAGCCTTAACACCGGATGAAATTTAGCGTAATACCCAGGACGACCCCTTTTTTGGGGGGGTGAAAGGGGAGAAGGGAGGCCTTTACTCCTTACAGAGTATACAGTCAGCGTATTGTAAGCTCTGCTGACCGGTTGGGTACACCAGACTTGCCTTTGAAAGTGATAAACTCTCTACAATTGTTGAGAAGACCGGGTGTCTTTGTCCCACCACAAACTGGTCAACGATCATTCTCTCTCTCTCTCTCTCTCTCTCACACACACACACACACACACACACACACACACACACACACACACACACACACACACACACACAGACCAGAGTTGATTTAAAATGCCAGTGAATAGGTTCACCACGCTCCCCAAATCGATAGAACAAGAACCTCACCATTTGATGCACCTTAGCGTCCTACCCTGGGGTGTTGGCCCTTATCCTTCTGAAGGGGATGCAATAGACCTATTCTAAACCCTATCGACTGAACGTAAAGGACTCGCGGGCTTGTTTGGGTAAAAAATTGGACGATGTATTACGAGACTTGACGATATAATTCAACTTTAGATATGTCCAATAATTAAATTAAAATTTTACAATAAACTCTACTAAACAGGTGTGAGTGCGCGCAAGTGTGTGTTGTTCATTAGAATATGGAAAGCATCAATATGTAAGTTATCCAATTGAACATATTTATAAGTAATCAATATTTAATTAACAAACAATTACACTTCTTGTTTGCTAATCAAATATTGATTGCCTGCAATGTTTTTCTGAATTTTATATATATATATATATATATATATATATATATATATATACCTGTTCCATTATAGTTTCTACGTATGCATATATATTTCCTACACTAAATCTAACAGTGATGACGTGACAAAGTTAGTTATGTGACCAAAACTGTGACATCATATATATATATATATATATATATTGAAAGAGAGAGAGAGACAGACAGACAGACAGACTGAAATACAAGGTAATCCAAAAGAAAGAATTTAATGTAAATGAACGTAAACGTTAAAACTTTTCGGTTCTAATAAACTATCATCAGGACTGGGAAAGGATGATATCTAGCGATGTTAAATCACCGATGGATTTTTCATAAAACACAAAACAAGGAGGAAATTTTATATATAGAGAGAAAGAGGTAGCCTTTGATAAATAAATCAGCGTTCGTATTTCAAGATATCTCAGGTAACTTTTATATATTTTAAATACGAACGCTGATTTATTTATCAAACGGTTATCCCTTTCTCCGTATATACAATATTTCCTTCTTGTTTTGTATTTTATTAAAAATCCATCGGTGATTTAACATCACAAGATATCATCCTTTCCCAGTCCTGGTGATGGTTCATAAGAACCGAAACATTAGAACGTTGATTTTCTTTTGCATTAAATTCTTCTTGGATTAGCTTGTTTTTCAATTTTTCTCTACATTGTCGAATTCATTTTCATTTTTTAACACACACACACACACACACACACACACACACACACACACACATATATATATATATATATACATATATATAATGGAGCATATGTTGACTTTCTATATTAATCTCTTTTGGAAATTATCTTGACACATACCAGCTCCAACCTGCAAGAATCCCCGAGATCAACTTCAAAAGGCCTACACATACAAAGTCGAGCATTTTATAAATGCCCATTAAGCCAGTGAGACTTTTTAAAAGGGTTAAGTGAGTTAGATATGAACCGAATTATATTTATATGGAATTGAACACATACTTTATATATATATATATATATATATATATATATATATATATATATATATATATATATATTAAACGCGATTTGTATAAGCTGTTAGTGTGTCGGTACAAATGTATGGAAGTACCAACGGGACACTAACGAACCAAAAGGAAAAAAAGCTGTATAGGGACTTCACAAAAAGGCTACGTGCAGTTTTTGAATTAATCCCGGAAGCAGTATTTCAAAACACAGTAGCTGTACGGCCACTCACTTCCCATCACAAAAAAACACCCAAGCATAACGAGCAAGACATGCTGGTAAATGTTGGAGAAGTAAATATGAACTTATAAATGGTGATCTGTAATTAATTCATTCGCATGGACACGCTCGTGTCGGCCGACCAGCAATGATTTAGTTACACTAGCTATGTGCCGATACTGGATGCCATCTAGAGGACCTTTCTGGAGTGATAGAAGAGAGGGACGAATAGCGAGAGCGAATGACGGAACTCTGTGCTATCAGGAAGACCTGAAGAGTATATATATATATATATATATATATATATATATATATATATATATATATATATATATATATATAATGGCCCGGGAGACGTGGGTTCAATCCCAGGTCGAGTCATACCAAAGACTCAAAAAATGGTACCTAAAGCCTCCTTACTTAACACTCAGCATTATAAGGTAGGGATCAAGGGTAAAGTGGAACAATACAGGGAAAAGAGTAGCACCCTCCCCTACACCTTGGGGTAATAGGTATCGAAAAGAGAAACTTGGGGTCACCCTCGATAACGGTCGCCAACTTTACTTAACTTATATATATAGGGGTTGAACAAAATAATGGAAACATCTAGAATCTTAGTATCATAATTTTGAAACTCCTATCAAACCATCAAATGTTTTTCATGTCTATGCTTTTTGATTTAATTTTTCTCGTCTTATTTTACTAAAATAAGAAAAATTTAATCAAAATTCGTTAAAGTGGCAGATTTATCAGACTTTAAAAGAAGTCAAATTGTTGGTGTTCGTATGGCAGGCGCTAGTGTAATAAAAATAGCTGAATTATTTGGTGTAGAAAAAATGTACCGTCTCGAAAGTAATGACCGCATTTGAAAAAGAAGAAATAACCACCTCAGTGAAATAAAACTCGAAAAGAAAGAGGCATCTGTCTGATAGGGACTGTCGGACTCTTATGCGGATTTTTGGAAGGATCACAAGAATAAAACTTCGAAAATTACAGCAGAGCTTAATGACAAACTCGAGAACCCAGTTTCCTTAAAGCCGGATTTCACGGGAAGGCTGCAATCAGAAAACCACATTAAAGAAATAAATTTGTTTGAAATTTCCGAATGTTTCCATTATTTTGTTTAAACCCCAGTATATATCGTCTTCAAGTCTTACACACACACAACGCACACACACACATACACACACACACACACACACACACACACATATATATATATGTATATATATATAGTAAGTAGTAAGTTAGCGACTGAAGTCGAGGGCGACCCGAAGGCACCTTTTTCAACAGCTATTACACCGATGAGTAGGGGAGGGCGCCACTCCTTTCCCTGGATTGCTCCACTTTACCATTGATACGTACCTTATAATGCTGAGTGTTAAACAAGGAGGTATCATGTACCATTTTTTAAGTCTTTCGTATGACTCGAGCTGGGATTGAACTCCAGTCTCCCGGATCATTGACGAACATTCTAGCCACAAGGCCAATTTTGCTTAGTTGTGGCACAAGGGCGGATGTATGTAGCACCTACTGACTCTCGAACTCTATAGTCATTGTTCACTAGTCTTGCTTCCAAACCATTGGAACACGCAAGGCACACACACACACACACACACACACACACACACACACACACACACACACATATATATATATATATATATATATATATATATATATATATATATATATATATTCACAGAGTGATTCAAAAGTAAATCCCTATTTTCAAATTCTTGTAATTCATATCTTAACTATAATTCTTGCAACAAATAAAATTATAGATATTCAAAAATATTCAGTTATCACCTTGTATATATATTGTTGCATTTACAGATGTATTGTTTGATGTGATGATGTTGTCACTTGATCCCGGTATTCTCCAAACAGATTGGAAGAAAACAAATTCATATCTTTTTAGATCTTAATCAATTAAGCCGGCCTTCCTAGTAATGAGGTTTTTCTTTTGTATCGTCATTACAAAGGAAAAGAAATTCCCTAACCATTTTTTGCAATGGAAGCTCAGAAGGACCCAAAACCCTTCATGGACAGGTTAGGTCTACTTCTTCCAAAATGAGTGTGTTCTCTTTGGTATCTCAAACCTAGCTCGGATGTGATTTCTCTGAAAACCCAGTTTTTTGTCTTTGCTCACGTGTTTGTATTAACCAATCAAAATCCATACATTCATTACACCTTCTTTACAATTTTAGTTCCCGTATCTTTGCTCGGTAAAAGTATATCAACCTTTTCAATATGTTTATCATCAAGAACGTCTCGAAATGGACCAACTGTATCGAGTGTCCTCACTCACTATTTTACAATATATATGTATATATATATATATATATATATATAGTAGTAAGCGAATTCGAACTCAAGAACCGCTATTGTGTTCAGTCAACGCCTTCTGAGAAGGCTGGTTGATTGGTTGGTTGGTTTGTTGGGTTTTATGGCATATCAACCTTTAACGCCAAATCAATTTTTATGTAAATAATCTGTTCTATTTAAAACAATTCAGTTTAGCATAAGTACACAGTTTAATTGTCAAAAACGTTTCTATTTCAAACTATTCAAGCAGTTATATGTAACAATCCAGTTAAGTGTAAATACAGTTTTAATGTCGAAAAACAGTTCTATTTCAAATAATTCAGTTAAGCATTAGCACGCAGTTTAAATGTAAGTACAGGTTAAGAGTCAAAACATTTCTATTTCAAGCTATCCAGTTTACTCAAACAACTCAGTTTAGCGTAAGTATGCTGTTAGTTCTAGTTAACCCATAGATAGGACCCTACCAGGTGCTACCACTCCGGGCCAGAATGGACCTGAGAGCGATGGCAATGAAGGGGTTCTCCGCATTCCCCAACGCTCCAGCATTGCTGGAACCTCACCATCAGATTGTTTAGTGTCATTTCAGGACATTCGTTGGTGGTGGGGTCTTACCCCTCTGCAGAGAAGCAGTCGGTGTATTCTACAGCCCCAGCCGACTGGGCAATCTGAGAAGGTGTTGTTTCAGTTACGGGCGAATACCATTGGGAAAGGTATAAATCTCATTATCCCATAGATGTGAGTTAATTATTACAACTACTGTCCTTCTATATGGAAGGCTTTGACATTAAATAACCCACAGAGGTTGATATGCCATTAAACAAACAACCCTACATATATATATATATATATATATATATATATATATATATATGTATATATATATATATATATATATGTATATATATGAAAATACATACACGTAAACAGACACTGATACGTGTATATATATATATATATATGTGTGTGTGTGTGTGTGTGTGTGTGTGTGTGTGTGTGTGTGTGTGTGTGTGAGTGTGTGTGCGTTTGTGCATTATTATTATTATTATTATTATTATTGTTAATTATTATCATCATTGTTATTAATATTATCATCATCATCATTATTATTAGAACGTAGTTGGTGAATGGCCTTCAGCCATTTTTAATTGCCCGAGGAACGCGCAAAAATGTGAAACTGTGTTGTAATTTCATAAATTTTCATAAACTTGGCACTTAATTTGTTTTTATTTTTGATTGAAAATATTGTATAATATATATATATATATATATATATATATATATATATATATATATATATATATATATATATATATGGGGGAAATGCTGATTCACACTTAAAAATAGCCTAATCTTTCACGAGTACTAGCGATTCAACATAAATAGATAACTTAATTTGATTGGGGAGAACGTCTTCGATCTATTTTTGCTTTTGATTTTTTTTTATCTCATATATATATATATATATATATATATATATATATAAATTTACTTTATTTACCTTTGTAGACGGACCAAAGAATGAAAAGACCAAGGGTTTGAAAGACTCCTCCCACAGCTTTATAAAAAAAATTGGAAAAAAGTAACGAGCCTACAAAGATTCTTCTTTAAATTGGTATATTATTCTCTGTCGATTTTGCAAGTCATTTTGATATTTCAGTTGCTTAGCCGAGATGTACTCACTCAACTCTTAGATTCACACAAGGAAAGAATAAAGAAAGACTTGCTTAAAGGCCTGGATGTACGCAACAGTTGTGGATTGGAGACAGATCTGTTATGACCTCAGTTCTGAGTAGGGGTTTTATAGAAGCTTTGATGCGTCCTTGGAAACTATAGAAATTACTTCGTACTTGCCTCTCTCTAGAATTCTCCGAAGATTAATAGAAGCTAAAAATCGGGATGAAATAGCAATAAAAGTATCTTTACCAGGAAAATTTGCATTAAACACAATTATTTTTTTCATGAACGAAAACACTGTGAAGAATTAAGCTATTATCTCGACCACTGAATAGACTCCCCCTTGATCTTATATTTATTAAGCAGAGTTAGTTACATGACCGAATGGAATGGAAACGTTAGATCAATTTCCGTCTCTTTTTTTACAAAATTAAGGTCCGTCTCTTCATTTTCACAGAAAGTACAACAGATTTAACGAATTGGTCAAATATGTTCTATTCAAAAACTTTTCATATTCGATTGGAACGAGTGAAAATTCCCTTACATCTATGCATAAAATAACCCTAAAAAGATTGACATACCGTTAAAATTAATCAGTCATTAAATACAAAGAGAACAATAACATCTCTGAAAATATAATAAAATATTTTTTCTTTATAGCTTTACAATTGGTTAGGCATTTTCGCTCCGAGAGTAATGTCTCCTTTTCTATTACATTGTCTTTAAATGTCAGAGACAAATGTTAGTGATATAGCAGTAGATGCTGAATATTCTCGCACATTGCCTAAAAGTTTTTTTAAATAATTATTTTTGTCTTTTTACAAGCAGTAACTGAGTGGTAGTCCAGCAAAATGGCATCTGACATGAAAGAAGAAGAGTCTCAGTGATTTACATCATACAAAAAAAAAAAAAAAAATCAACCCCCATTGTGACGAGTGCTGAATATTTGCAGAAATCAAACAATGAATATAAGCACAGTAAGGTGGTGGGTATTGCGTTTCAGTTGTGATGACAGCAATGTGAGTGACAAGCCAAATCAAAAACGAAATAAAGAACGTCTTCATCTGTTCTTTTCCACGAATCGAGCCAATAAAAGTTAAACGACGTGGACAACATGTTTCTGACTACGACGTCATTACAACAGTAAAAAAAAAAGAAAAAAGAAAAAAATGGGTCGCTTCCGTTGGTTCAAAAATGTCATACAGACTATAGAACATGGCTGGTGAAAATGCACCATAAACGGTAGTGTGGAAAAATAATGTTTTGAAGCAAAAAACTTGCTTTATCCAACGGTGGTATTGTGTTCTGTTCACCAAAAAGCCCTGTCGGTGGGACTTAGAATATACTGACTGTATTCTCTTCAAAGGGGGTGAGTGTTGTATATTGACCTCCGACCCCGCCAAACATGCCATTCCAAAGATGGCGGAAGTGACACATTCCGATGGCCAGTTATGGGGAGATATTGAGTGGGCGATTGAACTATTATATAACTCGGTGAAGACAGGAAGTCAGTTAGTTTTGGAGACCAGACCAGTTTGGAGATCAGAGAGTTTGGAGACAAGATGTGGTAGAGAAAGCCAGCATCCAGCAGAGAGCTGGGCCCCCGGGCCTCCAGTTGAGCAACCCTGGAGAACGAGAAAGACACAACGCTGATGGCCATAAGAATGGGGAGGTCAATATATGGCAGTTCTGTTCGGTCTCCAGCTCCCTCTCACACACAACCCTTTCAATAAAATGAGAGGTATATTTTTCTAAAAGAGCTGTGTCGTCATCGTCGTCGTCATCATTTGTGTGTAGTTATGATTCTGCAT
Organism: Sepioteuthis lessoniana; assembly: GCA_963585895.1. Taxonomy (NCBI): domain Eukaryota; kingdom Metazoa; phylum Mollusca; class Cephalopoda; order Myopsida; family Loliginidae; genus Sepioteuthis; species Sepioteuthis lessoniana. The sequence continues at coordinate 101,428,203 of OY757915.1, forward strand.
GCATGTGTCGGATATGAGTATGCAACAGTGAGAACCAACTCACCCAAAAAAAGGGTGTTCAAGGTTTAACACAAAACTGCATCTGGTGGTAAGGCTCTGGGGTCATTATTCCCAGGTCACTCTGAACCGGAGTCGTAATCCCACCTAGGGTCCCATCTATGGATCAAATAGATCTGTTTGAAAATTATTTAAATCAAATTTGAATGTTTCATATCATATAACCGCGTGCGAAAAAAAAAAAGCTCTTAAAAAACTACACGAAAACGTAAATATTAACATACAATGTATCTCGAAGCATAAAATGACCACATCAATTTGGAAATTTACTGTCAAGACAGAGTTCAAAAACTAAGTCAATTAAACAATTTGATTTTTCTGTTATTAGAATGATATATTTTTGGAAAAAATGGACTAATAAAATCAAAAATAACAATAGTGTTTGTTTGCTTGTTTTTTGTTTGTTTGTGTTTTATGGCAAATTAACCTTTGTAGGTTATTTAATGCCAAATCCATTTTTATACAAATAAACAGTTCTATTTCAAACAATTCAGTTTAGCTTAACTACGCAGTTTAATAATCAAAAACATTTCTATTTCAAGCTATTCAGTTTACTCTAACAGCTCTAATTCAAGCAATTCAGTTTAGTATAAGTATAGCCTTTGTTTACACACAGTCAAATGTCAAAAATAGTCCCATTTCAAAAAATTCAGAGAGAGAGACAGAGACAGAGAGTGAGAGCGAGAGAGAAAGAGAGAGAAAGAAAGGTAGAGAGAGAGTGAAAGTGAGTAAAGTAAATGTACATTTGTCAATTTAAAAAAAAACTCTAATGAGTAAATAATAATAGTGATAATCAAAGCGAGAATAGATAAGACGCAACAAAATAGCAAATGTAGGCTATGCGGTGACAGAGATGAAACCATCAATCACATAATAAGCGAATACAGCAAATTAGCACGGAAGGAGTATAAGACTAGACACGACTAGATCACCAAAGTGATCACTGGGAGATGTGCAAGAAATTTAAATATCACCATACGAACAAATGGTATATGCACAACGCAGCAGTTGTCCTAGAAAATGACACACATAAAATCCTTTGGGATTTTGACATACAGACAGATCACCTTTTCTCGGTCAGAAGACCAGACCTAATAATAATCAACAACAACAAAAAAAAAAGAATTTGCAAAATTGTCGACTTTGCTGTCCCGGCTGACCACAGAATAAAACTGAAAGAATGTGAAAATAAGGATAAGTACCTCGACCTTGCTAAGGAATTGAAAAAACTATGGAACACGAAGGTGACAATTATATCAATTGTGATTGGTGCTTTTGGTGCAGTAACTAAAGGATTATTAAAGTGACTAGAGGATTTGGAAGTTGGCAGATGAGTGGAGACCATCCAAACTACAACATTGTTGAAAACGGCCAGAATACTGAGAAGAGTCCTGGAGACTTGAGGAGACATGCTGTCACTCAAACTCATATGAAAGACCATCAGCTAACGCTGATGTGAAAAACTCTAAAGGAATCATGATGATAATAATAATAATAATAATAATAATAATAATAATAATTTACCTGCAGTCTCCATGGTTAATTTACTTTCGGTGGGCATTATGTAAATGAAGAAATCATCTTAGGTTGTTGCAAGTATCAATAGACAATCGTTAATTACGACGCACACGTCGATCTAACATACGTCAACCTTAAAATTTTTAGCTTAAAATTCTGTATTAGACCATTATCTGCTCTATATGTCAACTCCTAGATATACAGTAGGCTAATGTATGAAACTTGCAAATCTTTCATATTGGTATTTATATTCATATGAATTCACGATCTATTGAGCTATCACAGAATTGCACTGATAAGCAACATACCGTAGTTGTGGGGCCGGCCGCCTTGGCACTGTGACGTTCCAGTTAAAGTTTATAGTCAGTGTACTTGCAGTTGGAAATGGTATATAACGTTAATTTAATACTTCATCTATATCATAGTTTTATCATTTTTTGTCAATCTGTATGTTAATTTGTTAAATATATTCATTAAACACGAGTTTAAGTCGAAAATGTTTATGACAGTCTGCTGGAGATACGATAAGTGGTGTATATCGATTGTTAGGACTATTGTTTTACTGGCTGACCACTTTGTGATAAAGTTTTGGATTTTAATCCGGCAGTATTTATCGACACGGAATCTTATAGAGATTTTTTTCAAGCTTAAAAAATCGACTTCTGCGTCGAACTTTACGGCAAATCCGGTGCAATTCACAAAAGATTTCATTAAACTAGTTTAATGATAATTACTCTTTAATGAGGCATCCTCCTTTCAAACACGGATTTATTACAACACAAGACGTCCAATCGCACCACGTGAGGAACATGTTGTTATGCAATAATAGACATTTCGTGTCTAGATGTTATATTTTCTATAAGGTAGTGAACATCAACTTCGTTTTATTTCAATATATGACAAGGACAGACTGAGTTGTGCCGGGTGTGGGGAGCAAAACGTAAAGAGACCCAAGGAGCAAAAGTCTCCATCAACGAAATTGCCGCAATCCTTCAATCAATACGGGAAATATTTTTGAAACAAAAACAATTTTTTTTTCATTTTTTTTAAATTGTTAACTACGTATTGTTTGGTATTAATTCATGACAAGACTTATATCAATCTCGCAAAAATATTGCTTTTGAGGCTATTCAAAATAGCGGCAATTCAAACTTAGTGTTCAAGCTTTTGACAGGTCTGTCATCAAATTTTTTAATGGTTAAGAAATGTGAAATTTACAGAAGAATATGTGATATGTATGGAGAAGAATATCCTAGTAAGAAAGTACTTACAAATGGGCAAAATACAAGTTTCCCACAACGAGCTTGAGTCTAAAAGAAAGTCTATAAAGTGGAAACATATTTACTCTCCGGTAAAGAAAAAGTTCCAAGCTAAGCGGTTAGTAAAGAAGACCATGCTGTCTACTGAGAAATGAAAGGACCTATTTCTATTGTTTTCTTTGAAAACAGTGCCACTGTAAACAGTGCTTCCTATTGCAAACTCCTTGGTAAAGTTCATCTTATTTATTGAATTACCTTCGTGGTGTAATGGTTAAAGCGATGAACTGTGGAATCGTAGTACGTGAGTTCGTACTCTAGTCGCACTATTACGTTCACTTTCGGGCAAATACCCTTGGGAAAGGTATGAACCCCCTTATTCTCCCTCCAGCTATGGGTAAATAGTAGGACCGACTAGGTTCTTGAGCCTTGGTGAGGCAACTAGTCTAGGAGAAGGAAAACTCTGAAATGAAACCTGTTAAACTCCGCTTAAAAATTGACCTTGTGTCATATCCTGCCCGAGCGGAGGGGTTGGTAAATAGTACCTTCGTGTATATATATATATATATATATATATATATATATATATATATTTATGTGTGTGTGTGTGTGGTATTATCAAAGAGTATCGAAAACGAAGGTTTAGGATTTTCTAAAATTCAGTATATGAAATTGAAATCGAAACACTTGCACCGCTGAGCAAATTATATTATAAAATAATAATGTCAGGACGTATACCTTTTTTAAACCGCTGGACTGTTCCGAAGACCGCAAGACTACTATCTAGACATCTAGACTTCGTCTAGGCGAGTCATACCAATTTGAATTAAAGAAAAGTCTGAAGCCAATGACGATATTTATTGAACTCACCTCGTACACACACACACACACACACATAGATATATAAATATATATATATATATATATATATATATATATATATATATATATATATATATATATTCTTTGGTATGCCAGTTTCATATATTAGTCATAAAATCATTCATTTATAGAAGTGATTTTTTAAAAGTCAAATGCTTCATTTATATAAAATAAATTCATATAGAATTTGTAAGATTTACTTAGTCTGGTACACAAACCTCAGTTTGCTTACGCTACCTACTGTTCCTAAGTGGTCCCTCATCTTTGGACTGATGCTAAGTAAATGTACATTTAATAATTTTAAACCACAAAGAACGAAGGAAGCTTTTAATTACACACACACATACACAAACTCACATACGCTCACATATTGTGTGTGGAGTGTGTGTGAGAGAGAGAGGGGGGAAAGGAGACATAGAGAGAGAGAGAGAGTGAGAGCGAGAGAGAAAGAGAGGGAAAGAAAGGTTGACAGAGAGTGAAAGTGAGTAAAGTAAATGTACATTTGTCAATTTAAAAAAAAATAGTCAACTTCAAATTACTTCCTCATAGGCGTTTTATATCTTGAGATATGTACATTTATATATACGCGTGCGTGAGTGCGTGTGTTTATGTGTGTATGTGTGTGTGAGCGTGTGTGTGTGTGTGTGTGTGCGCGCACGGTTTTATATTGCTTCCGGAGTGTGTGTATGTTCTAGATGGAAGCGTCATTTATTATTAGTGAAAAGAGGATAAGAAATTTAATGAGACAGAATTTATTTAATTATCCCAGAAAAAAATAACGGATATTAAATAAAATCAACATACCTCAAATACATTATCCGCTTTTGATAAATAGATTCCTTCTCACAGCGTATATATATATATATATATATATATATGCGGATGTATATATATATATATATATATATATGCAGATGTGTATATATATATATATATATATACGTATATTCACACACACATATATACAATGAGAAGGATCTACAAATATCTCTCTAGATAGATAGATATCTTTTTTGCGTGTATTTTTTATTTACATACGTAGTTATTTATTGCTATGTCTGACACAAAACCCCCAAATTGTTTGTTGTGTGTGTTTTAATGAGCAGTCACCAATCTTATTACTGATCAAGTTTGTCTTTGCTTGCCTTTGGTAATCAGATAGGAACTCGCATGCGCGTGCGCCCCCCACACACACATATATATATATATATATACATATATATATATATATATATATATATATATATATATATATATATATATATATATAGGATCTTGGATGTCCTCCTATTCAAGAAAGGTTTTTCTTCGTTTGTTCAATTCATCTCATTCATCTATGACGTCTTTCTCTTGCAATCATATGTCTTTGATGCTAGGTTTCCTCGAAGATGACAGAAGCTTTGTGGAATATGGATCACCAACATAATCGATCTCCGGTACATCGATATATATATATATATATATATATATATATATATATCATGACTGTGTTTAAAGGTTGCGTTATCAATAAAAAAGTGCTGCATACCTAAGATGGAGCATATTCGAATGTTATTTTGATTTGGGCCTTTGTTCTTTATTTTATTTTTTTCGGATTCTTTGTAATGTATCACTGGTTCTGTTTTTTTTTTATTCCGTGTTTTCTATGTACCATGCAGGCTGAAGATTCTTCAAAATATGTTATTGCCACACACACACACGTACACACACGTACACACACAAACGCAAAGAGTACCCCCAGCAGAAATTATGGAATTAGCTCACTTAGTGAATGTTCCCTAGTTTGTTTGTATTTTTATTTAGCAGAAAATAAACAAAGAACAGATAA